>CM024601.1:45516398-46716398 GCA_014182555.1 Eucalyptus erythrocorys | reverse complement strand
AGCAGGCCACAATTTTACTTATTGAAATTCACATCTACACATGTACAGGGTTCACAAAATAGGATAGGACCATGCTCGGGATCATCATCCCAATCCTCCTCAAATCTTTCACTACTAGGCTCATTTTCTTCAAACTCTTCATCTCCTTCTTCTCGCTCATCCTCGACTTCAAATGCCGGCTCGTCTTCAGGAAATCTAGGGGCCTAAAATATAATCCCACAACCAGGATGAGACTATGTCTCAGCAAGTTCTACCCCTAAGACCCGATTAGTAAACTAATACATCTTAGGGCTACCTAAACACAACATGAGTCAGAGGACTTACCTTGGCCTCATATTCCACCTGCATATTAGCACATATCAAATAGGCACCCAAGCAATCACATCACAGATCGAAGCATCGATCAAATTGACTTAGTCGATCACACGCCAACAAGACCACTCACGGTCATTCCTAGTCAATCAATCAATTCACAACATCATATCAAAGCAAAGGTCAATCGACTTAGTCGATTACATATCAACAAGACCACTTCCGGTCATTTCAACTATTTCAACTCAATTCACATATATGAATCACGGTCCTTAGGACACAACTTGTTATAGGTGGTAATCACGGCTCCACTAACCAACTTTCAAATATTCAATGGATTTACAATCTCACTCAACCACTTTCAAGATTCAATGGCTTTACGGTCCCACTCGACCACTTTCAAGATTCAATAGCTTTACAGTCCCACTCGACCACTTTCAAGATTCAATGGTCTGTCACCAAGCCACATGCATTCTCCAAGAGGACATACCGAGTCTCCAAGCCACGTGCATTCTCTAAGGCTACCTTTTCACCAAGGTGACATATCCAATCACTGGGCCACGTGTCCTTCCCAGGTGACATTCCAATTCACCGAGCCACGTGCATTCTCTAGGTGATTTACCAACTTACTTTCAATGCTGACAACTATATCTAATCAATTCTCAATCACATTGCCAAAATTCCTTTATTTAAGAATATAACTTCAAAATGCACCATTAAATCAATTCGAAACGAAATTAAAGCTCAAATAAATAAACGGACTGCTCCACGACAATCAACATGAAATTCTGTTGACCGGCCATCCCGGTTGAATTTCCGGAAAAATAAATAATCAAATAATTAATTTCAAAAATTTAATAAATAAATGCAATAAATTCAATTTAGCACAATATAAAACTCAATTAAATAAACGGTCTGCACCACGATCATCAGCATAAAATCCTAGTCACTGGCCATCCCAGTTGAATTTCCGGAAAATAATTAATTAATTAATTAATTAATTCCGAAAATTAATATTTAATTCCTAAAAATTCCACGTAGGCCCGATTTGCTTAATTAACACCCGATAAGGGACGGGAAAAATCCCAAGAAGCATCCAATAAATACTATAGGCAATTCTCTATCTAATTATACTAACCAAACAACTAATATACAATGCAATTAACTAATAATCGTTAATCAATTCTAATATAACCACCTAATTACACTTAACTAACACTAATCAACCTTTAAATATAATTAGCACACTAAAAAGGCATTAGTGAGTAAAACTCACTCAAAACGACGGGCTCGATGCGATGATCGACTTTCCTCAAAGCAGGCCGAGCATCCGAGCTCGGGAAGATGGCCAAAACGGGCCAAATAGTTGCTGCCACACCCAATTTCCTCCTCTCAGTTCCCTGCTGGTTGGGTCCGAATTAGGGGCTGAGACGGCGAGGCAAGGCCGGCGGACGGCGAGCGGAGCTCTGGCAAGTCAAGATGGCAACGTACGGTGGCCGGAGGTGGTTGGGTAACGGCCTGAGGTGGCCAAATGGAGCTAAACAGAGGCGAAATAGGCTGGGTCGCACGGCGGGACAATAGGCGCGGGCGGTGGATGCGCGGGCGGAGTGCGACGGCGACAAGAGAGCTGCTTGTCTTCATTGGTCTTTTGCGACGGTTGCTGGCTGCTACTGTCTTCGGCTTCCATGGAGTTCTCGAAGAAAGAGAGGATGGGAGAAAGCAGCGTCGGGGAGGAGAAGAGAAGGGGGAAAGGGGGAACTGGTTCTCTCTCTCTCTCTCTCTCTCTCTCTCTCTCTCTCTCTCTCTCTGGCCCCACAACAAGGCCCACCAACCCAGCTATCATCCACCCTTCAATTTTTGACAAATATGCCCCCTTCTAGAAGCATTTAGGTAGGCCAAAGTATGGGGTAGAGGTGGCATACGAATTTCCTAGTAATAGGTCTTCAATTGCACATCAATTCTCCCTTAATTTATTCTCAATCGGATCTCATAAAATCAATCGATGTTTCAATGCCTCAATTGCTATTTTTCCTCATCTAATAACCCACCTTGCACCTCAATTTTGTATTCAATTTTAATTCCTAGCTTCAACTAAATAAAAACGGCCCTATTTATCCAATCGAAATTAGAACCCAAAAATCTGGATGTCACAACTCTTCCTCTCTTATAAAAATTTTGTCCTCGAAATTTAAACCTTTACCAATCCTTATACAAAAGGTGGGGGTATTGTCGTTTCATTGAGTCTCACTATTCCATGCTAATCCTTCGGTCTCGTGGTGTTGTCCAACCATTTTGACCAAGGAGACCATCTTTGTATACAAAATCTGCTCTTTCTGAACCAACAACTAAACTGAGCATCTCATATATGACACTCTGTCGTTCACATCTGATCTCTTTTTCTCGACTCCTTGATGAACCTTTGAAGTTCAACGATTCAAAATTTCTAACAGTTTAGTCTTTACTCTGACATTGATCCGACAACTGCAAACAATGATTTCTAAGCTAACTCTGATCTATGATCTTTCTTCACATCACTTTCTTTCACCATTGAAATTCTGTACCCTCTGTTATGCACTGCTTAAGAAAGAACCCTCTGAAAACTCTGCCAAACTTATAATCTCTGATTTAGATTCGATATATATAATTCATCCCCGGCACTCCATGCCGGTGAATTATATGATGCACACACTTTGGTATACCCATTCTGTGACATGACAAAATCTTCAATTTTTGAAATCGAACTTACATTGGCGGTTAATTTCACTCTGACATACTTTTAATATGACCTAGGCTACTGGGTAGTTTTCAGAGCTTTTTAGGACAAAGGACATGTGGTCGATTTTCTTTGAGCCATAATGAACCCACTCGACGCATTGTCGATTCTCGATTGTCGTGAAAATCTTGAGGATTCAAATACAGACACAGGGTATCAAAACGATAATAAAATCAAATTAGTGCCAGTCGACGAGAGTTTTCCAATTTAGTGGGGTTACCCACGATTGGTCATTTATCTCAGTCGAACCGACCTATCTCTAATCTTAATTCGATTTTTAACTGTGCCGTAATGATCTTTAAAGATGAACACGGTCAAGAAATCGATTTATGGTCGAATTCTCAAGTCTGTTTGCCTTAAAGTCCTTAATAACTCATCCAGCTAGTCTAGTTATCTCGTGAGTGGCCAACTCAGAGAAAAGCACTGTAGTCGTGTCGATGAAATGCTCAATTAATCCAATCAAAGTCAAAACCCAAAAATCTGGATGTCACACACTCAAAACAAGATCTATTCGTACTGTACCAAAGTGGACCAACTTCATCTATCGATCAACCACTATCCTCAAATGGTATCAGTAATTCCCTGAATCCTTAGTAAGCTCTTCACAATGTTCTATATTTTCATTCTCATTGGGGACTCTTAAGTGATGATAAAAGTCTTGGTTTGCATTATTGAACTTCCACTTACTAACAACTCTGGCACTCGCAAACTGCCCGGCGGTATCTATCTTCATATCAGCCTACCAATCTGGCTGACGTCGCTTCTGACTTACTTGCACCATCTGGTCGAAATTGCAATACTATAGTGAACTTCTGACAAAATCTTTTCCCTGAGTGCTACACTGTCAAGTGTATTCAATCACTCATGGAACCCAAACGTTCCATCCTCAGAAATCTTAAAGTCCAATTCTCTCTTACCAATATCCTCTTATAAAATCTTCTGAACATCTTTGTCTGTCAACTAGGCGTTGATTCTAACTGGAATATATGGTTCAATTTTGAGGGCAGCTATAAAATTCAAAAGGGTAGCCTACCTCAAAGTTTGAAAACTAACTTTTGAATCATTTTCAAGTAAAGTCTATACTTTAGTCAGTCTGTGCACAATTGAAGACTCTTGACTCCAAGCATCAGTGGCTTCTTTCGTTCTCCCAGGGTAACACCAGATAACACCATTATAGTCCTGCCAAAATTCTGATTCACGACATCATCTCATATTCAACTCCTTTCGAGAGGATAACACTTGAGACTTTAATAGTCGATGAGGATCTGGAATCTTTCTTCATCTCATTGATGACTTTAAATCTTTAAAGCAAATTTTTGATGCTATGAGTCCCAAGTCATGCGTTGGTAATTTAACTCCTGAGATCTCAACTGGCGAGATGGTTATACAACAATCTTCTCATGTTGTATCAATACATACCTAGTCCTTTACAAGATACATCCCTAAAGATTTCATGCTCTCCGGAGCCAAATGATAAGTTCAGAATACGTATGGTAACCAGTTTTTACTTAAGCTCTGAAAACTATCCTCGTACACGTTTATGCCGATGAATTTCTCTCCATTCTTAAAAGGTCAAATCCACGATGATAGTGATGCTGAAATTTCTTTCAACCTTTTGTAGTAATCTATCTAATCCTCACGGCTTCTGGTCTCTGACATTGATGTCAGTTTCGGTCCATTAACAACTAATTCGATCTTGGCTGGGTCCATGAAGATTCCTTTACCTGTAATCACACGACCATTCTTAGGGGCTCTCGTGATACTCAACACTTAATGAATACTCTAGAATGTCGCTACACCACACGATCACCATTGATCTAGATATTCTTTGAACACTCGGTATGTCAAATCTATGACAGCGGCTAGAGTGTTCATCAAATCAAATGGCTTTATATTATTCTCACAAGGGTTAAATCAAGTGCGAAATGTTGTCTTCAATATAACCTCCTTTCTAGTTCTCAACTAACGATAACATGCCCTTAAGTCGATCTTTGAATACATCAATACTCTTTATAACAAGTCACTCAATTCGTCGATCTTTGACAATGAACACTTATCCTTGATTATCACCTAATTGAGTTGACCATGGTTGATGCATAACTGCAACGAACCGTCTTTCCTTCTTTCTCACTATGAAGCTGATGTTTCCCTTAGGTAATGCACCAACATACATGAATTCCTCATTCATCAATCCTCACGTCTGCTCCATTGGTTCTATCAATTCAAACAACAACAACCGGTAAGAAACTTTAGAGAATGGTTCTGTTCTGGATGTTAGCTCAATCATAATTTATATCTCTTTCTCTTGCAACGGTCTGACAGTTTTTATGACAACACATCTAGAAATTCTTAGACCGCTGAGATGTCTTCTTTCTCCAATTCTCCAATCTGTCTTAACTATAACCATCACCAAGTAACCTCGGCAATCTCCATCTAACAAGTGGGTTGTCTTCAATCGACGAGATTAAAAAAATCGAAGATTCATTTCAACTCCCAATAAACTCGACACTTTCATGTGCTCCTGGACTAAGTTGAATTACTCCATGACCATGATTTATTACCACAGGATGCTCCATGAGCCCATCCTACTCATGTAGTGTCAAAGTTATACTTCAGCAACTAGTCAAGCATGACTGTTACCAGTGATTCCCCTTTCTTTCACTTATTTCAATAAACTGAAGTTCCCCAAACTTCACCAAAACTCTGCTACGTACTCTGATAGAATCTTTTCCAAAATATCCTTTCTCTGACTAATGCTGAGTCGGTTCCATTTCCGTTCTTCTTGCCATACTCGGACACTAAATTCACCCATGTTTCCTTCCACAATTTCAACACCTACCTGGTGAGTCTTCTACCTCCTGCCAAGTGCCAGCATGCACTATTTTTTGTACCGGAGACCTATCCCAATAATTCCACAATGCATTCTATGGCGCACTTCTTCTGACCTGTCTTATCAATGGTGACAACAGTAACCGTTGTCGAGATTCCATGTACTCATACGAATACCCCATAAATCACTATCCGTGCTGGCGACACTTACCACAATTTCCTGTCCTCAAAATACACGAGACTGATTCATACCATCTTCCATAGAACAACATGTTCCATTTCTTTGAATGCTGACCTGACTATTCCATCATTCCTATTGGGTGGAGTAGAACACTCTTCCCTCAACAACAGTCTTTATCCTGACCAAATTCCAAGTCTGCTTGCGCTGAATCTTGACTCAGATATTGAAATCTATTCCCTAATCATCCCTCCAGGTTGGACCTCAGCAAAGGTAGCAACAGCAACAACTTGATTCTGATCTCACTGACTCATCCAGATCCCAAGGAACACTTGCATCAAATCGATCTCATCGAACTTAGAATCATTCGACGCTGCTACACTAGTACCAACCTGCAATAGCACTCTTACGCTCGAGCTGGCTAGAGTCGACACTTTGCCTTCCGAAACCACAAGATTAAAAGCAAGTCATTCACACACAACAAACAATTCTACCAATCAGCTATCAAAGACATGCGCCAATCATGAATTTAAAGGCCTTTTCTACTACTATCCCATAGGTCATCGCATCTTATCACTTTAATACCTAACCATTGCTCTGATACCACAAAAAGGGGATGTCACGCCCCGATCCTCGGGCACACGCACATCCCTTACTATTGGTCGATTTTAAAATGCGATATCCCAGGACTATGTATCGCCGACCCCTTTCTTTTTAATAAGCACATGCAGAAGCATATATAAATCCCCAAACAATAAAACAATGGGATAGAAAAGCAGGCCACAATTTTACTTATTAAAATTCACAACTACACATGTACAGGGTTCACAAAAGGAGATAGGACCATGCTCGAGATCATCATTCCAATCCTCCTCAAGTCTTTCACTACTAGGCTCATTTTCTTCAAACTCTTCATCTCCTTCTTCTCGCTCATCCTCGACTTCAAATGCCAGCTCGTCTTCAGGAAATCTAGGGGCCTGAAATATAATCCCACAACCAGGATGAGACTATGTCTCAGCAAGTTCTACCCCCTAAGACCCGATTAGTAAATTAATACACCTTAGGGCTGCCTAAACACAAAATGAGTCAGAGGACTCACCTTGACCTCAGATTCCATCTGCATATTAACACATATCAAATAGGCACCCAAGCAATCACATCACAAATCGAAGCATCGATCAAATTGACTTAGTCGATCACACGCCAACAAGACCACTCACGGCCATTCCTAGTCAATCAATCAACTCACAACATCATATCAAAGCAAAGGTCAATCGACTTAGTCGATTACATATCAACAAGACCACTTCCGGTCATTTCAACTATTTCAACTCAATTCACATATATGAATCACGGTCCTTAGGACACAACTTGTTGTAGGTAGTAATCACGGCTCCACTAACCAACTTTCAAATATTCAATGACTTTACGGTCCCACTCGACCACTTTCAAGATTTGATGGCTTTACGGTCCCACTCGACCACTTTCAAAATTCAATAGCTTTACAGTCCCACTCGACCACTTTCAAGATTCAATGGTCTGTCACCGAGCCACGTGCATTCTCCAAGAGGACATACCGAGTCTCCGAGCCATGTGCATTCTCTAAGGCTACCTTTTCGCCAATGTGACATATCCAATCACCGGGCCACGTGTCCTTCCCAGGTGACATTCCAATTCACCAGGCCATGTGCATTCTCTAGGTGATTTACCAACTCACTTTCAACGCCGACAACCGATATCTAATCAATTCTCAATCACATTGCCAAAATTCCTTTATTTAAGAATATAACTTCAAAATGTACCATTAAATCAATTCGACACGAAATTAAAGCTCAAATAAATAAACGGACTGCTCCACGACAATCAACACAAAATTCTGTTGACCGGCCATCCCGGTTGAATTTTCGGAAAAATAAATAATCAAATAATTAATTTCGAAAATTAAATAAATAAATGCAATAAATTCAATTTAGCACAATATAAAACTCAATTAAATGAACGGTCTGCACCACGATCATCAGCATAAAATCTTGGTCACTTAGCCATCCCAGGTTGAATTTTCGAAATAAATAATTAATTAATTAATTAAATAATTAATTTCAAAAATTAATATTTAATTCCTAAAAATTCCACGTAGGCCCAATTTGCTTAATTAACACCCGATAAGGGACGGGAAAAATCTCAAGAAGCATCCAATAAATACTATAGGCAATTCTCTATCTAATTACACTAACCAAACAACTAATATACAATGCAATTAACTAATAATCGCTAATCAATTCTAATCTAACCACCTAATTACACTTAACTAACACTAATCAACCTTTAAGTATAATTAGCACACTAAGAAGGAATTAGTGAGTAAAACTCACTCAAAACGACGGGCTCAACGCGAGGATCGACTTTCCTCAAAGCGGGCCGAGCATCCGGGCTCGGGAAGACGGCCAAAACGGGCCAAATAGTTGCTGCCATACCCATTTTCTTCCTCTCAGTTCCCTGCTGGTTGGGGCCGAATTAGGGGCTAAGATGGCGAGGCAAGGCCGGCGGACGGCGAGCGGAGCTCTGGCGAGTCAAGATGGCGACATACGGTGGCCGGAGGTGGTTGGGTAACAGCCTGAGGTGGCCAAATGGAGCTGAACAAAGGCGGAACAGGCTGGGTCGCACGGTAGGATAGTAGGCGCAAGCTGTGGATGCGCGGGCTGCGTGCGACGACGACGAGAGAGCTACTGTCTTCGTTGGTCTTCCGCTTGTAGGGGCATCGTGCAGCTTAGTCTTCGGCTTTCCAAATCTGGTAGGTTTCAAACAGCCCAACGAAGAAGAAGAAGAAGAAGAAGAAGAAGAAGTGGACGGCAGCTGGAGGGAGAGAGGGAGGCGGAAGGCGAGGGGACAGCAGTGGTGAGGCGGTGGCGTGAACGGCGGCCCTGGCTCCATTACTGGTCGCGACGGTTGCTGGCTACTGCTGTCTTCAGCTTCCATGGAGTTTTCGAAGAAGGAGAGAATGGGAGAAAGTAGCGTCGAGGAGGAGAAGAGAAGGGGGAAAGGGGGAACCGGTTCTCTCTCTCTCTCTCTCTCTCTCTCTCTCTCTCTCTCTCTCTCTCTCTCTAGCCCCACAACAAGGGCCACCAACCCAGCTGTCATCCACCCTTTAATTTTTGACAAGTATGCCCCCTTCTAGAAGCATTTAGGTAGGCCAAAGTATGGGGTAGAGGTGGCATACGAATTTCCTAGTAATGGGTCTTCAATTGCACATCAATTCTCCCTTAATTTATTCTCAATCGGATCTCATAAAATCAATCGATGCTTCAATGTCTCAATTGCTATTTTTCCTCATCCAATAACCCACCTTGCACCTCAATTTTGTATTCAATTTTAATTCCTAGCTTCAACTGAACGAAAACAGCCCTATTTATCCAATCGAAATTAGAACCCAAAAATATGGATGTCACATTTAACATTAAAACAATCTTATCTAGGAATGACGATGTGGGAGGATGAAAGGAGCAAGGAGCATTTTGGAAATAAACATTATAGCCAAACTACTTCCTCTCACAATGTTTGCTTGCGAAAGGAAATAAACTTATAATGTAGATCCATGTTGTAATAGCCATCATCAAAACCAAACTTAATAGTTTCCATGACATGAGTACGTCTCATATCTCATTTTGCAATCTTTAAGTTGACTTTAGGCCCCAATTTCGTAACATTCCAAAGGCAGCTTATGTTCCAAGCAGGTAGTACGTCATAATCTGGATGCTCTCCATTGCAAGCCACGTGGCCATAACAGTCATAATTAAAGGTGGTGTCATGGCTATAGTAGTTATCCAGAATCTCCCTTGCCGATACGTCAAGCTGGGAGAAGTCTACATACATAGTAATAGCGATCATCAGCTCCATTTTGTTTTTAAGGCGTGGCTCTCCCAATATGGCATGTACAATATTACCCCAACCGGGTAGCCTCAATTCTCTCGAAAGCAGCCATGGTCTCTACCTTTGTTTCTCTCTACTAATACGTCTCCAAGTTCAATGTTATTCAGATTAGTCAACAATTATAAGTTGTACAGAGATGTCCAAGTACTTCTAGAATACTAGGCTTGTATACGACATTAGTTCTATCCTCTAATTTATGTTTGTTTTTCTCACCTAATAATTACTGTTCATCCACTGAAAGAAGTCAAAAACTGTCTCGTTGCACAACACTTTGTACTCATGATAAGACATTTTTCCACTCTTTCTCCAACTCTTTTGCCCATTGGTGTATACTCCAAGATGATGCTTGAGTTTATTTCACATTGACCACTAAAATAATAAATTTGGAAAAAGGCCATCACAACTATTATAATTTTCGTACGATGCTCACTTGAGTCCATAATTTTTTTCGACCACTTAAGTATCATAACTTCTAAAAAATATTTACTTGAGTGCCATAACTTTCAATCGATCACTTAAGTGCAAAAAAATTTAACGTTCACTCAAATGGCAAAAATCCAATGTGGCATAACAATTGTGGTGAATTTTTTAAGAAGTTATGGCACTTAAGGCTGCGCATGGCAACGCTTCTTGGCCGGGGAACAATTTTTTTTCAGAAATGGTTCTTTTCTATTTCTATTCTGGGGACAATTTCTGTATAAAAAAACCCGTTTGGTAATTACACAAAATTTCTACTCTAGAAATAGAAAAAGAATAGAAATACGTTTAATTAAAAACCTTTTTTTATATTTATTTGTTTTTATTTTTGTTGGCCGATTGTCGCTGGACACCGCCGCCGACGGCCGACCTCCGCCCGTCGTCGCATGTCGCCACCGGCGGCGGCCGGCGGCGGCGGTGGCGGTGACATGCAATGGTGGTGGCGATCGACCGGCGGCGGCGGCGGCGATAGCGATCGATCGGCCTCCGGCGACCGGCGGTGGTCAATCGGCCTCCAGCGACCAACGGCGGTCGGCCGGCGGCGATGGTCGGCCGACGAGACCGACGGCGGTCGGTCGACCTCCAGCGACCGGCGGCGGTTGGCTGGCGGCCGGTAGCCGGCGGCGGGCGTTGGCGAGCGGCGATCAACGGCGGTCAATGGGCCGTGCACAAGAGAAGAATAAAAGAAAAAAAAATTCACTTATTTCTTAAACTTGTTCCCGGAACCGAAGCAACTTTTTTACTTCTCATTTCTATTCCCGGGCTAACTTTTTATTCCCGGGAACAAAAAACTAACTTGCGGTTATCATGCGGGTTTCTATTCTTTTTTTGTTCCTGAGAACCAAAGAATAGAAATTTCTCTTCCTGAGAAGGTTGTCATGCAGGCCCTAAGTAATCAATTGACAAATTATGTGATATCCAAGTGCTAAAAAAAATTACATATATGAGACATATATAATACTCAAGTAAACATTGTACAAAAGTTATAACACTTAAGTAAGTACCGTATAAAAGTTGTGCCACTTATATTATCATTTTGTCCAAGAAAATCAAATGGATGCTAAGTAAACCTTTGACGCACTCGAAGATGCTTTTGCTTGAGGTGAAAAGTAGTTTTGTAATTTAAAGTAGCATAAGGTTCTTTCTTGTTGTTCCTCTTTTTCATTTTGAGGAGGCACGAATACAAAGACTTGATTATTCGAGGGCTCATGAAATACTAAGCAAGGCCCGGGAACCAATCAAGTTTGGAGGTGAGCATGGTACAATTTGTTGCAATTTTCGACGTCATATCAAATCATGTCACGTAAATATGGTTTGAAGAAAAATAATATCAAATTGAATCGTACTATAGTTTAGAGTCAAACCAGACGATTTTTCCATTTTAATTCAGTTTGAAATCCAACCAAATTCTGACCAGAAAAAAAAAAAAAAAAAAATCCCACCAAACTGGTTTTTCTTCTTTCATTTTTTTCTCTTCATCTTTTTTGTAATTTCATGAGATTAAACTCTCTTCATTTTACCGTGGGGTTCTTCGCTCTGCACTTGTATTGTTGTTGGCCTCTTTGTTCTTTTTGCTCCCTGTTTAGGCTGTTTGGTTTGCTTTTGCCGCTATTTTGGCTTTCCTCTGCTCTTGTGCAGGTGATCTTGTTTTACCTTGGTACCCTTCCACTCACTCTAACTGTTCTTGTCCTTGTGAGTGTAATTTTTTGATGCCGAGTTCTTGTTGTATAGCTTCTTGCTTCTCCTTGGCTTAAGTTAATATAATTCTTACCATTTACCAAAAAAAAAAAAAAAAAAAAAAAAAAACCTCACTAAACTAGCCTTTTAAGGAGCATTAATTTCACGGGAGAAACCAAAGTCTACACTCACAACATTCAAAACTTCAAACAAAATTAAAATGACACCTATTTCAAATTTAGAAAGAGTAGGCGATTTAATGCATAGCCTGTAAAGATCTAAACGCTATAAAAAAAAAAAAAAAAAATGGGAAGCTCAAGAGGCGCTACAAGAAAATAATTTAAGGCGACAAAATCTTTTTTGTGACAAAAAAAATGACTTTTGGCATCTTAGATTACCCGAAAACAATAAAGGAAGATTTTGTCACCTTATGACGAACAAAATGTGACAGATCGTTTATTTGGTCGCCTTAGGGTGAACCAGTCGTACCCACAGCAACAAAAACAAAGTTTGGTCGCCTTAAGTATTACTTAAGCGACAAAATTAGGACTTTATAGCCATTAATTCAATCAAAGATGGGACTTTTTTAACCGAAGGTGACAAAAAAGAATTTTTCTCACTTTGGTTAGGACTAGGCAACAATAGTTTAGTCATAAGCAATGGCTTAAGGTGAGAAAGATCGGCTTTTGTTGCCTTTGATTAGTCATAAGAATTTTTCTCACTTTTGATATACTCTAAGACAAAGCAATGATTTTTTCGCCTAAGGCATACTACTAATTCTACCGCCTCTGGTTGGATTGGTGGTGAAGTCTTTCTTTGAACATGGCAAGAGTTGCTATGTACAAGAACTGCCAAGTTATATATGAAAGTTGCCACTCTTGATGTCTAATATTAAATTTATTACATATCTAACAAGTGAGTTATTGTTCAAAGAATTTAATTCCACAAATGCATAATATTAAGGGTATTATAGTCTTCTAATTAATATCCTAAAAGAGCCCTTGCTTCTAGATTTATGTTGACGCCTAAATTTTCACATGTTAACATCTAAATTTTGGCGATCTGATCATTCATTTATTGCATAGAAAATTAGGGATTAATTTTTAACCCCTACACAAAAAAAAAGAATTAAATTACATAGCATATAATTTTAAGAGTATTTATTATTCAAGTTATATTTTTCAAATAATTGTGTTAGCATAAATTGAGCTTAAAATTTGATAAATTGAACCCGCGAACGGAGGGTAAATTCAGCTAAGTCTAGGGGAGTTAGTGGTCGAAATTCATAGGCTTGAAGAGCTTTAATAGGCCTAATATGAACTTAATTCGGCCCATTGGGAGTTTAATTAGGATCAAGCCTTAGGTTATTAGAGCTCATCACATTAGAGAAGGCTTGAGTTAAGCTCATGATATTGAAGTTAATCTAGGTTGGCATTATATATAGAGCGTTATGGCTCACAAATTAGAGATCAGTAATTCATAATTATTAACACCTAATTTTGCCATTTTTAGTAGAACTTAAATTACATAGAAAATTAGGGATTTTTTTTTTTTTGGTAAAGATAGAAAATTAGGGATTAGTTTCTAAAAAAAATAAAGTAAAATGTAAAGTAAATAACTTTCATTAAAATGCATTGGATATGGACATTAGGAACATTTGCATTACTAGTATTAAAAAATTTTAAAAATAATTAAAAAATAATTGAAAAGGGAGCCGGCCCGGGCTTAGCCCGGCCCCTCCTTCTTTTCTCATTTCCTTTTCCCCGCTCGGCCCGGCCCAACCCACTTCTTGTTTTGCTTTTTTCCCCAGCCCGGTCCTCTCCTCTTCTCCTCTCCTTCTCTCCACTTTGGTCTGCCGCCTCGATGACAAATAGGGAAGCAAGGACAGAGGACATGCCATCGAACAGTGGCAGAGGAAACAGGGCGAGCGTCGAACCGGAGTTGGCAGTCGGGGCAGACCAGTAGCAACAGCTGGCATCGCATGCGCGCCGAACGGCTTAAAAGGTGAGGGGAGGGCTCGCTTGGAGAGGGGAGGAGAGACACAGAGGGAGGCTTGGGTTCTACAGAGCAAAATCTGGGAGAGAGAGCTCGAGAGAAAGCTAGCTGGAGAAAGCGAGCCAGAGAGAGAGTGAGCTGGCGAGAGAAGGTTCCATAGGAAGTGAGCGAGCTTGAGGGTGAGGGTGAGCTCGGAAAAAGTGACTAGTCTTCTTCTTCCTCGGGTTTGGACAAAATAAGGCGCAGAGACCAAGAAGAGACCAAGAGGGCCGAAAACTAAGAGCGAAGGAGTCCGGGCGAGGGGGAGAGCTTCGGCTGACGCTTCAGTCGCACCCGAGCCAAGCTGACGACCTCTTCTGGTTGACGCCATCACGCCGAACTAGGTAAGTCTCTTTGTGCGTGCTCTGCTTCGGGCAAGCCGGGCTGGAATTTGCGGCCGTTCGGTTCACGCGAACTCTGGCCTCACCGGTGCCCCGTTAACATTGCCATGCGTTATAGTATGCTCGTTGTGTGTTCTAGTATGCTTGTCAGGAATCTCGGCCTGGGCTTGAGTCGTGGACGAGTCGGAAGTCCCTTATTTGTCTAGTGTACACCAACTGTTCGATGAATTGCTCCATTGGAGAGCCAAACTCAAGTCTCCAAACCGAAACCCTGATCATTGATATCTGTGTGAACTTTTGCCCCGACACTGCCGTTGGTGTTCTTTCTTGATTTTTGGTGGCATATCTCGTGTCGCTTGAGTCGGCCGTTGCGGGCTTGCTCCTCACCGGAGTATATCCGACGACACTAGAAACCGCCGGCCAACTAGTGGCCGGCGGTGACTGGCATCGGTCGTACCGAACAACCGGCGCCGGATGTGGCTTGGCGGCCCCCCAAGCGCCGGTGAGGGCTCGCCGTGGTGTTGGCTTTGGTTCGATGAAGATGGTGCAGAATGAGGAAGAAGTTTCGGGCAAGGAGGAGGCATAGAGGAGAAGAAGACCGGAAGAGAAAAAGAGTAATGAAAAAGAAAAATTATTAATAAAAACTTTATAAAAAAAAAAAAAAAAAAAAGAAAGACAAGAAAATATTCGAAAAACTAGTTTTTAATCGATCGCGTGTGGTTGGAGACAAGCGGCTTCACGACCATTCATCTCTGTTCATCCTTGAGCATTCATCCCCGACTGTTGGCAACGCCGCCACCTTCGCCAGTGCCCAGCAAGGGCTTTGCTAGCCCTTGCCAATCAAAAAGAAAGAAATAAAAAAAAAAAATTATTAAAAAATAAAATATTATTATATTGTCTAATTTAGTATTAATCGTATTATATAAAATATTATTGGCTGGATTGAGTCGATTGACAAAAAATAAAAATATTTGAGACTAAATTGATATAATTAAAATGAAGTATTGAATCTATACAATTATAATAGATTTAGAATATTTTAAATACTTTTTCCATCAATTTCTCAACACTGGATGTACATGTAAAAGTAACATTTTTAGTAAAAGATCATAACAAATTCACCATAAAACAAATTGACTTTGTAATAATGAGAGGAAGGAAAAAGAAAATGTAAAAAGTGAATTGGGTGGGGGCGTAAAAGAGAGAGAAGGGCGCAAGCGATGATGGTTTGCCGCCTCTTGACCCAGGAGAAGACGAGGGCATATCCCTTGGATTACATACTGGCAAAAATTTAATTTGTCGTTTGGCTTTTGATGTCAATCACCATACTGGTGAAAAGCCACAAACTAAAACAAAGGTTTGGAAATAAAGTAAAAGGATTGACTACCTGAAAGATACGAAAAATTCTACAATTTCTATAATCTAGTAAGTTCTTAGATAAAGCAAATGCTCCAAACATAGAATAATTTGCAGGTACTTAACGGTGAAATTTCAATGGACAAACTCTCATTACTAATCGGAGATCCCCAACATTCCGGCCAATTACAACAAAATCAGCGATAGAGAGTCGAGTACTTCCGAGGCCAAAAAAGACATGCTCATCGGAAGAGGGAAATATAGTGGAATGATGGGCCGATCCATCTTTTTTAAGTTCGTTTTGGTTAAGCACCAATTTTTCTAAACACATCGTACACTTCAAAATAAAAATTTTATGTAATTATACATATCAAGATGTCTGAATTCTGTAAACGTTCAGACATTTGAAATCAAATAATTATCAAATTTTAAATCGCAAGAAAAGAGAATGAAAAACAAAAAGTCACCTAGTAAAGCCATCATATTAATTATGGCAAGTGTCATCCAAAGACATGTAATAAAAAGTCAATCTCAAGGCGCGCATTACATATTTAAAGCGTAAATGGTGCAAAATGAAATGGCGATTGATGCTATTTAATGGAATAATAGCAACATAGGCCCCTCTTCTTTAACCTGAGATTAAAAATCCTTTTTTCCCCAAATTGTTGCTGCACTAGAAAGTACATCATTTGTGCTTCCATTGTTTCATTGATGGATTTTACTAACGTAGTCTTAACAACTTGAAATAATTTCTGACGTAGATTAACATCGCTGACATGATCTCTCTCTACATATATATACACACGCGCACATGTTTGTCTCCTTTCTTCTCGTGGCCACCATGGTAGACCACGAAGCTTTCGGCCGCCTTGGCCATAGAGCTCAAGCTCGAGCCCATAGCTTGCAACCGTGAGGATGCTCGGGCTTCAAGCTCACGGCCATGGATTCTCTCTCCGCTTTTCTCTCGATTCTGCCATATTGTCACATCCATGGCTATTCTCTCTTCTATTTTCTCTATCAACATTTCTCTCTCTCTCTCTCTCTCTCTCTCTCTCTCTCTCTCTCCTCCTTGCGGCGGTATTTGCTTCAGTTTCGAGCTTTGAGCTCGTGACCATGGTCGCTCATGCTTCCAACTCTAGTCCATAGCTACTAGATCAGAGACTCATGGCCAAGGACGCTCAATCCGAAGTCTTGTGGCTCCTATGGCAGTGGATCTTGGGCTCAAGCACATCCGAAGCAGCCATGGCTGCCATCTCTCGAGCTTGCATCCACGGCAGAAAGAGTTCTCGCAACCATGGATGATTAAGCTCAAGCTCGCAGCTATGGCCACTAGATCCAAAGTATCGGATGCTAGAATCCAAAGTCTCATAGCTGGCGTGAACGCAAGGCCAGGACTTTTTTTTTTTTTTTTTTAAATTTCCATCTTTGAATTCACGACCATGGCCGCTTGAGGCGGCGAGTGGGCTGGAGGCGACCAGTGTCTTTGTGTCGAGGTGGCTACGATTGTTTTTTTCTATTTTTCCTAGCATTTATGAATTTTTAATTTGTTTTGATTTTTTTTTTTTACGAAAATTCTACTCATATAGTCTACATAAAGCTTTTCCATGGCTAACTTCTATTATAAAACATTAGTCTCATTCAGCATCGTCACCCATTTTTTCTCTTGTTCTCTATAGTTTAATTAGTTTGAAGATGACCGGTAGGGGACTAGTTTGAAGATGAATACAAGGGGGGAAGTAAATTGACATTCCATGTCATACATGACAGGCTACAATGGGAGGGCAATTAACTCAATTTTCTTGTAATCCTATGCATTTATGTGTGTCGGATACTGGACAAATTTGGACCATTTCACGCCGGTTTGCATGGTGGGACCAGCGATGTCTCCTTCTTGAAGTCCTTCTCGATTCTCGTTGGGTGGTCTCTGTGCCGTCGACTAATGAATTGGATTGCTCACTGAAAGCGAAGGATACAATCGCCAGATGAAGCCAAGCATTAAAAGGGCAGCGACCAAACATGGACGAAATGATCCCACCAAATTGGGGCAAACTTATGCTATCGAAATATGATACTTTTCCTAGTCGAATAATTATATCAACAAGATAAATGCGAAGCATAAGACGATCATAGTAATTCATGCGTTCAGCGTTGGCCCTGTAAAATAAGGTACGCTGCTGGAGGCATTCGAGTAGCTTCTTAGATCAGAGCAGTCATGGGAGCAAGTAGTTCTATCATCCAAATGGAATGATAGGCCCTTGGAATTTCCCTCTTTTGGTTCAATGGTATCAAAGGGTTCGATTCGCCGGGATTTTCAAAGTTCCGACATATCTATCCATTCTCATCTCAACCTCCCCGATCACTGGCAGCTTTGACCTCGTTCAGCGATATCTTTAGATCAGATCGGAATGGTCCAGTCAAAACTCGCTCAAATATAACCCTCTTCATCTTCGCTAGGCGTGTTAATTAAGAGAACGAGAGTTGCGGCTCACAGGTAATTGGCATGTTCGGCAACTTTAACGCGGGGGAATAAAAAGGGAGCGAGAGGAAGGTCACAACCAATGCCCCGATAAAAAACCAAGCATGCCGCGTGCCATCGAGAAAAGATAAAGAAATTATTTTATATCCAATAAGAATTGGAGAATTAATTAAACCAAATGCCCCAATGTATCAAAAGCCACTAAAAAACCAATACCACTGCCAAAGCCTTAGCGTCTAATGAAGTTCAGTCTGTGGTATAAGTTTTTTCTTTCTATTAGGGCCAACACATTCAAACAAGTGACCACTGTGACAACCTGAATTTTCAAAGTTTGTTTTCGATTAAATAAATTGGGCCTTTCGTCGACACGTCAATAGTGCTATTCTCTGAGCTGATTACTCACGAGATAATTGGACTATCTAGGGAAGCAATTAAAGAATCTAAATGCAATTGGACTTGAGAATTTAACCAAGAATCGACTGCTCAACCATATTGATCTGCAAAGGTCATTACGGCACTATCAGAGATCAGAGATAAGTCGATTCGACTGAGATATGTAATCAAAATATGGGTGATTCCACTTAATTGCAAAATTCTCATCGATCGACAATAAATTGATTTTCTGTCGTTTTGATACCCGATGCCTGTAATTAAAATCTCGTGATTTTCACGACAACCAAGGGTCACCAATTTGTGACTCGAGATAAATCAATCACGAGTCAATTGCACCAAAAATTTCTAAAAGTTATCCGGTAAATTAGGTCACGCTAAAAGTGTGCCAGATTGAAAATAACCGCGAATTTGATTCCGATTTCAAAAATTGAAAGTTTTGTGGTGTCACAAGCTATTTTAGGAATGTCGACACATCCTCCAAAAAATTTTCAGATATTCCGAGATTTTTACAAAAAATTGTTTCGGACGTTGCGGAAAATTAGCAAAAATTTGTACGGGCCAAATTAAAGAAAATTTGGACTTCTAAGCTGAGCCTTTAAATGTCGGGGACTTATAGAAAATTGTTCGAGATTTTTCTTCATGAAATTAGACCTCAATTTAGGAAATTGAACAAGGAAATTAAAGACTAAAAATGGAAATTCGGTGCTTTACAAGGGTCAGCAATTTTGGGCTTCAAAATTGGTTAATTTAGAGAATTTTTAAGTGGGAAAGTATTAGGGGACATATAAGATAATATTGAAGACTTTTGGGGACAAGCATTTATGGAATTTGGACCATTTCTCTTAATTTTTCTACCTTATATCCCTGCTGGTTTCTCTTTTGCGCCAACGACCCCAGCTCTCTCTCTCACTTCCACTGCCCCTCACCTATCGACAGCCACACAATTCTCTCTCTGTTGGCCTTTGTGTTGGTTTTCATTTCCTCTGCATCTTCATCCAACGAAACCCACCCCCCTCCTTGCTGCCATTTGTCTAATGTTCAGCCTCCATGGGTCAAAGTTCTTCAAGCAAGTTGTTGGGTTGACCACATGAAGCCATCATCCACCGAAGACACGAAGCAAGCCCAAAGTCCACGTCTCGGTCAAATTTGGTGATCCCTCGGCTGAGTTGTTGACCCAGCATCGTCCACGACGCCACCTGGCCCAACGTCTTCGACATCTGTGCACCTGAGCAGCTTGCCCCTCCACGCTCCAACGATCCACCAAGCGAAGCAGCTGCCGTCCAAGCCTCCACCGTTGACCCATCTACCTCGTTGAAGCTGCCCACGCGTGACACCAGTTCGTCCAGCAGCCCAGCGAATCCTGCCGCGTCTCCCCGGCTCGACACCAACGGCCAGCGAATTCGTGGACGCCAGCAGACCGCCCCCATCTCCACGCTCGGGCATCTGCAGCCCACGCGAAAATTTTCAGGCCCAACAGTTGGGCCATTTGAAGCCCACGGATCCAGCAAAGACCGGCAAAGCCCGCAGCCCATCCAACCTGTTCTCGGCCCAGTTGAAGTCTTCAAGTCCAGCAAGTGTCTTCAGCCCAAATTCCTCAACAGCAGCCCATCTTAATTAAGTCCAGAGCCAAAGCAGCCCATCAATTCCAGCCCATTAGAAGTCCAATTCAGCAGCCTAAGCCTGCAAGCTCAGCCCGCTTCAAGCCCAGCCCGTTTCAGCCACAAATCTCAGTTGGGCTGAGATTTGTTGGGCCAATTCTAGGCCCGGCCCATGTGTCTGCCAACACTGCCGAAAATTTGGATTTCAAATTGCCGTTGTCTTGTCGTCGCATGAACCGGTTTCCGCAATTAACCGATGATTTTATACTCTAAACTTTTCTTAGTAGGCTAATAACGTTTAAGGGGTGTTTAGATTTATTTAATTATAAATTAGGTAGTTATTTAGATTAAATTAGAAATTTAATTATTTAATTATGCATGTTAGGTGGTTAGATTAAATTAGTTGAGACTTAGATAAATTGTATTAGTTATCTAGAAGGGCTCGCGAATTTTCCAAGTCCTTATTGGTATTTAATTTAATAATTTTTGGCCTAGGTTAGTATTTTTAGAAATTAAATTGAATTAATTAATTAATTTTCGAAATTATTTATTTATTAATTATTTTTTCGGAAATTAGGTCGGGATAATCGGTGACCAGAATTTTATATTGATTGTAATGGTGTGTGGTTAAATTTACAATTAAGTGATAATTTCTGCAAATTGAGTGCTAATTGGATTTTCGGTATTTAATTCCAAAATTTGTGAAATATTGGTATTTTAATTGAAAAAATACCGGGTGTCGAGTGTTGACACCGAAAGTGGTCTTTGAGTACCAAATCAACTTAGGTGAGTAATATAGATTTATAACAGCTTCGGGGAGCATTAATACCATTATAGATCTTTAGCAGCTTCAGTGAGCAATGGCAAGCAATAACGCTTTATCAGCTTCAGTGAGTACTTTAGATAGCAGCTTCGGCGAGCATATATCATCTAACAGCTTCGGTGAGCATTATTTGATCTAGCAACTTCAGTGAGCAAATTTTAGATATCAGCTTTGGGGAGTAAAGATATATGAGTATATCTATTTCAGCTTAAGGGAGTAGTGTTCAAATCAACAGAATTTATGGATGACATTGATGACATGGAGTCGAATGAATCGATTGATTGATGGTGGATTTGAATTGAATTGTTCAATTGAGTATTTAAACTATACTAACCTGCAGGGTGGATCTGAGGCCAAAGTAAGGCTTTGTGATTGTATGATTGCATGATTAAGACGCTTTTAAGCATATTTCCTCCTAATCGGAGTTTAGAGCATGGACTCACTGAGACATTATCTCATTAGTTGTTGTATAACAATTTTTAGGGTCGTCGAGTGAAGGACCTTGAGCTGAGAGGAGGTGATTTGAAGCGTGGGTCAGTTAGGACCGCTTCTTTTTGGAAAGCTAGTCTTTTGTAGTGTTTTGGCCATAGACTTTTGTATATAACTCAGTGTATATATAAAAGCATGTTTGTTTGTGAATCTGTTGTCCCGCTTTTCTATTCTGAGATGATTACTATCAGGGGATTTATTTTCACTTCTGCATGTGTAATAAAAAGAAAAGAGTCGACGACTAGTCCTAGGAAGTCGCAAAATTTTATCGACCAGAAAGGGATTGGCACATACTCGAGATTCGAGGTGTGACAACCACTGACTAGCCACCATGAATGAATAGTATTTACCTAAATTATGCCTCACCTGATTTCTGTGACCAAGTTCACCGCTTAACTATGCGTGACTCCTCTTAACCCAAAACTCCATCTAATTCCAATAAAACGATTTTTAATCATCTAAAATATACTTACTCTGCACATTCGTCTCAACTGTCACATCACAAAAAGCAAATACAAGCGTGCAAACTCACCCAGTTTTTGAGCATCTCCAAACCATTTGCTCATCAAGTTTGATATCCCCACATTGATACAAACAGCTCCAGACTCTATTGCTATAGCCTTGGCAAGCACTTGTCTTTCCAATACCAGGTGGTCTATGAAGCAAAACACCTTTTTGGGGACCAAGAAGTTTTCCATGTGAGAAGAGATCAGGTCTTCGAAGCCGAAGAATAACCACTTCACAAGAGCTTGTTTAATGGCTTCCAAACCTCCAATAGAGTCAAATTCCACATCAATATGGTCAGGACTTATGACGTCACATGCTATCACATCCTGAAATTGTAGAGGAGAAAAATTAGAAAATGAACAAATACAAAATTGACATTTGAAAGCCTGGAACCGTCATGAGAGAAGAACACTCAAAACAGGCTATTGACAGCAGCTTGCAAAGTAACCCGGGAGATGAATGACGACTGACCAAACAAGAAGATAATCAAAAACACGCCCAGCCCCACTCTATACACATACCATATTATCATTTAACAAACTAGTCAAAACCAATCTAAATAATTTTGAAAGGAATCTGATCGGCATTCACCATAATCTTATTACATGTTCAAAACCCCTCCTTCAACACTCTTCAACAACTTTATAAGGCACTTCCAATAGCTTCGACAACAAGTTCAGGCATTCAAGCAAGGTCTCTACATCCAAGATGTCGCAAGACCATCAACAGTGACAACATTTTACAAAGATGAGACGATAATGGAGGGTATCATCATACAGAGGGTGCGTTTGGGAAAACTTTTGGAGTAAATCTTTAGGAAAATGCAAAGACCTTTGAGTTAAAGGTATTTTCCGAAATGCAAACTGTGTTTGGTAAATTGTAATTTGAAAGCCCTTTGTGAAATGCCTTTGACCAAAATAGTGTTTGGGAGAATTACATTTGCAAAGGAATTTTGTGATAAAAAAAATTATCAAAAGAAAAATAAAAAAAATTATCCGACAAGGGCAGGTGGCCGCCGGCGACATTTCAATCGCCGGTGGGTGACCTCCGGCAACCACCGAAGACCACCAGCAAAGGCCGCCCGAGGTCGCGCGACGCCGCCGCGACCTCCGGCGACCCCGGATCTGGGGCGGCGAGGTCGCGCGACGCCGCCTCAACCTCCGGCGACCCCCGGATCCGCCGCCCTAGTCACGCGACCTCGCCGCCCGGATCTGCCGCCCCGGCCCCACGACCTCGCCGCCTAGATCTGCCGCCCTAGTCCCGCGACCTCGCCGCCCGATCTACCTCCCGGTCGCGCGACCTCACCGCCCTCGGATTTGAGGGCGGCGAGGTCCAGGAGGTCGCGCGACGACCCGGATCCGGGGCGGCGAGGTCGCGCGACCCACCTCGCCACGACCCAAATGGCGCGGCGGTTGCGCCACCCCCGACGTCGATCACGCCACTCCCAACCGGCCGTCCGGGCGACGGTTGCCGGCGATTGCTTGCCCTTCGCCAACGACCCTCGCGGAAGAAGAAGAAGAAGAAGAAGAAGACGACGTCGCTCCCCCTCGCTTCAAAGCATTCTCGGCATGCTGAATGCCCAAGGCAGCCCCAACCTGCGTTGGGCTTTCAGCTTCACAAAGCTTGACATTTCGGGAATGTGGGCTTGCCAAACGGGCTGGCATTTGCCCAAGGATCTTTAAGCCTCCAAAGGGCTTTGAAAAGCCCTTCCCAAATGCACCCAGAGAGGACCTTAGCGCAAAAAATGAGAACTACAACCGGGAGGACGGCACTAATCCCAAAAAGGTGTTTTGCTCCATGGACCACCTGATACTGGAAAGACCAATGCTTGCCAAGGCTATAGCGATAGAGTCTGGAGCTGTTTTTATCAATGTGAGGATATCAAACTTGATGAGCAAATAGTTTGGAGACGCTCAAAAACTGGGTGAGTTTGCACGCTTGTATTTGCTTTTTGTACTGTGACAACTGAGATGAATGCGCAGTGAGTATATTTTAGAGGATTAAAAATTATTTTATTGGAATTAAATGGAGTTTTGGGTCAGAGGAGTCACGCATGGTTAAGCAATGAACTTGGTCACAGAAATTAGGTGAGGCATAATTTAGGTAAATACTATTCATTCATTGTGGCTAGTCAGTGGCCACTCGTTTGAATGTGTTGGCCCCAATGGAAAGAAAAAACTTCTACTACAGACTGAACTGCATTAGACGCTAAAGCTTCGGCGGCGGTATTGGTTTTTTAGTGGCTTTTAATACATTGGGGCATTTGGTTTAATTAATTCTCCAATTCTTCTTAAATATAATATAATTTCTTTGATCTTTTCTCAATGGCACATGGCATGCTTGGTTTTTCATGGGGGCATTGGTTGTGCCTTTCCTCTCGCTCGCTCCTTTTGATCCCCCCGCGTTAAAGCTGCTGAACATGCCAATTACCTTTGAGCCGCAACTCTCGTTCTCTTAATTAACACGCTTAGCGAAGATTCCGATCCAATCTAAAGATATCGCTGAACGAGGTCAAAGCTGCCAGTGATCGGGAGGATGAGATGAGAATGGATAGATATGTCGGAATTTTGAAAATCCCGGCGAATCGAACCCTTTGATACCATTGAACCAAAAGAGGGAAATTCCAAGGGCCTATCATTCGATTTGGATGATAGAACTACTTCCTACCATGACTGCTCTGATCTAAGAAGCTACTCGAGTGCCACCAGCAACGTACCTTATTTTACAGGGCCAACGTCGAACGCATGAAATGCTATGATCGTCTTATGCTTCGCATTTATCTTGTTGATATGATTATTCGACCAGGAAAAATATTACATTTCGAAAGCATAAGTTTGCCCTAATTTGGTGGGATCATTTCGTCCATGTTTGGTCGCTGCCCTTTTAATGCTTGGCTTCATCTGGCGAATGTATCCTTCGCTTTCAGTGAGCAATCCAGTTCATTAGTCGACGGCACAGAGACCACCTAACGAGAATCGAAAAGGACTTCAAGAAGGAGACATCGCTGGTCCCAACATGCGAACCGGCATGAAATGGTCCAAATTTGTCCAATATCCGACACACATACATACATAGGATTACAAGAAAATTGAGTTAATTACCCTCCCATTAAAATCCGTAGCCTGTCGTGTATGACATGGAATGTCAATTTCCTTCCCCCCATGTATTCATCAAGAACTAGTCCCCTACCGGTCATCTTCAAACTAATTAAACTATAGAGAATAAGAGAAAAAATGGGTGACGATACTTAATGAGACTAATGTTTTCCAGAAGAAATTATGATTTCACGCATCTGGTGCTGAGTAGTAAAGCAGACGAAAAGATATTAGAGGACACATTCTACAGATAAGAGGAGGCTAAGATGGACAGGACCCCTTCAAGAATCCTGCGAATTCAGTCGGAGGTTCATGATCTGGGAGAGGACCAGCCTCACTAGCTCGTTCATGGCACCTTGAACCTGATAATCGACGGACTCGCTATTCCTTGGCCAACTAGGTGACTGAAGATAACATGCACATTATTAATAATAGCGGAATATCATCATTTGAAATTCAAATTTTACCTTCGGAATTGCTGGAAGGAGTTCAGGGAAGATGAAATAGCGTGAGGCCCAACACTGTCACCACGTGAGCCACGATAGTGGCCATTTTTTTAGTGTTAGAGAATCAGGCAGAGAATCAGGCATCGCTCTCTTCATCGAATTCGAGCTGCTCCCTCGGGGAATAAAATAGGATGATGTCAGATTCCTGAGGCAGCCGGAACCGAACCCTCTTCATCGAGCGCCCGTTTTCACCGTGCGTCATGTTACATGCTTCAGAAGGGCACTTGTCTTCGACTTCTATGTGCATATTCGCCCCTCTCTCCAAGGGCAAAATATCTCTCGCCCTCATGGACAAAGCTGCGTCGTCGACTGGTCCCGAGCAAGACGGGTGGACCATGCTTGACGAATCCTCAAACGCACAAACTTCACCAACATCAATGGAGACCAAAAAGACTTGATCAAAACTAAGAGAAGCTAGTAAGCATTCCTCTAATGTCATCGTTTCGGCTCTGGTTAGTTTCTTGCCTTGTGGGTGAAGTAATTTCAGCTTCTTCTTCTTCTTCTTGACTTTCAAGCACTCTGGCTTGAGCACTTTGGTGATGGAGGATTGTGGGGTTGGATCACTGTGGTTGATAGGGCATGTGACAGCTTTTGGATGCTTGAAACCGCTTATTTTTGCACCCATGGTTTGATGGGTCTCATCCAAGTTTGAGGAGGAGTACTTTGTGCTAATGTCAAAAGCAAAAAGAAATTGTTGAATCACATAGTTCTTGACTATGCTATATATACATGCGCAAATGCATAGATTTATAAATTAATTGGCGGAAAGAACAAGAGGAAGATAATTATGAACATTGGAGGGCCTTAGTTAACAACGTGAAATTGCATGGGATAAGAGATCTATGTTTTTAAATTGTACTTTGAGTTCTTTGCATGCTGTTACTAATGAAGGAAAAAAAAAAGGTCAGATTGTCCATGCTAGTGTTGGATCTTACCTAATTTTCCTTTGCAATCTCTACCTTCTTATGTTCTTGGAATTCATGGCCAGTGGTAATCGGAAGGGACATGGAACCAGTTATGGAGATGATTCCCAAGAAGATTCATGATGTTACATGGGATTACAGACAATGAGTTTTTGTCTCGTCTCTGTTTTTTTTTGGTCGAAATTTTCTCTCTGTTTTATACACATCAAACACCAAGAAGATCACACCATCAGGTTCAATTCATTTCCTATTTGGATTCGGAGTCCTTGTCTAGAATCTTTGTTGGCCCAAGGAATGACATGTCTGTTCTCAATCGATATATTCAAAGAGGATTCTCAGCTTTGCGGGAGTGAAAATCTATTAAACTAATTGACATAATAGGTTGGCATGACGTCTGCTTCATTGCAAGCGTGTGCACGCTGGCTCATCATGTAAAAATTTGTCCACTAGCTTGGGAACTCATTAACTGTACATGGAGGGCAGTTTTATGATTCCAAATTGACACTGCATAAAGTGAAGAAAAACAGCTGTCCAGAGAATATATTTCCTTAAGGTGTTGTAGTCTTTTTTTTATGATGTCAAGATTGTGCATGTCCTGGTACGAGATGACGCTCGCTTGGGCCCTCTTATTGAGAAAGGTTTAAATCAACCTTGGATCTCAACCATTGTAAGAACTATCTCTCCCTTAACACAACGCCCCTAGTCGAGGATGGATTTGAGCTGTGGTTTTTGCGTGGGATTCCGCATCGGACTCCCAGACACGGGGCCATCTAATGATGCTAGAACTCACACGCGGCCCGTCAAAAGGAATTATCTGCTTTAACTCGTAGGCCTCACGGCTTTATCCTTATAAAAGGGCAATTGTGAAGGTAGGGGTGAGCCCCTACTTGTAAGGCATAACCATATCTTCGCCCCTCAATCGACATGGGACTTATCCCTCCCTTAACACAAGCACCCAGACAAGGATGCGTGTGAGTGGTGTTTTATGCAGGAAGTCTATTGGGATTCCCATAAGTGGTGCCATCTAATGAGCTGAAATTTTTGCGTGTTCTGTCACGAGATATTATTCACTTTAACCCATGTCATATCCTCACAATCCTATCCTTATCGAAAGGGCCCTCGTGAGTGAAGCAATGGACCCCTACTTATAAGCCATAACCATCCTTGAATCTCAATCATTGTGGACTTTCCTCCCTTAACACTTTAGAAGTTGTACATTTTGCTTTGGTGAATACTAGAGATAGTTTGCATTTACATTTAGTTTGGAATGCTAGTTAGTGTACATTAAGTTAGATAGTCAAATTGATAACCTAACTCAGATAATTGGGCATTGTCCTATATATTCTATGCATTGCTCTTATTGGCCAATTAAGCGTGTGGAATGCGTGATAGCTATTTCCTTTCTTATTGTGAAATGTGTCAGAGCCTTTCAATTCATAATTCCTTATATTAGATAGTTCACACGCATGGGTATCCTTGCTCATTGTATTCCATATGTTGTTCAACTCCGCATGCTTTCTTCGTACGATTTCAATCCGATTTGCTTGCGATAACACGTGAACTAAAGTATTGCACATTGCTTCCATACTAAGACTCCAAGTAGTTTTTGAGAAACCAAGCTATTTAATAAGTTAAGAGGGGTAATCTTAATAACAATTTGAAGTCAAAATCTTCATCAGGCAAAAATATACCGTCGACTAATCTTCTTCATGTGCAGAATTTACCGATGGTGATGTCAAATTTAGACGTCGCTGACAATCTTGTCTATCTCACTGTTATGCAAGTGCACTATCTTTCAAAGTCTTCATTTTTAGTAATTTCTTTTAATTTTTTTGGGGGTTATTAAATAGGCTAGCGCCAATCATGTGATTTATAGGCAAGCGCCAATCATGTGATTTTTTAATTAACTCCAATGATTGAAATTAAAAAAGTTGTTATTTTAGATCAGTGGTCGCGATCGCCTTTCGTCCGTAAACCTAATATAATAAATCTTCAAGTCTCTTTTGTCTTTGGGTTTTGGGTTCTTTTGTCGCCTTCTACCCTCCGACAACACAAACTTTTTTTTGGGATTAAGATTTCACCAACCAAATGCATGATGATAGAATAATCGGCCAGATAAAAAAGGATTTTGTCGTATTAAAAAGAAAAATATGTCACAACCTAGAGTGCATTTGTTCTCAAAAAATAAATGCTGTGGTAAATATTTGAAAAAAAAAAATATCTCCTGTATCACTAACAAAAATGAACGAACGAGAACAACTTTATCATCTATCAAAATTTTTAAATGTTAAATTATATTCTTTTGAAATGATATGAGTGATCATTTTTTAAAAATCTACTTTTAAGTCATTTATTTTTTGCGAAACAAACGAAACTTAAAGTATACTTGTTCAAATAAAAATTACTTTTGAAAAATTGTTTTCTAGCTTTCCAATGTTTGGATGATAGAATGCTAATCAATCTAAAAAAATGATTTTCCATGGATCGAAAACAATGAGCTTAGATAAGGGGAAGACAACTTCCTCTTTCAGCAAGGAGGAAACCCTTTTCCCTAAACCACCAAATAAATGAAAACTAATTGTTTTCCTCGAAATGATTTCCATAAAAAATATTATCCTTCATCATGGTTCGATGAAATAAACAAATCCTTAGACTCCATTTATTTTGCTAAAAATGTGATATTTCTTTAAAATATTTTCTATAAAGTCATTTTTTTGGAAAATTTTAATAATTTGTTTGTATCTAGTTGAAACCCGAAAATAAATTGAATGAAATTTTTTTGCTTTTTGGTGAGGAAAATTTCATTCGATTTTTTAGATATATAATATTCGAACACTAATGACTTGCACATGAGAAGAAGTCGAGGAACCGGGCACGAGCACTAGAGTCTCAAACCCAGATCCCTGACTCCCAAGCATGAGCATCAACGCTGATCTCGAGTCCACAAGATTTGTGTCAAAGAACCTAGTGCCCATGCTTAGCTCCTTATCACCCTAGCCCTAATCCACAAAGGTTGGGTGGAAGACCTCAATGCTCATGCCCAGGTGCATCAAGGTTGGGTCCCAAACCTCAATGGGCAGGCCCTACATTGATGGACCAAAGTAAGGCATTGGGATCCAAAGGTCCTACCTTGATGGACCCAAAGTGGACATAGGGACTTGAGCATGGGTGCCAAAATCCCAAGTTTGACCTTAGTGGATCTAAACTCAAATGTTGAGGACCCAATCTTGAGTGTCGGATCTTCAAGCTTGGTCTCAATGGATGCAAACGTGGGCACTATGAGGACTCATGCAAGGGCATTGCAATTCCTACCTTAGGTCTCGAGCCCAAGCATCAAGGTTAAGGTCCTAACCTTGATGGATTTAGGTCATAGGCATCGAGGGCTTGAGCCCTAACCTAAGCCTAGCCTTAATGGACCTAAGTTTAAGCATTAGAATCTTGGGCACAGACACAAGAGTCCTAGGCTTGTCCTCAATAGACCTCGATAGACCCAACCCCGCTATCAAGGGCCTAAAAATGAGTGTTGGGATTCTTATGTCGATTCTCAGGTCCAAATGTAAAGTTTCTGATTCAAATTCCGAAATTTGATCATATATTTAGAAAAGTGATTTTTAATTTTTTTTTTCAAAAAAAATGATTTTCTTGAATTCAATGATGGATAACAAAACCTTTTACTCATTCTTTCAATCAATCCAGATATTCGCAAAACAAATCCAACCTAATAAGTGCATTGAGTGTCGAGGACGACACTCATTTAGTACAACCCAACCCCAAAACGTCGGTAACCCAACCAAAAACATTATAATCCGAAATCTTAGCCATCGTCGACCGTGACATACACTGAACCCGGACATCATTCCGGTTCGTTGAACCCGGTCGCGTTTCGCGGGAGAACAGCAGAACCAAAAACGACAAGAGGCCAGATTCAAGACTCGCCGTCGACTCGCCACATCTCGTGACGTGGCATCCGAACTGTCCCGTCCGCCACGTGGGAGCCCCCTTTCTTCCACGTGTCCCACGTGAGCGCCTCACGGGGGGGAGAACACGGGACTCACGCTTGCCTTTCGCTAACGGTCGCGCGTGACGCCGTCAATGCCGAGACGTCATCGGTCGCGGACTGGACTGACGGCCGTCAGAGTCGGCGGGTGTTGATAGGGACGGCGTTGGAATAAAAGGGATTTGGAAAATACAAGCATGTTGACATGGGAAGGAAATGACTGAGAAAGTCTCCAAGCAATTGGAGATTCGGAAGCAATCTGAATTTGTGAATTAATAATCGGAATTAATTTTATAGATTTCGAATATTTTAAATCCCGGAGAGATTTGAATTCGTATATATTAATATACAGATTGATTCTCCCTTTCCACTTATATCCTTATTTTATATCTATTTTTAAATAGATAAAATTAAATAAAGCCATAAAAAAGCTATCAAACAATATCCACTGTGATATATTTGTCATAATTATTTTTTGTAACATAAATTCAAATCATTCATAACTTGACGTATTTACTCTAAAAATACCTTATGATATACAAATCTCAAACGTTATATTCACGTAACATATTTAGCCTCTGACAAGATTTCATCGAATGATTTTCAATCGAAATGATGTCGTCTTTATTTCCCTTAACCTACATGAGTGCCAATGTCAACATCGTTTGTATCTTGTCATCCATGTAAGTAGATTTTTTACTATGCTAATTGATGGAAACCTTCGCGAAGATAATTTTGTCATACAAATGTAAATTTGGGATTTTTATTTTGTCACAGGAAAAAGTTGGAATACATGTATCATGGACATAACTCAAGGTCTTTTATAACTTTTTCCCTTTATGTTATCATGACGTAATTATTTTTCCATTCTTTTATCTCCATTAATGTCCAAACAACATTAAAATGCAATCCCTTCATATCTCTTCTCTTTCGTTGTCATAATTTGTCAAATTTCTAATTTTCTTTCCTAATCAGTCCATCCAAACTGAGGCATAATTTATATCATCTCAAAGAGCTCAAATGAAAAAATTTTCAAAATCAGCACACATCGGCACTGCGATTCACCCTTTTTAATTCGTTTTTCAAAATCAAACCCGGCACGCGGCGTCCATGACAAAAAACCTAGTCGATTAACCATTATGAGATTGCCCATGGAAGAAAAAAAAGTACAGCCGCCACAAATGTAAAAATTGCGCAGGCATCCCAGTTCACAATAGGAAAAGGAAGAAAGATGACAATTTTCCACGTAAGACCAAAAGAAATCTCTCTCATCTACTCAAGCAAGCTATTAACTAACCGGAAAAGATAAACCCTTTGGAGTGACAAGCAAAGTGCAAGCAAAAGTGGGGAACCTAGAAGCGAAGAAGCAATGTACTTGGCCGTCATCTGCTGACACATTCTTTATCCCCTCGAAACTCACCCCGTAATTGCGCCCACGTGCATCCTCCAACCCCACCGTCCGTCCCGTACCACGCTGACGCCGTTACCTGCCTCCCCACCGACCGCCCGCCCCGACGCCCACGTTATATATCTCCATCGTTACTCCATCCTCTCGCCATTTTCGTCCTTCGGTGTCATTGGTCGTCGTCCTCCTTCTTTATGTGCACACCATTTCGCCATCTTCGCCCTTCCGTCCTTCGTTGTCGTCGTCGTGACTTGTCTATAAATCCCACCCTCTCTCCTCCGCGAGTTCCCCTCACGAACCCTTCAACGGACGGCGACGGCGGCGGCGGCGGGAGAGATGGCGAGAGCTGCGGCGGTCAGGTTCGGGCGGTGGACGGCGGCGGCGGCGGCCTTCGACGACGTAGGGTATGCACGGGAGCGCGAGGGCGAGGGGGAGAGCCTCGCCGATCTGTCCGACCTCGTGGCGTCGTTCATCGAGAAGGAGGGAGCGATGAGAGGTGGAGGAGGAGGGAGGAGGAGGAGGAGGAGATGGAGGAGAGGAGGAGGAGATGGGGCTGGAGGAGTCGGAGAGCAGCTGCTGGTCCGACTCCGAGACGACCAAGGACAAGCTGCTCGGCTTGTTCCGTGGCTGCGGCGACGACGGCGACGGCGACGGTGACGGCGCTTCGGACGACGCGAGGAGGAAGATCCGGACGGAGGTCGAAGCTGCGTGGGGGCTGATGAGGACCAATGGGTTCTCGGAGGGGATGAAGCGTCAACTGGTGATCAGCTTGCGTCTCAAGGGCTTCGATGCTGGTCAGTTTAGCTGCTTCTTTTTCGTTGTCTATTGGCTAGATTTGCTCAGCTCCGCTGTGAGTTACTGACCAGTTTGTAATCCCACAGGTCTCTGCAAATCGAGCTGGGACAGGACGTCGAGGCATCCGGCCGGAGCCTACGAGTTTGTCGATGTCAATGTGGAAGGGACGCGCTACATCGTCGAGGTCTCTCTCGCCGGGCAGTTCGAAATAGCACGGCCCTCCGACCACTACACGTCGCTGGTCGATGTGTTCCCTCCGGTTTTTGTCGGCAGACCTGCGGAGCTAAAGCAGGTGATCAGGCTGATGGGCGGGGCGATGAAGCAATCCTTGCAAAGCACGGGGCTGCTCATCCCGCCGTGGAGGAGGAAGAGCTACATGAAGGCCAAGTGGTTCAGCAACTACAAGAGGACCACCATCGACGAGGCTGCTGGCGTGAGAAGGCTAGCCGTCAGGCATGAGAGTTTGGCTGAGATATCGTATCGCTGCAAGGACGACTTTGCGAGCAAGACGACACTGAGAGCAGGGCACTTAAGCAAGGTCTTTGGCGGCAACGGGACAGGCGTGTGATCGCAGCAGCTGAATTCTTTTGTTTTTCGAAAGCTTTTTACAATCAGTTCAATTCTTATATAGAGTAATCAATCCAATTTTGATCCAAAAGAATGGCCTGAAGTGAAGCTTCTTTCGCTTCTGCTTCGTGGTCGATTTTCTGAATTTTTCAGACATGCCAGCTGATATAAGACTGTACAGATTCTGGCACCTTGTGTACAGAAGAATTGTGGACGAGTGAAGAATGAATTCCTTTTTCCATTATGATGGTAGATGATTTCTCTTCTGGGTATACCAAGAACAAGAAGTGGCTATTTGTCCATGAGTTCCTCGTCTTTCTCAACTACAAAATGCAGGGTGCAAACCCAATAAAAGCTTCTGTAAACCAGCTTGTAGATCTACTACTTGTAGAATTGATTACTAACCCTGAAAGCACGAGTAGAGCAGCTAATGCTTCCACATATAAACGATGCTCCTACAAAGCACAAGCTATCGCCTAACAATTAAGTATAATGGCAAGACCTAACAAGCCTGCCAGTTGAAATTTCAACATGATTGCAGTAAAAAGAGCGTTGAAGTAGTTACCACTTGGAGAACTCTTGTGGCCACTTCCTCTGCAGTGTAGTTGGCCAAAACCGAGACAACTCTTTGAGCAAGAATGCATCCCCTGTCGTAATGCTCATCGATTAAGTGGATAGTTGGCCTGGACTATCTAACTATGCATGCAGGAACGAAACTATGATTAATTAAAGAGAAGAATAAAGACAAACATGGCTCTATGGGCTCGATTCTGGAATGTACCTTGCCCCAGAAGCAATGACTGTATCATGCACTTTCATTCCACAGTAACCTTTTCCCCCAAAAGTCGAAAGAAGGGAGGGTGAGTATTGATGATGGATTTTCGGGAAGACTTGATTAATTCGATCAGAATGAGTTTGAGGTAACCCAGCAGGAAGAATGAAGTCCACCTCATACCTCCTGATCAAGATAAATTAGCAGGTGAATGCATCATTTGCAGAATTAAGAACACACATCATCGAGCAACAACAGGATCTCTGTCCCCCAGGTAGGATGGCTCAATCTCATCGTACATAAAATAGAACAGACATGTATCACATACAATGACATCTTATGCACATGCCCAGAACTTTACCTGGAATATGACAGATAGCTCAGGAACAACCTATTCGCCACTTTTATGGAAGCATTAGACACAAGAAGCTGCTGTAGTTTAGGAAATTACTGTATCTCTTCAGGTGAACAGAGCATGTCATGTTAGATAAAGAGGCAAAAACCTGACACCTCATGCTTTAAAGACTGACCTGAAAGCAACAACCGGGTCACTTGCAGACTGCACATCGGGATCTTGTTTGGTTTGGGGAACAAAAGAACCGGGATGTCCCTGTGTCTAGCAAAGACTGCACCTGCACAACCTGCCATACATAATGTTCATGAATGACAGGCGGCTGCTTAAGTATCAGGGTCATGGCGAGTTCTGGCTAATGACCGATCAAATATCACGTAGAATCATCACAGTATGTGGCAAACAGGATCAGGATTTTTTTTTTTTTGGATGAACGCAGCAAAAGTTAGAAATGCAAGCCCGCTCAGACCAAGCGAAGGCACTGAGGATTGCTTGAAGAAAAGGGGAAAAGAAAGTACGACCTTTTAGACATTCTCGATATCGGCATTTGCTCTGAACTTTCAAATGCAGGTAACTTGATAGGGGTTATAGACTGTAGATTAAAAATCACTCACTGAATGCCATGAGACACAATTGACACCACCGAGAATCATTCTCCATGATATCTCCTCTTTCGCACCATAAAATAACAACCGATCGAAAGGCAACTTTCTTTTCTGCCCATGCTTCATTGACTACACACAGATCATCTAATCGTTTCGTATCATCACCTTTTTGAATACTAACATTTCACAGACCGACAGAATGTGCACACACCTAACCCCTTTAAGCTACCACTTTGGATTCATCTTTCAAAGTGGAGCTGTCAGGACAGCAGCACGCGGTCGTGCATCGAGACAAACTAAAGCCGCAAACACGTTCATGTAATGGAAAAAGGTGATGAGAGTGTTAAGGCTGATAAGAAGGGACAAAACTTTACCACTCTTCTCAGTGACGACGACGACTTCTCCACGGATCAATCCCGCGATGATAACCTCGTAGATTGCCTGAAAATTAGACACACTTCCAGAAACGACAACAGCGAGCTTCTTCTCCTGCTGCTGCTGCTGCTGCCGCCGCTTCACTCCACACTTGACATCCTCGCCATCAGGACTCGAACTCGCCACCATATCTACACCGTCTCTGCGTTCTAACCTCCTGGCTCGAGCGGGCCCCTCGAAGGTCCGCCTGGTTTCTTGGTCTAAAATGACACCGCGATCGCGGGTGCGGAACATAGGCAAGGCCGGAAAGAAGGAGCTCTGGGAAGGTCTCCAAATACGAGCGAAACGCGGCGCCGACGCCTTCATTTTGCAGATTGGCAATGCAGTCTGAACGTAGAAGTAAAAGCCGACGCGTTCCTTGCATGAAGTGCGTCGTCGGAGAACCTCGCTCGATGCCACGAACAAATGTCACTGTGCTGTCGAGCGCGAAGCACGCACTTCGGATCACGAAGGAGGAGGAAGAAGATGGGGAGGATTCTTGGGCCGCACTCAATCGTTGGGCCTGCAAGTCCGTCCATTGGGTAGGCCCACCACTAGCATTGATCCAGACAAGGTTTGGGCCGAAATCCCATCCGGCCCGGCCCGGCCCAATAGCTACTCCCCAAAGGGACTTCTTCTTCCCCCCCGCCAACGGCACGCGAGAATTCTGGACAGAGAAAGGAAAGGGGAAGCAGGGACGAGACGAAGCTCCGACGGCGACAAAGTTCGGGTCTTTCGGTTCTTGACTCGGCTGCTCGCGCCGGAGCCGCCCGGGATCCCGCCGGATTTCTTCTTGATCTTTACCGGTAAAACCCGCGTCAAAGCTTGCAACTTTTTCTTCCTCGGTAGAACAATTTCGTCGTTAGAAGTCGACTGTGATTGTTCGCTCCGCTGAATGTTGTTTCGTCGAGGTCATGAGGTGGCATCGAGTTTGAATTGCTTGCCTTTTTATCTGGGGACGAAGGTTTTCGGATTCCTGTGCTGATGGCGTTGTTGGGTGTGGCCGGTTGTGCGTGACAGGTTCTTGCGCCGGCAGATTGAGAGTCGACGCCTCGAGATGTTCAAGAACACTTTCCAGTCGGGATGTCTGTCCATACTGTATAGCCTTGGGTAATTCCTCCTCGGCTTTGGCGCTTTTGGTTTCTTAATCAAATTTTCCGCCTTTTCTGCTGCTTCTGTGCTGAAAATGTGTGTGAACTTTTTGGGTTCTGCAGGAGCAAGCCCTTGCAGATCTGGGATAAAGAAGGTAAGTGGGTTTATGCTTTGGAAGGCGGATAGTGCGTTTGATGCTCTGCTTGTGATGTTCAGTTTGTGCGTCGGCATGTTCTGTCTTGGGTGAGGGTAGATCATGGATGATACTGTCATTGCATCGCTTTCATGTGGATCTTTGGGCCTTCTGCTTATTCAGTTATGTCCTCTGGGGAATAGGGAATCCTTTAGAAGTCATTGTCATTAAGGTTAGGTATCATATGGCTACCTTAGCAATACTGACTGTTGGTTTTGTTGATAATGCTTGCAACAGTTGTATAGCCTTCCCAATATACTGGGCTTATAACATTTGAATTTTGCAAAAATTGCATGTAGTGAGTCCTACAAAATACGTCTAATTATCTGGTCTTTTCCAATTCCTTCCATCGAACATAAATTTTGTGATTATGTCTTGAGTATAATGTTAATTTCCATATTATTAACTTGCAGTGGTTAATGGTCATGTAAAACGTCCGCAAGATGAAGATATTCAGTCAAATGTCCTTGAGGTTGTTGGCTCGAATGTTCAGTCCACATACATCACATGCCCCGCAGATCCAGCTGCAACACTTAGCATAAAACTACCATTCTTGGTTATGATTGTAAAGAATCTGAAGAAGTATTTTACCTTTGAGATCCAAGTGCTGGACGACAAGAACGTGAGGCGGCGCTTCCGTGCTTCTAATTTTCAAGTGTGTAAGTTTGCCCATATTGCTATATTGTTATTTTGGTTTGGACAAATTGTTACTAGATTTTGTTGGCCCTATAATTGGAATAAGTAGACAAATCATGCAATATGGCCATAGGTAAAAATTTCTAGCCTGTGGTGGTTCTTGGGCTTGAAATGAGATTTCATATCTTGCATTTAGAAATCAATAGATCTGTAGTGTAGTTGCTTAGACTACGCTGTAATCACAACGCTGGAGGAGAAGAGTCTTGCCAAAGGAAAACCATGGATCTCTCAATCCCACATTGTGTTATCAATAAAATGGCGAGGGTGCTTTTAGTTATCAATAGATTTGAACCACCTATCCAGGATCATGTTTCATGCGAACTCTACAGCCTGCTGTTGGCTTCCTGCCGATTGATTGCTTGTACTGAGATAATTTTCAGTGGAGATTGGCGGGATGACTTGTTATATATGGTTACTTCTGAATCAGCTGGACAAGAAGCCCTTCGTCCCTAATAAAATGGGAAATTGTTAAAGTATGCACTCCATTATATGACATGTTGTGTACAATTGGTTGCTTGCATGATAGTATGAGTTATGTGACATTTAAGAATTGGCATTGCATGTAATAACACCCTCTCCTCTATTAAGTTCTATATGAGTTATGTAACTAGAGGAATTGGCATTGCATGTAACCTTTCAGTCTTGCATTACAGGCTGTGACTAGGGTAAAGCCATATATTTGCACCATGCCATTGAAGCTGGATGAAGGATGGAATCAGATCCAGTTAAATCTCACTGATTTGACCAGGAGAGCATATGGAACTAACTATGTCGAGACATTGAGAGTGCAGGTACATGCAAACTGCCGCCTAAGAAGAATATATTTTTCGGACCGCCTTTACTCTGAAGAGGAACTTCCACCAGAATTTAAATTGTATCTACCCATGCAGGTGAGATTGTCTTCTTCAGGGAATAGTTGGTTTTTGAATGCCTTCTCTTTTGATGCTCTCTCTTGTTGGCTAACTCTCAGTAAATTCTCTGTTGCAGAAAAGTTAGGAACTTTGGGAGAAAGGTCTCTAGATCAATTACTTGCGACACAAGCAGGACCTATTGAATCATGTGATGTGTATGGTTATCTCGTCACGTGGTATATGGCTGTGAACATGATGGACTGTGGTCAAAATCTTAAGCCTTTATAAGCTTACTGGCTGTTGTAGTTAGCTATGAATGTCTCTTCCTCCCGATATCTGTTATGATTATGGCCAGAAATAGCATATTGGAGCAAGTCATTTCACACCAATATCTAGATGGTATAAGTCTCCTGCCAGACTCTGACCTGTGCTCTCAAATCTTATACTTAATCCTGAGTCTTGCCACTTTGCGCACTAGTCCGTACTCTGTTGCGTTCAAGGCTGTTACCAGGGCCTCTCAGTATTCGTATATGAATCACTTGCTTTGATCATCTCTTAAACTTAATGCGGCTCCGTTGGTTGCCCCTTTAAGGAAACAAACAATGTGGTCGTGTTGCTCATGTCTCAGAAATGGGGACATTTCCCTGGTTGATCGATTTGTTGACATCTTGAAACACGTTAGAGATATAACATGTTAATGCCATTCGTCAGTCACAAGGCCACTAAACACTGGATTTATAACTGCAAAGACTAGAAGAATGGATGCTCATCCTACTTAATTGCTCTTCGGAGACCTCTTTTCAAGTATTTCACGTCAGTAGAATAATAGGGCGTCATACTCAACACTAAGCAGCACCGCACCTACCGGTATTTTAATGGATGTCTTCACAAACTTGAGTTCAGAATCATAATGCGTTGCTCCATTTCCACTTATATGATTCGAAATTTGAATTGCTTCGGTGTCTCAGACGCTTCATAGGATTGAAGTTCCTGAAGTTGCTTACTCCACATGCTCTTCGAAATTAACTTGAGGACCAATCGTGGACATCCTGCTTTAACCAACAAAATTTGACGCTAACGCACTTCCGCTTGATTTTGTTATGCAATTCCTTGTACCAACGGTCAGGCAAATTGCTATAAGGCAATCTGGAAGTGCACAAGGAACAGTTTTCTTTTTCAAAAAGCTATTTCCTGGGAATTATATTTACAGTTCCCACCAAACTCAGCTAATTTCATTTGACTAGCCTCTGAAGATGGACAGGCTGGATAAATTACAAAGTTAATGTCAGCTACAAAAATATTGATGATGCCTATGCGTTGCAGCTGAAGTTTCCTACTACATTTCTCACACTTAAATGCTAAAAAGGCTGTTAACTCCTCGCCTAGTAAAACTGAAGATATATAACTCTGCAAAGTAGACCTCTTCCATTGCACTCATCCTACTGTATCTAGATCAACTTCAGCATCTGTCTCTCCATCCACCGTTCCTGCTTCTGCTTCGGCATCCGCTTCCAACTGCCCTGGCTCTGGGCCTATTTCTGTGTCCGAGCCCTGCTTCAGATGTTCATCTGGCGGGCTACCGCTTTGGGAATCATTGACAGCTGCAGCAGCCGTTTGGTCTGTGTCCATTGGTGTTGCTGTTGCTTCAAGATCCCCTCTTGTACCTTCATCATTCTCACTCGCCAGTGTAGCAATCTTCCCACATAGAACATAGAGAAGAGGCAATATGAGTACAAATCAAAGAATATAAAATAGCTAAGTAAATGTGAAGGTTCAACCATCTACATGCATGCCCATTCCTCATGCTTTTTTCTTCCTTTTTGAATTCTGAAGTATAAAATAAGTATATATCACAGCTTTACCACAATTTCTAAAACCACTAGAGAATCCAGCATTTATCAATTTAAAGCTGATTGAGGTTATCAATCGAAAGCCATACCTAAACAGGATGCCATAATTTCTCTTTGGATAAACCTAAGATTGTCATAAACCACTGCCCTACGCAATCCCATTCACTAAGTGATGATGAGTATAACCACTTCAAGTACAAAATCACTGTGACCTTTCTCGAAAATTAGCCGCATGCCACTGGATGACTCCTCGTTATGCTTGGCAAAGCATACCATATAACATCTGAAGCTGTTGCTCCTCCCATCACAAACCAACCAAAGTTTTAAAGAGACTCATGTCTTTCAGTAACAACAAAAGGGAACACATTTAGATTACTTTGACTATAAGTCTTCTTTGCATGTGATTTAACAGGGGCTTAGTCTGAAAGTGACATCCAATATACAAGAAACACAAGCCATTGCATACATGCCCTTCAAAATATTTGCTATCATTTCTTTTATGATCTAGTGTACCTGATTTTCTTCAGCTTGCTGAGGAGTAATCTTTGTTTCTTCCTTCTTTGCGCGTTTGGATCTCTCATTTGGCTTAGCTTGATACTTCGAGCGAGCGGTGGGTGGCAAGAGTTCAAGGGGCACAACCCCTTCAATGCCATGGTCAGTGAACTACAAGGACATCCACAGGATACTTTTGTTACTGAGAGCATAATACAAATATATGCCAAAGCTATTGTAAAGTTCAATCAGGTCATCGTACTCGAGAAAACCCTTCCAAATCTTGCCGAGCCGAAAAACGAAGACCTTTCCAACAATACACCTGCATCAAGTTCAGCAAGTTTTCAACCATGAAATCATCAGAGGGATCTTGAGAGCAAACAATGCACCAAAACGGGATCTTTCCACCCAAAACGAGATGAAACGAAATTAAGGGATACAAGTTTTACCCGATTATTCTTGTGATGATAATCATCTTCTATTCCACTTGATTCGTCCATCTGCATTCACATAAGGAAGCCCACATCTCGATAATTTACTACTTCAAACGAATGAAAATCTAAGGATCCGTTTGATAAAAACTACTTCCGGGAAATTGTCTTTCCACTTTCCGGTGTTTGGATGACCGAAAATTAATTGATGCATTAAACATGTTTTCCATAAATCGAAAACAACAAGCTTAGATTGGGTGAAAATAACTTCCCCTTCTAGCAAGAAGGAATCACTTCCGCTAAACCACAAACAAATGAAAACTAACCATTTTCCTTGAAAATGATTTCGATGAAAAATATTTTCCTTTATCGTGAAGTTTTTAGTTAAACAAATGCACCCTGAAGAAACATCCGTATGAAAATCTTTCCAGAGCTTAATAATAATGGAAGAAGATATAAAGGCATCGACATATCCAGGACTTACATCTTCGGCCAAGGGTTTCCAGTACTCCATGACAGCAGGAGTTCGGACACGTTGAGGATCAGTCAATGCATTCTTGACAGGTCAAAAAGAAGAGTAGTTATTATTTGATAAGCAGGAAAGATAAATCCATTAAAATATGGCATTTTGTAATCCACGTCCTTTTGTAAGAATTTTCCATGATCAGAAGCTTATTTACATCATGGCACAGTATTGACTTGACATTGACACAATATTCAACAGTTTAGAATTTGTAGCTTTATAAGTCGATGCATGTCCGTTAAAATGGACAGTAGCTCACAGATTGTAGAGCCATGCTATTTCAGAATTTTATTCAAATTCCAAAATGATGAATTCACTCACTTTCCAGATGCTGATACTAGATATGTGGTAAATAATGATGCCACAGGAAACAGAACAAAGTAAAAAACAAATTGTAAGTTCCTGAATCAAGCACCAAAATCTCCATTCAAAGAAATCGAAGGGAAAGACCACTGTTTTTCATTAATAGTGCATCTTTTGAAAATATAGGCCCATTTTGCATAGAGTAATTATGTTCTTTCACCAAAACCTTAGAGTGCTGGTAAGCCTTCAATTATAGTATTTGAAAGGATTAAAAAGCTACAGGACTACTGATATAACGATGTGCATCTTCATAAAATGATGTGCATGTTAATAGTATCTCAAAATTTCATACTCCAGAATATGTTACACTTTAAGGTATGAGGATGTCAGGATACAAAATTCATAATGATTTCAGCATCTCTAAGGTAGCATCTGTGGGATCCTGGAGACTACCGTTTACATATAAAAGGAGGGTGTCCGCACAGCACACACTAATATTCTTTCGTCCTTGTTGCATAATGCATACTGGCAGATCTTCCTCACAAAGAATGTGACAATTCGTGCTTCATTTCATACTTCAATTATTCAATCTTTCAATAATAAGGGAGATAACTTATTTTGCTGTTAGACTTCATAAAAACCAATCTCATAAGCAGTGTTTTACACTCCAATTAGTGTCTCAACCAGTAACCAGTTGAACCACCAAGTTAATCATTTTTTTACAGACATTCACTTTCAAAATTGACCAAGGTCAGAGAGTTGGCCGAGTAGCATAAGTCATACTAAGCACACATTTGGGAGGCCAGCAACCCACCTTTGATGCAGAATAACTGACTCCAACATTCCAGTAAATGGCATGGCTCAGCGGCAGTCAGTGCCAGTTCAATCCCATTTATGACCATTCACTATTTAATATAAACCAGACCAAACGATGTCCACTTTCCAGTACACCATTTTCATAGCAAGAAAACTAAATAAAATTATAAAAAGGTGAAAAAACATTGCAGCAGAAACTGTGATGAATGATATATCATGAAAAACAAGTTAACTTACGGCGTAAAAGAAATCTTAGAGATATTGAATATAACATACTGGATTCTGATCAGCCCACTTCCACAACTGCGACAGCTCTTTATTTCCTAGCCTCCACCTGGGTCTTCTGAAAGATTTGTAGGAAGCAAAATTCTTTAATTATATGACTTTGTAAACAAAATTATGGGTTTATACAGTAACAGTACTCGTAAGCACAATCATTGCACATGTATATCCAATGCAACAAGATGGAGAAACGAATGATTACATCCTTCACTATTCGAACATAGCTCAACGAAGAACATGCATAATCCATACGATCTCCTTCCAAGGCATAATCAGTTATGCCTGAACAGCAGGACTGCTGTCTCAATTAGATATAGACTAGCTGATAAGTAACAAAAGATTAGGAAGCAACTAAGTTTGGTATATCTAATAGAAGAGAAACCTTAAAAAGTGTAAGTTATAAGAAACTAAGTGATGATATTTTCGGCGAGGTTATTGTGTTCACCTTCTTTGGTGTTCCAATCTCATGCTGGTACAGCATTTCATGGCCTTTCTCTATAAAAAATAAAAAGATCTACACAGTCTACATTGAGTCATTGTATAGAAGTTACTGTACTCTCGTTTCTTCAAATTTGTTCCAAGAAGAAACAATTCTCACAATGCTAATTAACTAAGTTAGGTACATCTAATAGATGAGAAACCTTCAAAATATATAAGGGTTAAGAAACTAAGTGATGATATTTTCCACGAGGTTATTATGTTTACTTTCTTTGGTGTTCCGATCTCATGCTGGTAAAGCACCTCACGGCCTTTTCTCTATAAAAGATAAAAAGAGCTGCTCAAAGTCTATATTGACTCGTTGGTATAGGAGTTACTGTCCTCTTGTTCCTTCAACTGTGTTCCAAGAAGAAACAATTCACACAATGTTAATCAAGTGTGCTGAGTCTTTCTTCTTCTTTTTTTTCTTTTTTTTTCTTTTGGCTCTTCACAGGGATCAGCCCTGTGAACTATAATTACCAAACAACCCCACCCAAAGAAAGAAAAAATGAACACCACACGGACCCTGAAGGTCTTGTCTTCTTCTTTTTTCCTTCCTGCAACTGAAACTTGAAGCAAGTATACAGAGCAAACTAATAAGCAATCAGGTCAGCAGGTCAGTCTCCAAGGAATATTTCCTCTATAACACTGGGAAAATCATGCAAAATGGCATACCTTTTTCTAGTACCATCTTGTAAGGTCTTCTTCTCCATCGGTTGCTTCTCAAAAGGTGGGCAACCATCACGCTTCCACCAAACCTGAGAGCAGATATATATGGAACAACCAAGACACATAAAAGTCACAATACTTCGAAATAATACTACAAGCATACTCTGATTGAGAGAGAGAGAGAGAGAGATGTGCTCACCCAGTTCTTTTCTCGTTCAAGTATATGCTCAATCTTTTTAAGAAAATCTTTGCCTCTCGGCGGAGTCATTTCCAGCAGATTCTTAACACGATCCTCACAAGATTTTATTTCTTCTTTCTGGAAGGGGTAAGAGTTCAAGTCTTTCAAAGAGTTAGGCCTACATAATTCTGATAAAGAAAGTATAGAGGAGTTAAAGAATGCTCACTAAATTATAAACCTATTATGGAGGAAAGCACTAACCATGCTTTCAGAGGGCAAATCCTTCTCATTCTTTCCAGGGGACTAAGCAATAAAAGTACAGTTAGCATGCTCCCTCAAATATATAGATGAGTCAGGAAAACGAAGCTTGAGGTGATCTTTACCCTTAGATAGTCAAACAAGATGAGGCACTGAACAAGAATATGGCGACGAAAACTTGGATCTTTTAACTGTAGCCAAAGAAGAGAGGATGTTAAGAGTGAATTCATTGAATTAAACTTTTGCATGTTAATGCAGGTTCGCTTTGATACAACACTCACTTCCAAACCCATAAGTTTACTACTTGTTAGATACTTTATGCCAAAATTTGCTGCCTCTTCCTCCATATTAATGGCATCTCCCTCCTCATCACTTAATGGCTGAGCTTCAAAGGTACTGAAAACAACCTGAGAGAATGCAAGGAAGAACACATATAATAAGGAAACTGACAAGTGGAATGGTAAATCCCATAATAAAAGGAAAGAAGTTTGATATTTAGATAGGTCTTTGTACACATCTCACCATTAGACTGGATGTGAATTTCTGCCACTTTGTAGGAGCATTAATTAATGAAGGAGGGTTGCAAAAACACTCCTACAAACAAAGCAGCACCATTGCTTTAGCACAAGAACGGAAAACCATGAATTAAGATGGAAACGATTCTTAATCCAAAGGCCAAAGTTGAAAACTGTTGGATAGAGAACTGACAGGCGTACGAACTTCAACAAAACTCATGCTACAATAGTCATATAAAATTGTAACCTTATACATACAAAGCAACTCCATTTAAAAAGAACGCTGGCCCATCAAGGAAACTGGTACAAAAAAATCTAAAAGGTGGAGTATTAGACAGGAAAGACACAAAGTGCTACCAATATTCCATCAAACTTCGATCCATAAGAACTTCCCCCTTTTAGCTTAATAACAAATATAAGTTCCAGAAACTATGCATCACACAATATTAAGTTAACAGGTACAGGCAAATGCGCATGGTTCCAGCTTGTTCTCTCTCGGCAAATTACAAGCAGATCTTAGAGGGGGTTGCCCTCAGTAAGAGCATCATTCTACCTTGATATACACTGAATTTTAAGTGAAGAGAAAAAGGAGTTTCGTGTTATCAAGTCGAGTAGCTGAACAGAGCTTAGACAACCCTGTTCTACTAATTTTTGGACACATATTGTTATGTGTCACTTTGTGCATAATTTCAACTTCACTAGCTTCCTTTTGCTTAAATTACTTCTCTCTATTTGGACATGAACCATATATACACCCGCAGACTAGGTTTTGTAGCTGCCTATGTCAACCCTTACTCCAGTTCCATCCCTCCGTAAGTAAACATTGGAAAAGCCAAAAGGTTCTATACTCCTGCCTCAGTCATTATTATTGCTTTTGCAAATTGAAAACACTATTACAGTACATACCTGTAAACTCCAGAAGGTTTTATAGAAGTTGAAGTCGACAGATAAGCCTGAAAACAAGAAAATTTGTTCAAATTCATCCGAAGGAGGATGCTTTTCCATTATTAATGAAAAATGGACAATTAGAAATTGATTTCATTACCTGCAGGAAGATCTTTTTCATAGCTTGTTTCATTTGATGTGTTGAAAACTCCTTTGATATTTACAGCTGAAGGCATTATTAAAAGCAGCAGAATCAAATGACTATCAACAGAAACAATCACGTTGAAAGCATTCATCTCAAATAGGAAAGGGATGATACCTGAACGCTCTGAGAGCGGAAAGAAGTGAGCCAGAAACATGAGAATACGTCCACAAAAAACCACATCATTTGCCTTGATATCAGAGAATAGATAGATAAGTCAAAAAATTAAACAACCCTGATATAGAATAATGTCTTAAGAGCATTATTTTCACTTAAATGAAACTACAAGAATATTATAAAAATTTTACTAAGCAATGAGAAACTGCTCATTGCTTGCTGACCAAACTACACTTCTGATAAATCAAGAACCATACTCTCTCAGCATACTTGACCATTTCTTTCCCTGTAAATAAATTGAAATGCTTTGCCTACATGGAAGAAATGGTCGAGTATGCTTTAAATATTGGCAATGTCCAAATTTTCAACCTTCACAGATTAATTGCTAATGAATGTCGAAAAGGCATGGTCACTAGCTTTTACCCTATACAGTTTATATATAAAAACATCTTCCCCTTTCTAAGAAGTTACTCAACCATTTCACCACAGTTCAAGGTAGCATCATGGATCTGCCTCTTCAATGATAAAATAAAATAAACCCAGACAGGCAAAATCGTCATCACCTCTTCTAGTATGAGGCAGACCTTTATCTACAATATTACGTATGTTTCCCATAAGAACACAGTCCCAATGGACAACAAGAAGTACCTCAAGGAAAGTCCTAAAAATATTATTGCAGCAGGTGCTGTCCCTTTATGGTAGCACAAGCTCAATGAACAACATAAACTTATCACCATATCTTTTAAAGGGCAAAAAGAAAGGAGATAGAAGCACAAGAAAGACATCATAAGAAGGATTAAAATGCAAGAGACGACATTTAGAATGGAGGAGGGATGCAACAGCATGACAACAAATTGTTAACTTCTAAATTTCCAGCAAATAAGTGTCTAAATGTTACTATGTGTTCATACTTGAGACTATTTGGAGGACATGTAGAGTGAGTCATGATACCTTTGATAGTCGACGAAGAAGTTGATTGCATGTTCTCAACATGACCAGTTTTCCACGAGCAAACAGCTCTTGCTGGGTCATATTGAAATGATTGATCATTAAAGACGCCAAAAAGGTCAGAAGGTAATCCAAAGGTTAATTCAAGAAAATGAATACTTACCTTCCCTAATATATCCTGTTTACTCTCAATATAACCGAAGATATCTTTGCAGTTCCTCATTGTGGACATTTCCGTCAAGTCTTCTAGCAGTTGAAATATCATACCACCCTCAATATGCTCTTTCTCACAAAGATACAGCACGATGTCTAGCAAACACCGGAAAGACAGAGTCAAGAAAAGAACAAGCAAGAATTTGCCTCCAGTTCTGGCTGCATGGATGCACTCCCAGACCAAGCTAGAAAATTGTGAAACCAGAGCATTCAAAGAAAGACTAAGCTGTGGCTGCCCTGCTTAAAGGCTAGCGAGATTAAAATTGCCATGGTCTAAACAACAAAAACAGAACAGAAGAAACTGGGTTCTTCCCAAGCAATTCAAACAAAAGAATCCAGCATATAGTATTCAAAAGAGAACCTGCGTCACAAAACAGTGGACCACCAACATATCCATTAGAACATCAGTTTCATCACCCTCATGGCTCCAACTGATCTTCCAATAATAATATTTGCACGGCAAACTCAAACCCAGTAGAAATATCCATCACAAGTGATGAGGGAAAATTTCCAACTTCTGGAAGAGCACGCTTGCTTTTAGAATTTCCAATTATATGCCAGAAGATGACAAGAATTCCATTTCATTAACACAGTTAAGGTCACCAAATAGCTTTTAAAGCTTTTAAGATATTCAACTATAACCCAACCAAGAAGGTACCACTGAAGAGTCAATACAACAGGTTAAGGTTTGAACTTAGACTTCTTCATTATTCAACCGAAACTTTACTTGGGCTTGCATCATATTGATCCCTCAAGCCTTGGTTTACTCAGCTATTCTTTTTCACATTTTCCTTCAATACAAGCCACTCAATTCACCTGATATTCCCATTTGACCATATTCTCTGTGTTACAGAATTCAAGATATCTCCAGCACAGCAGAGACAAATCAATAACCCCATGTAGATGACTGACCAACAGATTACAATATGCAAATAGAACTATGAAACTTAATTTAACAAGCCTCAAAATTTATATAAAATTTTAGCACGAATTATCCTCTAAGTACCAAGAAGTCGAGGAACATGTCCTTGAGTTATTTCACTCTCATCAACTGATTGCCCATGCTGCATTATTGGCTCTCCTGATTGTACAGCAGCTGCCTGTCAATTACACCAGAATAGATGTTCTGTCATCCAAAAGTAAGTGGCATCGAAGAGCAGAAACTGGCAAACTGTCTCAACTACTTAGATAGCATGTAACGACTTTAAAATTCCTTCCCAAGCCTCTGGATACAAGCTATAGATGATAGCATGAGTTTGAAATAGTGTTGCAAAAGAAACCAACAAACAAGCAGCAAAAGTTTAACCATACCACCAGCTCCTGAAGCAATGCCCGGAGAATATTTTCGAGCAGCTGATTCTCATCTTGCGCCAATTTTGTTTGTTTCTGTCCACAAAATACTCAGGCTCAGAAACTGAGGGAAAACAGATACTCATTAAATGCAGGTGTAAAGTAAAATCAGAAAAAAGAAATTCTGCACTCAATCATTTTAAATTCAAAGACATTAAGCACACACTAAAGTATCACCGAGCAACGGGCATGTTCAAGATATCAATAAGAGCACAGGTTCTCATTCACTTGTGCTCAAAATACAGAACCATGGAACTCGTAAAGACGCTCAAATGAAATGTAGCAAACACCGAGGAAGCAACGATCACCGCGCCTGAGGCATGTCTGGCAGTAAGATCATTCGGCTACAGATCATGCAGAAGGAGAATCCAGTTCCAGACGAGTGAAGTACCTGAGGTTTTATAACTTCTTGAACCGTCGAAAGAGCAAAATTTTCCGGGGGTCCAGGCTTAAGTATGGCCCTCCTGAACACTTCCTGGACAATCAAGACAACCCATTTCAAGATAAGCAAATCGACAGGCAAAACACTTCAAGTTACGGCTCGACGTCCCCGAGCCAGCACATTCTTAAGAAATCCCTTCTAGCTTAATCCAACCGGGAAAACCCATCGCCAACAAAAATCGACAGAAGCCAGCTCCACAGCCATCGTACTTAGGTCACCACCGCAGTAGACACTCTCGAATTTCAAACAAGGGTCAATGAGGTCAATGAGGCCCTCCCAAAATCGCACCGGAGAATCGAACCAAATCGAAGATCTCGAAAAAATTTGTAAAATTACTCTCGCAAGCCCCATACATCAATCCAAACCACAAAATCAGAAACGTGTCAAGTACGTGGCACCATTCTCACAATCCATCCTGGGTTTCGGTCGGGGATGCATTCGAATCACAACTTTTAGAATTCAAATCGTGCGTTACGGATTGAAACTACTTTCAGTTCTGCGACACAGAGGAAAAAAATTAAAAAGGGCAACAAATCGACCATTTCTCTCAATGTCACTTCGTCGCTGGCAGAAACTCGACCGACGTTGAGCAGCAGCGGAAAGATGTAAGCTTCGACGAGAAGGGAATCGAGGAACGGGAGAGGCTCTTTGCCCTAGCCCGGGAAGCAGAAGAAAGCGAGGATTTTTACTTGTATTTCCTTTTTAGCGATTACAATTCAAGTGCAGCCTTTTTCCAAACCTTTCAAATGGATTTCTACTTCCCTCTGGAGCCCTGGAATTAGGGGGAAAATTTAGGGTCCGTTCATTTCGCGTAAAATCGGTCATCTTCGAGAAAATATTTTTTTAGAAGTCATTTTTTAGGAAAATGATAATATTTTCTGATGTTTGGCTAAAACCTAAAATGTTTCGGAAAATGTTTTCCGGTATTCAATAAATAAAATATTTTTGCTTACCAAATTGATGAGCGTGAGTGCGGCTCGAGACTCGTCGGATCGACGGACGCGAGTTTAAGATCAATAAGTTTGAAATTCACCCGATTCGACGATTAGCCAAAAAAAGAACAAGATAGGAAACAAATAAAAAAAATGAAAAAATGAAAGAAAAATGAAATTAAAAATAATTCAAATTAAAAAAGATGAAGAAAACTAAAAAATAATTCGAATAAAAAAAAGGAATAAGAAATGAGAGAAGAAAGTGAAGATTTGTATAGGTGTAAGGTAAAAGAGATTAAGTGAGGAAAATATTTTCCACTTTTTAAAAGTGAAAAATATTTTCCTTTACTTTATAAGGCTTTTTTTCTTGGATGGAAAACATTTTCCCTAAAGAATTCATTTTCCATAAAACGAACACCGGAAAATCCGGAAAACGTTTTCGCGGAGATTATTTTCTGCGAAACAAACGGAGCCTTAGACTTAGGTGAATTAATTTTAGGCGTCTATATTTTGCTTCGTTAAAATTGGTCCTGTAAACATTATCCAATGACAAATTTATGACAAATTCATTTTTTTTTCCGGCCACAAATCAAGAGAAAATGTGACCTGATAAACGAGATGCCGGTCCAATTTGGACCCGAAACTGAAGACAAATCTGGGCAAATCGTTTTCATTTTTGGCAAATGACAAATCTTTCACGAATACGACCAAGTCATTTTGATCACGACCTTTCCCTCACTAAAAAGTACTAACTCACTCGCCAGTGGTAGAGAGAAACCCTTGAGAAAGAATTTGGCGGATATGAGGGAGGGAACCCTTTCTATACTTAACCCCTCTGATTACAAACGTAGATCTGCAATCCTAAAGTTACCATCTACCCTAATTATTACAAGAATCCTCTCAAACACAAGCGTATAGTAATCATAATACATTAAGGATATTCTTAGAGTATTTATTAAATTTTAGATCTTTAAGGACGTTCGAGTGTCTGGTCCAATAATAATAACCATTTGTATAAGCGGAATACTCAAACTACCTATAACAAGATTGCTGTCATAGTTTAACCATCTCGACTTTCCAATAAGTGGAGTCACTATTTTAAAAACAAGGATTTGATTGTATAGGTGACCAAACAAGAATTTTGATTGATCGATTTCAATGATCAATTTATCTTTTTAACAATTGTCTCCTGTCTAGATTGGAGATTAATCCTCTTGATAATTATCTAGATTGGGTGTTGAGAAGTATAAAAGATGACTAGGGCACTGAAGAGAAACATATTGATCAAGAGTTCAAAAATCCTTTTTTTTTTCTTTATAGAGCTTTTATATTGTAATTGTTGAGAAGAGTATTGAAATTGTAATCTTTTAAAAAGTACTGGCAAAGCTATAATTAGTGTGTAGGTGTAAGATGGTGAAACCTATATTTTTGGATATAAACAACATCGGCTTCAAGGAGAAGTGCTTGAATATAAGTGGCACATGATATACTAACTTCAAGAAAATTTCTAGTAGAATACAACATGTCGCTAGTCTAAGAGGGTGGATGTAAGCTTATATCAAGTCGAATCACTAAGCTCTAAAGGTATTGTTATGCATATCTCTATACATATTTATTTATGACCCGATGGAAGTACTGCATTGCACTACTTGATATAACCAATTTGTGCTTATGTCATCACTCTATTTTACCCTAGTCATTCTTATATTAATCTTGATGTTTTATTTCCGCATTATTTTAATTAAATTTCTTGAAATCACCTATTCTTTCCGTTCGAATAATACCGCTGGCAAACATCGTGATGAAGCAATGGAAAGTAAAAGGCACATTAGGTTAATTATCAATAAGGATATCATATCATTTTCTCCTCCTCGTTTTAATTTTATTTATGCTAATTGTCAATAAACTTTATATGTGAAATTTTGTGGGATATTACTAATTATTTTTAGATGAATGTGTGTTTATTATTTATATATTTTACTACTCCCCCTTTGACGATTAATCTAATCTTTTATCTACTCTAGAAATTTAATTGGAGAAACATATGGGGCATAAAAAAATTCGAACTCAAAACCTCCAATTTGGATACCATATGAGATAGTTTGGTCTTGTTACTTAGTTTGGTGATGATATTACCACTCTCTTTTCTTTTCATTGACCAATAATGTTCTCCATTTTGACCCTCTACATGGTTACTTCTCATAAGTAGGTTTTTACCCTCAAATAAATGATCGGCAGTATTAGAATAATTAAATGATAACAATTTATTCATTTAATAACTTAAGCTTTTTGAATAATTGGTGAGTTTGCAACAACAAAACATGAAAAATACTATACTTATTATTTATAATTGAAGTAAAATATCTTTTGACAAAATGAATTTACTAGAAATACCGTGCTACAACTCTATATGGTCACCAATCTTGTTAGAATTTTTTTTAACCATTAATAGGTTAAAATTTATTTTTTAGCAGAAATTTGAAAATTACATGAATCATACGTATGAACTTACTTTTTCTAACAGGAAAAATTACTAAATAGAGTAAGAAGCTGGCTAATGTCATTACTTGATATGCAACGGCGATTTTAAAAAGCGTCAACACGTCGTGTCTCGTTCGGCGATTTCGAAATCCGCCACATGCTGAAGTATCACTAGGCAAGGGGCACATTCCAGTTATCAATAAGAGCACAAGTTTTTAGTCACTTGCGCTCAAATTACAGAACCACGGAACTCGTAAAGACAATCAAATGAGATGTAGCAAACAGCGAGGAAGCAACAAACACCTCGCCTCATGGCATGTCTGCTGGTAAGATCATGAAGAAGGAGAATCCAACTTTAGATAAGTGAAATACTTGAGGTTTTATAACTTCTTGAACCGTCGAAAGAGCAAAATTCTCCGGCGGTCCAGGCTTAAGTATGGCCCTCCTGAACACATCCTGGACAATCAAGACAACCCATTTCAAGATAAGCAAATCAACAAGCAAAACACTTTGAATTACGCCTCAACATCCCAAAGCTTGCACATTCATAAGAAATTTGCATCTAGCTCAACTCAATCGGTAAACTCCTGTGCAAAAGAATCGATAGATATCATCTCCCCACCCATCATCCCATTCGAAAATGCGAGCTTCTGCCAAGCTCCGATGCATCCGAATCACGACTTTTAGAATTCGAACCATTCAATATATAGCGTTAGTTACTAATTTGATCTCAGTTTCGCAGTACAATAAGGAAACGACAAAACGATATTCATTCATCTGATCCTGAACATGGGAGTATCAACTATCAACTATTTCAGTCAATGTCGCCGCCGCCACCGTCGCCGCCGCAGAAGCTCCGCCGGCGACCGCCGTTGGCCGGAGAGCGAGGCCGAGGATCTCCGACGGACAAGGAAGGAGAGGCTTCTCCCGGTTCGGCCTTTGCCCTAACGGTGCACTGGAAGAGAGAGGGAGTGCATCGTTCTTAGACCAGCCGGGAGGAAGGGGGGGAAAAGAAAAGGGGGAAATTGTAAATGCAGTCCCTGTATTATCACCGAATTCGGTTTTGATCCCTATAGTATTCTCCTGTGACCAATTGAGGACGGATATGTTTTCTCCGACCCAAAGAAATTTTAAATTAATATGTCCGCGACACATTTTTCATAAATGAATTTTTCTGTCTTAAAAATTTTCAAACCAGGACGCCCGTGACAGACCTATCAAAAGCTTAGGATAAAATTAAGGCAAAAATTAAGAATTTTAGCAGATTTTCCAATCCCAATTTATTTTTCTTGGGATACGTATTTTTCATAACGACGCTGTCGAGCAATCTCATTTATGTTGAACTTTCACATTCAATCCATGTCACACATTGATCATCCAAGCTTTTTGCCACATTTGTTCCACGTCAGCAATTTAACAAAGATATTAGATAGAAACCGATGAAAAGTAAGTTTTGCCACGGATGTATAAATTTGGAATTTTCTATTACATGAAAGTTAGTCTAAGATTGAATATAGCATGGAAATACAGTTTTAGAATTATCGACAACACTAAACAAAGTGAAAAAAAAAAAAAATCTACAAAGCATAGAGTGGAGAGCATCTCTATCTTGATAATTAGGTTAATTGTTAATAAGAATTACATAGCATTTTTTCATACAATCTCAATTTCATTATATTGTATTCTACACTTTGTTTTAAGTTACAACCATCTTGTGCTAGTTAACTCTATATTATTATTTCAGTTCGCAATACCTAAAAATAAAATGTGCAGCAAATACAATGACTCATGCATGATGTTGGAGCCTTATGAGAAAAAAATTATAAAGATTATTATAAATATTTTTAACATTCAATAGGTTAGACTTATTTTTAATGGAAATTATAAAATCAGATGCACCATAAGTGGGAACTCACTTTATTTCTAAAATGAGAAGTTACCCAAAACGGTAAGAAAAAAGCCAATACAGTTCGATATGCAACGACGATTCAAAAAACGCATCAACGCGTCGCGTCTCGTTCAGCGAATTTCGAAATCCGCCGCCCAATCTACGGCCGCGATCTCCCAAGCGCGCGAAGCCGAGACAGTCAACCTCTTCTGCGGCCAGGATCCGATCTCCCAAGCGCGCGCAGCCTGGGCAGCGCTCCACCGGATCCTCACTCCGCCTCTCTTCCAGGAGAAAGAGAGAGAAAAAAGAGAGAGTCTCCATCCTCTGTAGAGAGAGAGAGAGAGAGCAGCCGGAAAGAGACGAACCTCATTCGTCCGCGCGCCCGGCGAGAGCACCGCGATTCGCCGCACCGGAATCCGCCCCCGAGACTCCCGGATCGGGCCGCCGCCGCCGACCCGAGCTCGATCCGCCAGCGCCGCCGCCGCCGCCAGTCCATGGAGGGAGTCGGGGCGCGGCTGGGCCGGTCCTCCACGCGGTACGGCCCCGCCACGGTCTTCACCGGGCCCGTGAGGAAGTGGAAGAAGAAGTGGGTCCGCGTCCCCCCGTCCGGCGCCTCCGCCGCCGCCGCCGCGGCCGCAGCCGCAGCAGCCGCCTCGAACAGCGGCGGCCACGGCCTGAACGGCGCCGCGGCGGCGAACGGCGGCAACGCCTCGCATCTGGTCCTGTATAAGTGGACGCCGATTACGCAGAGCGGCAATACCAACGGCGGCGGCGGTAACAGCAATAGCGTTAGTGGCAACGGTGTCGATAAGAGCTCGAAGAACGGCGGCGATGCTGCTGCTGCAGAGGAGCCGCCGCGGCGTAAATTCAAGTACATTCCGGTATGGAGGCGGCAGATCGCTGCATACGTGTAGTTTTGGTATTCGGTGCTTTCGTTTGTTTGATTTTCTGCGAAAAGTTGCGAATTGATGGGAGAAAGAAAATTTTACAAGCGGTCGTATATGCTGCATTCTTAATGTCAATCGGTTTCGAATCGAAATCTCAAATGGGAATCGCGTGGTTATCTTCTGTCAAAATTAGCTTGAAGTGAGAAATTTCATATATCTTCCATGGGTAATCTGAAACTTTATCCGTTTCTTTCGGGATTTATGTCGATATTAATCGGGCGGTATTCCTGTGAGACTGTCGGTAAATGTCTATAGACTAGTTGGAACTGTGCATTTTGTTGTCTTGGTTTTGATTGTTGGAATGGTTGGTTGATAGTAGTTGTAGTTTAAATTTTGCAATGAGGTTGTATCATCATACTGGACACATAGGTGTAGACTAGTGATGGGTTAACAATGGACGAAATGCAAGTACATACTCACTTGATGTGTGGGAATTGATTGGTTAAGGTTTGGATTTAGAAAACTGGCAAAGAAAGGTGACTTGAGCCTGTACCCTTATTGTTTGTTCTGGGGGCCAAAGAAAAATGTCATGATATAAGCTAGACAAGGAAAGATCGAGGCATTGATGGAGCACATGTGACAATTTAGGCATCCAAAGCGTTAACCTTCAGTGTTCCAAAGAAATGGTTATACTAGTGATGTCAAAGCTTGATTTTAGGTATAGGATAGGTGATGTCAAAGAAAGCAGAGAAGGTTCCCCCTTTTTTGTGGAGAAAGCAAGACAGTTGATTTATGCTGGAATATGCTAGTCTTACTGTAATGACAACAACTTTACAGTCATGAGCACATTAGGTCTCATGTTTCTGCATTCGTGTTCATTTTTCGATTCTCTTGGAATGTTCAGGACAAATTACTTTGATGTCTGATTAAACTTTATTTTCTCAATTTTTACTGGTGACATGATACTGCTGATTGTACTTGATTTGTAGAAGTTTTTTTTTTTTTTTTTTTTTTTACCTATTTTGTGCTTATATGTGTGTGAAACTAGGTGCTGTTGAATGAATGTTGTGCAATTATTGTAATCTTCAAGGGAACCCTATGTCTGGTAGTGAGTACATGGAAACAGGAGTTTTGGCTGACAGTTAATGTTATGGAGTCCCTTTGAGGCTTTGCATCATCGCAAAAGGAAATGCCTCTGGCTTCTAATTTATTTTGGGCAACTCTTAGCCATTGAAAACATATACTGTTTGGACAAAAATGAAAAGCATGCAGAATAGATGCTACTCACCAAAAGTGAAATTTTAGTAGATAGGGATCTTAGCTTGAAGTATAGACACTCCTCACCTGAAATCAGAATTGTGGTAGATAGGGATCTCATAAAGCTTCGTTCCTCGTTGGTTTTTTAATGGAGGTCATAGGTGCTAGATTTTGTTGGAGAGAATGCTTCAAACCCTACAGATCTCTTTGAAGGATCTCAAGTTTTATGATGATGCATTCTAAAGGGAATTATGTGTGTTACTGGTTGCTACAAAACAACTGTAATGACCATATTGGACCAAATTTTTTGAACAGTTACAAAAAGGAACAAGTATGAGATTTTCTTGAAGAAATGTATCAATCAAGAGTCTCTTCTAACATTCCTTTAGTGAGAAGCATCATCTGCAAGGATAGCTGATACCACTGAGGAAGTCCATAATACATACTTATGCCTAGAAGCTGTGCGAAATCGGTGATAAATCAGTTAAATCCTGCAACTACACCAGTTATGGTGTGAAGCAGTCTGCAGCCTGAGACTTTAATTATTCAAGCATTGTTACTTTACAAGATTGTTGGTTGAGTAGATAAGATCACATGAATATACCTGAATTCATGAAGTCCATTTTGTTTTTCTTAGATGATAAAAATAAACTGGGCAGTAGATCACCAGGGAAGCGAACAAGGACTCACCATTTTGTCAACAGAATTTTCTGCAGATAAATTAGTTGACCATTAATGCATGTGGCCAACCAACTTGTTGTGACTATGCTGGTCGACTCCCAATCTCCCGCTAGTCAACCATAGCTCCATTTTGACTGAAAGTTTCTCCAATAATAGTTGAATTCTCTCAACCAACACCCCTAAAACCTGATCCTACTTCTTGTCAGTTAAAATTTAAAATGCATTTGTGGAAATGTCAGACCTAATTTACCAAGTGGATGGAACAAAATATGAAGAGTCCATTGACTAAGAAATGTAAAGTAAGAGATCATAGGGATAGAGCCATATTGTTGCAATGAGCAAGTATCTTTGGGCTTTTTCCTTATAAGTTGGGGCTATAAATAGTCTTCAGTATTTTGAATTCGAAAGATAGAATCCAAGCTTTGATTGCGTCCCTTGTTTTGCCTTTTGTTACCTGCGCTTAATATGCTGCTAGTCCAACTGAAGTTCCTCATTTGATGAAATATAACTTTTGGCAACGGAGTTTAGATAGAATGAAATTTAGCGATCGATGTGAAATTAGGTGTTAAGTTGAGTGGCGAGAATGCATCTTATCCACTTTATCTTATTTACCTTAACAACAGAAAGTATATGTTAGAATGAAAAAGAGCTTTAGCTATTTCGCTTGTGAACTTAGCTGTGCATAAGATTTTTTGTGTGCCAGTTTTCAAAGATTCTTGACATTGAGTGCAGTGGCATAATAGAAGTCATATCTGCAACCTCACTTAGCGGGATAAGGCTTGTCATCTTTTGTTGTTATTATTGTAGTTATTGTTTTTTGAGCAGGAAATGATTGATAAGTGTAACAAGGCATGGCATGAGATTTAACAAGAAGCTAGTGAGACCTCTGACTTGCTAGGCACAAATTTACCATTTGAATGATTTTAGCACATTACAAGAAATACTGATTTTGAACACCAATTTTCCATTTTCAAAGCTGAGCCTCTTCCAGGGCAATGGAGATGCTCTTTAATTTTTCCTGGTAAAGAATAGGGAGGCATCTTAGCACAAATCATCGTGCAAATCCATACAGAAGCTGGTTTTAATCATTGTAATGGATTTGGCTCTGTGAAGACCAATTTTTTGCAAATTATTTTATTGTGCTTGTGTTGTGGGTTTGCGTGTGGATGATTTTATCTTCCTCTGTCAAGTCAGATTGCTTTACTGGAAGAAGAGAAAGATGAGGATGTAGAAATCAATGCTGCAGAAAATGTTGACGATGAAGGGAAGCCAAGTGAGGACGATCTTAATTCAGTTGAACCAAACAACAAGAATGGTGGCTCCGATGAAAAACCAGACATCAATAATATACCAATGGAAGTGAGCGAGGTAACATGTTATGGCCATCTTGTGCTTGTTTCCTTTTTCTATCTTCTTGTTTTATCTTTTAAAGGAATAATTTAGGAAAGGATAGACTTTACCTGGAAGCTTCAGGTCAGTTTGTAACTTGTATTTTTCTGCTTGATCAAACAAGGTTATTTGTTTCACCCATTTCTTTTGTAATCCTGCTAGGACTGAGTTCATGTGCGAAGAGAAAAAGAAAGAATCGCATCAGTCAGTTTAGGCTTCCTTATCAGGTTCTTGGATACTCTGCAGTGACTTATAAACTTGTAAACATAGGCGTAGTCAGTTTTCCCCTCCTGTTGACACAACAGCCACCCCTGCTGATTAATACCACGTTTCTTGCTTTCTCTTGTAGATTCAAAAGTTTGCATACCTATTTTGTACAATATAAACATGTCTGTTTCCTTTTTCACTTTGTTCATACCTCTCAGGATGATAACAAAGGGGTACGGCAAGATCTCAATGAGAGCACTCTAGATTTGAGTTTGAGCTTCAAGGCAGGTGACGGGAACCATGATGTGGATTGAAAGTAAGATTGGCAGTTCTGGAAGATGTGATACAACATATCATCTCCAGTTTTCATTGGCGCAAAGAGAGAAAGCGGAGGTTTCTTTTCTTTGCGGACCCAAGCACGAGTCTACAGGACTTCCATTTTTATATGAGCTGTCAGTCTTCATCTCGGCCCTTTAACCCAACTTATCCTGAGTTCTTGATCATTCTGATCTGTTCGGGGCGGATGTTGTGTTTAATTTTAGTTGCTAAACATTGATTTGCATCTATTCTTTGAGTCTGGACTTGCTGGAGATGCTAACTTAAATATTAGTGGAACAAGATGCATAGTGAAACTCTTGACACAAAGATACCTTTGCAGCATGTTTCTTTTCAAATGAAATTCGAGGATTTCATCTCAAATGTGCAGAACGAGTCGTGTTTCTTTCTCTGAATATAGGGCAACGCCCACTCGCCATCACTTGTGATTGGCCTTGATCTTAGCTTTTGGAAACCTTTGAAACTTGTGCAGGTTTTCCCTTTTCCTCCTTTTCCCTTTTCGTAGTCTTGGGTTTCGTTTCCTTCTTCGGACGTCTGTGATGTCTACAACAGCTGCAGAAGCTTTTGAACAAAGCTTTAACGATGTGGCTTTTCTATTGTAGTCCATGGAATGAAGTTGATGTCACGATTCGTACTTGGTGTTAATGAAGTGGACCTGCTTAAGTTTCCTACCCGTGAAGGAATCCAATTCAATTTGGGGTCAATCGTGCATTGTGGATGACCATTGGTCTTATCAAGTTGGGCCCATTGGAGATTGTTTTATCCTTTAGCGATACTCTATGATGGGGCCACGGCTCCCAAGTTGGATTCCAACCATTTCCTTTTCTTCTCTCTCTGTCTCTCTTTCATGTCTCAAATTTACTTGATAAGCGAGAGTACAATTTGCCAACCCATGCCAAATTATCGATCTTGCATCATTGCTAACTTCATCCTAAATCTGTGCTTGCTATTACGGTCGATTTAAGGTGTTTCATTCTCTTGGCTTTCTTGGTATGTCCTTGAGTTGCAATCCCAACTTAGGAATGGATGTGGCTTATGTATGGTTGGCCACTATATATGAAACGGTTGAAGAGAGAGAATCTACAATTTAAGAATATAGTAAGATGTGACGTGCTCTTGTGGGGTGTTGCGTAAGACCAACTTGTTACAAATGTTCACTTTAATTAAGCCAAGAAAAAAACAATATATTGATGATGCCCATGATAAGTTGGACCACCATTTATAAATCTCATTCATGCAACAACAAGAAATTCAGTTATGAGATTAAAATAACATCGCAACATGATATCTTAAGATTTAAATTCGGAAATTGAGATTCTATTATGCGAGTTATAGTCATGCCATGATGGATGATCTTGAGAATCGAAACCTAAAGATAAGATACTTGAAAAGGAATCTCAAGTTCTCAACCCTAGGCCAAAGGAAACGCTCGTTCCAACGTGGCCTAGAAAAGCGGGCAAGTCCCAGAGGAGAAGGGGGAAAGAGGAAAGAGGCTAAAACAGGCTACCCAACAAGCTAGGTAGAAAGACATCGCACGGGGAATCTTTGCCCTTTTAGCAAATGCTGTCCTCTGATCGGACCAGCCTCCTCTTCAATCCAGCAGAAACAGAGGACATGGACATTGGTGCAGATGGGGACTGACCACTGGGCTGCTGGTCCCGTCCCATCTCTCTGCCCCGATTCACCTAACCTGACCAGTGACCACACCTCTTCTTTCACTCGCTACAACACACACACGGACACCACGAGTTTCTTTCATGCCCCCCCCTTCCAATCTCCTCCGTCCGAAAACCTGCGTACCATGTTTAGGATCTTTGTCCTGAACGATTTCTCAGGATTCCGGAGGGGGGATGTGATCTTTTTGTCCTTGCCACCCATTACATATTTTAAAAATAATTACACAAATGACCTCCAAAACTTTTGATGTAATATGTAATTTCATTCTTAAACTTTGATTCGATGTGCACTATCATCCATAAACTTCTAATTTATTTGATATAGTTCATGAAGTATTGTAAATGTTCAACATAATCTCTAGATAACATAAAAATATTTGAAAGTTCATGGACTATATATGAATATTGGACCAAAATATATTGATTATATTGAACAAGTTAAAAGCTCATAAACTTGAAGAATCGCATTGAACTTCTTTGTGTAGAGGACCAAAGTTCAAGAATAGCTTGTGCATACTCGATGTGTGCAATCGAATTTTTCCACTATTTTTGCATTTACTAAGATGTCAAATTTCCAACATAACAATACTAACATGAATACATTGCCGAAGTAGCATATTTCTTACCTGGATAAAAAGGGAAAACAAAAAAAAATTTAAAAAATTCTCTGCCTATGTAATCCATCTTATGGGACATTAGGAAAACATCTCTTTCCATATGGAATTTTGCAGCTTTGCGGTTGTTGAATGTTCGGACATAATTGAGTTTGACGTTGCTAAGATTCCCGCCTTAAAAATAATATTTGAAGCGTAACATAAATAATAAAAATATGTCGAGTCTGAACGCTTGCTATGTCCATTTACCACTAAAAAAAAGGGCAATATTTATTATCGAAAACACACAATCTAAAACTTAAAAAAAAAAAAAATCATTTTTTTATGGAGTTTGAAACATATTTTTATGTATTTAGTCAAAATTATGCTTTGCATCCATAAGTGAAAAGTACACTTACATTCCGCTTTTTTAGTGGAAAATAAATATTTAAAAAATATTTTTCTAAAATAATATTTTGTATCGCATACAAAAACAAATGAACAATAAATATTTTCATAGATATAAATTATTATAGATCATGAAAATATTTATTATTTAATAATTATTTTCAGTGATACAAATAATTATTTTAAAAAGTTTTTTAAATTATCCATTTTTGTCAAATTAACAAATTTACTTATGACTTTTTCTTTTTCTTTTTTTTTTTTTGCGCCATAAGGAGGGGTTTGGTGCCTTGTCATCGTAGAGGGCGCCCTCAAAGTTTGATGTACTTTTAATGGTGCAAGGTGGCATTTGAAGACCAAAGTTGACTTGGAGAGGACTTTAATGTTAGCAATGGAACATAAATCGAGAGAGGTAAGAGTAGGCGTGTTTGTTTACACGGACAAGCTGGCAAGTGACGACCAAAGTTGACTTGGGAAAGGACTTCGATGTAGCAAAAGGACATGAATTGAGAGGGAGAGAGTGTGTGTGGTCACATATCTAAAGTACAAGAATAATCATAAGGGGAATCGCCTCGAGTAAGGATTGTCTTATCCCTCAACAAATGATCGGTGAAAATTAGACTCGTTAAAATAGGTTATAAACTCATTTCATATTTTATATTTAATGGGCTGGATTGTTATACAAATTAGTCATGTTCAATATATAGTCATTAATGAGTTTAAAATGATGGTGTACATGTTTTTTTTTTTTGTTGAAAAATAATATAAGTGTTAAATAGATTTACGACTTATATAGACTGAACTCACTTCTATAATTATTTCTTCACTCTTTTACCCTTATTCAATCTTACAATTGCTCATTCTATGCTCTCATCTTAATTTTAGGTATGACTTCTCCCGAATTAAGTTAAATATATAAGTATTTTAGTAATATGAGTCAGATCAAATATGACTTAAATTAAATAAGAATCATTCAATTTATATTGTATGAAAATAAGTTAATTTGGATCGGAACATATTTTACTTGACCCAGCCTCAAGTCCAGGGGAAACTCTACTCTTGGTCAACATATGTGATTTGCAAAATTCTCTAAAAATTTTGAACTTAAAAAATGACCATTGGCCTCACAAATTGAAAACAAGAACTAACTACTCTCTCTCTCTCTCTCTCTCTCTCTCTCGCCATAGTTTGTGGTAGTGGCAACAACGTAGTCAAATGCTAAAAGCAGTAGTAGACGGCAGCCATGAGTAGGGAATGGGAGGATAGTACCATGTTGACAAGTACAAAGGCAGAAAAAAAGAAAGGAAGAGACAATTAGGTGGCAACAATGTGACTGCGGTTGGCAAAAGCAAGAAATTTAGATTGAAAAAGATACGCGAGGAGGGCCGAGTTCAATGCATATAATTTAGACATAATGACATAAGCAGTCTATGAAATATAATTTAATATATAATTTGATCTCTTAATTTTTAATTTATTCAATACAATATATGAATTTTAGCTCATTATGCAATATGGTTCATAAACTTTTAATTTATTCAATATAACATCCGAACTTTTAGTACACATTTGATACGATCCCGACGTTATATGAAAATATTTATATAGTCTCTAGTCTTGAATAATTATGAAATGATTACATTAAATATTTTCATACAGTTTAGGGATTGTATTGAACACATACCAATTATTTAAGAACTATATTAAAAAAATTAAAAGTTCAGAGATCATACTATATATTAACCTAAAGTTCATGGACCACGTTGAATAAATTAAAAATTTATGAATCAAATTACATATTGGACCATAGTTCATGACTATTTGAAGCAATTTCCCTAAAATTTATGGGTTCTTGGTTTACATTTTCTTCCGTTTCCTCGGTTATGTTTTTGGGCTATATTTTATCATTGGGATTTTTAGTCAAAATAGAATTGGACATAATAAGATATAAAAGTCATGAAATTTTGTTATATCCCATTCACCGTATAAAACCATATGTTTTATATCTTATCGTGTTCATTGATAGGTAGCAACCGTGTATAAATAGAGATGTTAAGAATATTTTTGCAATTCACTACTAAAGAAACCACGCAAATGGAGACAACCTTCAAGATCTAAACCTTAGCCCACAAATGAGCTTATAGTAGCATTCTAGAGACATGGGTTCAGCCATGACAAAAGATGCAAATCTGCAGCAATAGCAATATTAGTGATAATTCTCCCTCTCTATTTTATTTATTTATTATTCCCTTCCATCTTTCCTTGATTAAAATTTAATTAAATAATAAACTATACTAATATACCCAACACATTTAATAAATAGTAAGCACTATATATATATATGTATCACATATTATAGAATATAAAGGATTTCAATTATATAAATACAATAGAGATAAACAAAAACAATTCTTTTTTGTTATTTTTGTTTGTTAAATTGTTTTTTATATTACAATTTAAATACTATTCATATCTACGATTTTATTGATTTAAGAAATTTTTTATTTGAGAAAAATAACTTTTATACTATAGATATAATAAATCCTATCCAATTTTTTTTCATCAATCACAATGGTTTTTATCACATCTTATATTTATCCCGATCGCCAAACGAAACTTTAATTAGTTGGTGACAATACATGATTATCACTTACATGTAGATTTAACTAGAACTAAATATTAGTGATATTTGTATATGTATAACCTATCAATCAAAAGAGCAGTTATGGAAAAAAAACATCAATTCTATCAAGGATAAAGGAAATATGACTCTACATGCAATTCATGTTAAAATTTCATGTGGATTTCATTAAACATGCAACTCATCAATTTCAACTTAGTGGAGAGAGAGCATCTTTTAAATATATTAGGAGCAAAACATATGATAAAAATAATGAAAGCAAATTGAAGAAGACAAAACCGAAATCATCATGGGGTGACACGTAACCCTTGGAAACACTAATCCAAAGTATAGCTTATTTCATCAGTATCTAAAATATAGCTATGTGCATAATATAAAATACCCTAACTCCAAATTAATAATAAAAAAAAAGTCCATGACACTCTCTCTCTCTCTCTCTCTCTCTCTCTATCTCACTCTCTCTCTCTTTTCTGTGTAAATTTCGAGGCAATAAAAAGCAAGAAATCCTCGTTCATCAACCCTTCAAAGTCCACAAAGATCAAAGAGCAGCATCCCTCTCTTGAATAGCAGATAAGACCTTCACCTCCTCCTCTACTTTCTCCCATCTTCACCATAACAAACCTTCATCACCATGAAGAAGCTCTACCGCAGATCAGTCACCGTCCACCCCTCCCCGCCGCCGCCGCAGCCGCCGCCGCCCCCTGCCGCCTCCGAGCACGACCACCTCCTCTCCCTCCTCCCCGCCGCCATCCTCGCCCTCGCCGCCGCCCTCTCCCCTCAGGACAGGGAGGTCCTGGCCTATCTCATCTCCAACAACAACAACAACAACAACAACAACCACAGCCACAACCACTTTAACGACCGCAACCGCCACCGCGGCAACGGCAAGAACAAGAGCGGCAGCTGCGACCACCCGCCTTGCTTCACCTGCGACTGCTTCCGGTGCTACATGAGCTACTGGGTCCGGTGGGACTCGTCCCCGAACGGCCAGCTCATCCACGAGATCATCGATGCCTTCGAGGACGGGCTGGAGCTCAAGAACAAGAACAAGAACAAGAACAACAGTCCCAAGAGCACGAGGGGCAAGAACGGCAGGGACAGGAGGAAGAGATCGGGGCCCGCCGCCGAGCCGGCCGAGCCGAACCGGGCCGAGCCGAGCGCGTCCAAAAACGAGCCGGGCGACAAGAAAGAAGAGGCCAACTCCAGCGGCGGCGGCGGCGGCGGGGGCGGCGGCGGAGGAGGCGAGGTTGGTGGCGGCGGAGAGGAAGAGATGGACAAAGGGTCGGTGAGGAAGCTGGTGAGCTTCATCGGGGAGAGGATTTGGGGCGCTTGGAATTGATCTGTGGAGAAAACTGACCAGCTTTTTGCTCGAAGTTTTTGCCTTTCCTCCGCTCGCTCCGAGCCCAAGAAGGTAGCGAGCGTTTTCTCTTCTGGTTTCCTCCTCCCTCCTTTTCCTTTTCTGGTCTGAATTCTGTACATATCATCTTTTTAGCTTCTTGCAATGTAAAAAGAGAATGGAGAAGAGCAGCTACTGTTAATTATAAACTAAATCTCTCCCTCCTCCCCCCCCTGGGAAGCTGGTTTGCCTTTTCTTGTTTCTTCTTGGTGGTCCTTTTCCCTCAGGAACAACGAAGTTGCAGAATCTGTATATAGGTCTTTCTTTCTATTTTTTGATGATTCAAGATCTTGGGTCGTCCTTACTTAGGATTTCCCGGTTTTCCTTCCTTTCTCGATGATTCAAGATCTCGGGTCCTCCTTATTTAGGCCGCTTACGGCGGCGGTGGGGAGCAGGTCACCCCATCTCCCCGGCATTCGAGTAGGGTCGAGGCATTGTCGCTGAGAAAGATTTGAACTCAGCACCGCCTGCCATAGCTCGGACAGGATTTTTCGTCCCTTTTCCGAGGCCACCGAAGGGAGTGTCATTTTTTTTTTTTCTCCAGTTGAGGGTTAGCAAGTTTAAGGATGATGGGCAGTGGCCACCATTTTTTTTTTTTTTTTTGCCTTAACTTTTAATTTTGGCAACCAGGTTTAGCTGCAAGATTAAGGGTTAATCCAACCTAGATCGAGACTTTTAGCTAGCAATTAATTAACCAGCAAAAGTCCTAAGCAGCCGATTCTTAGTGGGGTTTTAGTACTTGCCGCACCTGTAGTTTAAGCGGCTACCAAACGGCGCCGTTTTAATGTGGGCTGCGAATCTCGAGGCTGTCCTGTCGAACAACGGGTGGGGCCCGTTTCCGGGTTTGTTGTCATGTGAGCTGAAACGCCGTGCCGTTTGTGTCTGCGGACGAGCGACCGTTTCTCGGTACTTGAATTTGGGAATTTCTGACCCAAAAAGAAAAAAAGAAAGTTGGTAATTAATTTGATATGTTAATGCGCCAGCAAGTAAATTAATAAATAAATATATGAGTGTGCTTGAGATATTTGCTATGGTATGCTTTACATAGTAAGTAATATTTTTTTTTTCTTGAAATGTTAGTTATGCGTTGAGGGGGGTCTTAGTGGTAAGCACACTTGTTTAATTAGAAGGGTTTTGTTTGTCTCCTTTTTATTTATTTAGTCATTATTGACTTCGATTAAAGCAAAGTATGTTTTTCAAAAGGAGGGGAGTGGTCCAACCCAAACTCCAAGTCCCTTTCCGTTGTTCCCCAAGAGCATCTAATTCTAGCATTCTTGCCCAGTTTATAATTATAACCGCCACATCTATTAAAGCCTCTCGCGTCACTTATTCGTGAAATTTTTAATGAACCTTTGTTTAGCGTCTCTTGCTTGATCACTCTTAAGCTTTTGCATTCGATTTCTCGATATGGTATGAGAGTTGGATTCCATCTTCAGTTAGTTCTTGAGCTAGTCTCTCCATTCATCAATTTCATAGGCCGTTCTAAATTCAATTTACATGTGAAAGAGGTTGTTTAATTATCCCACGTCACTTGCTTGTGAAACTTATTTCCATTTAGTTCTCTTAATCTATTAGTTTAATTATTTTGTTGGATTTTTTAATAACATTGATTATTCGTTTCTCTAATTTTGGTGAATGGAATGATTTTAATTGAAAAAAAAGGGATCTCATACTTTATTTATTTTTCCCAAATTAAGTAAATCCGTCAGGTAGTAATTTTTTTTGGCGCGAATGAAGTAACAAGCACTCAAAAGAAGAAGGAACTATGATGACATGGATTTTCGTTGTTAAATAGACAAAAAGAAAAGGCAAGTTTCTATAAACAAGGAACTTTGTAAAGCAAGATTCATTCTTGTTAGATAAACAAATTTCTACATAAGATAATAATTTGTCCTCATACTTTTTTTTTTTCCAATATTTTGAAAAGACATTAGTTAATTAATTAGTGCCAAGAGGGAACCGAAAACAATCGCCTTTTCACGAAATTTCGCACTCTTTTGTCTTATCACCTTCTCTCTCCTCTCCCCTCTTCATCACTCCCCATAAAAAAGGAGAAAGTGTCTCATCTAAAAAGATCACGAGCATCTTGGAATTGCGCAATTAGGGTTTTGCTTTCTGTTGGCCTCACCTCACTCGAGCTCATTGAATATCCCCATCAATAATTGCATGTACTAGCTGCGGGGACAAATGGCGGAAGTCTCGGAGAAGAACAATCAAGGAGATACTAATAATTTTAAAAGTTAATTTCATGGATAAATATCCTAGACAAGGACGACTCTCCGTGATGAATGTCTTGAGGCTTGTTCATGTGCTTCTCATTCAATGCAATTTGATGAGGGGTAGAATGAGTCTTGATAGTAGTTTTGGACATGGAATTTCCGTTAGGGTTTGATCGTCGAGTCGATGCTCTGGATGGTCTCTTTATACGTGGAATAAGACATGATGATTTCAACATCGCCAATCGGATGGAATTCATAAGTGGTATGGGGCCAAAACAAATCAAAATAATCAAAAGAAAGAAGTTAGTGCAAAAGAGTTAATAGGATAATTTGGTATGATTTTCAAAAAACTGATGGAATGATAAGATTTTACGTTAATCAATCCATATTGAAAATAGCTTTTCGAGATTGTAGTTTTCGATGGTCTAACAACCATATTGAATTCACATACACAATCCGGTCAAAGATAAGCCATCCATGTTCCAAATAAGGAGTGCAAAATTACTTTCTCGTGACTTGACCTAGAAAGTTGCGCTGCATGGTGTTGGTAGGCATCATGATTTTTACAATAAAAAGTCTCAATATCTTACCACTCAACCAAATTGGGAAAATTATTAAAAAAAATTATGAACTTATTACACGAATATTAATTCAGTTTTAAACCTTTCAATTTGACTCTTTTTTTTTTAATTTGACTAATTTAGTCATAAACTTTTTAACGATTTTCCAATGTAATCATTTTAACTGAAAATCATTGATGTAAAAATTGGACAACTATCTTACATGATATTGCTGATGCTAACATATTCAATTTTTTGTAATTCTTTTTCTTATTTCCCTTCATTGGTTTGCGACCTCAATGGTGGTTGGTAGAAGCCATTGGCCATAGGCAAGGGCATTACGAACCTCATCGGATTCAAGAAAGGGGTTGTGAGTCCTCACTGGGCTTTAGGCATTGGGTCATGTTCCCCTCACCTAATGTCAGCAAGGGTTACTACCCCATGGCCAAAAAAAAAAAAAAAGTACAAGGAAATAAAACAAAAAAGTAAGAAATTTAGGAAAAAAGATTTAGAAAAATTACAAAAATTATCCATTTCAATATCAATCGTTCGATGTTCACGTGGATGGAAGGACTACATTGATAAATTGTCAAAATATTTAGGATTAAGTTGGCAACATAGAAATATATAAGATTAAATTGGCACTTGTACAATAAATTTGATACTTATTTTTTTTTGGTAATCATCCCCCATCAAATTCACACAGGAGAAATTGTTAGCAAATAGGGAAAAAGCAAATCAAATACCAAAGCTTCACTGCCCACTTTTGAGTATGCAAAACTTTTGATCCCTCCCTTTCTTGAGAGACTCATTAATGTCCTAACTCCTAACATGGTGTGCTACAATACAAAGGTCAGAGCTTCATCATTGCCATTATTGCTGCATTTGAGGTTGAATCATGAGGGCGTTAAAGAATCAATTCACCTTTAATGAGATAGATACAAAGGTCAGTGGCATCATCATCGTTTTTCCCCATCTAATGAAGATTCAAACGTGGAAATTTTTATTTAGAGAATCATCATGCGATATACATTTGAATCCTGATGGATTATGTTAGAGAATTCTCCATAAACTGAAGAAAAAAATGTGAATTAGGAATATATAATGCTTCCATTTTTATTTATTTTTTTGGGTGGGGGAATTACTTCTTAATTCAATAACATTTTCTTTAAAAAAGGAAAATTTGATTATTTCGGCAAAAAAAAAAATGCTTGCTTCTAAGCAAACTCTCATTTCTAGCTAAGGATTGATAATAAGAAAAATCTCAAATTAGTATACTTATAACAAATTTATCCAAAATTAATTTTTTGACCACAACAACTTCAAACTTACATATTTATGACAAATTTAACCCAAAGTAATTTTTTGATCATCCAAAACCCAAAATTAGTACACTTGCGATAAATATGCCTTATGTTAGTTTTCGTTGAACTAGATTAATACAACGAAAAATCACAAAATTAATATGCATGTGGCAAATTGAGGTAAAACTCCAAATTGATACACCCATCAATTGTCATGTGTCATCTAACTCAGTGATTTAATAGTAAAATTTAATAAAAACTAAAGGAGATCAATTTGTTGTAGGTATAACAGTTTGGGGTTTTATGGTATTAATCCAAACAATATATAGTTTGTGCAATTTAAGAATTAAACCTTTCAAAGATTAGTACATAGAACAACATAAATACAATTATCAATCTCCTAAAGCTTTTGTGGTGATCAAATATATGGCGTGACAACAGTAATAGAGCTACTCAAAATTATTTGCATATTGTGTTCCATCACCATATTGGAGAGAGCTCGATTCAGAAGCTTAGCCTAAACCGGTTTTTTGCAAGCAAAAGAATATACCTAAGATCGGTGTCTCAGTAAGTTATCTAAATGTAATTTCTAAATAACACATATGGCGTTTTCTTTCGAACATAGAAAAAGATCGGCAGACTTCCTTCATTTCCGAATTCGCTCTCGACAAGTCCTAGCATCAGTAAAGGGCGATCCGTCTCGATGGTGATATCTTCGATACGCACCCGCATATTATACAGTTTCGCAAGGAAAAATGTACCTAACCCTAGAATTATCTATTCGGAACTTCCTCTCTTCTGTTGCCGCAGTGGGAATTGACCTCGTCACGAGTTGAGGTTACGACTCCTTTTAGCTGCGAACCATCGTCGAAAGTCAACAAACATAAACAAAAGCAACATGGAAATCGAGTTGGGAACGTCGTACTTCTTCGTAGCTTCATCCGCTTGTTTCGTTCTGGTTAACGTCACGATCTGCGAAAGGGACTCTGAACTTTCTCGAGCGCCGTATCGAGGTCGTCTTGACTGAGTCTCGAGCACTGTACTAGGGAAACCCACCATGCGTTTTCTAAGATTATGACGTGTTGTCCCTCAGCTTGAAAGCAACATCTCAATTGGAGTTGCTAGGTCAATAAGATTTTGCCAGACGCCGATCACATCACACACATAAAGACCTGAGAATCACCGTAAAATATTGGTACATAAATTCCCTGAACGTGTTACTCGGGTCTACTAGACGAACGGGTCGCCAACAGAGACATTGCAAATTGGTCCCGAGCTCATTTGAACGAGTCCTTCACCCTACTGAAGTCATTCGCGGCGGGTTTTACTAGATTCCAATGACCATCGTGATCATCGACCGTGCTGACGTGCATGATGGATGACCCACTTTTTTACAAGGACTGTTATTGTTGCGTAAAGAGAAATTACTGTAATATTATACTAAAATTGCCAAATCCTCATCTTTTTCTTGTGCTCACTAATCGTGCCTTTGGCTAACTTATTCTGCCGTGTTACCTAATGTCAACAATACAGCCATAAATATAATATATATTATTGTTTTTCGTCTTCTATCAGCCCGCACCAAGGTACAGTGGTAGCTAAGTGAAGATGTTTATATTTATTCGAACATCAATAGCATGGATTGATGTTTCCAGGAAGCCAAGATGAAATTTGACAGTGGGTTCTCAATCACTCGAAGTGCATGGAAGATTTTCTTGCCCTGGTTCTTTATGTCACATCAATGTAAGTGGAGGTTAGGAGTGGACCAACATGATTTGGTCTTGATAGTTAGGCTACCTGCTAACAACACGTCTCCATACTTTGCGACAGATATTTGATGTTCGCATCATGTGATAATCTTGGGTCCCTTTTCATTTGCTAGGCCTCATGCATTATTGTAGTCCGATCGAATGTTAGTCATTCATATCGAGATTACAAGATCTTGAGGCAAGCAATAGATCTCTCGCGACATTTTTTTCATTGGTCTCACCAAGTGAATTGAATCTTACGTTTCATGATTCTTGAAGTGCCAAATCTCGGCTGTCTTGTCAACTCGGATAGTTCATTGGAATAATCAAGTAAAGATGCTACTTTTTTGGCTACTCCTTTTGGAGTGCGGGATGGTCCTGAATAGTTTGAGTGGATGCTAAACTGGACGCTGACTTTTTTGCGACCTAACATATAGAGAAACCATCACTGGCTCGTTTGCCCCTTTAGAGGTGGCTCAATTCGTCCTCATTACCTCTGGCTCGAAGCATTCTGATTAAGCTTGTAGTTAGGTAAAGATACGTCAAGGCGTGCCGAGCAAATTTGATTACTAAGTTTGACCAAGTTTCTAGCACAAGAAGCTTTCAAATTCTCTCTCTCTCTCTCTCTCTCTCTAATAGAAAGAGAAGTCAAAACTGCAGAGGTGATTCATTGGAGGAGAGTATGCCACACTATAATAGGCACCCTTTGACTATACCCTCATTAGATACTCGAGATATTTTTTTGTTAGTGAATGAAGTAACAAGGAGTGACAAGAAAGAAATGGGGTAGGCTTTGTACGATCAAGATCGGAGTCAACACTGGTCGGTATTTAAGTTTGACCAGTCACACTAACTAGGCAGAGGTTCTCCTATTCATATTATCTGGCATTGTCTGACCGCTTCTTGTCGTTTGAAATCCAGAATCTCGGGAGGTTAACTAGACAGTAATTACATCGCCCTGTCAACGATCCTCGGTTCAAGCCAATCTCAAGTTCGCTCGATTTATGATTTTCTACTCACGTTGGGTTCAAGCACTGAATTTGGCAGACCCACGCAGCTGGGTATTCCAATGTAAAAAAGCATATTGCTTCATGTGAAGTTCCATGAGATCCTGCGGGGAAAGGGGTAAAAGAAAACGCAGCAAAGCTTCGGAATCGCATGACCCCTTGATGTTTGAATTGGTATCTTGCATCTAAAAAGGATGAATGACCCCTCAAATCTTGCCCTTCACATGTTTCCAATAGTAAAACAAACGCACTCCCATCTTTATGCAAATTTAACTGCTATATACTTCAAGCTACCTGGCATCTTCTTTCCAATAGTCAAACAAATGCACTTCCATCTTTATGCAAATTTAAATGCTAGTTACTTCACGCTACCTGGCATTTTCTGCAATTGCACATCATGTGACATTCTATGCTTTAGAAGTTCAGGCAGGTACAAGACAACGGACTTGTTCTGCATCAACTCATTATTGCTGGTTTTATTCTGCCAAACACATGACGGTCTTGGGGGTCAAATAAGCTACAATAACAGAATGGAAGAGAGAAACTGATCGTTGTAGAAACTGTTGGAATGAGCTAAAGTCGAGAGGGAATTCCTCCAGCGACCACCAAGGTTTCTCCTGTTATATAAGAAGCGTCGTCAGATGCCAAGAAGGCGGTTGCTGCAGCCATGTCGTCTGTTGTCCCAAGCCGCTTGAGCAGCGTCCTCTCCTCAATAGAATTCCTCTACAATGCATCACAGTCCAAAATGAGCCTATGACCAGTCGTACTTCAAGTATCTATGGGGAGAGAGAATGGGAAAACATATACTTACAATGGTATCGCTTTTTACTAGGAAGTCGGCAAAGTGCGTAGGCACGAAACCGGGAGCAACACAGTTAACACGGGTATTTGGTGCCATCTCAACTGCTAGGGCCTATGAAGAACTTGAAAGAGTAAGCAGATAAGCAAGTTGAAACTTGCAACTATTTTTAAGAAAAGGCTGCTTGAGATGCAATACAAAAGCAATTGCTAACAAAGTTGTTGCACTAGCAAACCATAATATCTTCTTTTAAGAGAATTTTAGCTTGTGATAAGACGCATGTTCCTTTTATGTTGAGCATAGAAAATCTTCTACTGTAGTCCCAAGTTTTGCATGAGACTACAGGCAAGTTGCTTCCCGAAACGTAGCACATACGCAAGATTCTTAATGCTAGCTTATAGGACAAGAAAGAACAAGATCAACATCCCATTGTACCAACCTTGGTTAGCCCAAGCAGGGCTGTTTTAGTCACTCCATACATTGCCATGGAAGCTTGTGGCTGGTATCCAGCAATTGAAGAGATAAAAACTATAGATGAACCCTTCTGCAAATGAGGTGCTGCATCCTGTTTCAACACGAACTAATTATTCAATTTGCAGATGCAGACAGCCACACAATTAATGAAACTACCTACTGTTTTGACATATAATGCTCCCACGAATGAAGTCCAACTACAACGTTCTCGGTACTGAGACCATAAAAGGTTCTTAACAGGTTCAGTAATTGGATAATTCTTTAGATGTCCAGAGATAGTCTTCTATAAATTACTAAAGACTAACAATACGGCCAAAGACATTCTCAGCAGGCTGACTTCGGTCAGATCAGTGTCATAGACTGGCTACCAGCCCAACTTGGTAACATCACAAATGCCACATGCAGGTGCAATGCTTTGAAGTGATTATAAAATGGAAATGTCTCTTCAGCAGTAGTATAAATGCTTGGGCACAACATTGTCACCTTTAGGAGTAGAATAGATGCTTTGACATTTATTTCCCACAACTTGTCAAGAACGGAGTCTTGGGTTTCTAAAATGGGATCAACAGATGGATTAGAAGCGGCATTTGATACCACCACATCAATTTTCCCGTATTTCTGCAACCAAAGCATCGGATAATCAATCAGGACCTAAGAACATGCTTCGTAAAATTTATCTTGGCAAGCAATATCTTATATTTTTCCTTCACTGGAACTGCGAAGGAAAAAGAACCAAAAAAGCATATATAATAAGAATGTCGAGGGATAAAACCGAGGCAAAAAAAAGTAATTTGAAAATAATCTGACCTTTCCGTTTAATCTGAACAAATTAACAAACCACAGGATCATTTCCAAGTTGCCCTAGTTTTTGTCTCGAACACTTAGGCCACTAGCAAGGACATTATTATTCTGAACTTTTATCTCTCCTCAATCACCCATAGAGTTCTACGACAATATCTTTAACAGATCATATCAATAATTGATCATTATATTCTTAGCGATAGAGAGCATCCAAACCAGGGAGAAATTGTTATCTACAATCATGATTTGAGTGCTCGTCTTCATCAAAGCTTCCAATCCTATCTTTTCAAAGATAGAGCTCAACCATATCTAAGAGTGCGTTTGTTTTATGGAAAATGAATGATTTGAAAAACATTTTTCTAAAAAATGAATACTTGTATCGCTTACAAAATGACTCAATGAAAAATATTTTCATCGTTCGCAAAAATATTTAGAAATAAATTATTGTCAATAATGTGAACATTTTATATTGACTAATAATTCAATCAATACAAGCGTTTTTAGGAAAATGTTTTTTAAATTATTCATTTTCTGCAAAACAAATGGAGCCTAAACTTAGCACAGCAATGCCAAAAGTACGAGACATCCAAATATACTATCTATGTAATCACAGAACATATTAATGCCCAAAAAAGGGGCAACACACAAGGGCTATAGAGGAAATTGACTACAGCAAAGTTCATTACAGATGGTGTACGTTACAATTATACAATGCTAAAAAATATTTCAACAACTTCTCCAAAAAGTATTAAGTAAACAATCACAAAAAAAGAATCAAAAGCTGCACCATCAATTCTTAGCCTAACTAGTTGTTATTGTACCAGTAGCTTTATGGGATTGTATAAAAACCTTATCGAGAGGATAATTCGAGACGATTCAAGTACATGGTGGTGAGATCACATATAAAAGACAGCCTCCTGAGAGAACAATTACTCACCTGAACAGTCTTGTCTATCAGGGATTTCCTCTGCTGTGCATTGGAAACATGGCAAACCAAGCCCAAAACCTCTATACCCTTTGCCCTGAGCTTTTCAGCAGCCTCAACCACATTTTTCTGATTACCAATTTAACCAATCATTTCCAGTCCACTGAACAAGTAATTGATAAGAAAAAAGCTATAGATGATTCCCCGAGTTGTTTCGAGATAAGAACGATGGCACTAAAAGGACAGTGACTTCAAATGGATATAAAGCTCAAATTTTTAAACACCCGCTACAGAATAAACCTAAGCTTACTGCACCAAGGACTGAATTCCATCGATAAGATGCTTGTTACGAACAGAACCTGAAGCGATGATCTACACAACCGTAATTCACTACGACACTCAGAAAGTCACCAGCTAAATAATGACACACACGGGAAATTATCAACACCCAGCTCCATTTCCTCGGAAAAAGAAGTCGAACTCAACCCATTCTAAGCTCATCTACTAAAAAAAAGCGAACGAAAAGATCAACTCGGCTCAGGCCTATCACTACAATCCACTCAGCTCAGCACCACTCAAGCGCATCACCACGATCAATTAAGCTCATCCAGGCTCATCACTAGACATCACAGACGAACCAAATCCGCTATGAAATCGCCGCAATTCAAGCTTGCGCACCACGCATCCATCACTAGATGCGTCACTACAATCAACTCACCTCAGTTTCACTCAAACCTTATCACTATCCTCAGACATCAGAGGCAAACCAAATCCGCCAGAAAGACATCATAGAAATCGTCGCACCACGCATCCATCACTAGACGCGTCACCACAATCAACTCGGCTCAGCTCCACTCAGGCGCATCACCACGATCGCCTTACCTCATTCAGGCGCATCGCTATCCTCAGACATCACCGGCGGCAAACCGAATCCGCCAAAAAACACATCGTCGAAATCGCCGCACCGCGCATCCGCCGCGAACTGCCTCGCGAGAATCGAAACATCGAAGGCGAAGAAGAAGAAGGAGCTGAAATCTACCTGCTTGCGAGAGGAGATGACGACGGCGGCGCCTTCGAGGCCGAGGCGCTCCGCGATGGCGAGGCCGATGCCCTGCGTGGAGGCGGTGACGATGGCCACCTTGCCCTCGAACCTCCTCCCGATCTTCGCGTCGCTCGCCGCCATCTTCCGCCGCCGGGGAGCGGAGGCTTTCCGGGGTCGCTTTCGGGTCGTGCCGATCGATCGATCGGAGGGATTCGCGGTGGCGGAAGGCGGAGGAGAGCGGGAGTAAATGAATGTGTCCCGTACGGTTAGGTGTCCCTAGACTCCCTACTATAGAAGATTGAGAAACGGATATAAAGAAAATGGGCCCCTTCAAAAAAATAAAAAAGGAAAGAGAGAGAGGGAAAAGATCAAAAAAGTAAATCACATTAATGGTCCTGGATTTCGGCCCAACGTACCATATGGCCATAAATTTTAGGGTTAATACCTTGAAAACCCTAAACCGATACACTTGTGACAAATTTACCCCAAACTATTTTTTTGACCACCAAAAATCCCAAACCCCGGTATAACTTTGACAAATTTACCCCAAACCTACACTTCGACAAATTTACCCTCTGTTAGTTTTTATTAAATTTTATCGTTAAATTATTAAGTTAAATGACTCGTGAGAGTTGATTAATATACCAATTTAGGATTTTACATTTCGTTTGTTACGGTTTACAATTTTTGTGATTTTTTTTTGTATTAATCCAATTTAGCGAAGGGTATATTTGTCACAAATTTACCGGTATGGAGTTTTTTGCGGTTGAATAAATTAGTTTAGGGTAAATTTGTCATAAATGTACCGGTTTAGGGTTTTTTTTTGTTAATCGGGGTAAATTTGTCATAGGTATACCAGGTTTGGGGTTTTTCATGGTCAAAAAATTAATTTGGGGTAAATTTGTCGGGTGTACCGGTTTGGGGTTTTTTAAGGTATTAACCCTAAATTTTAAATTTGTTCGATGTAATTTTTAAACTTTAACTCAATATATAATGCTATTATTAAATTTTTATTATATATTCAGTTGTTTTTGAATGAAATGACGATATTAAATATATTTATACAATTTGACGGTTAAATTGAATATGTATCAAAAGTTCAGAAATCATATTAAACAATCGAAAAGTTCGGGAATGACTTTGCACATTGGGTTATAGTTTATGGATCATTGAATAGATTTGAAGTTCAAGAACCACATTGAACTAAAGTTTAAAGATCATTTGTATTTAAAAATAAAACATAGTCAAATATCGAGAAAAGGATACTGGAATTGTCATAACTTTCTCATTTTATTTACTCGAGTATTTTCAATGAAGCATTCGAGCAACATCACTTTCGTATGGTGCTCATTTAGGTGTCTTATCTTTTCAATTGATAATTGGGAATGTTGTAACTTTCTCATGGCATTCACTCGAGTGTTTTCAATGAATCACCTAAGTAGCATAACCTTCGTACCACACTCACTTATATGTCGTACTTTCGAATATATTATTTTGATGTTATAGCTCTTAGAAAATGTTCACAATTGTTGGAAACTTAGAGATGACACTTGAGGTGATTTTTTTTTTTTTTCTATTACAGCACTCACTTGACCAATTAAAACATATGACATCCAAGTGAAACGGTTATGTCAATAAAATGAAAATTTATGAATTTGAAATGGGCGTTTTATGAAAATTACAACATCTATGGATGCCCTTGTTTTTCAAATATCTACAGAAAAAGTCCTTAAATTTTCTTTCATATTCTACACTTTTTTAAACGTAACATCGTACTATTTCGATTCCTTTTTGGTTCGACGTGTAGTCCCGACAAGAGGAAAAGATTTGTCATGCGGCAAATGTATGTGCCGGCCTTTATGAGTCGATAATTTCGATCCTTGTACAACACGAGTATTGAAGGCATATGCCATAGCCTAGCCTCGATTTCTCCAAGATTAGACCTCCAACGTCAAATTAGGAGCCCCCGCGCCCGCATGAGCATTGACTTCTAAAAACTTTCTTTAATGACTTCATTCTGGTCGTTTTCTAAAGTTCAGAAATTGTATTTGGGCGAAAATTTAAGAATTATTTATATTATTTTGCAAAATAAGAGAATCAAATATCAAGAAAAGGACATCAAAATTGTTGTAACTTTCTCACGATATTCATTCGAGTTTTTCCAATGACGCACTTGAGCGACATTACTTTCATATGGTGCTCATCAAAGTGTCATACTTTTCAATTGATCACTTCGATGGCATTGGAAATGTTGTGACTTTCTCGTAGCATAATTGTTGTAATTTTTTCAATCTATCACTCTGGTGTTATAGCCTCTAGAAACTATTCACAAGCGGAAAAATCGGAGATGACATTTGTGAATTACGGCACTCAATTGGTCGATTGAAAAGTATGACACCCGAGTAAAATGGTCATGTCCATCAAATGAAAAATTAGAGTTTTGAAATGGGCATCATACAAAGGTTATAATACTCATGAGGTACCTTTCCCTGTAGGAATGTTCACGAATCTGATTCGTGTTTCTACGGAAAAAGTTCTTAAATTTTATTTCATATTTTACACTTTTTTAGATGTAACGTGGTATCATCCATGTTTATAAAATTTCAGTTCGTATTGGGTTTGACGTATAGCCCCACAAGAGGGAAAAATTTGTGATGCGACAAATGAGATGCGCCGGGCCTTTATGAGTTGATGATTCCGATCCTAGTACGACAGGAACATTGAAGGCATATGCCCTTAGCCCTAGCCTAGTTACAGTCGATTTCTCCAAGATTGGACTTCCAATTTCAAGCTAGGAGCCAGCGGTTAACAATTGACTTCTAATAAATTTGTTAAATGAGTTCATCTTGGTCGTCACCGCCGACGCAAGGAATCTCCCGACGGCCCAGAGAGGCAGTTCAGATGCGGCCGGCAGTGACGACGGCCTGGGTAGGTGTGAAATCCATGAGAGCTCACTGTAGGGTGGCAACTCTAGAAAGCCGCAACCCTGCAAGAGTTTTAAGGTGTAGTTATTATAGGCTAATGAATCAACGAAAGTGAGCAAAATGAGATAGGTCTCTTCAGTTCGTGTATCTTTTAAGATCATAAATTACTTCAGCTAACGTATTTTGTAGTTCATGTGTCTCTTCAATTTATGTATCCCTTCGGTTTATATCGAATAAAACTTTATAAATGGAAATGAACTAATTCTCCATTTTGAAGAAGAAAGAGAAGAATACGAAAGGTATCTCTTCTCTTAAATTTTTTCTCTAAGTGTGTTGGTTTGAGGAAAGGTCCGATTGAAGTTTATTTCTATAGTGCTAATCCAAATAGGTTCAAGGTTGTATTGTCTATAAATTTGCATAATACCATTGACAAGAACTAATTACCTTAATAAGGTTCGGTAATTTATACTTTCGCCTCCTGTTTTATTTTGTCACGATTCGTTCGGTTTTTCCCTCACGATGCAAGGCCAACTGCCAAGTGAATGCCTGTGGCGGCCAGCTGTGGTCAGGGCGACATCACGTCTATTTGCAACACAAGGCCCTCTGATCTGATCCCGGAACGCAGCGGCAACCGTCATCCTCCTCCTCCTCCGGCGGCAGCCACCCGTGGTCAGGGCGATATTCTTCCTTTCCAGAAAAGGGTGTCCAAATGACAGTGGCGGGCTTGCCGCCAGGCTCATGCATACTTTGGAGTGGAGGGCGAGCTCCTCTACTTTCAGGTGGCCGGCTGTTTTTTTGCCGCCACAGGCATGTTCCCGGAGGTTGGTTCGAGGAAACAAAATGAACTATCACTTTTCTATTTCCTTTCTATGTTACTTCTCTCTTTGCCGTGCCCTGACATAATCACAGTAAGTTAGCTCTCGTCTCCGGATTAGGATCGCCTCTCTAGTCCGATGACAACCAAGCTACTCATCAAAGCATGCGATTTTCAAGAAAAATCACTTTCTTTCGATACGGGCCCCCGAGTTCTGCCAGATTTGAATTGAACAAGAAGCCTCGTGCTGTCAAGGTGCAAAGGTCATCGGCCTGCTAACACAGACTATTCCTTATGGTTCGTATTCGACCGTTTTTCGCTGACTATCAACGGTCACGGTTCGCGCTTCATGCGTCATAAGTCTTATCGAGATCGATAAGTATCAAGCACGAAAGAGCCAGTTGAGTAAAAGTACAACTGGGAAATTCATCCTCACATTGTTTAAACTGATATGACATGATTCTATTCTTTTCCTGCCGAAGGACATGAAAAGGAAGAATGCACCTAAGGTTCCAACCAGTTCAATTATATTCATCGGTCCTTATGGTTTCCTTTCGTGCCAGCACTAAGATCGCAGCTTGTCAGCCTGGATAAGTCAGCAGAATCTCATGAATCACTGTTTCCTGCTCGAAGAGACACAGCAGTATGTCTGCAGAAGATTGACCGGACCAATGTCATGAACTAGAATAGGGCAGATATTGATATCTCGAGGGTGTATTTGATCAAGTTCCAAGATAGTATGATCAACTTAGTTTTCTGAAACAAGTTTCAAATTGGTTGCATAAAGAGTCTTCACAAGAAATGCTACCTTGAATAGGTAAGAATGGACTCCCTCCTTTGTGGGGCTATCTGAGTAATTGATCGGAATTGAGAGCACAGTTTGGAAGTTGGACGAGGCATTGTCTTTTTCTTCCTTTATGCTGTTGAACCTCTCGGTGTAGCCTTCTCCTGAATTTGGATCAGTCTCATCCCAGTCGCCAAACACTGCTACGGGTGTTGCACCGAGATGCTGCCACTTGAAAGAAGGATAAAACTTAATGAGCATCGTTTGGTCACTGAATGATCTAGTTTCATGGAAGGCAAATGCAGAAAGGAGAAGAATTGAAGTGAGAGATCTATGTCATGTTATAATCAATCCTGGAAATGTTTTCTCCAAAAAGTGGGGCTGATGCAATGCAAACGGGGCAGTACTTACGGAATTATCTGCTGGTTGACCTCTGTTCCTCTGTCCTGAGGGTCCTGAGCTTCTTTGCACTGATGGCGAGAAGCCTTTTTTTGCGCTGAAGCTCTTTCTCTTTAGTTCATTGGAAAAGCTCCTCCTGTGTGAACCGGCACTTTGAGCCCCATATTGTTTCTGGGACGAACTCGATTTGGCCGAATTCAAACGGAAGAAACTACAAGTCCCTCCTTTCCTAGGTGAAAAGGCACCTGGATTCTCCTCAGGGTCGTTTGGAATCATCTTTTCGCTGGTTTTGTCTCGGTGTGCACTCCCAGAACATGCTGCCTGTGGAATTCTAACATTGGCCAAGTTTCCGTGTTTTGGAGCACACAAGTGTTTCTGTGGCCAGTTCATTTCTAAGGTTGATGCAGGAAACTTGAGAGCACAAATTGAGAAACAAAGCATATGCATATACAAGAAACAAATCTAACATATGCATGCATTTTAAGTGATCTTTTCTAGATATGGTGAAACCGCAAATCATGCAAGGACAAAACCAGGACATCACTTCACGAGAACGTGATGTTATCTGTGCAACATATAATTGATCCCTCAATTCATATCTGGGTCCTGGATGTTAAGGAAATAATGCTGTTCTGAAAACCAGTATCAGTTTTCTTCTGATGATGCACTGAATCTAGGAGGAGATGTCAATCAACGCACTTATAAGTGATGGAGCTTCTTCCTGTTTGCCCCTTTTGCCTATAAAAATGATGATCTGGACCGTTCTTAAAAATAGAAGGCAATGTACAATCAAGTTAGAGAGTGATCAATAGAAGAACTCCAGCAAGGCAACGCAATTCACAGTTTAAAAGAATTGGCTTATTAGGAATTTCCTTGCGTAGATTGAAGTTAATCAGCCCTTCGAACTTTCCTCTTCTATGTTCTTGATGATTTCACTGGAAGAATGTAGATTTCATACCTTGCATTCCCCACAGATTCAATTCCCTCCACGTTCTGATTTCTTTCTAAGGCAGACGCTTGTCAATATGCCAAAGAATACTTTGTTATTTGCTGTAGAGTGTAGAGATAGCTTCTGAATCATGAAGTAACTTACAGGATGATCACATGGATTGCTTGCATCCCTTTCTCTTCGGTACCTCCCACCTCTTTGCATCAATGAAGACGAGCCAGTAGCGTAACCTGCTTTTGGTTGATCGGAAAGGCTTCTTCTATGAGCACCAGCGCTTACTTGGCTGCCTTGTCTTTTCTTGGATGAAATGGCTTGGACTGAATTGAAAATCTTTTCCACGTCACAGATGGGTCCAGGCATGAAGGCCTCTGGATTCTCCTCAGGGTCATTAGGATTTATCCTGACTCCGGCTTTCTCTTGGCGTGCATTATCAAAGTAGGCCGTGTATCGAACTTCGTCCTTGCCCCTGTCCCAGCTGCCGAATTTGGGGACATGGGAGCGATGCTGAGGCTGAATTTATGGAGATGGTTATTCAATACAAGGAATGTGCACAATAACATTAGTCTAATAGAAGAACGCACTCTACAAATCATAATTGAATATTCTTTTCGAGCAGGAGTCACTGTGTGGTCGAGCTGGGAGTCGATCAAAATGTGAACAAGCTAGTGCAAGATTCATGAGCACAAGTTCATACATAAGTTAGCTTTAAGCTTACTGGTGTTGTCTAGGTGCAAAAACCTGGCGTTTCCTTGTCACTGCCGGGTAAAAAATGCACGCAAATCCTACCCGCCAATCACATATAAACCATTCTGCCGACGTCATATGGAAAAGTTTCAACCTTGAAAATGACCCCAAACACGTATGTCGGATTTGGAATGTTCTGTTGACGTTCGTATGAGGTTTCCCGTGATAAATTACTGCACTTCATAATAGAAGTTACGACTGTTAAATGTCACATTATGTTCTTGGCTCAGTTTAGGAATTCAAGGACATGCTCCATATACTGGGGATTTGTTGCGAATTGGGATTGAAAAACTTTTCAGATGGGATCCAAATAGGCGTATGCAAGTTCAATTGAGTTAATGTTCATGTCCCTGAACTGGCTCTAAATGACCACAATGTTACGATCATCTGGCTCCTCATTAAGCAATACAGGCAGAAGAAATCAGAATCAACATGGCAGATCTAATTCAGGGAAATTAACAGACAGATGCAGAACGATAATGGTAAGAGGACTGTACACTTTGCATTGCTAGGACAGTACTTGAATGAAATAACAAAGAAACAGTCTAATGTCTGATCTCAGAACACTGGAAAAAAAGATGGTGATTGACTTGAGAGTACTTACAGACATGGTGGAAGTCATCTGTGGTTCCTGACTTCCTCAGGGAAGGTATACTCTTTATGAGAATGGAATTTAGATGTTCTGGACTGGATTCAACTTTGTCTATATCAGACAATGAATTTTTTGATGTTTCCAATGTTTCTAGGAGCCAAACCTTTCCAGAAGCCCCACTGATGATGTCCTTGTCCCCAAATTGCATATTCCTTGTGACATCGGGTTAACCATAGTTCTTGTATAACCAGTAAAGACAGTAACAAGCCAAAACGGGGGAAAAAAAATACTATTAAAGACAGCAAATGAAGGTTTTGTCCATCTGTTTCTGTCGAATTCTCAATAGATAGCCAGAGTCTTAATCGAAGAATAGGAAATAGTAAAGAAAAACACTTCATGACTTATTGGCCTGGAACTACTATTTGTAGTCTGAATGCCAATTTTTTGTTTGCTCCATATTCTCTTTTCTACAGTTCTTTTATCTTCCATGGTGTGGCGAATGGTACTGGTTGGTCTAACAATCTTCAAATCAATTTGCGCAGTCCCGATGTTATGCAAAGCATTTGGTCCATTTATTTATGGAGGCCTTCCCAGGTGACTCCATTAGTAAATAATGTGGCACTAGCAGTGTGTCCCCTCTTTGTCTGCTTTGCCTTTGTTTTTGTCATGTCCGAGGGACATTTCGCGAGTGTTCTTTAAGCAACTGATGTTATCTAAGCTCCATGACAATTCAAGCAGCTAGAACGATGCCTTTCATGAATCTGATTTTTGAGGTACAACCAACACATAATTATTTAGATCCCATGAGCATGGTTAGAAGATACTTATATTCCTTTGCTGTTATTCCATTTGACAGCCAAATACCACAGGTATTTCAAGAGCAAAGCAAGTTCTGTGACCCAAAATATGTCTGTGTATGATGCTAAAGCCAGAACATAGTCATGCCTGTTTCGATTTGTTCGTCGGATGACATGCGGAGTGTTCAGTGCTTTGATCATCATCATTTGGTTCTCATGACTACAGATTATCAGTACCTTTCACTTCAAATTGAAATCTCAGAGCTACCTTCTGACTCATTTTCTTTGGCTATACACGGAGATCCTGTGTTAAAGAGGAAGTTCACATGAAGTTCAAGAAAAGTGTTAATTTATCATGAGTCTTGTGACCTTGTAGAGTGGTCCTACTTATGTTGGCCCTACCCATGAATCTGATCACAATGGAAGTCAACGCAGACAGATCATCCATCTATATACAGGTGCACTTTCTTCATACAGATTGATGAAATCTCTTCCTGAGCCAACTCTCGAACCCGAGAACAATCGCAGTCGGCTAGGGAGTCTAATAATGCTCTATACATATCAAAATAAGTTATATATGGAAAGAGAGGTAACTTTACGCTGAATGGCATTATGCCTTTTTCTTCAAATTGTAAAACTCAACAAGCGTTGTGGTGCGAAAGAGAATCGACTTCACCTTCTACAGAAACAATGCATTCATAAGAACTCTCATCACCCTGTACAGTGTACACTACACATCCCAGACCTGACCGAAATACAGAACATGGATCGAGTGCGACTGTAACATTCTCCAACTCCTTTGTTTTCCAGTGAGATTACGAAATACCGATCGTCTTGTTCAGCAGCCATAGGAAAAGAGCGAATTCAATCCCGAATATGGTGTGAAGATAAGTCCTGTCCAGCATAAAGCCGTAAACTGTAATTCCTGCTTTGTTGTGCTCTAGGTATGTCACTGCAAATAAAGTCACTCAACTTCATTATGGCTATTCTTATGAATTAGACTAGGACTAAAGAACTAAAATCTCTTCCATAGTTTTCCTTCTCACCTAAAGCTTGCCTCTTGTGGAACGAGATGGTGTGTGCGTAAATTGGCATTATTTTGGCATTGTTGAGATCATCATCGCCGTCTCCTTCTTCTTCTTCGGACTCCCACTCTGCATTCGTGGGGAAAACCTGGGTGGAAGCGACCTCAATTCTGGGCGTCTCACCATCGTTATCGTCAAATGAGTTAATCGTAGCACAGATGTGCCACTTCGCCGCAAGTCCGGTGATGGACTGGGCTTTGTGCGAGACCTTTGTTGCGCTTCGCAGGCATATGAAGAGACCCGTGAGCAGGCTGACGGAACATAGCTGTAACACAGAAAATAACAATGTTGTGCTGTCAACAGACTGGTAATTAGTCCCAAATTGAAGACAAAATTGGTGTTTTGGTGAGAAAGAGAGATTACTGAAAGCTCCCCGGCTTTGAAGATATTTGCATTGGCGCCGGAACGGGTGATCAAGAGCACGAAAATGAACTGGCTCGCCGTGACCAATATGAGACACAAGAGAAGGAATGATCGGAAGCGGTGGCTTATGATCCTGAGAGTCCTCCTGAACCGGAGATGCTCCTTCAAAATTGACACCACCTCGGTTTCCTTCCCGAAGAATTGCGCAAAGTCCTCCAGTCTGAGGATGTGCAGGTAGCAAATCAGCCGGTAGAGGACGCACACGAGGGTGAAAATCGAGGTCCGGTAGAGCCACGAGAGTAGCTCCAACGCACAGAGGATCGTGTCGCTCACGTAGAGATTTCCATAGTAAGGAATGGTGGTGGATCCGGAGATGAACCACCAGAGCTTGTATGCAGTCTCGACAGCGAAACACGGGAGAACGAACCAAGTCCACAGCTTGAATGATCTCTGCAAACATCAAGAACGCTCAACTATATCTAAATTGCGCCTCTTATTAGCATCATCGAAGCTAGTTCAGTCATTAATTCACAGTTTGCATTAGCTTACTGCAATTCCAAGATCAGCAATATGAGTGCAACGGAACACTTAAAAATTCTCTGACTTTGATGATGAATTGCCAATCAATTAAAACTGCCGGATCATCAAGAACAGAACGGCAATCAAAGTCGAAACTGAACATACCTGAAGCTGCTGCGAGTATCCGCGACGAACATTATCGCTCGAGTCGCACAACTTATCTAGAAACAAGAACTTCCTGATCCCGTACTTACGAGACCACCGCGAGAGGCAGACGAAAGATATCGCGGCGAACACGGAGAGCGATATCTGCACCGGCACATGGTAAGGCCGCTGGTGGTCGGCGTCGCAGCTCGAGCACTGGAGCAAGAAATGCGAGGCCAACGGGACGGCGACGGCGAAGAATAAGAAGACGGACCAGGACAGCCCGGCCAGCCAGAGGCTGGACTGGTCGACGCACACCCACTTGAAGCAGGAAGAGAAGCTGTTCAGCTCGACGGGCTCGGACGACAGCACCGGCGACGACAGGTAGCTGGAGATGGGCTTCCTCCGCAGCACGAACGCTCTTCCTTCATCTTCCATGGTGGGGAAGACTTCATGAGAGTGGTGGGATGGAGGGTTCTTGGCCTATGGTCGATCCGAGATGTCCGTGATGATGAGACGATGATGGACTGAAATCAATTAGAGCCGGGTCAGGGGAGGGTGGCGGGGGTGGTGGTGATCCATGTGAAGCAGATAAAAGCTAATCAAACATAAACAAAAGCTAGCTGACAGGCGATCGATCGCCTTGTCAAGCCTGTGATTGCCACTTGTCGTTTGGTCATACATAAAGCGATCTCTCTCTCTTGCTCTTCCGTGAAGTCTGCATTTGTTTATTGGGTTTTTGCTTTCGTATTCGAAAGTTGCGTGGTTAAACGGACGGTTGGTGATTGCTGGAGTCGCTGTCGAAAGGGGAGCTGAGCCAACATCGAAGATAGCTGTTGCCATTGCAACTTTGTTGCTCGGCCTTTGAATGAGACATCTTCCAGCGTCTGAAACGGGTTTTTTTTTTAACGTCCCCCTCACGACAAGGCACGGCTCCATTGTAGAATTGAAAATTTGAAATCGAATCGGTTCTTGATTCTAGTTCTAAGGTAGATTCTACTTCTAAAAATTGGAAAACTCATTTTGATAGATAGATTTCAGGTTCTAGCGAAATAAGGTTTTTGTGCTTTTTTCTATGTTTTCGCATAATCTTACAACATTTTATGACATCTAATGATGAATGTAATTTGAAACTGTTAGTTTGAGACGATATTTATAACCGAAACATTTACTTTATTAATATTTCATAGTTTTCATAATTGAGAATCAGACTAGTTCTTGATTCTAGACTTTTAGATATGTAAAGTAGATTTTAGTTCTAAAAATTAAGAAATTTGTTTTGATAGGTAGGTTTCAAATTCTAGCGAAAAAGTCATAAATCTATTGTAATTGTGCTAATTTAGTCATTTTTTTGGCCAATTTAGTCCTAAATCTTTTACAATTGTGCCAATTCAATCCATCTGACCAAAATTGGCCGGTCGGCAAACAAATTTTTTAATATTTTTTTGAATTTTTTTTTTGATTTTTTTTTCCCCTTCTTCTTCCTCTCGGCTAGTGAGATTAGCCTTGCTAGCCACCGCGAGGTTAGCCTTGCTAGCCACCGGCGAGGCTTGCCCTCACGGCCACTAGCGAAGGCGAGCCTTGCCCAACAACGACGAGGCCGTCGTCGCGATGTAGCGAGGCTCGAGCCTCATCAGATCTGCCGAGCCTGGCCGTCCAGATATGGCGATGGTCCCTATTGGTGGCCGGCGAGGCCGCCGTCGCCAGATCTAGCGAGGTTGAGCCTCGACGGCGACCTCACCGGCCACTAATGGGGACCGTCACTAGATTTGGTCATGATCGGCCATTTTCGCTGATCGCAATGTCTGCTTGGCAACTAGAGAGATTTGGCGACGACGGCCTCGCCGGCCACCAGCGGGACCGTTGCCGGATCGGATGGTGAGGCTTGGCGAGATAGTCCATCGCTGGTGACCAGCGAGGCCGCCGTTGTTGGGCAAGGCTCACCTTCGCTAGTGGCCAATGGGGGCAAGCCTTGCTAGTGGCCGGTGAGGCGGCCTCGCCGCCGCTAGAGGAAGAAGAATGTGGGAAAAAAGAAAATAAAAAAAAATTTAAAAATTAAAAAATTCAAGAAAAATTCAAAAAAATTTAAAAAATTGTTCACCAACTAGTTGTCCCTCTGTTTCTGTTGAATTCTCAATAGATAGCTAGAGTCTTAATCAAAGAAGGGGAAATGGTAAAGAAAAACACTTCATGACTTATTGGATTGAAATCAATTAGAGCGGATCAGAGGAGGGTGGCGGGGTGGTGGTGATCCATGTGAAGTAGATAAAAGCTAATCAAACATAAACAAAAGCTAGCTGAGAGGCAATCACCTTATCAAGCCTATGATTGCCACTTGTCGTTTGTGTAAAAAGTTATTCACATGAATAATTAATTAATCAAGAAGGATAGGATTCATATATGATTGTAAAACACTGAGATCAATAAATACAGCGAAATTAAAACGTACCTGTTTGAGCTATTGCTTCACTTGATAAAGTAGATCACTTTGATGATTAATGATTTATTGGAATGCTATATCTTCCTCTCTATGATCTATTTCAGTATAGCAGCTCTCAATGTGATTAAAACAACTAATAGGTATAACCTATCCTTTTATGGGCTAAAGATGAGACTTAACAAACCCTAATCAATAGCGTGTAAAATGGGCCATTCCCATTACGGGCTTCAATTAAATACAATTGCCTACACTTTGCTACTCAATTAGGTAATACCCAATTTAATTAGATCACTGTAGGGTTCAACAAATCTTGAAATATTCATTAACCTGATTATTTAAAATATGAAATCAATTAATTAATGTAAGCCCAATTTATAGGAAATTTCCAACAATTTGGTCATACATAAAGCAATCTCCCTCTCTTCTGTGAAGTCTGCATTTGTTTATTGGGTTTTTGCTTTCTTATTCGAAAGTTACGTGGTTAAACGGACAGTGGGTGATTGCTCGAGTTGCTATTGAAAGGGGAGCTGAGCCAATATCGGAGATAGCTATTGCCATTGCAACTTTGTTGCTCGTCCTTTGAATGAGACATCTTCCAGCGTCTAAAAAGGAGTTCTTTAATGTCCCCCTCACGACAAGGCACGGCTCCAGCGTAGAATCGAAAATTTGAGAATCGGATTGGTTCTTGATTCTAGATCTAAAGTAGATTCTAGTTCTAAAAATTGGAAAACACGTTTTGATAGATGAGTTCTAAGTTCTAGCGAAATAAGGTCTTTGTGCTTTTTTTTATACCTTTGCACAATCTTACGACATTTTATGGCATCTAATGATGAATGTAATTTAAAACTGTTAGTTTGAGTTTTCATTTTTGATGATATTCATAACTGAAACATTTTACTTTATTAATATTTCATAATTTTTGTATATTTAAATATGATTTATGATTAGTGAATTATGACAAATAATAACCGTACGAGGTGATCATTTATTACAATAAGTCAATTAATAGTATAGGCAGAACTTGGTAAATCATGGAACCAACTCTAAAACATGTAACATGATAAATTATAAGTTAAATAATTAGAAAACTTATTTTGATGGGTAAGTTTTAATTGAAATTTATATGGAATCTAATATGAAATTTGGAATTACTCATCCTTAATATAAATTCTATATGCCTTGTCATATGATAACAGTATTTCATTGTCGCATTGATACAAGTTCACTGACCTCAAAGATGTGATTGGAATATAGATCCTATCGCATTCGAAATGAGGCCTTGGTTTTGACATTTTGATGAGAAACTCTTTAAAGAAATCCACCTCTATGGGTCCACATGAACTATCAAAAGTTGCAACTTTGATTAGTTCGAGGTAAGCGAAATCCCAACGCGAAAAGTTGCGAAATGACGGCAACAAGTGGTGACCACTCGATGGCGATGGAGTAGGAATGAAGGAACATGGTAGGTCCTGGATTCACGCGGGTCAGAGCAAGTGTGCGTTTTTGCTGTAAGGAAAAATTATTAGGACAAGTGTAATTTTGATGTCTGAGAAATTATGACGAAAAAGTTGAAAATAGTCGAGCCAAGTCGGGCACTCAACTGCTTCCCTGGCGGTCAACTCGCGGCGCGACACTTGTCCAAATAATGGTGAAGTAAAAGAGAAGGCCCGACGATCGAGGTTTTATGCCCACAGATTCCGCCGCAGGTGGCATTGAATGGCGAGTTTTCTATTAAGAGCTTTTGTCTTGTTCGATTTGATGAAGCGTGTTCATGTTGTACAGCTTGGGTCGTCTCTCAATCTCATCGTTCTAAAGCTGCACGTAAGCCTCTGGACTCTGAGTTTTTTTTTTTTTTTTTTTTTGTCGAACCCACCTAATATCAACTATACATTGAAATACACGTATGAATTATATGAAATATATATATATGAAAAAAAAATTATTTTCAAGAAATTTTTTTGATAAAGGTAAGAATAATTATTTTCAAGAATTCATGTGTTTTACGATAATTAATATATCTCAACTATAATTAGCTCATAACTTATTAATTTAAAATTTTTTATGGAAGGGAATCTAATTTTTTGGTCGGTTTTATTTTACTTCTTCTTTAACTTTCATTTTCAAATTTTTGTTATATCTCATTTTAGGACATGATAGTCGAAACTCACGCATAAAATTAAATTATTTCCTCTCCAATCTTTTGAGAAAGTGAGGATTTAAATCTTTCATCTTCCTCGGTCACTTAAGCAAACTTTAGGGGTTGAAAGTAAATTTAATTGGATATATTAAAAATTTTGCATTTGGATTATCTCTTGGCAATTTCCCTATAGGAAGGTATCAAACTTTTGTTATGCGTTCCCAACAAATGATATCAAAACTGATCGTCAATTGATGGTTCACTTCTAATACATATTGACGTTTTGATGAAGATGTTAAGGAATGTATTTTGTGATCAAAGTGGTTTTTGGGCAACTTTTGTGATTTGGTTTGGTGAAAGAAACCTAAGTGAAGGTGAGCATGGTCGTGTAGTGACCCGACTAATTGCATTTTTTAGGGTTTAGTCTTGACAAAGAGATTAGGGATTAAAGTGCACGTCGTCGTTCCTGCAATACTCAAAAGGAATAAAATCGAGACATGTTGATGTAGAATAATAATTGAATTAAATGGAGCAGACACAACATTGAAGTCAAGTCAAATGCGAGGGGAAATTGTTGAGATGTACGAGTAAATTATCTTAAAAAAGGTCCAACATCATAGAATCGATGTAACATGGATTAATTAATACTATTGGTTACCTCTAACTTTGGCTTCACAGCCAAAATTCCATGTTTCATTCCTTGGGTATGTTTGGCTGGCCTCCAACCCTTGCAACAACAAATCATGTTTGCAAACAACCATTTTTGCATATTTCGCAATAAAATTGCACTTTAATTTTTTACATCAATATCGACTGTGCCATGTTGAATGGCCGGTACCTATATTAGCAATTGTCAACTTTGGTCAGATGGACTACCTTGGTAAATTATTTATAAATTTATGACTTAATTAATCAAATTAAAATATTTATAATTAAATTGACATAATTATAATAGGCTTAGTACTTTCTCGATAATTTCCCCCTCGTCCCAGATGAATCGGGCTGGGGACCTAGGCATGGGCCCGACAGCCGATGGGTCGTGCCGAGCGCACCCACATTTCCACCGGACCAATCGCCACCGGGCCGGTGCGTGCCCGGCTTGGTGGCCAAGCCTGGACCACGGGTTATCAACAACTTCGTGTAGCCTTCTTTCATCGTACACGAAAGAAAGAAACATACTAAAGAAAGATGCATCCAAAATCGCCGCCTCCCTCTCAAAATATCAAAGGTTGGGCAGGCCACGACACGTAGGGAATATGAGCCTAAACAACGACGACAAGTCCCGTTTCGCTTTTTCGTTCGTGCTTCGTTCGGACCAATCGCCGGCTCGCAGCGCTGCCCAGAGACACAGAGAGAGAGATGGCATCGGCTCTCTCCTCGTCGGTGTTCGCCGCGCCGGCATCGGCGGCGAGGGGGCGGGCCCGCCGGAATCCGCCGCCGCTCGGCGCGCGGGGTCCTTCGAATTTCGGTCCTCTCCCGTCGCGCGCGCTGGTTCCGAGGTAATCCGCTCTCATTTCCGTTGATCGCCCTTCGGGGAGGAGGATCAGCTTCGTGCGGCCTTTGTCTTGTCCTGCTGCCGCAATTGTTTTTGCTCCTTCTGTATGTTCCTCGTTCGCGATGAGAAGAGGATGGGAGCGATTCATGTGGGTTTTCGTCGTTTTTCTTTCTTTTCTTTTTTTCGTTTTTATGTTTGTGGTGGGGCTTCTTTGAAGCTTAATCACCTCAAAGATTGATCTGAGTCTGAATGTCCTTCTCTGGCTGTTGGTCTTGACTATGCGCCTCGAATGTGGAATGGCTATGAGGGAATTCCTGCTTTTTTCTTGTTTGGGTTCTGATCTTTAGGCATTGGAGATGGTTTCTTGACAGCTTGAACGCTTGTGGGGGGTAATCAAGCATTTTGCCACCTTCACGTGTGAAATTGCCCATATGATCTCTCACCCGAATTAGCGAAGGGTTGTGCCAATTTGTGGCTATGTAATTCCGTGCTGCTTATACGATCAAATTTGTTATCACTATAGCAGTGTGATGCGAAAACTTTATACAGGTGAATCTGACCATGCAAGATAATAGAGGGTGGTCTTTTCTCTTAGCCTTTGATTTCCAGTTTTTTGGAAGCATGTGGATTGGACGATCGAGTAGACTATGTTAACAGTGCTGAGGATCTAATTTAGGCCGAAGAAGTGCTAAATTTTCTCTAAGTAGCTCCTCTGTACTGAGGCATCGGATACCACAGAGTAATAATACTAGGCATTGTTTTCTACATGTATGGCGTCCAGTGACAGAGGAAATAACCACGTTTGTCAATTCGCATGGTGGATGGCTAGGCCAAACATACCGAAAAAGAAATTTTCATCGTGGCAAGGAAAAGCGTGCACTAACACATGACAGTGTTGCATTGCCAAATGCTCAAAGCATAAAGACATAAACGATCACGCTTGTTATCATGGAAGCCAAATCGATTATTTATACAGTGGCCTATCATTTCATTGGTACATGATGAGGTTGCTCCGCCGAATGGCTGGTGGAGCTTATGGCAAAAAATCAATCATCATGGCATGCCAAATGCGCCTACACTATCACCTGTATTTACAGTTCTTAGGGTTAGTTCAAGATAGATGATTGATTCTTTTTCTTCATCTGAGAGATTTCTTATATATGTTTCTCATGATTCCCTAGAAAATGCTGTACTATAAGATCGGCGCTTTTGCAAGACAATGAGGAAAAAGTAGTTGTTGAGGAGTCACTTGAATCAAAGAGCATCTTTGATAAGGAGAGGAGTAGAAGCAGTGATGGAGCATCTGAGGGTTCTTCCACCAGTGACCTAGAAAGATGGATTATTAAGCTCGAGCAATCTGTCAACATCTTTCTCACAGTAAGGCCCCCATCCTCCTCTGTAGATGAGTGAGCAAATTGATATGATTTCACTATCGATCAGAAATAGTTAGCTTTGGTGGTAAACAAAAAGGTTTCCATCGTTAGAAGGAGAAGATATAAATGGAATTTTCAGTCTGTAGTTATTCCAACTGGCATCATGCCTTAATTAGTACTTTACGGATTGAAGGACTGTTCATTTGCAGTTGCACGGATGTTATACTAATATCTGTAGCTTATGACCTTTTCCCCAGGATTCGGTGATTAAGATTCTGGATACTTTGTATAGTGAACGGCACTATGCAAGGTTCTTTGTACTGGAAACCATTGCAAGAGTTCCTTATTTTGGTGAGTTGTCAAGCTTATAAAAAGAGATCTTGGTTTTTCATTCCATCATATGCTTTATGCTCGTGAGGGTTCAAGTCTCTCTATCCCCAAAAAAGTAATTACTAGTTAATAGTTAACAGAGCCAAACTCATCTTTTTATCACAAAAATGTCGCGGGGACGGGGTTTAAACCTGTGACCTCAAGGTTATGAGCCTTGTGAGCTACCAAGCTGCTGTACCCCACAATGAAGTATATTTCTGAAAAGTCAAAAACTAAGTGATAAAGGTTTTGTGAAATCTTCTAAGATGTTAATGGGTAAAAAGATTGGAGTTGGTTGAATATATTTATGGAAACAATATTATCTCTGGTGCCACGGCGCATAGTGGTTGAGGCAAGCACAAAGTTATCAGATTATGGACTGGAGTAATCATGCATTTCGTGTTAAAGGAGATAAACTGATATGGCAATTTCAAATGACAATGTTAAGAAGTGCAAAATTTTCTTGTGTATGCTTCATGGGAATAATGATTAATGTCATTTTTTTATTCTTTTCGCAGCCTTTATGTCAGTTCTACATATGTATGAGAGTTTTGGTTGGTGGAGGAGGGCTGACTATTTGAAAGTGCATTTTGCTGAAAGCTGGAATGAGATGCACCATTTGCTTATCATGGAAGTAATGTCTTTCTATATGCTTTTGAATGCATATATCTAGATATCCACTTTCTAATAAGAGCTCTACAAAGTGAACAATTTTTTTTTTGTAAGTTGGTTCCATTTGTTGATAAGGTAGATGATTCTATTACAGGAATTAGGGGGGAATGCTTGGTGGTTCGACCGCTTTCTTGCCCAACACATTGCCATCTTTTACTACTTGATGACAGTCTTCATGTATGCATTAAGCCCAAGAATGGCGTGTAAGTTTGCAAATATCTTCTATAGAACTGTCATGCCTTGGTTTCTGCAGATTAATGATTGCTCAAGCCGTTGGTCACTAAATCATTACTTATTTAGGTTAAACTTTGTCATCATATTCATGGAGCTCGCAAGTAACTGCTTCTTTAAGCATATCTTTTCTCCAGACAAAGTCTTCTCCTGAAACTGGCAGATTTTAATTGGCAGTAGGGGGAGTTGGGGGTTGTTTATGTTGCACATTATCATTTTTCAACAGATTATAATAATTATGTATTTGGAATTTCTATTCTCCAGATCACTTTTCAGAATGCGTAGAGAGCCATGCGTTTTCAACTTATGACAAATTTCTCAAGGCCCAGGGAGGTTAGATCAGAAGCTCTTGCAATTTGTTCTTTTATTCAGTTCTGATGTAGTTATACATGGATGCACACAAGTTGGACTTACCCTATCTTATAGAAGTCATGTGACTGAGGGTTCCTCATTTGAATTCAAAAAAGGAAGAAAGGAAGAGGGACGTTTTTATGTGGTTGTTTGAGACTGCATGTGATGGGTTAGCAATGAGAGTGTTGCATGATAAAATTTGAATCGCTGAAAATTCACTCCGATGGCATGACAGGGAATTGCATTATCTCATTCTTGTCTGACATCAGCTTGGAGGTTTCCTGCAATCTTTAGATCATTTTATGTCAGTCTCGTGGGTGACACCAATCGTGTTTTTGCATGAAAAGCCATCCTTCAGTGTAAATTTTAGCCAGTATATGCACGATAGATCTGGTTGTGCCTACTGTATTTTGACTGGCAGTTCCATTGCAGAGGAATTGAAAAAGTTGCCTGCACCTGAGGTTGCCATTAAATACTACACTGGGGATGACTTGTACCTCTTTGGTAAGTTTGTTTCACATTTGTTGTTCTTTTCTTGTATGGCCAATTTTCTTTGTTTCGTAATTTGTCATGTTAACTATTAACATCTTTCATGAATTTGTTCAGATGAATTTCAAACTTCCAGACCACCTGAGTCTCGAAGGCCAAAAATAGGTAAGTGATAGCTGGCTGCATGTCTGAACCTGAGATTTGGCCTATGTAGCTCCTATGAGGAGCATATCTGTTCATAATGAGTCAATACAAAGTGTCACATTATATGTAGTTATAAGAAGGTTCAAGAGCTTGTCTGGCGTACTGTAGGCCGTAGCTTGTTTTTCATGTAAATGGTGTTCGTGGGGTTAGCAATACTGTCTATGATGGTGTGTCTGTTATAACTAGTAATAGTCAGAGGTTACAGGAGCTTGCTTTTATTTTGGTTGTCCAACTATTTTTTGCTTTAAATCTTTCTAAAGAGTATTGAGGATCAGTTATGATGTATTGGCTAAACTTGGTTTTTTCCTGTATTATTTCTCTTTCTCAGAGAACTTGTATGATGTGTTCCTTAACATAAGAGACGACGAAGCTGAACACTGTAAGACGATGAAGGCATGTCAGACGCATGGGACGCTTCATTCACCTCATTCAAACCCAGAGTATGCTTTTGAAGATGACTTGGGTTGCATACTTCCTGAGGCAGATTGTGAGGGTATTGTTGATTGTATAAAGAAGTCTGTCACTTCTTCACAAAACTAAGGCTAAAAAGGGGAGCGACAATCTACAATTTTAAGGTTTTGTATAGTTATTGTATAAAGAGATGATATAGTGAAATCGTTACAGATGTGATAGTTAAGAATAATGAATGTCTTTGCAACCCTTTTCCATTATTTTGCACTGTATCTTTGTGAAATTCTGGGTCTTCATTTTTGTCAAAAATACAGTTAGTGCTCCCGGATTATTGTAAGCCCGCATGCATTACTCTTCAAACTTTTTCTGTTCTCCGCGGGTAATCCAGTAATCCAATTCTAGGTTGAATTGATTGAAGGGTGAAAAGGTTTCTTGGTGATTTTCGATTGTCTCGCACTCTTTGATGATGCAATCAATCCTTCCCTTCGGATGCACTGTCTAAAGCATTGAGTTTCTGTATCTGATAATTTAAAATGCGAAAGACAAGGTAAGAGAGAATGTGTTTGAGGAGCAATTGGTGAAGTTCTGAACTTTATATTTGGAATTTCTTTCCCTTCACTTATCTGGGATTTATTTTCATGTTAGCACAAGTTCCTTCAACGGGAGATGTAGAATTGTATTAGGCTCTAGATTCATTTCACCTCCCACGGTTTTCACGTTTTTGTTCTAAGGTTAGATATACTCTGCTGAATTGAACAGGTCAAGATATGGTGCATAAAACTGGAAGCAAGTCTTCTTGGCATTTACAGGAAAGCAAATATTTGTTCTGTCAAGTACCATCCTGTATCTAGCACTCAATGTTGTGTGTATCTGCTTTTCTCACTCTATGAACTGACCAATGGATTCCCCTTTGGGACATGAAATTATGGACAGATCAACCAGCCCAATACAGTATCTTGATCTTTAACGCACCTGAGAAGTCTGACATTTGGAAGCTCCACTGGTTGGACATATGCGTCATCATCGTAGATCATCCGTGATATGGGCGATGGCTCATCTCTCATCGACATATCATTGGTGTTTCTACACAGGCCATTGTCAATCCTGTTGCTCGGCATCGGTTTGCTTTTCTTGACGGGAATGAGACCGATGAGGATGCAAGTTCGTATTTTATTTGTGACGGCACTGGAAGAACGATAGCCCAGCTGCTGGCAGTCAAAGGAAAGATCGAGGTACTCGGCCCTACGGCCTGAATGGTCAGGTTAACGAAGAAAATAATAGGATTCAATCATCTGCATGTTATACTGAGCTGTTAGGCATCGGATAATGCTGGAACGTGATTTTAATGTCTAAGTCTCTAACTTCCATTTTGAAGAGAGGAGAATCCTTCCTAGCTTCCCGAAAATGTTTAGTTAAGCATCATCGTAACCAAAACGATAGGCTTGACTGTCCGACGGGGCCTGCCATACTTCCTTCTTTGTTGTCTCCATTTGTGACTTCGTGGAAATTGCCCTTTCAATCTGATCGAGCGGTGCACTAGTAGTTCGATTCCGAGAAGATGAAGAAAGCAGACGGTACCATGACGGGGCCCCATCGCGTTGCCAATTCTCCCGCGCTCGACCGTCGCCCTGCATCACGAAGACGTCCCATTGGTGCTTGTGATTCACGCTTCTCTCCGGGAGCATGATCATGTTTTTGGAAAGTGTTGGGAGGGCGAGATCCATGCATCAGCCACCGCCGTAGAAAAACGCAGCCCCTGCGGGGCCCAGTCCTGGGAAGACGAGCCACAAGTCTTTGTCGTGTTCTCATGCGTGGCTCACGCTTGAATCGATCTGCTCGAATCGTGATTTGCTAGCACGACTGAATTTCCCTCCTCAACAGCTCATGCGTGTCGTGGAGTTGGAAGATGAGCTCGGAGCTGTCGCCTCCACAGGCGCTGTACTCTTTTGCCCTGGCAAGCAGCGTCGGCTGGGACTGAGCAGAGGGGTTTTACACTCTCTCCATGATAATGATTGTTCTTTTGTTGACCCAACGAAATTGAACCAAACCGATTCAAGATCATTCAACCGATAAAATGTGAATTTTAGTGAGATTACAATCAACTATTTCAAAAGTTAATTAGTCTTATTCTCTTTCTTTTCCCCCCTTATTTTTTTGTAATTTAGCAGAAATAAAGTAAAAGAGTGAAATTGGGTGATTATACGTTGTTGGCCAATATGACCAAGTCTAGCATGCCACACATTCAAATCATTATCGTATGAATTAGGAGACGTGAGAAGAGAATAACAAACATTTGCATTAACATAGTCAATATCTAATACAATGAAACCATCCAAAAAATAACCACAACCATAGAAATTTGTATCCAAAATAAAATCAACACCTCTATTATGGAAGTTCATATTAAAACCTAGCTTGACTAACACTAAAACGGAAACTAGATTCCGACAAATCTCCGAAGCATACAATACATCATGTAGGAACAAAGTGCGTCCACCACACATGTTCAGTTGGCAGGTGCCAATTCCTTTTATTTCAGCTCTGGAGTTGTTTCCCACATAGATTCACTTAGTTCTAGTTGGTACTTGTCGGAATTCCACGAAGGATCCTCTATCCTTCGCTACATGGTCTGTTGCTCCTGAATCTATAGTCCATAAAGGATTAGACTCAATCAAGAATACAGAACTTGATACATAAGCAAAGTTCTCAAATGTACAAGAGATGTTTACCTTTTTCGACTCACGACAGGTGCGAGCATAGTGACCATTCTTGTCACAATTGTAACACCTCAACCTTGACATTTTCTTCACTTGAGGACGTTTTCCTATCTTGTGTTGGTTAACTCTTGGTTTCTTGCAAGAAAGACTTGATCCTTTGCATTCCCACATATTGAACGAATCAATATGCTTGCACTTGAAGCTCGAAACCTTTTATGTAGCAAATATCTATTTTCGGCTCAAATGCCGTTAGGCAGTCCTTTACTAGCTCAAGGTGGCGCACGGCATCCTCAAGATCTTCCATAACATGGTCAAGAGCTTCTAGTGTTTCTTGCTTTTCCAGCATATATTGAATCTTCATATTCAATATTTCACAATTGTTGCCGTTCAAATTAGCACTTACGTTCTTAGTTGCTGAAACCATTGATCTGAATACATCAAATATATATACACGAATAATTAATGCCTATCATTTATGCATCCACTTTGCACAGACCCATCATATTAATGAATAATTTCAAGTAAGGTTTCAGAATCAAAATGTCACTATGTTTCCAATCATCCTCCAAAAATCTTAACTTAAAAACTATCATTAATATAGTTGTCTTATGCAAAATAAATTCTATGAATCTACGAAAACTTCTATGAACTACCCACAGCAATGAATAATAACAGAAAGTAAATAATATTTGATATTCAACAGAACAATAACGCTTTTACATAATACAACATATCCATTACTCTAAGTAATATATACAGAGGAAAATATCAACATAGAAAGAGATATTTACACCCAAAATATCTCAAACTAATTTAAGAAATAAATAGGGAAAGTCCCTGCTAATCTATTAGTCAAAATATCTAAGAAATTTGAAGGCACATTTGCCAACCATGGAAAGACTTTTGGAGAGCTCTCATGTTGCCTCCAAGGCGCATTCACTCTGCACCATGTGGCACTCAATCTAAGAGTTGAAGTTTTGGTTAACTCAATCCTATAGTACTCTATTACAAAAGCTACTACTAGCCTCCTATAATTCGGGACCACGGTGACCTCCCATAGGCCATCTAACACTGCTTGCCATTCAGGTGGAAGAGTGTTCTTCAAGGCCCGCACCTTCTCAAAATCCGACATAAGATAACCATTCCAGATGATTTCCTGTATCATCTGATTGACCCTGACCATATGTGATACTAAATCACCGTCATGCCACTGATAATTAGCTAACTTTGTCATTAGCCTTTTAAGTCTTGCACTTCCTTCGTCCATTCTCGGGAATGTAGGTATTCGTGCATAACGCATCATAGTTCCTGCAATAAATGCAGAATAAAAAATGGATTACTTATAATCCAAAATGAACAAAAGAGAAAATACATAATTTTCCATGATTCATGCAACAAATACAGAATTAGAAGAAAAAAGAATTACTTATAACCCATAATGAACAAATTGGAAAATAAATAATCTTCCTCCTTTTTTTTTTCTTCGACCGGTCAACGTCCAACTCAACGGTCAACGATGATCAACGGTCAACGACCAAGTCAACGGTTAACGGTCAAGTCAACAATCAAGTCAAGTCAACGGGTCGGGTCAAAACGGTCAGACCGGGTTAGGCCGGTCGGGCCGTTCAACCTGGTTGGATGAACCGACCGGCACGTGCCCTGCGCGTGCGTGGGCAATCGCCGACCGACGTCATGGTGACGTAAGCCGGCGCGTGCCTTGCACGCACACGTGTAGTTGCTATACGCGCGTGCATTGCACGTGCCTGCAGTTTCCTCCAGGCGCACGTGCATCGCACACGCTTGGGAACCGCACGCGCCGATGAAGCTGAACACATCGGCTGTGCGTGGCAGCGCATCTAGCTGTTTCTGGCGACATGCGACCAGTCAAAATTCTCATATCGATGAGTACTTCAACCCAAGCAATTAGAAACGCAATACAATCTACGGAAAAAAAAAAAAAAATAGGGAAAACAGTACTATGTAGGGATTTGACATATCTTAATTGATCAATAATGATGTTTAACGAAGAACAAACAATCAAAACTCGTTTATAAATGCAAATAAGAAATGCAAACATGATTGAGAGGGCTCTGATACTAATGATGGTTAAAATTCGGGAAACGGGATTCCCAAAACATGGTTTCGACACAAAATCGAACCCAAAAGCAAAACAACGTAGCGGAAGCAAGCCCAAAAACAAATCATAAATCACCGATCCTAAGGCACATCACATCAAAAAACACACATTGTTTCCACAGACTAAGCACCCGGTGTTGCTATTCGAAGAGGAGGCTAGACACTGTACTTTAGAGGAGAGAAAGCGGCGACACGTAAAAACACAGAGAGCGTAATCTGTACTCTTCGAAAATACGTAACTTTTCACTTATTTTTCTTAACCGCTATTCTGATTTTCCTTATTTATAATACTCTTCTCCATGGGCCCTGAAACCATGGGCCGAGCCTTTGGGCCCATCAGGCCAACTTAGGCCCATCTTAAAAGGAAAAATCCATCACCTTGGAAGGGCCAACTGAGACTGCAGTTAACACTTATAGATCAAGAGCTAATGCGTGGAGGTGCCTCCAGGGGATGCCATACTATTTGTTTAGTCCGCTCACAATGGGGGTTTTCGTGCGCCGCCATCTGCACTGGATAATGAGACGCGAGCGGGTGTAGAATTCGGCAAAAATGTTGGTGGCTTTTGATTTCCATACTAAGGAATTTGTGGAGGTGCACTTGCCTGATTTTATAGATGATACGTTCGGAATGGGTTTGGCCGTCCTGGAAGGGTGTCTTTGCCTTATCATTTATGGCGAGCAAATGGGTGTCGATGTGTGGATTATGAGAGACTATGGATTGAACAGACCATGGGACAAGTTGTTCTCGATACCTGACGACTTGGAGAATAGGAGACCTGTCCGGCCATTGGCTTACTCCCGGAATGGTCGTCAAGTTTTGGTGGTAGTGGGTAGGGAGACTCTCGTTTGGTATGATTTAGTTACCAAGGAGGTCGAGCCGTTTCGATAAACGGCATGCCAAGGTCCTTTGATGAAGCAACTTGTTTGTGATTATGAACGAACAGCCAGGACGTGGGATAAGTATTTCGTGAAAAGCGCCTGCAGTTTCCTCCGGGTGCACGTGCGTCGCACGCGCCTAGGAACCGCACGCGCCGACGAAGCTGAACACATCGGCTGTGCGTGGCGGCGCATCTAGCGGCTTCTGGCGACGTGCGACCAGTCAAAATTCTCGTATCGATGAGTACTTCAACGCTAAGTAATTAGAAACGCAATTCAATCTACGGAAAATCAAAAAAATAGGGAAAATAGTACCGTGTCGGGATTTGACGTCTCTTAATTGATCAATAATGATGTTTAACGAAGAACAAACAATCAAAACTCGTTTATAAACGCAAATAAGAAAGAGAAACATGATTGAGAGGGCTCTGATACCAATGATGGTTAAAATTCGGGAAATGAGATTCCCAAAACATAGTTTCGACACAAAATCGAACCCAAAAGCAAAACAACGTAGCGGAAGCAAGCCCAAAAACAAATCATGAATCACCGATCCTAAGCCACATCACATGGAAGAACGCACCTTGTTTGCACAGACTAAACACCGGGTGTTGCTATTCGAAGAGGAGGTCAGACACTGTTCTTCAGAGAAAAGAAAGCGGCGTCACATAAAAACAGAGAGAGCGTAATCTGTACTCTTCCAAAATACGTAACTTTTTCACTTATTTTTCTTAACCGCTATTCTGATTTTCCCTTATTTATAATACTCTCCTCCATGGGCCGGGCCTTTGAGCCTATCAGGCCAACTTAGGCCCATCTTAAAAGGAAAAATCCATCACCTAGGAAGGGCCAACGGAGACTGCAGTTAACATTTATAGATCAAGAGCTAACGCGTGGAGGTGCCTCCAGGGGATTCCATACTATTTGTTTAGTCCGCTCACAATGGGGGTTTTCGTGCACTGCCATCTGCACTGGATAATGAAACGCGAGTGGGCGCAGGATCCGGCAAAAGTGTTGGTGGTTTTTGATTGTCATATTGAGGAATTTGTGGAGGTGCACCTGCCTGATTTTATAGATGATACGCTTGGAATGGGTTTGGCCGTCCTGGAAGGGTGTCTTTGCCTTATCATTTATGGCGAGCAAATGGGTGTCGATGTGTGGATTATGAGAGACTATGGATTGAACGGACCATGGGACAGGTTGTTCTCGATACCTGACGACCTGGAGAATAAGAGACCTGTCTGGCCATTGGCTTACTCCCGGAATGGTCGTCAAGTTTTGGTGGTAGTGGGTAGGGAGACTCTCGTTTGGTATGATTTAGTTACCAAGGAGGTCGAGCCGTTTCGTATAAACGGCATGCCAAGGTCCTTTGGTGAAGCAACTTGTTTGTGATTATGAACGAACTGCCAGGATGTGGGATAAGTATTTCGTGAAAAGCGCCTGCAGTTTCCTCCGGGCGCATGTGCGTCACACGCGCCGACGAAGCTGAACACATTGGCTGTGCGTGGCGGCGCATCTAGCGGCTTCCGGAGACGTGCGACCAGTCAAAATTCTCGTATCGATGAGTACTTCAACGCTAAGCAATTAGAAATGCAATTCAATCTACGAAAAATCATAAAAATAGGGAAAACAGTACCGTGTCGGGATTTGACGTCTCTTAATTGATCAATAATGATGTTTAACGAAGAACAAACAATCAAAACTCGTTTATAAACGCAAATAAGAAAGGGAAACATGATTGAGAGGGTTCTGATACCAATGATGGTTAAAATTCGGGAAATGAGATTCCCAAAACATGGTTTCGACACAAAATTGAACCCAAAAGCAAAACAACGTAGCGGAAGCAAGCCCAAAAACAAATCATGAATCACCGATCCTAAGCCACATCACATGGAAGAACGCACCTTGTTTGCACAGACTAAACACCGGGTGTTGCTATTCGAAGAGGAGGTCAGACACTATTCTTCAGAGGAAAGAAAGCGGCGTCACGTAAAAACAGAGAGAGCGTAATCTGTACTCTTCCAAAATAAGTAACTTTTCACTTATTTTTCTTAACCGCTACTCTGATTTTCCCTTGTTTATAATACTCTCCTCCATGGGCCGGGCCTTTGAGCCTATCAGGCCAACTTAGGCCCATCTTAAAAGGAAAAATCCATCACCTAGGAAGGGCCAACAGAGACTGCAGTTAACATTTATAGATCAAGAGCTAACGCGTGGAGGTGCCTCCAGGGGATGACATACTATTTGTTTAGTCCGCTCACAATGGGGGTTTTCGTGCGCTGCCATCTGCATTGGATAATGAAACGCGAGTGGGTGCAGGATCCGGCAAAAGTGTTGGTGGCTTTTGATTTTCATACTGAGGAATTTGTGGAGGTGCACCTGCCTGATTTTATAGATGATACGCTTGGAATGGGTTTGGCCGTCCTGGAAGGATGTCTTTGCCTTATCATTTATGGTGAGCAAATGGGTGTTGACGTGTGGATTATGAGAGACTATGGATTGAACGTACCATGGGACAGGTTGTTGTCGATACCTGACGACCTGCAGAATAGGAGACCTGTCCGGCCATTGGCTTACTCCCGGAATGGTCGTCAAGTTTTGGTGGTAGTGGGTAGGGAGACTCTCGTTTGGTATGATTTAGTTACCAAGGAGGTCGAGCCGTTTCGTATAAATGGCATGCTAAGGTCCTTTGATGAAGCAACTCGTTTGTGATTATGAACGAACTGCCAGGATGTGGAGTTTGGGACACCTGGAGTGCCATAACTTGGCACGGGGGGACACTTAAGTGCCATAACTTATTTTCGGTACACTTAAGTGCCATTTTTTTTTTCAAATAGGACACTTAAGTGCCACCTCTAGCGACTTTGCCGGAAATCCTACGTGGCACGCGTTTATTATTTTTTAATGCTTGCGTGGCTCGCCGGAGAGCTGAGTCAGCGCCGACTCAGCGAAACGACGCCGTTTACATAATAAAAAATTAATTAAATTAAATTAAAACTTAATTTTAATTAAAAATACTCTAAAATTAAAAAAAAAAAAGGGGGGCGGACGAAGGGGCGGGCGGTTGAGGGCCGAGCCCTCGCCGCCGCCGCCTCCTCGCCGTCGCCGGAAGGGCCGGCGACGGTGGGGAGGCGGCGAGGGCTCGCGGCCCTCGCCGGATCCGGGCGAGGGCTCGCGGGCCCTCGCCGCGATCCCGCAAGGGCTCACGGCCCTCGCCACCGGTCGGCCGGGGGTCGGCGACCCCGGCCGACCCTCCCCCTCCGTCGCCGGCCCTTCCGGTGACGGCGGGGGCGGCGGCGGCGAGGGCTTAGCCCTCGCCCGCCCGCCCCTTCGTCCGCCCCCTTTTTTTTTTTTTTTTTTTTTTTTTTTTAGAGTATTTTTAATTAAAATTAATTTTTAATTTAATTAAATTAATTTTTTATTATTTTTACACGTCGACGCGAAACAGCGTCGTTTTTGCATTTTTTTGCCACGCCAAAGATGCAAAAACGACACCGTTTTGGACCTCCATCGCCGGAAAAATTGCCACGTCGCCCCGTTTGGCCGGATTTTTGCCGGAGTGGCACTTAAGTGTTCCATTTTACTCCGATATTGACACTTAAGTGTTCCATTTGAAAAAAAAGTGGCACTTAAGTGTACCGAAAAAAAGTTATGGCACTTAAGTGTCTCCCCGTGCCAAGTTATGGCACTCCAGGTGTTCTTTACTCCAGGATGTGGGATAAGTATTTTGTGAAAAGCGCCTGCAGTTTCCTCCGGGCGCACGTGCGTCCACGCGCCTGGGAACCGCATGCGCCGACGAAGCTGAACACATCAGCTGTGCGTGGCGGCGCATCTAGCGGCTTTTGGCGACGTGCGACCACTCAAAATTCTTGTATCGATGAGTACTTCAACGCTAAACAATTAGAAACGCAATTCAATCTACGGAAAATCAAAAAAATAGGGAAAACAGTACCGTGTTAGGATTTGACGTCTCTTAATTGATCAATAATGATGTTTAACGAAGAACAAACAATCAAAACTCGTTTATAAACGCAAATAAGAAAGGGAAACATGATTGAGAGGGCTCTGATACCAATGATGGTTGAAATTCGGGAAATGAGATTCCCAAAACATGGTTTCGACACAAAATCGAACCCAAAGGCAAAACAACGTAGCGGAAGCAAGCCCAAAAACAAATCATGAATCACCGATTCTAAGCCACATCACATGGAAGAACGCACCTTGTTTGCACAGACTAAACACCGGGTGTTGCTATTCGAAGAGGAGGTCAGACATTGTTTTTCAGAGGAGAGAAAGCGGCGTCACGTAAAAACAGAGAGAGCGTAATCTGTACTCTTCCAAAATACGTAACTTTTCACTTATTTTTCTTAACCGCTATTATGATTTTCCCTTATTTATAATACTCTCCTCCATGGGCCGGGCCTTTGGGCCTATCAGGCCAACTTAGGCCCATCTCAAAAGGAAAAATCCATCTCCTTGGAAGGGCCAACTGAGACTGCAGTTAACATTTATAGATCAAGAGCTAACGCGTGGAGGTGCCTCCAGGGGATGCCATACTATTTGTTTAGTCCGCTCACAATGGGGGTTTTCGTGCGCTGCCATCTGCACTGGATAATGAAATGCGAGTGAGCGCAGGATCCGGCAAAAGTGTTGGTGGCTTTTGATTTTCATACTGAGGAATTTGTGGAGGTGCACCTGCCTGATTTTATAGATGATACGCTTGGAATGGGTTTGGCCGTCCTGGAAGGGTATCTTTGCCTTATCATTTATGGCGAGCAAATGGGTGTTGATGTGTGGATTATGAGAGACTATGGATTGAACGAACCATGGGACAGGTTGTTCTCGATACCTGACGACCTGGAGAATAGGAGACCTGTCCAGCCATTGGCTTACTCCCGGAATGGTCGTCAAGTTTTGGTGGTAGTGGGTAGGGAGACTCTCGTTTGGTATGATTTAGTTACCAAGGAGGTCGAGTCGTTTCGTATAAACGGCATGCCAAGGTCCTTTGTTGAAGCAACTTGTTTTGGTTATGAACGAACTGCCAGGATGTGGGATAAGTATTTCGTGAAAGGCGCTTGCAGTTTCCTCCGGGCGCACGTGCGTCGCACGCGCCGACGAAGCTGAACACATCGGCTGTGCATGGCGGCACATCTAGCGGCATGGCGGCACATCTAGCGGCGACCAGTCAAAATTCTCGTATCGATGAGTACTTCAACGCTAAGCAATTAGAAACGCAATTCAATCTACGGAAAATCAAAAAAATAGGGAAAACAAGATGCGTGTCGGGATTTGACTTCTCTTAATTGATCAATAATGATGTTTAACGAAGAACAAACAATCAAAACTCGTTTATAAACGCAAATAAGAAAGGGAAACATAATTGAGAGGGCTCTGATACCAATGATGGTTAAAATTCGGGAAATGAGATTCCCAAAACATGGTTTCGACACAAAATCGAACCCAAAAGCAAAACAACGTAGCGGAAGCAAGCCCAAAAACAAATCATGAATCGCCGATCCTAAGCCACATCACATGGAAGAACGCACCTTGTTTGCATAGACTAAACACCGGGTGTTGCTATTCGAAGAGGAGGTCAGACACTGTTCTTCAGAGGAGAGAAAGCGGCGTCACGTAAAAACAGAGAGAGCGTGATCTGTACTCTTCCAAAATAAGTAACTTTTCACTTATTTTTCTTAACCGCTATTATGATTTTCCCTTATTTATAATACTCTCCTCCATGGGCCGGGCCTTTGGGCCCATCAGGCCAACTTAGGCCCATCTTAAAAGGAAAAATCCATCACCTTGGAAGGGCCAACTGAGACTGCAGTTAACATTTATAGATCAAGAGCTAACGCGTGGAGGTGCCTCCAGGGGATGCCATACTATTTGTTTAGTCCGCTCACAATGGGGGTTTTTGTGTGCTGCCATCTGCACTGGATAATGAAACGCGAGTGGGCGCAGGATCCGGCAAAAGTGTTGGTGGCTTTTGATTTTCATACTGAGGAATTTGTGGAGGTGCACCTGCCTGATTTTATAGATGATACGCTTGGAATGGGTTTGGCCGTCCTGGAAGGATGTCTTTGCCTTATCATTTATGGTGAGCAAATGGTGTCGACATGTGGATTATGAGAGACTATGGATTGAACGTACCATGGGACAGGTTGTTGTCGATACCTGACGACCTGCAGAATAGGAGACTTGTCCGGCCATTGGCTTACTCCCGGAATGGTCGTCAAGTTTTGGTGGTAGTGGGTAGGGAGACTCTCGTTTGGTATGATTTAGTTACCAAGGAGGTCGAGCCGTTTCGTATAAACGGCATGCCAAGGTCCTTTGATGAAGCAACTTGTTTGTGATTATGAACGAACTGCCAGGATGTGGGGTAAGTATTTCGTGAAAAGCGCCTGCAGTTTCCTCCGGGCGCACGTGCGTCGCACGCGCCTGGGAACCGCACGCGCCGACGAAGCTGAACACATCGGCTGTGCGTGGCGGCGCATCTAGCGGCTTCCGGCGACGTACGACCAGTCAAAATTCTCGTATCGATGAGTACTTCAACGCTAAGCAATTAGAAACGCAATTCAATCTACGGAAAATCAAAAAAATAGGGAAAACAGTACCGTGTCGGGATTTGACGTCTCTTAATTGATCAATAATGATGTTTAACGAAGAACAAACAATCAAAACTCGTTTATAAACGCAAATAAGAAAGGGAAACATGATTGAGAGGGCTCTGATACCAATGACGGTTAAAATTCGGGAAATGAGATTCCCAAAACATGGTTTCGACACAAAATCGAACCCAAAAGCAAAACAACGTAGCGGAAGCAAGCCCAAAAACAAATCATGAATCACCGATCCTAAGACACATCACATGGAAGAACGCACCTTATTTGCACAGACTAAACACCGAGTGTTGCTATTCGAAGAGGAGGTCAGACACTGTTCTTCAGCGGAGAGAAAGCGGCGTCACGTAAAAAGAGAGAGAGCGTAATCTGTACTCTTCCAAAATACGTAACTTTTCACTTATTTTTCTTAACCGCTATTCTGATTTCCCCTTATTTATAATACTCTCCTCCATGGGCCCTGAAACCATGGGCCGGGCCTTTGGGCCCATCAGGCCAACTTAGGCCCATCTTAAAAGGAAAAATCCATCACCTTGGAAGGGCCAACTGAGATTGCAGTTAACATTTATAAATCAAGAGCTAACGCGTGGAGGTGCCTCCGAGGGGATGCCATACTATTTGTTTAGTCCGCTCACAATGGGGGTTTTCGTGCGCCGCCATCTCGCACTGGATAATGAAACGCGAGTGGGCGCAGGATCCAGCAAAAGTGTTGGTGGCTTTTGATTTTCATACTGAGGAATTTGTGGAGGAGCACCTGCCTGATTTTATAGATGATACGCTTGGAATGGGTTTGGCCGTCCTGGAAGGGTTTCTTTGCCTTATCATTTATGGCGAGCAAATGGGTGTCGATGTGTGGATTATGAGAGACTATGGATTGAACGGACCATGGGACAGGTTGTTCTCGATACCTGACGACCTGCAGAATAGAAGACCTGTCCGGCTATTGGCTTACTCCCGGAATGGTCGTCAAGTTTTGGTGGTAGTGGGTAGGGAGACTCTTGTTTGGTATGATTTAGTTACCAAGGAGGTCGAGCCGTTTCGTATAAACGGCATGCCAAGGTCCGTTGATGAAGCAACTTGTTTGTGATTGTGAACGAACTGCCAGGATGTGGGGTAAGTATTTCGTGAAAAGCTCCTGCAGTTTCCTCCGGGCGCACGTGCGTCGCATGCGCCGACGAAGCTGAACACATCGGCTGTGCGTGGCGGCACATCTAGCGGCTTTTGGCGACGTGCGACCACTCAAAATTCTTGTATCGATGAGTACTTCAACGCTAAACAATTAGAAACGCAATTCAATCTACGGAAAATCAAAAAAATAGGGAAAACAGTACCGTGTTAGGATTTGACGTCTCTTAATTGATCAATAATGATGTTTAACGAAGAACAAACAATCAAAACTCGTTTATAAACGCAAATAAGAAAGGGAACCATGATTGAGAGGGCTCTGATACCAATGATGGTTAAAATTCGGGAAATGAGATTCCCAAAACATGGTTTCGACACAAAATCGAACCCAAAGGCAAAACAATGTAGCGGAAACAAGCCAAAAAACAAATCATGAATCACCGATCCTAAGGCACATCACATGGAAGGATGTCAGTTTTTTAGCTGCAAGTGAAACCATACCTAGGAATTCGACAGTTTTCACAATTCTTGCGAAGCAGGAGAAGACAGCAGCCATCACATTAAAAGATACATGAAGCTTAGTCATAACATGACGTTTCCGCCATGAGTAGCTTGGTATAGACTAGCAGCTAATCTAGTGGATCAAGAAATCCGTACGACTTAGGGTCATCATAAATTTTATGTAGGAGCATGCAATGCTGCAATTTCACCCACCCAAAAAAAAAAATTATAGAAGGCATCAACAAGCTCCGGCATGAAGATTTTACTAATCCTCATTATCGTAGTCTAAATGAATCCCATATATGATTCACAAGGTAAAAGAAAAGTCAGATGCACAGTATTCAATTAGGTCACTGCATAAAAATGATATTATCGAGGAACATGATAGAACTATGTGCACTCAGCCACTTGCCTTTGTGTTGTTTCCCATCTCCAAACCGTCTACAAAACCTGTACATTCATACCACCATTGTCTTTACTAAAGTTCCTTTTGACATAAAGCGAGAGGTGAAGTATCATTTCGTACCTGTTGCTATTGCCACAACATTCTTCAGTGTCCCACATAATTCAACACCTTCCACATCTTGGACCTATTTGTCCCGCAAAGGAAAGTCTATCAACAATCTCTTCTACGATTAAATGTCAAGACTAGCATATTTAGACAAAATACTAGGGGCAGATTACTAACGGCTTGAGGGGCGTTGGAGTCGGGGGCGATGGAGGCAACTGGCGAACCCACAACACAACCTTGAGGGGCGGAGGCAGAGGCGGAGGCAGCGTCGTCGGTGTCGGAGTCCGGGGCGATGGAGTCGAGAATGGAGAGAGAGAGCTTGTCGGGCGAGAATGGAGAGAGAGAGCAGAGGAGGGAGAAGAGAAGCAGCTGTGCGACTTTTGTTCTCTCCCGCAACGGAACGGAACGGAGAACGGGGAGAGAGAGAGAGAGAAGAGAGAGGACGATTCGACAGGGGTGCAGGCGTCATAGAGGAGAGCAGAGCAGAGAGAGCGTTAGAGTGGTGGGGCCCACACGCGGCCCGCGCGAATTTTGAACGCCTGACGCCCTCGCCTACGTGGCGCCACGTGTTGATCGCCGAGTGGTCTTACCCTATGCCTACGTGAAGGGTAAGACCCACCCAATATTTTCTCATCATCCGACGGTGGAGGTGGCGACAATTCCTAGGACAGACCCTAGACTATGTATTGATTGATGGTTCCTATTTTGTGTGGGTGGTTGTGTTTGCGTGTGAAGAGAGAGAGAGAGAGATCCTTTTTCTGGCTTTCTCATTTATCTTTTTTAGGAGAATTTACACAAAACCCCTTAAACTTTATGTGGCGGTACATGTTCTAGCTTTCACCTATTAAACAATATTTTTAAATTGTCATTTTGTTACGATCGTTAACTCTCATTTAATTTTTCTTTTTTTCTGTTAGTATGTGTTACCCAAATAACTTTAAGTGGTAAGAGTATATCTTCATCTCTTTTTTTATTTAATGAAAGCTCTGTTTACCTTAATTGTACTTAAGAAATTGAAAAAATAGAAACTAGGAGAAAAATAGATAAACTAAAATTACTATTAATAGAAGAAATGAATATAAATAATAACATCAAAGTAATAAAAATTGTAAAATCGTTTTAATAGAGTTAAATGATACTTTAAGAAAAAAATAAACACAATCTAAATAAAAAGCGCAAAGTAACAAAAAAGTCAAATGACAAAATTTGATTGCTTATTTTAAAGGGTTAACTTAGATAAATAGTGATTTTTTTTTGGTCAGTTAGATAAATAGTGATTGATTAACAAAAATGTTATAAAGATTTACAAATGGAAATGATGTCCTCAACTCATAAAAAGAAATGGTTAACTGATATTTAAGGTGATTTTCTTAGATTTTTATTTTTTTTTCCATTAATTAATTATCCAAAAATATATAATGATTATCCAATTTTTGTTAATTGTTCTTTTTGTTGTAGGGGGCCTTTTTCGTCTTACTAGTTACTTAGTTCCGTTTCCTTTTTCTTTTTAATTATTATTTTTATCAATTTTTAACAAACTCAATTTCAAACTAATTATTGGTATTATATTTATTATTCCAATATTTTAGATAGTTTATTTTTGTCAATTTCCACTCTTTTTCTTCATTGCTAAAAAAAGAAAGATTGAAAGAGAGATTTCTAATCCAAAAAATAAGATGAAAATATATAATTACCGCTTAACAGGTTATGTGCATTACACATGCTAACGAAAAATATAATGAAAGTTAATGGCTATAACAAAAAGGGTAATATACTAAACAATTGAAAATTTAAGCATAAATATGTATTTGTTGGAAAAAAATTTGATGTCTTCGAGATAGGTTGAACAATGAAATCGGATCGAGTAAAACAACTCGGACTTTGAGGCGTGATATCACTTTCTTTAAGGATTTATTTGCCCCACGACATTGCTAATGGTTAACGGCAAAAATCCTCCAGGATACAACAAAGTTTCGGGTGAGAATACTAGATAACAATTCTAGTATTTCTCTAGGGTCTCTCTGAGAAACAATCGAAAAATTGGCTGTCGTTTTTTTAGAAAGAAAATTCCGAATGACCATCACTCTTTTTCTTCCGAAAATGACAAGTATTTATATACGAAATAGTCTTGCAACTCTTCGTGAAATCGCCAAACAATTGCAACTCTTCGGAAGGAGTCGAAAAAACCGAACAATTGCAACTTTAGAAAAATTATTTGGATAAACAAATGCAACTCTTTGGAAGAAGTAGAAAACCGAACAATTACATCCTTTCGGGAAAGTTAAAATCGAATAAATAATTTTCCAAAGGTCGTCTTGAAAAGTCACAAAGAAAATTCAAGAATTTTTTTTTTTCATCGTCACTTTTCTATTTCCGAAATTCTGAAAATAAAAGGTAACCTTTGAATTTATTAAAAACTTAATAACACAAAATAAATAAATAAATAAAAAATAAAATAAAATAAAATAAAGGGATTAGCGCTAATTAAACCGCGGGCGCGCGAATTGCGCCAAATAATCGCGCACCCGCACACGGGTATGGTGGGGCCTAGCCCCACCCAAATATTCCTTTGATCATTTAAAGGAATTTCCACACTTTTAAGTAGGCCCACTTCCTCCCACAAAACCTATGTGGGACAAGTAAAAACACTATGAGCTTGTTTTCACAAACAAACTCTCAACAGTATTACCCGCAAGGTTTAGGAGAATCTGTGTAATTTTCCCTTTTTCTAAGTGTTCAGCTTGTTTTATTTTATAAAACTTTTCAGATTTTTTTTAAAAGGAAAACCTTTTGATATAAAATATCCAAAAGCATGAAGATTATTTTCCTCTCAATTTCATGGACACTACCTGTTAGAGAAAGGATCTAATTTAATTTGAAGATTAGTTCCCAATACAGATTCCAATCTTACGATTGGTTCAGCAAATCGTAGATATGATTCATTTTAGGAAGGACTATATTATGTAAATTCTTTCTGATTCATTTATTGTACTACAAAAACAGCCACATACTTGAACATTGCACTGATGAGAAATACAAAAAAAAAAAAAAAAAAAAAAAAAATCTTTTTATCCCTTTTACGTTTCTTGTTATGATATCATAATTAGAGGTCCTGAATTCAAATATTTATAGACCGTAGTTGCTCTCCAATTAAATTTCCATGCTTAGTACTAGGCAAAAGAGCAAATTAAGAGTGTTAGAGTAATTAAATATTAAATTGCAAGATTAGAAGCATTTTCATTCGACAAGAAAATACTAAATTCTTTTTAGCAAAAGCATAGTCTCCCCTTAATAAGACTCGAAAGTTCTATGTATTAACCATCTTTATCGGATTAATGCTTGATTTTTGAGTTTCCAAAAAGGCACTGCACACTCAAATAAATAAATGTTGCGTGCTAAATTGAGTTGAAAATTTATTTTTTTTAAAACAATAGGGAGAATGTAACCGGAAGTTGAATGTGACAGATTGTATAGTAAGTGCTAATTACAATCTAGCAAAATATTTTGTAGGTAAGATGTCATTATTTAGTCATAAAATATTTAGAATTACAAAAATGCACGAAATTTCTTTCCCATTTAGCATCATTCTTTGAGGGAAGGATATTCCTTTTGTGTCATGTTTGCAACTAATTGATTGACATAGACCCTTTTCAAGGTTTTATTCGATTATTATCAATTTTCTAGAGATTTTGTACTCAAACGATAACAATTCTGTTTCAGAAATCAATTTCTAGCTATAATTTCTATTTCTTGAACAAGTTTTCGAGAAAAATGCGTATTTGATAATTACATGAAATTTTTGTTTTTGAAATAGAAATTCATTTAATAACGATACAAAATTTCTTCCTTATGAGCGGCCAGCTAATAATGAGACGAGTAATGAGAATAGTTTTTATTTCTGATTTTTATTTCAGAAATATAAAAGTTGACAATTTTTACTTATCACTTATGTTTCAAACCTATTATTATATTAAAAATTTGTTTTAGAAATACTAAAATGAAATTGCATTACCAAATGGATTTCATTTTTAAACCTATTCTTGAAAAAGAAAAATAGAAAAATAGAAAAATGAAATAGTTATCATGCGCGCCCTACTCAAATTAGCCAAAAAGAAAAGCCGACAAAATTAAAACCAAAACAAATGATGAATTTAACAATGCTGCCTTCACAAAATGATAGGAAATTAAAAAGATTATTATGCTGAGAAAAACATAAAATTATTTCTCATTTTTCGTAATTTTCTATTGAACTCAATCACTTGTTATCGTTATTTTTCTATTGAAATCTATCCTGTAGAAATCCTCAAATCAAATCAAAGATTGATTTTCTAGATTTTCTTATTGTAGTGGTAATATTTAAATGATTAGTCAATCCAGAACATGCATGGATGATACATGCTTGAATTTCACATTGTATCACAAACACGATCGCTTCATCCTATTTGTAGCACTAGGATGAAATTAAATGCCCGGCTACATTTCAAGGGACAACCAGTTAGGAAGTATGTCGACTGACCTTAACTTCAAGAGTATAGGAAAATTTTTTTTATTAATGTGAGATAGATATTGGACCTTTTTAATTTGCTGAAATACACAATGCTACATCTACTGAAAACTTTTAGATCAGAATTTTTCCATTAAATGACGTGGCACTTTCTTTTGAGACGATTTAATAGGCAAATCATCCAATTTATGGGTCTCGTTTGTTTTAGCATTAACCTAAAACTTGCAATATCATTCATTTAATAAGTTCTCATAAGATTTCTGTGCATATTTAAGATCTCTATCTTTCTAATAATTTGGATAGACATGTGGACCTCGGGGGAGCTGGGCCATCCTTAGCTTCCCACTTCTTTGGGCCATACCTGCGCCTTCCTTGAATTTTTTTGGGGTCGAATTCTTCCCTGAATTCACCTACCAAGATTGAGTTGTATGTATCCCATAGTCTTCTCCTTACAAGGCACATTTGTTTTGCGAAGAGTAGACATTACTAGAAATGTTAGAAAATGCCTCAGGTTATATACAACTCGAGGCTTTAGCTAACAGTAAAATTAAAATCGACTTTGCAAGAGTCAATCCCTTTGGTGTTTTTAGAAGATTTATCTTTTTCCTCATTGCAATAGCATCTATGGCTCATCTCAAGGAATCGGCTACCTATCCAAGTTCTGCTACTTTCCTATGGCTCATCTCAGGGTTGGGCTCGAGAGGAAACCCTCAAACAATTGAAGGAGAGGAGGAAGACAATTGTGGTAACCCTAGAAGTTACCAATTCAATGGCTAGGATTAGAAGCATGGATCGGACGGCACCCATGCAATCCAAATCGACGATGGAGATTATAAGCGTGGAAATAGATCTATGGCTCTTATCCTCAGTGATCCAATAGTCCAGATCAACGTCGTCCACGCGGATCTGACGGCTCTTATTTGCAGCCCTATGGAAACGAATCTAATGGCCCTTATGGTGCCACATCATCACAAAAAGGGGAAGGACAAAATTTAAAATTCAAGGATGAAAACTATGAATATTGCCGGCATCTGCATCACACTATTGAAAGATCTCAGAAATTACATGGTAAGCCCACTAACAAAGAAAAGAAAGGGAAAGAATTTCTAGCTTATTAAGAATTAGCACATGGAAATGACAAAGCTCATCAGCCGCTCACCCGGGATCAATATGAGCAAATTATGATGGCACCGAATCAGTTGAGGACAGTTGACGAGACTACCAATTTTTCAGGTATTTCATTATGTGAAACTAGAAATAGTTCAATTAATGCATGAATTATTGATACAGATGCTAGTGACCGCATAATTTACAATGAATGTTTAATTTGTGATGTCCATACAAAACCTAATACCTCAATATCTATTTGGCTTTCAAATGGGATTGTCACTAGTATAAAAAAAAATTGGCATTGTACACCTTAGCACAAACATTATCCTTAAAATGTGCTACACATTCTTGAGTTTGAATTCAATACCATATTTGTTTCCAAAGTTTGTGAGGATAATTATTGTTAAGCCAATTTCAATTGTAAAAATTGTTCATTTTAGGAACTTTCAATTGGGAAACTGATGGGCTTGAGTAGAATGCGATTGGTCAACTTTTCTAGAAATTATGATTTATCCATATCTTGCAATGCTATTACTAGAGATAAATTTCCCTTTCTCATAAGCTTATGGGTCATAATGCCTGTTTCCCTTGTCCTGATTGTAAGATATGCCCTCTGGCGAAATAATCATGAGCACCATTTGTCTATTGAGTAAGCTTGGCGCTTTCGACATTTACAAGCCCCCAGCTTCAGGGAAAGTGTTGGAGAAAGGATCTAATTTTTTGATCATAAAAGTATATATATATATATATATATATATATATATATATATTAAACAACAAACATTTTACATCCAGCGGCTATAGCTTCCGCGCTTACAATATCCAAAAGACCAAGCGAAGGCCGAATGGCCCAGTTTGATAGCCCATCTGAAGCACGATGGGTCTTGCAGGCCCAGTCGACAGCAGCATTTGCTGCCCTAGGGCAGTAAACCAACGACAGTCGAGAGAAAACAGAAAGAAGAAAAGCAGCTTCGAGGAAAAGAGAGCGGATCGTCCATGGTGGCTGCCTGTGATTGTTTAAGGTATCAACTATCAACAAATTATCCGATTCCATGTCGATATGCGCATGCTGGAGTCCCTGGTGGAGAAGATATCTGAGTGCATGGGAGAGGGCTTGAATCTCGACCTCAAGAGCCGAAGACGCCTCAACAGTCTTAGAGAAACCACCGGTAAGATTCCCTTGGTGATCTCTACACACACATGCAACTACACCTTCCTGACTCCCTGCCTTGAAAGATCCGTCGATATTTGCTTTCAGATTTCCCCGATTTGGGGGTTTCCAGATTAAGCCCCCTTGTAACCCTAATTTTTTCTGCGATGCATTGAACGAGGCCGAAACCCAGTCAACATGGAATCTCATCAAGGCCCTTTGCGCGACCTGGTTAGGGTCCGGTATCGTTCCTCTGAAAATTAAAGCATTCCAGGCTCGCCATATTTGCCACAATATGTTCGCAAGGTATGCCAAATTCAAGCTTCTGTTTTGATTGCCTATATTAGACAAAATCCATGATTCTAATCGCTGAACTGTTGTTGTATTTACCTGGACGTTAATGCTAGGATGATTCCATACCTCCTGAGCCCATTTGCACAGTAGAAAGGCATGTTCAATTGTTTCAGGTATGTCTTCTCTGCATATCAAACAATATGGATTGTCCACTATATGTCTATGATGCAGATTTGCTTTTGTTGCCAATGAATTTTTGCAGCTGGCCCATATAAAAGCACGAACCTTTGGGGCAGTAGGCATTTTCCACAGAGTCCTCCAGAACCAGGTAGGTGTCCTGTGAGATGTTGAAGGCTGTAAATTCGAACTGGCTGACTTGGTTGCCTTGAGTGAGTGATATGCTGATTTTACTGAATATTCACCTGATACTGTTTCAGTCCATTTTATCTCATCCTGAGCATAATTTGGTCTAATCTTGATTGCCATGATTTGCTGAATGATGCTGTTGTCATAGAATTGTTGCAATATGCCTGCTTTCCATGTATTGGTCGATTCATCAATTAGCTCATTAACTGTAGAAGGTTCAGCTTGAGCCTGTGGACCACCTAGAATGCCCATAGGAAGCCATCTGTCTTCTCTGATTTTTATAGATTTCCCATCACCAACTGACCAACTTAATTTATCAACAATGGCATCTCTTCCATATAGAAGACTTTGCCATCCCCATGAGGGGCGTGAACCCTTTGAGGCTTTAAGAAAAGATGATGAATGATAATATATTGCCTTAAAAAACCTTGCCCATAAAGATGAAGGCTGCTGTAGGAGACGCCATGCTTGCTTACCAAGCATGGCTTGGTTAACAATAGATAAATCTCTAAACCCCATACCTCCAGCTTCCTTCCTGTTTTGCATTTCCTTCCAGCTCAACCAGTGAATTGCTTGTTTGCTTGTGCTATTGCTCCACCAGAAGTTCGCCATACGTTTTTCAATTGCTTTACATAAAGAAATAGGCATCTTAAAGACAGACATAATATATTGAGGCATAGCTTGAATTACTGATTTCAGCATAACTTCCCTACCCCCTTTTGACAATAGCTTCTCTTTCCATCCTTCTAGTTTTGATTGAATTCTGTTCATAAGCCAAGAAAACATGTCCTTTTTTGATTGCCCCCAATCTGCAGGAATGCCTAAATACTTTCCACATCTTTGTAAAATGGGTACCCTTAATTCCATAGCCAATGCATTCTGTAGGGGTGTCGGACAGGAAGGAGTAAAGAAAATTCCTGATTTGTTTCGATTGATGGTCTGTCCAGTAACAAAACAATACTGATTCAACACATCCATAAGATTTTGACACTCCAATAGAGTTCCATTTAGGAAAAACACAGCATCATCCGCAAAAAATAGATGTGATAAAGTAGGACTTCTGTTGTTCAGCCTTATACCTTTAAGATTTCCAATATGTATTGCCCTGTGTATAAGGAACGATAGCAGATTAGCCACAATTATAAATAAGTAAGGGGATAAGGGGTCCCCCTGCCGTAAGCCCCTGGTTGGATGAAACTGTTGTAAGCATTCCCCATTCATTTTGACACATATAGTTGGGGAAGAGACACACCACATAATAAGTTGGACCCAATGTGGATGAAATCCTAATTTCAGCATATAGTCTTTCAGAAAATCCCATTCCACTCTATCATACGCTTTTCGCATATCTACTTTTAGCACTGCTTGAAAAAGACGCCTTCTTTTCCTTACTTTAAGCTGATGAATTACTTCTTGAACTACTAGCACATTATCTTGTATCTGTCTCCCACTTACGAACGCACTTTGTTCTTATGAAATTAGTGTCGGTAGCAAAGGTTTCAAACGATTTGCCAATACCTTTGATAAAATCTTGTAAGCATAATTGCACAAACTTATAGGTCGGTAATGATCTAGATTCTCTGGATTAGGGACCTTTGGAACTAGAACAAGTGCAGTACAATTTAACTCTGAAGGGAAATAACCTGTCTGAAAGAACTGTGTTACTGTCTTGAGCAGGTCTTCTTTGATTATTTCCCAGTGGTTTTGATAAAATAATCCATTAAGCCCGTCTGGTCCAGGAGCCTTCGATGCCCCTAATTGAAAAGTTGCATTTTTAACTTCATCCAACGTCACAGGGGCAAGAAGATTGGCATTCATTTCTGACGTGATCACTTGAGGGCACTGATCAAGTACCTGTTCATATTGTCTGGGTCCCGATGATGTGTAGAGTTGAGAAAAATATGTGGTGGTCATTGTTTTTAGTTGCTCTGAATCTCGAACCCAATTTCCATTCTCATCTCGCAACATGTATATACTATTTTTCTGCCTCCTTTGAAGTGTAATAGCATGAAAAAACTTCGTATTGCGGTCACCCCACTTCAGCCAGTTAACACGAGAACGCATTGCCCAAAACTGTTCTTCCCTCTGCCATAAGTTATGAATTTCTTGTTTTAGAGCTTTCATCTGAATCTGATCTGAGAGTGTGTTATACTTATTTGTTAAATCCTGCAACTGGTACTCTAACTGTGATATTTGCTGCCTGTTATGCGAGAATTTCTTTCGGCTCCACTTGACCAAGTCATCCACAACTCTCTGTAGCTTGAGTAGCAATGATCCATCATTCCTTGAGGCAGAGTTCCAGGACTTTTCAACTATCTCCCTGCATTCAGAGTCTTGAGTCCAAAAAGCCTCAAAGGTAAATTTCCTCTTCCTTTTAACAGTATTTGGCTTTAAATCTAATACTAAAGGGCTATGATCAGAGCCCACAGCTGGTATAGCATACACACGTGCAGCAGGAAAAAGTGCTCGCCATTCATAGTTACATAAAGCTCTATCAAGACGCTCCTTCACTAACCAATCCCCTTCTCTGTTATTTGTCCAGGTGAAAGCACATCCATTTGTTGGCATATCCAATAGGCAACAGTCCGCAAGGACAGCCCGAAATGATGACATACGATAAGTGTCTGGGCTCCGTGATCCCATTTTCTCCCATCTATATAAAATCTCATTAAAATCTCCAATGCATATCCAGGGTAGTGTGTTCTGATCATAAATATGTCTCAGGTGTTGCCAAGTGTGTTGACGCTCTTGAAAAACAGCTGGAGCATGAATGCAGGTGAGCCTCATAGCAATGGCTTCCTGAGTTTCGTAACAAATAAAATCCATAACATGGGGTGAGATGGTTAAGTTCTGAACCTGTATATCATCATTCCAAAACAACGCCAATCCACCTGCTAGACCCACAGGACTGCAGGTCTGAAGATTTGAGAAGCGCAAGGTACATTTAAAACGACAAACCATATCATCACAGTTCTTTGTTTCCATCAAAAAAACCAAACTGGGCTTTTCTTTAGCCACAAGGGCTTTAAGAGCTTGAACTGTCAGGGGATTGCCCAACCCCTGACAGTTCCAGCTTATAATCTTCATTTTTGATTTGGTGGCTATTTAGGGCCAGCCACCATTGCCCCTGGTTCATCCTTTTCAGCCTCAAATATTGGCGTGTCCAGTAAATTTGTATCATCAAAAATTGTTGGATGACCTCCATGTACATCATATGGAGCATACCTTCTAGATTTTTTTGCAGGGCTAATTCTGATATTCTGCCGAGTACTCCTGCCTTTTTTAACAAGTTGTTCCACAGGTTGAGGATTTGAGGGTTGCTCTTGCACACCTTTTTGTTTTAAATCTGAAGGTATAAGATTGGTAGAGGTGTGAGGTTGATATTGAGGTGCAGACCCCAAAACAGAGCTTGCCTGTGGGATTATAGGAGCATCAGGGGGTGGAAGCATGGGTAGAGTTTGGCCACGCGCTGGAGGTGTTTCAGGTACCATTTCCTCCTGTTGATCCTCCAAGGCTGTATTATCATAATAAAATTTCCAGTACGGGCTGAATTTCTGTACTTCAGCTTTCAGCCAAGGACCGTAAGGAGTTTTTCCCGGTTCATCATACATCTCCTTGGAGTAAGGCACCGAGGGGCAAGTGTCTGCATAATGTCCTAGATGCCCACAGGAGTAGCAATAATGAGGTAACCTTTCATACCTAAAATCCAGCCAATAAGTTCTGTTTGTATATTTTATGAGACGACCAGCCTTTAAAGGTTCTGCAAGATCTAGTTCAACACGAACCCTTCCAGCTCGTAGATTAGATCTTGTTATGATCTGTGATTTTTGTTGCAGCACCTTCCCTACAGTACTAACCGCTCTGCGAATCATTTCATCGGTACAACATTCCAAAGGCAGTCCTAAGACCTGAACCCAGAACTGGCAAGTAGAGAAATCATAACATTGTAAGGGAGTTTTCTCAACCCATGGCTTGAACATAACTAGATGGCCCGAGAATTGCCAAGGTCCACTATCCAAAATCCTTTGTTTATCAGCATGTGATCTAAATTTCGCTAAGTATATTCCTGCTTCTCACTGTTGAAATTCAACATACTCTGTACGCCATGCTTTTTTCAGGGCTATTTGAAGAGCAGGAAAATTTAAAGAAGGGTTAGAGAGGACCTTACTGACTAAAGTCAATTTGCACTCCTCTACGACCTCAGGTGAGGGTTCTATATCCCACTCATCTATTTCCTGTTCAGCACTTAATCGGCCCAATCTTTGACAGAGAGCAGCTACCCGGTGAGCATCCAGATCTCCTTCGTCATCCATGGGAGAATCAACTCAGCAGATGAGGAGGTTAAGTGAAATGAGGTGTGTGAAAAAGGAGAAAACCAGCTGAAGACAAAGAACTGAGGGAGGGTTTTTGCTGAAGACAGTATGTAAAGATGTCGTGAGATGAAAGAAGAGTAAATCTTCGAGAGTCTATACGGTGTAGTGAGTCAGCAGATTGTAGATTGCAGAAGAAGCTACCCTTACGGTAGAGTTGATTCGTAATCCAGATTTCAATCTTGTGATTGATTCAGCAAATCATAGATATGATTTATTTTAGGAAAGATAATATCGTATAAATTCTTTCTAATTCATTTATTGTACTACAAATACAGCCACATACTTGTAGATTGCAGTGATGAGAAATGCAGAATACAAATTTCTGTTTATCCCTATTACGTTTCTTGTCACTACCAAACAAGAGAAAGTCGAATCACTTTCGAGGGAAATGACTTTCTTGTAAAATGACTTCCTTGAACATAAAGTCCTTCGCGAAATAAACACCGTTGAGCTTGTGTTCTTCTCCGTTGCACGTTTACTGCATCACCTTTGTAGCTCATTAGTGTATGCTGTGCGAGCTGTGACAAGCCAAAAACTACACATCCCGACTATGAATTTTGTCCTCGTTGTGACTGCTTGACTCTCATTTCTCACCTTTATACCATGTCAATTGTCGAGCTGAGCATCTCGTTCGAGCTCTCTTGTGTGTTCGATCACTGGGAAGGCTCTTCATAGAATACTCGAGATGGTGCTAATTGCCCATCGCTAGGAACATCCTTGACCACTGACCTCTATCAATGTTTGTTGCTTTCATGGCCTCATCTGCTCTGTCTAAGCGCAATCTTGCAGCCAGTGAGTTACATCCATCACCAGAAGTCCCTGCATGAGCACCACCCTTTACTAAAATGGTGGAAACGGTTTTGATCTCGGACAACAATCTCTCTCTGGAATACATCCGACACGTGCTTCATAAAAGAATGGCAATCGTGACAAATTCGGATGTTCTTCATGACCCGAATCGTCCTCCCATTTTCAAAATGCAGAAAGGCGAAAGCAACTGCCAACTTCTCGCTGTGATAACTCAGATTGCTCTCCTTCTCCTCCTCTTCAATATCATGGAGCACATTTGACGTTTGTGGCATATAACCTCGAAGCTTCAATCTGTCCATTATTGAAGTTAACAAGTCCCTAATATTTTCCCACTCCGGATGAGAATTTTCCCCTGAAACAAACTCATGGATCTCTTGGTCTGCATTGATCAAACTATAACCTGGTCTTTTGCTAATTCTCATATCTTTCATTAAAATCCTCATCTGAGCTTTGCGGTTCCATTTACCAACTCCCCCATAGGCATTGGACAGAAGGACATAATCGCCATCGTGATGAGGATCCAGCTCATGAAGTCTTCCTCTCGCCTTTTCAGCTAAGCCAAGATGGTTATGATTCACACAGGCTCCAAGCAGAGTTCTCCAGACAACTGAGTTTGGCCTGATCGGCATCTTTTCAACAAATTCATATGCTTGCTCAACCATCCCAGCTCGGCCAAAAATGTCAACCATACACCCATAATGCTCAAGCGTCAGTTCCATGCCATAATCTTTCTTAATGCTTTCAAATATTCCTCGGCCTTCTTCGACAAGTCCTGCATGGCTGCAAGCCACTAAAACCGCGGGGAACGTTATAGAATCCGGCTGCATTCCTGATTCGTTCATGTCATGGAACAATTTGAGGGCCTCATCACCGCGGCCATGCACCGCAAGCCCATTGATCGCCACCGTCCAAGTCAACACATTTCTCTCGGGCATTTCATGAAACACCCTCATTGATTCATCGACTGACCCGCACCTAGAGTACATGTCTATCAAAGCAGTCCCAATAGAAATATTCCAACTCAAGCCACTTCTCCGAACATAACACTCAACCCATCTCCCCAATTCCAAAGCCCCTAAGCTGGAAACCGCCGAGATCACGCTGAGCATAGTTACCTTATCCGGTTCAAAACTCTCTACCAGCTGCATTTCCCGGAAACAAGCCAAGGCATCGTACCCAAATCCATTATTCGCGTAACACCCAATCAAGGACGACCAGGACACCAAGTCTCGCTCAGGCATTCCGTCAAACACCTTCCGTGCCGACTCCACCGCACCAACACACCCGTATGCACTGATCAGCGCGTTCTGGACATAGACGTCGGAGCCGAGCCCAAGCTTCGCGATCAGGGCGTGAAGGCCGTGGCCCATCTCCCGGAGGCGAGAGCAGGCCTTGAGGACGAAAGGGAAGGTGAAGTTATCGGGCGACAAGCCGCGGCGTAGCATCTGGGCGAAGAAGGAGAGGGAGTGGGGAGGGGAAGACCGGGCGTGACATCTGATGATGGTGTTGTAAGCGACGGCGTCGGGAGAGGAGATGCCGGCGAAGAGGGAGCGGGCGTGGGGCAAGCTCTCCGGGGCCGAGGCGGCGCATGATAGCAGGAGGCGGCGGAGGGTGGCGGCGTTGTCCTGGAGGCCGGTCTTGATGACGAGGGAGTGGAGCCTGTAGACATCGTTCATGGATGTTGTCCTCGACAACATCGGTTCAGGTCTCGTCGGCTAGTCCACTTTGCTTTTTATACATCAGTCTGCCAACTCATTTGATTTTTGCAATTGGGTCCTCTTTCCATCAATCTTATTGTGGTTGGCTAACGATATATTATTTCTGAATTGTAGTACTTTTTTTTTTGTCAGTCCTATTCTATACCTACTCTACATTCACTCTCAGACTTTTATTCTATCTTTTGCAGGGCGTGAGAATCGAAACCCACTTTTGAAATTTACGCGTCTCCACTCCATCCCCCTTGACTCCATCCCTCCTTGAGAAGGTGGGGATTTGAACCCTTCATCTCCACTGAGACGAATCCCAATGGTTGAATTGTAGTACCTTGACATGTGGAGTTATGTACTATTCCTACGTGGCATTACTGTCAGCAACATACAAAAAGAAATTCTCATTTTAAGGAGGGAAGAAAAAAAGAGAAGCAAACTCGCCTCCGGAAAGGGCAAGATGGCCACCTCCGGCATCCGACCTAACTAAGCAATTTCTTCCTCATGCTGTGGTTTTCACATCAATGTTGCGTAAATTCTTGCCACATTTTCTCTCACACATGTTTTCTGTGAAAATCAAGAACGCGCCAAAATAAGAGTCTTCCAATGTCGCCACCCCGTTTGGTGATACTGCCTCTGCCTTCACCTTCATCAATGGCACTGCAAGCACACATAAATCGGCCACCTCCCCCTACCTATCTGGCATTTTATGGATCCGTGGTCAATGATTCCAATCGACCTTAAATAAGAATTTAGCGAAGCAACAGTCATGGCACAACATGCACGTATAGATAGGTCCATATGAGATCAATAACCTTGTTCCATCATGAGAGAGAGAATGAGACAGGTTTAGCAACCTGAGGCTAGAAAAATACATATCAAAAGTATACCATTGGTTTGCTAACTCAGATATCCCAAAAATGTGACAAATTACATTGTGTTTGGTCTTAAATGATGTAAAGTCAAGCAAACAACGATATAACTAACTCAACTATTCATCTTTCAGCAGATGCAGATGTATGGTGCGGGAAGCTCGACCATACATCAGACCAGGTCCGGTGACCGTCAATTACCTCCTTCACAACTGAGGCCACTTCCCCCACACTTACTCGAACTTGATCTTTGCTGTCCCTCTCTCGAATGGTCACATCAACTTGAGAATCAACAGTGATTGCAAAGGGCACTCCAAGCTCATCGGTTCTCGCATATCTCTTCCCTATGGTGTTGCCTGCAAACATCACCAAGGCGCAGTAGCAGATGATCATCCAATGTAACTTTGGTGCTTTCACTAAGGATAAGAAAGTAAATCTCGGTCCAAATATACAATTCCCCAACAGAACAAGTTCTCAACTAATTTATTTGCATATCATTCAGATCTGCACACCTGACACCAACCTTAGTCTTGGCAGTTTCCACAAATCATAGCTCAGATTTTAACATGAAAAAATATTAAGAGGAAAGATAAGATGCCAATTAATGGAGCTAATCCTAGCATTAGGAAAAAAGAACACAATCTTAGAAAAACAGGCATTCAAACCCCTCTAGAAGATCCCCTTACATTGTGAATAGGACAAAAAAGGAGTAATCAATATATAGTATTCATGTAAACACATACGAAAAGGAAACTGCTTCAGAAATCATAGCTCTGTTTTAGAAAGAAAAAGCAAAATGGATAAAGATGTCTGTCAAACTTTGGAGCTGATCCTAGCACAAGGATAAATGAAAACAGTTCCAAGGAACAGGCAATCACACCCCTCCATTAAATCCCCTACTATGGTGAGTAAAGACAGGAGAGTGACCAAGATATAAGTATCATGTAAATATGTACAAAAGAAATTCAATTCATGCAAGAAATTAAGAACCTAAATTCTATATTGGATAAGTACCTGTAATGTCAATCTTGTGTGAAACACCAGCCATAGTCAGTGATCTGCTAATAAGTTGAGCAACCGACTCATACTCTGGCTTCTTTATCAATGGGAAAACTGTACATTTGATAGGTGCTACTGGTGGAGGGAAGCGGAACACATTAAATTGTTCATCGCCCACTTTGCTGGCCCTTGTATAGAAAGAATGCTAAAAAAGGCAGTATATTATGCGTCCAATGCCAAAAGACGGTTCAATAACAGATGGTGTAAAAACCATCTCATTTTCCCTTATCTTCTTCTTAGAAATCTCGACCATGTTATCCTTGATTATCACACTCTTCCCCATTGCGCATACAAGAAATTCTGCCTCTCCTTGGATTCTAAAGCGGCCTTCAACTGGAAAGCTTCCTCTTCACCCATGGCCTGGTATTGACAAAACAAATGCAAGGATAACATTAATGAAGAGATTCTTAATAATCTTAGCAAAAGAGCAAAAACCAAGGAACCTCCAGCGTATACCTCCAGAGATTCAACCACCATCTTTTGGTTTCCCTTAAAGGCAAGACCTAGCTCCTTCTTGTTTGGAAGGATCACCAGTTTCTGCATTCATACTTCAATTACTTAGCTCATGATAACAAACTCGAGCATTTACAAATGAAGGGCAGACACCTGCTCCATGCACTCCAAGAATAGCTAGCAAAATTAATCTGTCTCAAGAATTACCTCCACTTCTCTGGGTTCAGCAAATTTTTTACGGGCAACGAGAGCAACTCCACTTTTCTCCTGTCAAATGATAACAACCATCAATCCAACTAGATGCCTCTATAATTAGCAGAACATATACATTTCTAAATTTTTCATATCCAGTTTTCAACCCCCAAATGTGTCGGAGAAGGTTTTCCTTCAAACAGTATATTAGACAAAAGAATATAATTGTGCAACAATGGATAACATGTCATCCAACAAATGGTTGCCACACAAGACAGCTAAAAAGAGAACTAACAAACCACACCTTGCCATACAGAGATCATTGAAGAAAGAAGTAATATGGATGAAATGAAAAATACACATTATTAATTTCTTAGGCATGATGGCAGCTTATGATTCACATTCCATAACTTTGCTTCTGCTACCTAAAAATTAGAAACAGGAAGAGTTCTGGAAAATTTCAGAAAGACTTAAGAGGACCCATGATAAAACCATTTCACTTATTGAGATAACAAGGTGCAGTTGTTTCTTTCAGTATTCGTGAACATGCGCCTTTCTCCCAAAAAAAAAGAGTACTTGAAAGAAAGGCAACATAACTCTTACCGTATGTGCTCATAAATCATATGCTGATCTATCTGCAATACCAACACACTCAATCCAACCATAAGAACACTCAATTTCGGCATCCCAACAGTCTGCTGCATAATGAGCCATTTCATTTGCAAGATGCTGCCTAAACCGCAAGCGATCCTTGTCTATGCCAAGGCGAGTTAAAAACAGATATACTCTTCCAATGAAATAACCAAGAGTTGCATTATTGACAGTTCCCTAAAAGTAAAAAACCGAAATTTGTGAGACAAGTGAATGAGTTAGGGGAAGAAAAATTAAATCCAAAAGATGATTCAAGCTAACCCTTGAAACTGCTTCACCAAGGCGAGTTAGAATAGCAGATTGGCCAGACATTTGTTGTTCCCTTGGGAACATAAAAAATTCCAGATCTGCAACTTCAGAAAACTTTGGATGGCTTTTATCTTCTGGATCGACAAAATGCTCAATCTCAGCAAGAGTGAACTCACGTACTCTCAGAAGACCTTGGCGAGGAGAAATCTACACTTTGTGAAAAGCATTAGAATCAACCATAGAATAAAATATAAAGATATCATGAAGATAAAGACAGTATCTCAACTCCAGCATTGAAGACCATGGTTTCAGCCCATTGACTAAAGACAATCAAATCTCGCGCTTAAGACAAGTTATCCTATTGCGATAATGTCAATGCAGACATCATGCATGCAACCTTAAGCATGTGAGCATGCACAATTTAACATGATCAGAAAGAGTGATGCACAACCTCATTTCTAAAAGCCTGACCAATCTGAGCGGCAGCAAAGGGGAGTTTATTGCCGTTATAATAATATAAGTCTTTGAAATTAACAAATATGCCTTGTGCAGTTTCAGGTCGCATGTATCTGCAGTAAATTGAGAAAGTCAAAAACTACAGTAAATCTCATGACATAAACCCAAAAAAAAAGGCTAAGATAACATTTTTGAAATCAGGAACTTAATTCACTTGAAGTCTGCATTGCACAGCATGACAGTGTGACATCCATTGGTGGTACTTACCCAGGGAGCAGACCAGATGGGCCTATGGAAGTTTGAAACATCAGGTTGAATGGATAGGGATCAGAGAGAGGGTTTTTGGTGCCAGGAGCTGTGATACCATACTCTTTTATCTTGGCACCCAATTGATCAGCAGAGAGATCATCCAAAGTTGCGAGTACGAGCTTTAGTTCCGCAGCCTTCTCTGCACTAATGCTCAAATCCTTTTGGAGCTTCTCATTACAAAAGTCTTTGAGCAGATGGTCAGCTCGATAGCAAGTCCCGGTTTTCTCATCCTTCACCATAAGGTCAGCAAACTTGTCCACATGACCCGACGCCTAAAGGACAATCTCTGGAGTGACACAAGGGCAATCGACCTCCAACATGTTCTCCTCGTGAACAAAATGCTAATAAGAGAACCAAAAAGATTAACACACTTAGACCCAGAGAAAAATGGATCTTTTTCTTCAGATAATATTCAAACAAATTGTTAAAAATTATCATCTAATCTACACAAGGTTCTGCATCCGAGCATTTTCTATACAGGCACAATATGGACATTTAAAGATTCAGAATAACAAAAGAATGGGGAGACAATCCTTATCCATGGCCCTTGCCCAGCAAAATTGACAAAGATAAAAAGGAAGAAACACACTACTATGATGCTGTAAACAGCTGTAAATGGGCTCCTAAATTGAACCAAATCACACGTTTCCATTTGAATTCTATCACAAATTTCCACTTGAAGTCTGCGAAATGATCTCTAGCTAACCTAAACGCCCAACATAACTCTTTTCCGTTACTTCACTCGGATTCTCCTCAGAACTCTCGCGAATGTTAACTTCGACAAATCACTACACAAATGTCATCAAACGATTTCCATCGTCTAACTAGCTAAATTAGGGAAATAATCGAACCCATTAAACCCATAAATTCAAATTCGGCCAAGAAGAGAAGAGAACAGAATCTCTAAACACCAATTTGCAACTGACAAACTATTACCGGCTAAAGCATCTATACTCCCATCGCCACAATCCAACTCAAATCCACGACTCACCTGACGCCAGTACGCCAAGACGTTCGACTTGACGGCGCAGCCGGGCGGGCCGTAGTCGTAGAGCCCGGCGCAGCCGGTCGGGCCGTCGCGGTAAATCTTGAACGACTTAGTGTAGAACAGGCGGTGCTCGAGCGTGTTGACGACGGCGTCGCGGAACGCCTCCCGGGTGAGGGCGCCGTCGCCGCCGGCGCCACCGGAGACGGCGGCCTGGAGCCGCTTCTCGACGTCGGCCTTCTCGATCTTGAGGTCGTTGAGGGCCTTGATGGCGGCGTCGATCTCGGGCTTCGGCGCCATGCGGTCCTTGAGGGCGCGGACGGCGTTGCCCTGGGCGTCGACGGCGGGCTGGTCGGCGAGGGCCTTGCGGAGCGAGTCCTCGGCGCGGTCCATGGCGGGAGGGGAGGAGGAGGAGGAGGAGAAGAGGCGAGTGATGGAGAGACGAGAGGCGAGGAGCGAAGGAGGGGATGACGATGGCGAAGGTGGCATGCAAATTTGCGTCCTGGAGGGCGGGAAAATATCTGGTGCTAGGGTTTTTGAGAGGCGGTGGTGAGTGGAGTCGAGGTGAGCAACGGACTAGGATAGACCTTGGACCGGCCCAATCCTGCTCGGTCCCGATCCGGTTCCCGAGGAAAGTTGGTCGGTCCTAATCCCGAAATTTCGGGATCGAGATTATGTGGGTTGGTCCCATTCACTAGGAGTTTTGGGTTGATCTAATCCGAATCAACCCTTGTATTTTATATTATATTATATTATTTATAATTTTTTTATATATATATTTTTGGTAAGGAATTATTTTTTTATATTTTCAAACCTAATGTCAAAGCTATTATTGACTCCTCTAGCTCACAAAACACATGGCATCCAAAAGGAAAGGTGTGAACTTCACGCCGTAAAGTTCTTCACGGCGTCCTCCTCTCCTCCACAATCCAGAGAATTCTCTGTTCTTCACCGTGAGGAGTCTGAGGACAAAAGAAGTGCTTAAGGTCACGGACTCACGCCGTTTTGTTACGCCGTAAACCTCCTCACGACTTCGGGTACATTCTCTTCCATTCTGTCTTCTTTGTTCTTCAATTTGCCAAAATCAAAAGTAGCATCATCCCTGCTCCCCTTTGGTTGCCCGCGCTGCTCACCTCTGATCGTGCGCGCCAATCATGCCGCTCGCCGCTCACCGTTCACCACTCGCCCTTTGTTGTCATCATTGGCCTCGCCCTCGCCACTCGCCACTCACCACTAGCCTCGCTCAACCCTCGCCGCTCGCCGCTGGCCTCGCTCAACGCTTGCCGCTTGCCAGTTGACACTCGCCCCACTCGACGCTCGCCGCGAGCGCCGCTCGCCACTCGGCCAGTTGCCTCGCTTATCGCCGAGTAAATCAGAAGGCAAAAAAAAAAAGCCCTAATTAGAAACCCTAACACTCGGCTCCCCTTGTCGTCCGAACACAACTTGAGTTCTACTTTGTGAGTTCTACTTTGTGCTTCATTTGAGATCATTAACCTCATGTATGCTCTTGATTTGTGTTAATTTTAATTTTTTTTCCATGTTTGCTTACCTTTGACGGGGGCGATTGCATCGCCGTTCGCCGCTCGCCCTTTGCTGTCGTCGTTGGCCTCGCTCAATGCTCGTTGCTTGCCGCTGGCCTCGCTCAACGTTCGCCAGTTGACCCTCGGCCCACTCGATGCTCGACGCTTGCCGCTTGCCACTCGCGCTGGTTGCCTCGTTTATCGTCGAGTAAATCAGAAGGAAGAAAAAAAAAACCCCTAATTAGAACCCTAACGCTCGGCTCGCCCTTGCTTTCCGAACACAACTTGGCTAGTGAGTTCTATTTTGTGCTTCATTTGAGATCTTCAACCTCATGTATGCTCTTGATTTGTGTTAATTTTCTTTTTCCACGTTTGCTCACCTCTTTGGAGTAGTTAGTGGATGGGAGGAGGAGATATTATAAGGAGAGTGTCTCTATAGTGTGGGGGGGTAGAACAGGGGAGGTGATGAGGGATCCAATAAAAGAGAAGGAAAAGGATGAACGGGAGAGAGAGAGAGAGAGAGAGAGAGAGAGAGAGAGAGAGAGGGTGGGGGAGAGAGGGGGTGGGGGACCGAGGGAGGGAGGGAGGGCGAGAGAAAGGTGGAGGGGGCGATTGCATCTGATGTGTTCTTTTTGGGCTTTTCTTTTCTTTTTTGGAGATGGGTTTTAGCTTTGATTGGAGAACCGAATCGTGCTCATCATCCATCGTGATTTTAACTAAAGTAGCAATTGAACCATATTGATGTTAAGTTTTTAAAATCAAGATCGTTCCATGTTGGAACAAGAAGTTTGATAAAGACAGAAGCTTGTAATTTATGAGCTGAAATTAGGTAAAAAATGTTTTGCTCGGAAAAGAGAGGAAATTTTGGTGATGTCCTCCAATTCTAGTTGCTGTCGCTTTGAATATGTTGTCTTTTAATTTAAGACTAGCTATTACAAATTATGGTGGAAGTGTTGAGGTGTTGTTTGTTGAGATTAGAGACTGCCTTGTAAAGTATGGGGGACCTGAGTCCATTGGGTCTGGGATCAAAGCAGCAATCAAAGGCTCTGTTTTTTTTTAATAAAACTTGTTTTGTAGTTTTGGAAAAGAGGGTTTGTCTAATGTGTAGATTCCTGTGAATGCATGGGCTTTTTAACTAGTCCATGAGTGTAATCCTCGGTTTACCTTCTTTGAATTTATCTGTCTAGAAACATGTTGTCCATTCTCCATGGCTTTAACACGAGGAGTGTTTATACCTTCTTATTTATTTCTTTTGTTTCAAGGTTTTGACGGTTATTCCATGTGTGTATACCGATTCTATTGCTATTCTGCAGATCTTAAGAGTAGAAGGATCAACTTCCAAACAGTATGCAGTGACAATTCGCCTTATACAAGACCAAAGCATAGATAAGATGGTAAAATGTCACTTTTGTTGATTGCAATTTGCTTGTTAATTCAAAATTCAGTGGGTATAGTCATATAATGACTTTAGGAGGTGCAAGACTAGTGGCGGTCATGGTTCTCAACCACCCAACATATAAATAGCTATTTGATGTTGCCTTTTTCTATTGTTTGCTGCATGTAGTTTCTGAATAGCTATTTGATGTTGCCACCTCAAAAATGAAACCATAGCTGATATTTTTTGTTTCATCAGTGAGTGCAGCGCTGAAGTTTACATGCCAGTACTGAAATATTCAGGTGAACTTGATGGATTTAGATAATATTTCAACTGAAGTAGAGGGATTTTACAAGATCAGTCCTATGATGGAATCGTCTGGCCATGGATGTGAAGAAAACTTAAAAGAGTCAAGCAAGATATCCACTAATCATCCTCCTCTTTGTAAGAAGCAAAAAAATGGATAAATTTATTGCGTGGGATAATTTTTCAAGAATCATAGATGAGAAGACCAAAAAAACATGTATGGTAAAGTGCATTCATTGTGGGAAGTACTCATATACTGTTAACAATGGTACTTCAACAATGTTGAAGCATTTGAAAAAGTGCAGTAAATATCCTCCTAATATAGATAAGAGGCAAAAATTGTGTGCACCACGTGATGCAAATGTGCTTGGCAAGGCGGGGGGAAATACTGGTATTGGTAATGATAGTGGTAATATCTTAACAACATGGAAATTTAATCAAGACCGGTCTAGGTACATGCTTGCTCGGATGATCATTGTTGATGAACAACCATTTTCTTTGGTTGAGCGTGCTGGATTTCGTGATTTTATTACTAAGATACAACCTCTCTTCACACATTTGTCACGATTTACGGTGGCTAGAGATTGCATTAAGTTGTACATGAATGAAAAAAGTTCTTTGAAGGCTTTCTTTGGTAAGCTTAGATCAAGGATTGCACTTACAGCTGATACATGGACTTCTGTTCAAAATCTTAACTATTTATATCTTACTGCACATTTCATTGATGAAGACTGGAAATTACACAAAATGATCATCAATTTTGTGGTGATACATAGTCACAAGGGCAGGGAAATTGGGAAAATACTTGAAAAATGCATCTATGAATGGGGAATGGAAAAAAATATGTCTACAATCACAGTGGATAATGCTAGTGCGAATGATGTTGCCATTGATTATTTGAAAGATAAATTTTCAAGAGATAGGTCATTGGTCTTAGCTGGTGAAGCATTACACATGAGGTGCAATGCTCATATATTGAACTTGATTGTAAAAGATGGCTTGTCTGAGGTACGTGATTCTATTGCACACATTCGAAACATTGTTAGATATGTGATGAGTTCTCCATGAGAGCTAAAGCATTCCAATCTTGCATTGAGGTTGAAAAAATCACTCATAAGGGTTCGGTTTGTTTAGATGTTGCCACTAGATGGAATTCAACTTATCTCATGTTACACACGGCCATAAAATTCAGAAAAGCTTTTGAAAGCATGGCAGATGATGATTTGTCTTTCCAATCCGAGCTTAACAATGATCTTCCTAAAAATGAAGATTGGGAAAATGCCACTATTCTTCCCAAATTTCTGAAGCAGTTTTATGATGCTACCAATCAAATGTCAGGGAGTTTATATACCACTTCAAATGATTATTTTGAGGGGATAGCTTTTTTATATAAATATTTGAAAGATGCGAGTAATGCTTTGGATCCTAAGCTTAGAGCTATGGGTGTGAAGATGAAGGGGAAGTTTGATAAACACTATGGGAGTTTAGATAAAGTAAACATGATGGTTTTGATTGCAGTGGTATTAGATCCTACAAAAAAGTTGCATTATGTGAAGTTCTGTTTTGAGCAAATTTATGATGATGAATCAAAAATTGATGAAATGCATGATAAGGTGAAGTACGTGCTGGAGCGTTTGTATGCATTTTATGAGCAATCTTTTTCTAGTCATGATCATATCAATATTTGGGTGGTCAATCTATGCTTGTTGATGGTAGCAGTGCTTCCAATATCGAGGGAAATGATGAGAGTGATGAGGTTAACATCAAAGCTTGGCGGAAAAACTTTTTCCACCAAAAGATAAAGGGGCGCGATGACAACAAATCGGAGCTTGAACGGTATCTTGAAGAGGAATCTGAAGATATTCTTGATCTTGACATTTTGTTGTGGTGGAAGAGTACCGGTTTGAAATATAGAATCTTATCTTTGATAGGTCGAGATATTTTATCAATTCCTGTAACTACCGTTGCATCAGAGTCGGCTTTTAGTACTTCGGGCCGTGTGCGTGATGGTTTTCGAAGTTCTTTGACTCCTAGAGTGGTGGAAGCTTTAATATGTACTCAAGACTGGTTGAGAGCTGCTCATGTGCCTATTAATGTTGAAGAGTGTATTGAAAATGTTGAAAAGTTTGAATTGGGTAAGCTTAAATTATGCATATTTCTTTTTCCTTGTTAATTCGTTTGTAGATCTAATGAATGAATTCTTTTTTTTAGATATGGATTGTCTTACCAAGGAGATTACCATCAATAAATAGAGCTTGCACATTGAATGAATATATATGGTGAGATATTCTATCAATAGCACTAATAGTAATTTCAATTTAAAACTTTTATGGAGTATTAATTATGTGTCGTTTGTTTTGTTTTCAGCCTTTCGGGTGTTTAGAAGTTCAAGTGAATTAACAAGATGTGAAGTTATATATTCATGGTTTATGTTAAGTATTTTAAACTTTTTATGGTTTAATTGTATTATACTAATGAGTTTCAGCTGCACTTTGCTTTTCAATTTGTGTCAAATGGTAGAAGTTTTTGAATAGTAGTACTGCAGTTGCTACGGTGATTTGCTAGTGGTGTGAAGCTCATTTTTTTTATTGATTGGACTCTACATGATCAAATGCTAGTCAAATGGTGTGAAGCTCATTTTTTGGTTGAGTGGACTCTACATGATCAAATGCAGGAAAATGCTTTTGCATATGGTGTTACAAATATTAAAGATAGATGATTATAAGAATTTCCCATCTTGTCCCATATCTTGATGAGCGGTTAGCAGGTACAGAATTTCTATTATTGTGTCATCTTAAATTTGCTGAATATGTATTGGTTTTTATAGTTTAGTTGCACAATGCTGCATTGTTGATGGATGTTCCTAATCTTGTAGAGTTGGATGTTCGGTTTGCTTTTTGTGAAGGAACTGATTTTACAGAGGATCATATGCCAGTCTGACTAGTTTGTTTGGATTTTTGATGGACTAGTGTTGCACAAATTTGTTTACGGGAGCAGGATGAGCGCTGTATATTATATTAAAATCACTCTGTCTATTGCAATTTCAGAATGAGGGCATTTAGATAGACCGTGGAGTTAGGCCCCTTTTTTCCTTTTGTCCTAGTGGCTTACCTACTGTTGAAGAAGAACCTGAGAAACTTTGTGTTTGATCTAGTTATGCATATGCATGATTTCATACAAGACGAAAAAAATTATCGATTGGTCCCAGATTAACCCTGAAACCGGACCGAACCCATTGAGTTGGTCCGGTCCTTGATCCTAAGCTCAATAGGGTCGGTCCTCGGTCCTAAAAGTTGAGAACCGACACTGTACGGGTGGGTCCTAGAGTTAGAGGATGGCTCGGACCAACCAGCCCATGCTCACCCCTAGAGTGGAGGGCTTTCCTTTGGGGATTCTTGGGAATTTTATGGAAATTATCATTATTTCCATGGACGAATTGATTCCAATAAATTTAAAAATTTTAAAAAAAATGAAAAGAGGGAAAAAAAATGAAAGAAAAGAAAAGGAAAACAATTTAAAAATTTTAAGAATACAAAAATCATACGTTAGCTGTGCTACTCAAGCTGATCAACGCTACTTGAATGGCATAACAATTTTTTAAAAATGTCAAAAAGTTTATGACTAAATTGATAAAAAAATTTTAAAAAATTAGTATTGAATTTATTGTTTTACCATAAATTTGAGATATTCTAGACAATTTTCCCATAAATATTTGTTACATTAGCAAGAAATGTAACAAATATATAAATAAAAATAGAAGGAAAAATTCTAAATAAAAACTCTAAGTGCATTTATTTTCTCAAATAAGAACTTGAAATGGACATTGCTTCAAATAAAGATTTGAAGTGGCCATATTAATCCTAATGAAGGGCTTGAAGTGATTGTAGCTATTTCAAATAAAGACCTAACCTTGCCGTTAGCAAAATATTTTGGCCGATCAAGGACTTTTTTGTCCAAATATAAGTTAAATTTAAATTAATTTTGATTAAAAATTTAAAAAAATTAAAATTTAAAAAAAAAAATTAGAAAATGTTGGCATGAGGGAGTACTCTTCCGCTTGTGGCTGCTATCCTATTGCTGATGGGGTGATGGTGAAGACCCATGAGGTCGTCGACACTTGGACGAGGGTCGACAAACCTTGCCAACCAAACGTAAGAACTAGTCAGGAGGTGTTGAGCGAGGGCCACCGGGCCTACAGACCCTTATTTGAAATAACATACAATTCATGCCTTTATTTTAAAAAAAAAAAAAAATTAGGGCATTTTGAATCCTCATTTGAAACAATATCCATTTTAGGTCTTTATTTGAGAAAATGAAGGCAATTCGAGCCCTTATTTGAAGTTTTTCGAAAATATAATAACTTTAATTTATACATATAAATTATGAAAATCTTCTCTTAAAACATAGGCAAGAAATGTGAAAGCTATGTAAGGTTTTCAACTCTTGAATTACATCAATTACGAGACCTGTTCGGAGCATTTATGAAAACTTAAGTTATTAAGGGCGCGTTTGGTAACATTTCTCTTCAAAAATTATTTCCGGGAATAGTAATAGAAAAAATATTTATGTTTAGGGGAACAAATATTTATGTTCCTAGAATAGAAAAAGAATGAAAACATGTTTAGTAAACTTGTACATTTTTTTTTGTTTATTTTAATTTTTAAATATTTTTATTATATTTTCATTTTTTTCTTTTTCTTTTTCGGTTTTCTTTTTCTCTTTGGCCGATTGTTGGCCATTGCCATGGCCAGCAATCGGCTAGGTGACGTCCGACGAGCCTCGATGGGCCTTGCCCTCGCCAGATCTAGGCAAGGCCGAGTGTTGCCCTTACCGGTGGCCTAGTGAGATCGCTGCTAACCAGGTGAGCCTCATGCCGGTTGGGGAGGCCAAGCCTTATCGTGGCTCGGCCTCTCCGGGGGCCGGCTACGCTCCGACGAGATTGTCGGCCCTCGTCTAGCCGGTCACTAGCGCTGGCCATGGCCAAGGCCGGTGACCGACCACCGCCTTGGCTGGCGACCGGCTAGGCAACATCTGGCGAGCCTCGCTAGGCCATCGGCAAAGCTTGGCCTCACCCAGATTTGGCGAGCGCTTGCCGGGTCTTGCCTTGGCCTAGCAAAGCTTCGCCAAGGTTGGCCTCACCCTTGCTGGTGGCCTAGTGAGATTGCCACTGGCCTAGCGAGGCCTAGCCTCGCGCCTGCTAGGGAGGCCAAGCCTTGCTGTGGCCATGCGAGGCTCAGGCCGATGAGCCTTGTCATGGCTCGGCTTCTCCGGGGATCGGCGACGCTCCGGTAAGGTCACCGACCCTCGTCTAACCGGTCATCGGTGCTGGCCATGGCCAAGGCCGATGATCGGCAAAAGGAAGAAGAAGAAGAAGAAAAAAAGTGAAAAAAGTATTTTTCAGAAGTGTTCCCGAGAACAAGAAATAAGTCTTTTCTAATTCTTATTTCTGTTCCAAATTTGTTCCCAATGACAAAATAATTGACTTTTTGTTCCCCGGAACAAAAGTATAAACAAACACGTTTTTGTTCTTTTTTTGTTTTTGGAACAAAAGAACAAAAATTTGTGTTCCGGAGAACGAAAATAATTTTAAACAAACGTGCCCTAATTTATTAATACAAAATCTTGAATTCTTAGTTGACCAAACGGCCAAATCCTCAAGGAACCTCAAGCCAGTTTTCCGAAGATTGTCTAGAGAAAATAGGAATCATCAGCTCCATGTTTGGCTGACAATCATGTGCGGAAGTAAACAAGTATACCTTGGAAAAAAATCAAATAAATATCTGAAAAATTGTTTTGAAAAAAATAATCAAATAAATATCTGCAAAACAATTGTTTTTAATTTATAGAAACACAAATCTCGCAAAAAACCTACATTCCTATATAAAAAAACCTACATTCCTATAAAAAAAGGCATTCTTTCCATGTGATAAAGACAGTACAAGTGGCATAATTACTATATGATACTCACTTTAGTTTCATTATTTCTTTTTTGATTACTTGAGTGCCACGTTTATTAAACATAATTCATTTAAGTGCTATTGACGACTTGTCTCATTAAAAAATCTCATTTGGCATTAATTATTGACATCTAAATTTTGATGACCCAGTCATTTATTTATTGCATAAAAATTAGGGATTAACTTTTAACCCCTAAACAAAAATATTATAATAAAATTGTATAACATATAGTCATTAGGAGCATATTTCATTTAATTGCATATTTGTTGGACCGGCGATGAATGGATTTAGGTGAATGGCTTTGAATATTGAAGCCCACAAGAGCATTGAACTTTGGATAAGTCCATAATTCCTTCATGGTGATTGATATTACATTTACATGGGTGTCCTAAATTGTTAAAAGTCGATTTCCATCACATTGGCACTAATATATTCGTGCATGCTCACCTGTTTGAGGGAACAAATGCAAAGAAAGGACAACGTGTAAGTGGCCACCGATTTGTACATGGAGAAGCCCATCCACGTGGAGGAAAATTATGCAGTTGGCCATAATTCGGTCAACATGGGGGAGCAAGAAATTGGCTGACATTATTTAAGAGGAAAGAATTTATGCATGATTCTCTGGTCAAATTCACCCAATATTGACAAAGTAACAAAGAAAGTGAATCTCACTTGACGAGGGGGAATGAAAAAATATATTTCTTTTCCTTGTCCAAAGTTCGATATCCTAGCCTATATAAAGAGGGGAAGCAACTTTAGTAAAGCAGGGCCACACATTGAATATACGGTCGCACAAGAGGGGTTCTATTTTTCCGGGCTTTTCTCTCTATATTCTAGGTCAAAAATTGAAGATAAAAGAGAAAAAAATTCTTCCTTGGTTTTTTAGGGTTTTTGGGGGGCTCTTGATTCGTTCCTTGCTTGCTTTTTGGGTGTTCTTTTTGAGGAAAAGAGGGAAAAGTCAGCAGAAGCAGAAACAGTGAGAGACGTGCAGCAGGTTGCAGGCAGAGGAAAAAGGGAAAAAAAAAACAAAAACAAAAGCAAAAAAAGGATTTAACCATCATACGACTCTACAATTTCAGTAAAAAAAAATAAAAATTGGAATTTGGATCCCCTGAGCGATTTGATATCTTCACTATGATTCTACATAATAATTTTGAGCTAGAGAGATCAAATCGGGTAGTAGCTTTGCTCATTTTATGTTATTCACTTCCTGAATAATGTGCGACTCTTTAAGCATTGAATGGCCAAATGTGGTGAAGTATTTATAATTCTTTAAGCGCCGGCATCAATTAATAATGTAAAGCTCAATCATTCAATTATCTCAATTTCCACTTTTAACTTTTTCTACAGATTGGAAAGAAAAGAAAATATATAATATCATAAAAGTATCATCTTCTCTATGTAAAGACTGCATATGAATGTGCTTCACAAGTAGAGAGTAAAGATAAGCTCAATCAAGAAGCCTAAAAGTCACTTCTCAGGATGGCTACCACCACTCAGCCATTATTAAACACACAAACCTCTCACAACAGAAGTCTCTGCCTGATTCTCTCCTTGATTGCGATCATCCTCTCATTTGCTGTGATCACAGATCGCTTGATCAAGACCGGTGATTTCGCTGACGCCCCTCTTGCGCGTATCTGCAGCAAGGCCCAAGATCAGGCTCGATGCCGGGTCCTGGTTTCGGAAATCGTCCCCTACGACACGGCCTCGTTCAAGGGCAACGACAAGTTGCTCCGAGTTTTCGTGAAAGAGATGGCTATCCGCACAGGAAATGCTGTAGAGGCCGTGAAGGACGTTCAACATATTGTCTTTGTTTGGCGATGATATTGAATACGACAAACCTATGCGCATATTGTAGTCTAAATGGGAAAATCTCGTCATATGTCTATCACTAACGATTCTAGTGATTAATCATAGATTGTTTTTGGATGTTACGACGGATCTAATCTTTTCAAATGATAGCATACTTATAGCAGCAAGTTGTACTATCTATTTTGTTTTCTAGGTCTTGTTTTGTATTTCAATTCTTTTGGGATTTGATTTGCTTAGAAGCTTTTCATGTTCCTCTCATATTTGACCATGAAAAATGAATAAAATTTTAGGATTAATACCCTAAAAAATCCCAAACTAGTACATTTGTGATAATTTTTACATGAAACTAATTTTTTAACAACCAAAAATCTAAAATTAGTATACCTTGACAAATTTATCACAACTGATACACTTGTAATAAATTTATCTCATGTTAATTTCCATTAAATTTTATTATCAAATTATTTAGTTGGATGATATGTGATAGTTCATTGATATACCAATTTGGGATTTTACTCTATATTTATTATGGTTATACAATTTTTGTAGTTTTTTGCAGTAATTTAACGGAAGATATATTTGTTAAAAAATTACCGATTTGGAATTTTTGTTGGTCGAACAAATTACTTTTGGGTAAATTTGTTGGAAGTGTACTAGTTTGAATTTTTTGTGGTCATTTGAGATAAATTTGTTATAAGTATATCAGTTTGAGATTTTTATAGTCAAAAAATTAGTTTATAATAAATTTCTTACGGATATACCAATTTTGGGTTTTTCAAGAAAATAATCCAATTCGAGCAAAAAAAAAAAAAAAGTATTGTGTTACTTCTTAAGCAGTTCTTCATATGGCGTGAAAACAGTTCTTCATATAATTAGCATCTTTCATCATTGGATACAAACATCCTTAGCTTCCTATTGCAGAGTTCTTCAAGAACAAATGCAGGCATGCTCAGATCTGATGCTTTTGTTGTGAGCCCTTGCAACAACATGTATTGCAGATCTAGACGAGATTCAGGGGGAAAAATCTAGCATACAGCGGAGATTGTCAATCCAACCAATGTTTATCTTACATCAGACAGTTTAGCTTCAGCAAAGGTAGATCTTTTCAAAGGCATTCGCTAATCTGTACCCCACTTTCGGCAACTATGCATTTACTTGCCATCAGGCCCATCATAACTAGACCAATCGAAATGTGTATTATATTTCATAATTTGAGCCACACTTGTTTGTACGTGAGTTCAGCTTCTGGGAACTGACATAAAAGCAAATGAGACCTTAGAGCTGATGATAGCATGGCATGAACCAGGATTTAACTCCCAAAGTTTCTGTCCAACCTCCCCGACAGCATACTGAACATCTCCTACTAATTTCAGGAAGGAGAAACAGAGAAAGTAGAGGCATATACATGGTACATCAGACCCTAGTATCTCTACTGCAGAAGCAGGAAACAAGCATGTTCCAGAGAGGCAAGTCCTACAAGAAACGTCAAGGAGCAATTGTATCCATCAAAACAGATTCCAGAAGGTAACTGCAGTCAACTTATGACTTGTAAACTTATGTTAGCATTCCTGCATGACTGCCAAACCTCATCAGACCTATTGATCGACTTGAGGTTCTACTAGCATTGTCATGTCATTCCAACTTCATTCGCATTTCTGTCCTAAGCAAATCTTCACCAGCTCATGCAGGCGTTTCTGTTTTCAAGAACCAAAGTGTCACTTGACTCCCATGACCCCTGATGGAAAATAGTCAATCAAGGACTCCAGGACATCCAATTTGCGTCCTTCATTAGATGAATCAGCAACAAAAATGACTAGCAAATTTCTTGCCCTGGATATCAAGTTGCTGAGAATAGGATCAATTGAAGATTCAGCAGACGAGGAGCCGTTGAAACCGTCCAAGCAGGTGATGTAATTTGTGAGTGAACTGCAGCCATGCATGGATATCTGCAGATGCCGAGGAGGAGAAAGGCCTTGGATTGAGTTGATTCGAATCTGGCAAATTATACATTTATATATCCACAGAGGTTTCCATCAACTCCACGCAATCTGCCAAAGCCGCTTCTTCCCTAGGATCGTTTACCCTATGGCTCACATCCTTGGTGGCATCTATAGCATTTTTCGTGCGGATCACCATCTTTTTCACGAACACTTGGACCAACTTGTTGTCACTCATGAACGAGGCCGCGCCATAGGGAATGCTTTCTGAAACCGTGGCTCAAGCCTGATCGTGGGCCCTGCCACAGAGATGCACAAGAGGGGCATTAGCAAAATTGCTGGTCTTTGATAAAGTGGTCTGTGATTATGGCAGATGAGAAGATGAATGCATAGTATGGAGACTTGGAGAGAATCAGACGGAGACTTTTTTAACGAGAGGCTTGCGTGTTTAGCAATGGCTGAGGAGTTTGGGACACCTGGAGTGCCATAACTTGGCACGGGGGACACTTAAGTGTCATAACTTCAAAATGGTACACTTAAGTGCCAATATCGGAGTTAAATGGAACACTTAAGTGCCACTCCGGCGAAAATTCAGCCAAACGGCTGACATGGCAATTTTCTGGCGATGGAGGTCCAAAACGGCGTCGTTTTGCACGCTGACGTGGCGAAAAAATGTAAAAACGATGCCGTTTTGCGTCTGACATGTAAAAATAATAAAAAAAAAATTAATTAAATTAAATTAAAACTTAATTTTAATTAAAACATTCTAAAAATTAAAAATTAAAAAAAAAAAGGGGCTTGAAGGGGGCGGGCAGGCGAGGGTGAGCCCTCGTCGTCGCCGCCTCCCCCGCCGTCGTCGGGAAGGGCCGGCGATGGAGGGGGAGGGTCGGCCGGGGGTCGCCGGCCCCGGCCGACCGGCGGCGAGGGCCCGCGAGCCCTTGCCTAGATCCGGGCGAGGGTCGCGGCCCTCGCCCGCAACCGAGGGCCGGGCCCTCGCCGCCTCCCCGCCGTCGCCGAGGAAGGGCCGGCGACGGAGGGCTCGGCCCTCGCCCGCCCACCCCTTCGAGCCCCTTTTTTTTTAAAGAATATTTTAATTAAAATTAAGTTTTAATTTAATTTAATTAATTTTTTTTAATTTTTAGAATATTTTAATTAAAATTAAGCTTTAATTTAATTTAATTAATTTTTTTTATTATGCAAACGACGTCGTTTCTAGTGAGTTTGAGCCAACTCAGCTCTCCGGCGAACCACGCAAGCATTAAAAAATAATAAAATAGTGCCACTAGGATTTCCGGCAAGGGTCGCCGGAGGTGGTACTTAAGTGTCCCATTAGAAAAAAAAAAGTGGCACTTAAGTGTACCGTTTTAAAGTTATGGCACTTAAGTGTCCCCCGTGCCAAGTTATGGCATTTTAGCTATTTTTTACTCAATGGTTGAGTGGTGATGTGCCATTCTGCGTGAGTTTGGGCTTATTGAGTTGTGTTCGGTTTGGGACACCTGGAGTGCCATAACTTGGCACGGGGGACACTTAAGTGCCATAACTTTTTCGGTACACTTAAGTGCCACTTTTTTTCAAATGGGACACTTAAGTGCCATCTCAGGCGACCTCGCCGGAAATCCTACGTGGCACGTGTTTATTATTTTTAATGCTTGCGTGGCTCGCCGGAGAGCCGAGTCGGCGCGACTCAGCAAAAACGACACTGTTTGCATAATAAAAAAATAATTAAATTAAATTAAAAATTAATTTTAAATAAAAATACTCTAAAATTAAAATTTAAAAAAAAAAAAAAAGGGATGAAGGGGCGGGCGGGCGAGGGCTGAGCCCTCGCCGCCCGCTGCCTCCCGCCGTCGCCGGAAGGGCCGGCGACGGCGGGGGGCGGCGAGGGCCCGCAGCCCTCGCCGGATCGCGGCGAGGCTCGCGGCCCTCGCCGCCGGTCCGGCCGGGGCCGACGACCCGGCCGACCCTCCCCCCTCCGTCGCCGGCCCTTCCCGGCGACGACGGGGAGGCGGCGGCGGCGAGGGCTTAGCCCTCGCCGCCCGCCCCTTCGTCCCCCTTTTTTTTTTTTTTTTTTTTTTTTTTTTTTTTTAAATTTGAGTATTTTTAATTAAAATTAATTTTTAATTTAATTTAATTATTTTTTTATTATTTTTACACGTCGACGCGAAACAGCGTCGTTTTTACATTTTTTTGCCACGTCGGCATGCAAAAACGCGCCGTTTTGGACCTCCATCGCCGGAAAATTGTCACGTCGGCCCGTTTGGCCGGATTTTCGCCGGAGTGGCACTTAAGTGTTCCATTTTACTCCGATATTGGCACTTAAGTGTTCCATTTAAAAAAAAAGTGACACTTAAGTGTACCGAAAAAAAGTTATGGCACTCAAGTGTCCCCCCGTGCCAAGTTATGGCACTTGGGGTGTTCTTTACTCGTGTTCCCTTTACCCTACTCTATTAATGTACAGTCCAGTATTATTGACAATTCCTGATTTTCTTCAAGGAGTTTTTATTTTCGATTGAAGAATTACAAATTATTTAAAGCATTGCCACGTTTGGCCATTCAGTTCATAAAATGTGGGACATTTTTTTTTTTTTCAATAGTGTGACAGGAAGAGAATAAGATAAATGAGCAAAGCTCCAACCTGATTTTTGGACTCTCTAGGTCTGTAGAATTCCAGCGAGAAATAAAATCATTCACAGGATACAAGATTCAAAATTTTTGCGTACAGCAGATTTTAGAGTCGTAGGATGATTAAATTTTGTTCCTTAAAATACAATATAGAATTTTAAACTGTGCAATTATACTTAAGATCCATTTTCTTTGTGTCACCAAGAACACTAAATAAAACCTATTATGATGTTAACCCCCTAAACTTTTTTTGTGTTATCAAACTTGTATTAGTGCGACAAACAAGCTGTCGGTCATGATTTTGTTTAAGACCACTATTAAAATTCCATGGAGCGGCTTACATGGACAATGACAGACAAATGGAACTAACAGTTAAAACATGTTTGATGAACCATACAGTACAATGAGATCTTCAAACATTCCAAATTATTGAATTCACTACACGACTTACGGAAACTCCGCCCAAAGGAAAGGACCAAAACTCATTTTTCATAACCCTTCAGTGTAAGACATTCCAGAGGACTTCAACCAAGTCCCTCCCTGAATCAGCTCGGCCACTGTGAACTTCTTCACCTCCGTCGCGCTGGTGATGACATGATAACCTGGCCACTTCACCCGCTTGCTTGTTCCTGCACCCGGTCCCTTGTTCATGTACTCCCCGTAGTACAGAGTCTAGAGGGCGAAATCTCCACTCCACACTGACCATCCTGTCGGATCAATGTGATCACCGATGTTTGATTGCATCACCACAGTCCTGGAGTACTCCTTCCAAGGCCGGCCCAGATACGACTTGATCGAGCCCTTGACGGGCGCGAGATCAGAGCTTGCAGTCATGTTGCAGCTCTGGATCGAGATCCCAGTGTTCTGATTTTGGTCAGTCCGGCCCTGGGCCGTCACCATGTTGGACTGGCCGCTCATGGGCTTCCATGCCTCGATCTTGCAGCTCTGGATCACAACGCTGGCATCGCCGAAAATGAAGTCCACTGTGCCCGTGATGTATGAGTCTCGGTAGAACTGGCGGCTGGTGTGAGTGTAGAGGGTGTCTTGGTATGCATCAATGCGACACCGGTTGATGACCGACTTGTCTGTGCTGACATGGAGTGCGACGGCCTGGTGTTTCTGTGGCCCGGCAGTGTTCTGAAACCTTATGTCCTGGGCTATGAACCCATCGCCATTCACAGCTGCAGTCGGACATTTTTACAGATTATGTAGAGAAAAAACTCATCATGCTCATTACTCCTTATTTAAAGGTTCCATAGTCGATAACCATCAAAGATATGAGATGAGATTGGTCGTTACCAACAGTAGCGGAATTGAATGTCGTCGCACCATCAATGAAGTTGAGGCTGCCAGTGATCACAGTTGAATCCATGCCGTCGCCAACAAGCATGATGTTTGTCTTTGTCTTGGCCACCTCCACATTGTCCTTGTGTGTGCCTTTCTTCACATAAATAACGTACCGGGTCTGGGCTTTGCTAGGAGCAGCTGCGATCGCCTCTTTCACTGTCTTGAACTTCCCACTCCCGTCTTTCACAGGAGGACATGACCTCCCTCAATTGAGTCCTCTTGGCACAAGACTCCACTTAAGCCTTTTCTCCAACAACAGCAATAGGGATAACATCTGATTCCAACATTCACTTGGTATGCACTACCAACTCTCTTAACCATTCTCTCTACTGCTCAATCTAATACCATTTGTCAGAGGGAAGAAACTTGAGATCGTGAACCGTGCAGCACCTAGGCTTCACAGGACTCATTCATCCCTTACTGTAATCGTCTAAGCTCAGCCTACCACTGAACTATTACTCACTTGCTCACTTGGCCCATCTTGAATCATACGGACGGGTGTTTACACTTGAACCGATAGTTACTCTTGTAACTGAAATTCCAACCAGCTAGCTTGCCCTTGACGTCATTATCAACACCTCTATTAAATTAAAAAAAAAAAAATCAATGCTCGAGGAGGAGGAATGTGACATTTGGATGCTGCAACGTTCTCCCTAAGAATACTTGAATGTCCTCTTATGAAAATTACAATTGACTGCAGCAGTGGCAGGCTTTGGGGTTTAGTTAATACTGATGGCCACAAGTTAATGTAGATTGGATGAGCAGATCCTTCTTCTGAAATTGACATTTTTGTCGAACCCGAGAGCGATCACAATCAGAGTAGGAAAGGTTCCATTCATGCTACTAGCATATCCTTTGCAGGCTTTTAGCGATCAAATTGCCAAAATAAAAATAAGCTGCTCCAATTTTTTGTCTTCCTAGAGGAAAAGGTGACATGTAAGCTCTGTGGAGAGAAGTATGATTAACCAGGCGTAGTATACTGGCTCTAGTAGCTGAAGAAGCTTTGTATCGATTGTAATCTCTTCTATGAGACATCATCTGGTATCTGTTCAGAGTTGTAGATTGAATAGAATTACACGGAGAGGGAAAATTCCTACTTCTGGTTTGAAAGTGACTGTTGAGTTTTGCCATCTTGGTATGTTATGCTTGGAAGTGTGCTTTGAATACAATTCAGTGGCAATATACCACACGTGAAAGTTGCTGCGGCCAATTTATATGATAGTGCCTAGAACACTATAAGAATAAAGCATCTATCTTTGGCTGGCCACGCCAATATAGCTCAGTCCAAATCCATGCGAAGCATTGTTCTATAACAAGCTCTGTTAAGCATTCCATACCCATTGGGTTGAAGGCACTCTGATTGCCTGAGAATGAGGAATGTCGCACAGTGTTGTTGATTAATGGGGGCCTCTTTCTGACGAATCAGGAGTCGGTTCTTTTCCAAGGAAAGAGTCCCCTTATGAAGCATTGTCCTATAGCAAGTGTTAAACAGTGCATACCCAATGGGTTGGAGGCACTCTAAGCGCGCATGATTGTATTTCTATTCCAGAAATAGTTTCCGGAACAGAAATAGATTTTCCTATTTCTATTTCTGGACGAGTTTCTAAGCAAAAATAACCGTTTGATAACGACACAAAATTTCTACTCTAAAAATAGAAATTCGTTTGATAACAACACAAAAATTTCTATTTCTTGACGCCGGCTGGTGGCTGCCGCCGTCGGCCGGCGTCTGGCGTTCGGTGTCCGGCGGTCTGCGGCGGCCGGCGGCGGCGTCCGGCGGCAGGCGTCTGGCGTCCGGCATTCGGTGGCCGATGTCGCGGCGGCGTTCGGCGCGGACGGCGTCGGCGTCCGGCGTTCGGCGTCCGATGGCGGCGACGGCCGGCGACAGCCGGCGATGGCGGCGTCCGGCATCGGCGGTGACGGTGGCTTTCGGCGTCGACGCAGCGATCGGCGGCCGACAGCGGCGACGGCCGGCGACCGTGGTGACGGCCGGCGGTCGACGGTCGTCGGCGGCGGTCGGCGGTCGCCGGAGGCGGCGGTCAACGGTCGGCGGTCGCCGGTCGGCGATCTATGGCGGCGGCGGCACAACCGACGGCTGACGACCAGAGGCGACCGGCGGTGGCGGCGGCGAACGATGAAAATTTTTTTATTTCTCATTTACATTTCGAAATAGAAAAATAGCTTTTTTTCTATTTCGATTTCTTGTCCGAATCTATTTCTAGAACCAAAATCTATTTCGAAATAGAAAAGTGAAATAATTTTACCAAACGGATTTCTATTCCGAATTGTTTCGAAATAGAAAAACAATTTCTGAACAGAAATAGCGCGCAATCATGCGCGCCCTAATTGCCCGAGAGTGAGGAATGTCGTGCAATGTTGCTAATCAAGGGGAGAGTTTTTTTGTGACGACTCGAGAGTCAGTTCTTCTCCAAGGAAAGAGTCCCCTCGTGACCTCAACTTTTGCGTGATCTTTCTTTCGCTGCTGAGAAAATCACGGAGCTTGTTTTCCAGGCGATGCTTCCAATGCTTCCAAGCCATTATCACTTAAGCAATCAGTGTATCACGGGATAGTAGAGTTTCATATGGACAGATTGAAGATCGAGAGTGAGTTTTTTTTTTTTTTTTTTTTTTTTTTCGCCCCTTTAGTGCTCCTATTAGAATGGGGGCTTGAGCACCTCATTTATGTGATATGCGGGGTTGGATATGTCAGCTTTTGACACGTTAATTATATAGGCGTGTATTGTTGTTAGTGGAGTTTTGGATTTCATCTAAGCGTTTGGAAGGATAATAAAAAATCTTCGTTGTAATCACCCAAAGCAAAGTCGAATCTGATGTACTCTAGAGTGTACTCCGAATGCATGTTGTGGTTTGAATGTACTTTGATACCAGAAGTTTCCCGCTTGTTGCATCCGCTTATTTGCTCTATCTTATTGAACGTATATGCAGGAGCACGATGAAATTACAGTTCCTTCTCTTGTGGACAAGATAGGGTTCTTTAGCCTTTCGCGTCTTCTTCTCCGTTGCGATTGAACAGGGGAGCTGCACCAGAAGACTTGTGGTTGACTTATTATCATGACTTTCACTGCAGGTCGAATTGCGTTGACTGTCTTTTTAGTCGTCCAGAGTCCCGTCATCATACACTTTTGTCCGATCTGACCTGCCCCTCCTTTGCATTTTCTCGGTCCAAATTCCTAGACTGAGACGTCATTGATCCTCCTGTTCGGGGTGTGTCACTTTCGTATTTTCTCGGTGCAGATTCGTAGATCGAAACGTCATTGATGCTCTGGTCCTGTGGCATGCACCCCTCCCCTTTTTCCCTTCTCCTTTTTTTTTTTTTTTCTTTCCGTTTCTGTCATGCTTGCGCTTGGCCCTTTTTATTGGAGCTGAGGTCCGTCCACTTTTCTTGTTCTCCTCTCCATCTTCTTCGGTTCGTCTCGAATTGTAAGGATTGCCAGTGAAGTCGCTACTTCGGTTCATGTGCGTGTCAAGGTAATGGCGTTCAGGAACATTTGAAGTGCTTCAATCCACGGATTCCTCCACATGTAGTTTCTCAAGATTTGCCACGTAAAGTTTGTATGATGGTAGAAGTTATTTTAGTTACTTTGCCAATTGTTCAATTTTGCTCGAGTTCAAGCATGCATGCAGGTGTGGCAAGCACATGAGATTAAAAGATTATCAAGTGTTTTCGTTCAAAGATATTTTCTTGTTTTTAGGATTCTCGATAGCATTTCAATATAAAAAGACTTTGATGCTGTTTTCGTTAATTTGGAATAGCATTTTTATGTTGGTTAGCCGATGTACTCCTACCACCGCGATTGGCTAATGCTTGGAATTCAATCGGTTCACAAGAGTGAGGGCATTGTTTTTTGTTTTTTGTTTTTTTAAAAGACACGTACTGTTCCTTGGTGACCATTAGTTGCAAGCTCTAGCTCCGTGGACTCGCTCAAACCGCAAACCGTCTCATTGTCAGCCGCCGATCGTGAATTCTTTGAGCCAGTCCCGTTTTGGAAAGGGTAATTTTCTTGACCTAAATTTCATCTTGATAATATTGCCTAAATTGAAATATTTGATGTTAATAGTGATTTCATTGAGACTTTAGACATTATCCAATAGGATATTATTGGTAAAAAACTCACTTTAATTGCTAATTTGTTTTGTAAGATTTAGGATTATTTTTTTAATTATGTTGATTTTGATGATATTTGGACTTTAAAATCAATAAAATTATTAATTTGATCCATAAGAGTTCGGATCAATTTTTAATTATTTTGATTTTTCTTGACTATTGTGATGCTTAGGGTTAGAATAATTGTTAATTTAATTCATGAGACAATTGATTATTTTTCAATTATTTTAATCCTTTATTTGATGAATATTGGATATATGCTTATATTTGGAAATTGCTTGTTTTGAAAAAATCCAAAAAAAATCAAACTGTGTATCAAAGTTTCCTAAAAAAATCAACTCGCAACTAGTAATCCTCTTCCCCCGATGATTCTCTCAAATCGAATCTTTTCCTTACGGATCGCGTTAATCGATGTACCAAAATCGAGCTGGGAGGAGGCGAGGCTTTCCAAAAGGGGAGAGCCCATCGATCGCCCGATTCACTCGCACGTGGTGAGGGTTCGTTCCCGCACCAACAGGAGGAACGCCAGCCGCCGCAGCGCTTCATCAGGCCGAGATATTGGACTTGATCGCCGGAAAAGTCGCTGCTCCGGTGCAGGTGCGTATCGTCCCTTTATAGACAGCCATCTCTTCATGGCGTGGAACCTCGGCCTCTTTCGCGAGCATCGCCTGAGCCTCTGCCGAATAGATCAGGATTCCCTGACGATTGAGCTGGAGAGACAGTACCCTTGGGAGTCAAAATATGTCAGGTTGTTAGGGTTTTGCCGTTCCACCCTTTGCATTGTTAATGTGGCTGACCGTGAGGTTGCTATATGGGATCCGATCTCTGATCGCCATAGCGTCTTGCCACCCGATGCTGAGATACCCCATGAATTGGATCTCTCTGTTTATGGATTTGGGTATGACGAATGCAATGATGAGTTCGTGTTGTTGCGGGTGGTTCAGACCTTGCGAAGACCAATTGTATCTGAAGTTAGCATCTATAAATCAGAAGCTAACGTGTGGAGGCGGCTCCAAGGGATGCCATACTTTCTGGTTGAGCCGGGCAGAATGGGGGTTTACTTGCGCGGCCGTCTACACTGGATAATGAGAAGTGAGTGGGTGCGAAATTCGGCAAAAGTGTTAGTGGCTTTTGATATTCGTACTGAGAGTTTTGTGGAGGTGGACCAGCCTAATGTTATAGACAATAGGCTTCGCATGGATTTGGCCATCCTGAAAGAGCATCTTTGCCTTACTGTTTATCGTGAGCCAGGGGTTGTCGATGTGTGGATTATGAGAGAATATGGATTGAACCAACCATGGGATTTGTTGTTCTCGCTACATGACCACTGGTGGAGTTTCCGACCTGTTCGGCCATTGGCTTACTCCCCAGGATGGTTGTCAAGTTTTGGTGGAAGTCGGCAGTGAGACTACGAGTCTTGGTTGTTACAATTTATGTACCAATAAAGTCGAGCAGTTACACCATATAAACGGCATGCCAAGGACTTTCGTAGCAGCAGCAACTTTTTCGTGGTATTAGAGATCTGCCAAGATATGGGGTAAGTAGCTAGTTCTTTCGCGATTCGTAGACCGACCTTTAATTAATAACCTGGTTAGATGTGAAGTGAAAGAAACTTTTTTCCACGGCATAAATATACTGCTTAAGGGATTCCTCTTTTTAGAGGAAGAAGATCTGTACAATTGATGCGAGGGATGATGGGATCTTCTCTTTTTGTGGACTAGATAACTTTTGGGAATATAAGGAGAGCTACTAAAGTGGTTTTGTGATCTAATTAATTTGAAAATATGGATAAAGAATAGAGGAGATGATTGAGAAATAAGGGGAGCTAATGTGGGTATTGGGAACTTGGAATTGAAGATTACGTGCCAAATCATGTTTCACAAAACAAAATAGTCATGTATTCCTTTATTTTTATCTGTATTTTTGCTGATGAAAGAAAGAATAAGGTTGTTTGAAAGGAGAATCCATGCTATAGGAGAGGAGCCTATGTGTAATGCATGTGAGTAGAACACATTCACTAAGATTTCTGTGGAAACAATAGGTTAGAGAACATCTATTTAAAAGCTAAAACGGACAAAAAAGAAAAAGGGAACGTTTTTCATTGCTCTAATTTGTAGAGTACCAATAAATTGGAACGAAGTTTCCTTCATGGCAATTACTGTTTCATTCAACATGTTAGCTTTGAGACCACAGAAATTAAGGGAAAAAGGCGCGTGTTAGTTTATTCTGATTATGTTCCATCGACCGTACCGTTATGGCTGCTTAATGATAGATTTAATTGTCGGTTTGCTTAGTTTATTAGCGGGGGACTAATACCTGCCATTACTTATCATTGTTATAAAGAATTTGCAACATAATGCCTCTGGTAAATATTTTGGTGACTTGGCTTACTTGATTTTCACTCTTGTTATCGATCTTTTAATTAACTAGAAACTACCTTCCTCTTGTCCAGGTACGACAACCGTCCAGACTATTTCCAGCTACTCTCTGAGCTAATGGAGTCGTGTAAGTGGTTTTGCCGAACAAACTTCATCGAGCATGATATTTTGTAAATAGGACTTTAATTAAGAAAATACAGCCCCATTTGGGCTGTCTATCTTATTGAGGAGGGAAGCGGACAGTTATTGTCCCCAATTAGTGAAATTTTGCCTTGGACAGTGTTTTCCTTCTCTTGATAAACAATCTTATGATGGCACATGCTGTCTTGTCCCATTGGTATGACATGCAATGGAGGAATGAAACGGGAGCGAAAGTTTTAGATATCTAGTATGAAGGAGATATTGAAGGATTTTATTGGCGAGTTTCCCTGACAGTGGTACTTTATAACTTGACATATATGAGGTGCTTTTTAGAGTTTATTTGATACTGTTGTGTTTGTGTTTGTTGGATGTCGTCGATGCATCGTTCAGGATAACTTTTGGACATAAATTGCTATAAAAATGAAAACCTTTTCTATTTACTAATTATTTCAAGTAAGCGATCATTTTTTCCAAATCGTTCATCTTTTGCAAAATAAACGAAACCTTAAAGTCTTGCTTCTTTCCTTTGATTCCACCTTGTAACATCGTCGTAGGAACATTCAAAGTGCTTCAATTTGAATTCCTTTTTATGTAGTTTCTTAGAATTGCCATGTAAAGTTTGTATGATGGTAGACACTAGTTACAAGTTACTTGGTCAATTGCTCAATTTGCTCAAAGTTTGAGCACATATTCAGGTGTGGTAAGAAAACAGGAAAGCGTTTATACATGGACTTGAGATTGAATGATCACCAAGATATTCATTTGAACTTATTATTTGAATTCTCGATAGCATTTTAATATGGAAAGACCTCGATATTGTTTTCCTAATCCAAACTAGCATTTCAATGTTGACCATCGGTTGTAGTCTGACCACCGTGACTAGCTAATGCTTGGAAGTGAATTGGTTCACGAAAACGAGAGCATTGCTGGTCACTCAAGCATCCTCATTCACCCTTTGCCTTATCACCAACTTTATGCTTCCATCCATAATACGACCTCAAGTTGTCACAATGAATGAGCTGGTTTATTGAGCCATCCATTCTATAAAGGTAACAATTTAAGCAAAAACAATACTAAAATTCTGGGTCCGATGGAGTAAAGGTAGCTACATTTGTATTTTATATAAATGAGACAATTTGAATTGGATCATTTTCAATCCTCTCCAATTCCTATGTGATCCACTCATTTGGCAGGCCTACCAGTTGGCTACAAGCCCAATTGCTTCGATTTGCCACGTTTCATTGATGGCTAGTCAATCCTAATAAATGGCATAAGCTTATAACATTATTGCTTCTAATCAGTTTGAAACTTTCACCATCTCAGATTTTTTTTTTTCTCTCCCAATTAATGATATGGTACACGTGTTAGATTGTCCTTTCATTAGTAAAACCATTTCCAAAAAACTTGTAAGTGCTTCTGCGTGGCCAAGGGCTTGCCATAATTGCTAATTAGTTTTTCCCCATGAGCCCTGTTTATTAGTCGGAGAAGGAAATGCAATAGGCAAAATAAGCCAAGAGGACATCAATAGTACCATAATTTTTGTACTACTCATTTTAACGTCATAAAATTTCAAATAGTCATTAAGTGCCTTTAAAGATGCCGTTGAAGCCCTTTCTTGCCCCAATTTGAGGATTCAAGACTATATTCAGTTGCAATTCAAAACCTAGCCTCTGTTTTCACTTGCAAATCAAAATCAATGCTTCATCCCGAACGCCACGCCGTCTACCCTCCTTCGGCCACCAGCACCATCATCATTTGAACTCCCTCTCTGTCTCTCCCTAAGTCCTCAGTGTCCACAATTCTTCATTTGGAGCGTCACGTTGCATTATTTATTCTAAAACAATGGCATGTGATATTTTCGACAATACAAGTGACCAATGTCACTTGAATGATCGATTTTTAGAAGTTGTGACACTTAAATGATCGCCTGAAAAGTTACGATGACAAAACGAGCGTCATACGATGACACCGTTAGTGTCCTTCTCTTAAGAAATTGAGGACCCAAAAGCTAGTTGCTTTTTAGTAGTGGGATAAATGGCCTAGCTTTTGACGATCTTTTGAAGGACAGGAGTATCAATGGGAAAGGTTTGGCCAAATTATTAATGGCTTAGAAATATTTATCCGAACTGCATATTTTTACCTTTCCAGGCAGTAGAGAAGTAAAATTTTCTTTCCATGAAAACGAACAGCCGAAGCTGCTGTCCGCAGAACGCAAAGAAGAACAAATTAGCACAAGTAAGAAAACCTACTGTCAGACAAGCCCGCTGACAAGAACCAAACAACTCCAGATTCAAGCTATGCATTGCAAGATTCCCTGAAGATGGCATAATAGGTCTATAATTGACCCGATAGCTAGTCTTGTTCTGGACGTCCAACCAGCTAACCTGCCATTGACATCATTATTGAAGCCTTTACAAAAAATTGATGTTGTAGAACTCTACAAGGGTGTGATGCTGCCAGAGGAAGAATGTCACGGTTGGATTCTGCAACATTCTCCCCATGAGTACTTCGATATCCTCGATTGAAACTACAATTTACTGCAGTAGTGACAAGGGTTGGGTTTAAACCAAATGGATGGGTTGTAAGTCCCTCTTGAAAGATTTTTGTTAATAATGATTGTCACAAGTTGAGGTAGAGTGTAAGAGCAGGGCCTTCCTTCGAAAAATGACACTTTTATGGAATCCGACGGCAATCACAATCTGTGTAGGAAAGGGTCCATTCATACCAATAATGTTAATGTGCACATATGAGTGAATTATATTAGAGAAATCTTACATCGGAATGTATAGCAGTTAATATATCCTAGTTGGCTCATTACTTATTGGCTTAAGCTTTTTAGTTAAGGTAAATGTAATTGGATATATTGACAAGTTCAGATTTAGGCTTCCTCTTAGCGATCTCCCCAAGTGAAGGTATCGGAATTTTGCTGCTTGTTCCCAAAAGGTAGCATATGCATGTAGACTTTAATTGATCAGACTCACAAAATGCAAATAAGCTGCTCTAGGTGTCTGTCTTCCGATAGGAAAAGGTGATGTAGTAAGCCTTGTGGAAAAAAGCATGGGTAACCTTGCGTACGATTCTAGCTCTAGCAGCTGCAGAATCTCCGTTCCAATTCTTATCTCTTCTATGAGACATCATTTGGTGTATTGTTCGGTCGCTTATATATTGAATAGAATTGCTGGGAAACGGAGGATACCTACATCTAGTTTGAAAGTGTCTGCTGAGTGTAGCCATCATGGTGAGTTATGCTAGGAAGTTTGGTTTTGATACAGTTGAATATTAATGTCCCGCACCTGAACGTTGCTGCTGTCATTTTGTATGATAGTGCCTGGAATACTATAAAACCTTGGCATTTAGCATGGCTCGGCCACATTTGATCTAGTTCAATACAAATGCATGTGAAGCATTGTTCTATAACAAGCTCTGCTACACAGTCCCTAGCTAATGGGTTGAACACCCTCTGATTGCAATGTCGTGCAAAGTTGCTGATCAATGGGACAGTCTCTTCTGACAAATTGGGAGTTGGTTATTCTCCAAGGAAAGAGTTTTCTTATGACCTCAACTTTTGGAGGATCTTTCTTTTGTTGCCGGGTGAACCACAAAGCTTGTATTCCAAGTGATGCTTCCGAGCCATCGTCCGCTTAAGCGAATGGTATATCACTTAAGATTAGAGTATCATATGGACAGACTGAAGATCAATGTTGAATACTTCAACATTTTTTTCTTCATTTTTGTTCATCGTTCTATCGGCAAGTTGAATAAGTCTTCACACCTGTCTACCGGAAGGCTTTCCTCAGGACTTTACCTAAGTTGAGCTACTTTTTGGGCCATCTAGCAAAAGCCTAACGAACTGGCCCTGATTCAAGTTGGAAGAGAAAAGTGCTGGTATGATCAATACCACTTCCTACTTGGGCTAGCAGATCCTGCGATTTGTCTTTTTCTCTATAGAAAATATGTAAGAAAAAAGGTTGTATCAGCTGAAATAATTCAATGAGGAGAATAATAGGCAGAGCTATGATGCCAAAATCAAAACATCTCTCTGCTAACAAGTCCGTCCATTTAAGAAAAACTAGTCATCCTCATAGAAGAGACCGCGCAACATAAACTGAAGCCAATTCAGGTAAATGATGACCGCGCTCACTTCCCCCCCTCCATTTCCTTATGGTTCATATATATCACTTGGCAATAGTTACTGGAATATCATCTTTGTTTACATTAGTTTGCCTTCTAACTTTGGATCCAACATTTTGTACAGTGAAAAATGATTGAAACCCGAAATTCATAATTAGAACTCGGAGTAGGAGGAGCACTCGTGTAGAACCGGATGCATGCACACCTTTCCGTTGAAAATCACCGCTGGTCTCAAAAGCAAAGAGGGTCACATAGCCTAACTTCGAGCTGGGTTATTTCCCTTCGTATATTTGGTATTTATTTGCTCGTTAGCGCAGTTACTTGCAACGGGAGATGTGAAAATGTGTTAAGCTCTAAATCATCTCACTTCCCAAGGCTATCCCAGTTATGGTCTAAGGTCATATCTAATCTGTTGAATTGTACTGATCAAGATACGGTGTGTAAAGCAGGAAGCAAGTGTTCTTAACATTCACTTGCGAGCAAATGTTAGTTCTGTCAAATACAATCCTGGATCTAGCATTCATGCTGCGGTGCGTATCTGCTTTTCTCAGTCTATGATTTAACCAATGGATTTTTCACTTTAGGACAAGAAATTCTGGACAGATCAACGAGCCTGGTGCACTTTTGAGTCTAAGTTGAGGTTGTTAACCTGACTTGACACTTACCTTAAAACCTGCTCTAGACATAACATCTTGATTTTATACGCAAACGGGAAGTCCGACACTGGGAAGCTCCACTGGTTAGACATATTCGTCATCATTGAAGATCGTCGGATATATTGGTGATGGCTCCTCTCATAGACATATTGTCAGTGCTTCTACAATGGTCATCACCAATCCTGCTGCTCGGCATTGATTTAATTCTTCTGACAGGAATGAGCCCGATGAGGATGCAAGTTCTTATTTTATTTGTGCCGGAGTTGGAAGAACAATAGCCCAGCCGCGAGCAGTAAAGGAATGATCAAGGTACTTGTTCTTGCATTCTGAATAGTAGGCTTAACGAAGAAAATGATAGGATTGAATCATGAAGGTTGCGCATCTGCATAACATGCCGAATTATTAGGCATTAGATAATGTTGGAAAGTGATTTTAATGTTATGTCTCCAACTTCTATTTTGAAGAGAGGAGAATCATTCCTAACTTCCCCAAAATGTTTAGTTAATCATCATCATAAGCAAAGCGATACGCTCAATTATGGGCCGGGCTGGGCGGCATATCGAGGGGTTTGCCCTAAAGACGCCCGAGCGTCACTAGCATGGTCGAATTTCCCTCATCGATAGCTCATGCTGTCGTGGAGTTGGAAGATGAGCTCGGAGCTTTCGCATCCGCAGGCGTAGTACGCTTTTGCCATGGCAAGCAGCTTGGCCGGGATTGAGGCAGAGAGATTTTACACTCTCTCCATGATCATGATTGTTCTTATGCCAATCCAAGGAAATTGAATTGAATTGATTCGAGATCGAATCAATCAACTAATAGAATGCAAGATTTTATGGGATTACTATCAATTGTTTTAAAAACTTAGCACAAATTCATCCCTTTTCTCTTTCCTTTTTTTCTAATTTCTATTTCCCTGATTCAGCAATTTATTTCTTTTAAATAAGTAAAAGTGCGAGGTTGGGTGATAGAGTAGCTATCCTTGAAATTTAAGGAAAATGACACAAATAATAGACCACTACTAATTATTCTAAAAGCTTATAACAAATTCATCCATTTTATTTTTCTTTTTTCCTCTCTTCCCTTTCTTGATTCAGCATATTTTTTTTCTTTCAAATAAGTAAAAGGGTGAGGGTGGATGATCAAAGTAGCTATCCTCTAAATTTAAGGAAAATGACATAAATAACCGATAGAATGCAAGATTCTGTGGGATTACTATCAATTATTTTAAAAGCTTATCACAAATCCATCCATTTCTCTTTCCTTTTTTCTCCCCCTATTCCCCATTTTAACAATTTTTTTTTTCTTTTAAATAAGTAAAAGGGCGAGGTTGGGTGATCAGAGCAACTATTCCTGAAATTTAAGGAAAACGACACAAATAATTGATAAAATGCAATATTTTGTGAAATCAATATCAACTGTTATACAATCTTATCACAAATTCTTCCATTTCTCTTTCCTTTTCCCCCTTTCCCTTATTCAACAATTTTTTTTTTCCTTTTAAATAAGTAAAAGGGTGACGTTGGGTAATTAGAGCAACTATCCTTGAAATTTAAGAAAAATGACAAATAATTTATGAGTTTTTACCAAATGTGCAACGGATTACTTGAACTTATAATCTGTTCAATGTGGCTCCTAGGTTTTTAGTGCATATTTATTTGTTTCTAAATTACGTGACAATATTTGATGTTGTCTTTGATTTTAAATTAATAGAAGAACAGTGTATAATGTTTTTCATATAATTTAGGAATAATATTAATTATGTATAAAAAATTTAGGAATCACGTTAAAAAGTTTCGAGACTACTTTGTCACGAGACGTTGGACTGGATCGCCAATCAAATCCCTAATCCCTAATGCCGGGATCGAAGTCTCCCACCTGCGATGGGCTCCTCGATTCCTCTCCGGTTTTTTGAATTTCCCCCTTTTCGGCGCGAACAGCCCATGAAGCTCGACGCCTTCTTCACGGTCGGAGGCCGTCGACGGGAAGCTGTCGCCGGCGAACGGGGCGGAGCTGTTCGTGCGTGCGTGCGTGTTTTGAATGTGGCCTGATTGTGGACGTGGTTTTGTGGGATTGTTGCAGATATTTGTGTCCCGAGCCTTAGTCGGAGGCGAATAGCCAGTTCCTGGCGGCCAATGCTTTGGAATGGATGGATGCAAGGTAATGCTCTGGAATGGCCTTCATTTCTTGCGAGCGGCGATTGAATTGTTCGAATCGGAATTTAAATTCGCACTCACTTGGGGCATGAACAATCTCATTTGGTGGCAGATACGCTTTCCTGTGATTTATTTATGGATGACCTTGCTTTTTATGAGTCCTTCGCAAACCAGCTGGAATTACAGATGACCTTGCTCTTTATGAGTCCGAAAAGAGTGTCCGAGTTATTGAAGTCAGGCCAAAGTATGTTTTCCATCTTTAACACTGTCTTGAGGGTAGAGTAGTATGCAAACTAGCAAATGTTAATTGTTGGGGAACATTGTGTGGATATCTGAGAGTAGAACACGGTGCAAAGCAAATGTTGTTCGCTATTGCTGTCTGTGTGTTAGCATTTCCATTTGTTTGTCAGAGTTGCTGAGTATATTAGTCGATGTCTCAGCTTCTCTTTTCGATAAGAGATCATGGAATTAGTCAGGTTAGTTGGACGTTTTGAGATGTGTAGCACTAGCCAATCTGATTTTCTTATCCAGAAAAGACAACGTATCGGCCAACTATCAAGCCGTTGCTAGCAACCACTGTGGTATCAGAAAAGGAGTATCTCAGTTGTCTTTTGAGCACAGAATACGACACTAAGTACATTTTTGTTGACTGGATGAAGGTCTGAACTTTATCTTAGAGTAGTAGAGGTGTTCCCTGCAGTCTTTGTTCTACTCTGCAAGGACGCATCCAAATATTCCACTTCGCTCGATTCTTTTTCGATCTGATCATAGTGCTGTGTCCACACGTGCATCAGAAAAAGCTCTACCCATATGCGACCCTTTACACGTATTCTGGATGGCGACGTCAAGATTGGAGCAAAGTTTCATCAGTGGACTAATATTTTTGCTCCATCTTCCTCTCCATGCCTCACATCGCTCACCCTAACTTTCTCTCTCTCCCTCTCTCTCCCCCTCTCTCTCCTGGCAAGAGGAAGAAGCAGGAGAAGAGGAAGAAGAAGAAAAGGTGAGCTCAATTCGCACTGATACTCCTTTGTTCCCTTTTCCCCTTTTTCATCGACGATTCTCTCAAATCGAACCTGTTCCTTCCAGATCATGGGAATTGATTTGCCAAAAGAGTAGTGTTTTCTCACTGTCATCTTCTTTGTCGCATTTGGAAGTAGCCTGGGAAGTGGAGAGCCCTTCGATCACCGAGATACTGGACCTGGTTGCTGGTGAAGTCGCTGCTTCAGTACATGTGCGTGTCCTAATGTGCCGTTGCTTGACAGAGAGCTGTCTCTTCATGGAGCCACACCTCTGCCTCTTCTGCTGGGATCTCCCGAGCCTCTACTGTATCGATCTGCGTCCCCTGGGTGACATGGTGGAGATAGAGTACCCTCTCGGGTGGGAACAGATCAAGGTGCTAGGCGCTTGCCGTGACTGACTTTGCATTTCCATGGCACACAACCGCGACGTTACTACGTGGAATCTGTTCAATGGGGATCATAAGCTCTTGCCTCCGGAAGATACTCAGATAGGCGGTGGATTGTTTCCCTCTGCTTGCGTTAATGGATTTGGTTATGATAATGAGAATGATGATTGCGTGTTATTTAGGCTAATTCAGACCCTTGAAGGGGCATTTGAATCTCAAGTTAGCATCTATAGATCGGGAGCTAATGCCTGCATGCCGCTCCAGGAGATCGAGATCCCATAATATCTGGATTTAACGGACAAAAGGGGGCTTTTCGTGCGCGGCCACACACTTGTGCACTGGATAATGAGACGCAAGTGGGCGCCGAATTCGGCAAAAGTGTTGGTGGCTGTTGATTTTCATGCTAACAAATTGTGGAGGTGGACCAGCTTGATTTTATAGATAATATGCTCGACATGGATTTGGCTGTCCTGGGAGGGCATCTTTGCCTTATCATTTATGGTAAGCAAGGGATGTCCCTGTGTGGATTATGAGATAATATGGATTGAATGGACCATGGGATCTGTTGTTCTCGATACTTGGCTACCCGAGGGGTTTGGGGCTTGTCCAGCCATTGGCTTTCTCTCAGGAGGGTGATTGAGTTTTGGTGGGAGTGGGCAGTGACTCTCGTTTAGTGCTATTTACAGACCGACGTAGTCGAGGAGTTAGATATAATGGGCATGCCAGGTTTCTTTGACGCAGAAATTTGTCTGCGACCCCATGCTCCAGCCAATTGATTATGGACAACCTGCCAAGATGAGGAGGTAAACACTTTGTGAAAAGTAGCTAGTTCTTTCGCATTGGACTGTCTCAGATTCTTTGTAGATGGACCTTTAATAACCTGGTTCGAGAGCTTGTCTGGCACATTGTAGGCTGTACTTTGTTTTTCATGTAAATAATTTTTATGGGGTTAACAATCAATTAATAATAGAGGTTAGAGGAGCTTGCTCTTGTTTTGGATGTCCAACTATTTTTTGCTTTAAATCTTTCTAAAGAGCACTGAGGATCAATTATGATGTATTAGCTAAACTTGGTTTTTTCCTGTATTATTACTCTTTGTCAGAGAACTTGTATAACATGACGAAGCTGGACAATGTAAGAGCTGAACACTATAAGACGATGAAGGCATGTCAGATGCATGGGACGCTTCGGTCGCCTCATTCAAACCCAGAGGATGCTTTTGAAGATGACTTGGGTTGCGTACTTCCTGAGTTAGATTGTGAAGGTATTGTTGATTGTATAAAGAAGTCTGTCACTTCTTCACAAAACTAAGGCTAAAAAGGGGAGCGACAACCTAAAATTTTAGGGTTTTGTATAGTTATTGGATAAAGAGATGATATAGTGAAATCAATACAGATGTCATGGTTAAGAATAATGAATGTCTTTGCATCACTTTTCCATTATTTTGCACTGTATCTTTGTGAAATTCAGGGTCTTTGTTTCTGTCAAAGATACAGTCAGTGCTCCTGGATTCTTGTAAGCCCACATGCATTACTCTTCGAACTCTTTTCGTTCGTCCTGAGTAATCCAGCAATCCAATCCTAGGTTGAACTGATTGAGGGGTAAAAAGGTTTCTTAGTGATTTTCGATTATCTTGCACTCTTTGATGATGCAATCAGTCCTTCCCTTTGGATGCACTGTTAAAAGCATTGAGTTTCTGTTTCTGATAATTTTGAATGGGAATGAAAAGGTAAGAGAGAATGTGTCTGAGGAGCAATTGGTGAAGTTTTGAACTCATATTTGGAATTACTTTCCCTTCACATATTTGAGATTTATTTTCATGTTAGCACAAGTTCTTCCGGTCGGAAATGTAGAAGTGTATTAAGCTCTAGATTCATTTCACCTCCCATGGATTCCACAGTTATGATCTGAGGTTGGATATACTCTGTTGAATTGAACAGGTCCAGATATGCTGCATAAAACTGGAAGCAAGTCTTCTTGCATTTACAGGAAAGCAAATATTCGTTCTGTCAAGAACTATCCTGGATCTAGCACTCATGTTGTGGTGTGTTTCTGCTTTTCTCAGTCTATGCATTGACCAATGGATTCCCCTTTAGGACATGAAATTATAGACAGATCAACAAGCCTAATGCATTTTTGAGTTGAGTTAAGCTTGTTTACCTGTATTGACATTTACCTTAAAACATGCTCAATACAGTATCTTGATCTTTAATGCAACTGAGGAGTCTGACATTTGGAAGCTCCACTGGTTAGACATATGCGCATCATTGTAGATCATCTGAGATATTGGCGATGGCTCATCTCTTAACACGTAAGAAGATGAAGGCATGTCAGACGCATGGGACGCTTCGGTCACCTCATTCAAACCCAGAGGATGCTTTTGAAGATGACTTGGGTTGCGTACTTCCTGAGGCAGATTGTGAGGGTATTGTTGATTGTATAAAGAAATCTGTCACTTCTTGACAAAACTAAGGCTTAAAAGGGGAGTGACAACCTACAATTTTAGCTACAATTTTAAGGTTTTGTATAGTTATTGTATAAAGATACGATATAGTGAATTTACAGTATGTCATAGTTAAGAATAATGAATGTCTTCGTGACCCTTTTCCATTATTTTGCACTGTATTTTTGTGAAATTCTGGGTTTTTGTTTTTGTCAAAGATACAGTTAGTGCTCCTGGATTCTTGTAAGCCCACATGCATTACTCTTCGAACTCCTTTCATTTCATTCGCTATGAGTAATCCAGTCATCCAATTCTAGGGTGAACTGATTGAGGGGTAAAAAGGTTTATTGGTGATTTTCAACCGTCTCGCACTGTTCGATGATGCAATCAGTCCTTCCCTTCGGATGCACTGTTAAAAGCGTTAAAGTTTCTGCTTCTGATAATTTTGGACTGGGATGAAAAGGTAAGAGAGAATGTGTTTGAGGAGCGATTGGTGAAGTTTTGAACTCATGTTTGAAATTACTTTCCCTTCACATATTTGGGATTTATTTTCATGTTACCACAAGTTCTTCCCACGGGAGATGTAGAAGTGTATTAAACTCTAGATTCATTTCACCTCCCATGGCTTTGACAGTGATGATCTGAGGTTGATATACTCTGTTGAGTTGAACAGGTCAAGATATGGTGGATAAAAATGGAAGCAAGTGTTCTTATCATTTACATGAAAGCAAATATTTGTTCTGTCAAGTACCATCCTAGATCTAGCACTATCTGCTTTCTCAGCCTATGAATTGACCAATGGATTCCCCTTTTAGGAAATGAAATTCTAGACAGAGATCAACAAACCTTGTGCATTTTTTGAGTTGAATTTAGCTTGTTTACCTGTCTTGTCAATTACTTTAAAACATGCTCAATACGGCATCTTGATCTTTATGCAACTGAGGAGTACGATATTTGGAAGCTCCACTGGTTAGACATATGCATCATCATTGTAGAGTGTCGGAGATATTGGCAATGGCTCATCTCTCATCGACATATCGCCGTTGTTTCTACACAGGCCATCGCTAATCCTGCTGCTTGGCATCAATTTGCTTATTCTGATAGGAATGAGACCGATGAGGTGCAAATTCGTATTTTACTTGTGCCAGAGTTGGAAGAACAATAGCCCGGCCGCTAGCAGTCAAAGGAACGAACAAGGTACTTGTCCTTCCAGCCTGGATGGTCAGCTTAACGAAGAAAATAGTAGGATTAGATCAGGAAGGATGTGCATCTGTATGTTATGCTGACCTGTTAGGCATCATATAACACTGGAATGTGATTTGAATGTTAAGTCTCTTAACTTTTATTTCGAAGAGAGCAGAGTCGTTCCTAACTTCCCAAAAATGTTTAGTTAATCATCATCATAAGCAAAGCGATAGGCTCGAATATGGACTGGGGCAAAATAAGACGAGGCCTGCAGTGCTTCCTTGTTCATTATCTCCATTTATGATTTCGTGGTATTTGCGTTTTGAATCCGATCATGCGGTGCATTAGCAGTTCGATTTGGGAAGATGAAGAAAGAAAAACAGTCGCATACAAAGCCCTATTGAGTCGCCAGTTCTCCCACGCTCGAGATTGTCGTCCCGCATCAAGAATTCTATCATACGATCGCGACCCTACCCAATTCCTAAAAAAAGTCCGGTACTCCGGGCGTCACGAGCCATATCCGGACCTTGTTTTTTGGGCGTATCCGGACGGACCTCACGTGGGAAAAGCAAAGGACCCTTTTGGAAAAGATGTCGACCGTGCACATGGGATGCATGTTGATGTCTAGGATTTGCCGAAGAGGAAAGGGAAAGTGTAAGGAATCTCGTTGCCTCCGCATCTTCCACCAACGTAGAAAAACACAGCACGCCGCGATCCCTGCTCGAGAGGTCGCGATCGTCCACCTACTCAAGATATGAACGTAGAAAAACACAGCATGATAGTCCTGGAAACACGAGCCACGAGTATTTGTGGCAACCTCGCATGCGATTCACGTTCGAGTCGACATGCTCGACAGCCAAGCAGCTTCAACGTTACAACCGTATCGCGGTGGTTCGTCCTCAGGACGCCCAGGCTTTACTAGCCCGGTCGAATTCCCTCACCAGCAGCTCATGCATGTCATGGAGTTGGCAGATGCGCGCGGAACATTCTCATTCGCAGGCTCAATACCCTTTTGGCCCGACAAGCAGCTTGGCGGCGATCGAGGCAGAGAGATTTTACACTCTCCATGATAATGATTGTTTTTTATGTCGATTTGATAAAATTGGACAAAACCAATTTGAAACTAATCAACCATGAAATGTGAAATTTTGTGGAACTATTATAAATTGTTTTAAAAACTTATAATATTCAAAAAAATAAATCATATTTTCATGTGACGGCTCAAAGTCCCACAAAATCTTTCGTGCTGTCGGAGCTAGAGCTATTAAGTTCAAATCTTTCCGGACCATTGATCGGGTTCAATTTCTTTCTGAACTTTTCTGTTTGGTTTGGTGCTGAGATACTTACCAAGCTCTGGACTCGACTAGCATTTTTGAAATTTGAGGTATCGCTTGTGATAAGGATGAAGTAAATAAGACTAAGGCAGGTTTCAGACTGAGACTAAGGCAGGTTTGGAACCCTTCTACTGAGCACCAATGTCAGATCCAATCTGACTTTGAAAACGGAAGTGAGCACATGTGAGAGGACCCCATTTAGGAAGTAAATACGTATTTTATTTGTGACGGCATTGGAAGAACGATAGCCCAGCCGCGAGCAGTCAAAGGAAAGATCGAGGTACTCGACCCTGCGGCCTGAATGGTCAGGTTAACGAAGAAAATAATAGGATCAATCATGAGGGTTGCGCATCTGCATGTTATGCTGAGCTTTTAGGCATTAGATAATGCTGGAATGTAATTTTAATGTTAAGTCTCTAATTTCTATTATGAAGAGAGGAACCTTGCTCCTAGCTTTCCAAAAATGTTCAGTCAATCATCATCGTAAGCGAAGCGATAGGCTCGACTATCCCATGGGGCATGCAGTACTTCCTTGTTTGTGGTCTCCATTTGTAACTTCGTGGTATCTGCCCTTTCAATCCGATCGCGCGGTCGCATCCCTAAAATCTTGCCGAGACTTCCCGCGTCAGGAGCCGTGTCCGGATGGAACTCTTGTGGGAAAGGCGAAGGGCCCTTCTGGAAAACGGGTCCACCGTGCAACTTGTGGTTCACCCTTCTTTTAGGGCGAGATGCATGCGCCAACCACCACCGTAGAAAAAACGCAGCCCGCGGTGGGCCTAGTCCTGGAAACACTAGCCACAGGTATTTGTTGCGACCTCTCGTGTGATTCCCGCCCTAATCGATCTGCCGACAGCCAAGCAGCGCCAGAGGTACAACCGCATGGTGGCGGATCGCCCCTAGGACGGCCGGGCCTTTACTAGCACGGCTGAATTTCCCTCCTCAACAGCTCATGCATGTTGGGGAGTTGGAAGATGAGCTTGGAGCTTTCACATCTGCAGGCGCAGTAACCTTTTGCCTCGGCGATTAGCCTTGGCCGGGACCGAGCTGAGGGTTTTCACACTCTCTCCATGATAATGATTGTTCTCATGTCGACCCATTGAAATTGAACCGAATTGATTCAAAATCATTCAACAGATAAAATGTGAGATTAATTATTCTTATGGTTTATCACAAATTCATCCCTTTCTCTTTCCTTTTGTCCCCCTTTTCCTTTCCCCAATTCAGCCATTTTTTTTTTCTTTTAAATAAGTAAAAGGGCAAGGCTGAGTGATTAGAACGGCTATCCCTAAAATTTAAAGAAAATGACATAGATAATCATTGAATTTTTACTTAGTGTGCAATGTATTTCATGAACTCCTAATTTGTTCAATGTAGTTCTTAAACTTTTGGTACATATTTAATTTAGTCCCTTAATTACATGAAACTATTCAATATTATCTCTGATTTTAAATTAATGGAAGAATAATAGAGAACATTTTTCATATAATTCAGGGATTCTATCGATAATATACAAAATCCATAAACCAGATTACATATTGAGTTAAAGTTCAAGAATTACATTAAACAAATTAAAAGTTTAGGAACAATGTCACACATTAGGATCGTTTGGGTCATTATTTGAAGAATTTACCATGGGGATCTTGCACTTTGTTGCGAAACGTTGGACCAAAACTCCTCAATCCACACGTACATGTACAAACCCGTCATTGAACGTTGGTTCAAATCCTTTGTAACTTTTCAGTTTGGTTTGGTGTTGAGATAGTCGAAACCAAATCGAGTTAATTTATCAATTTCCTAAGTTTCTAGGAATCGTCGTTCATAACATTTTATTATTTATCGAATCATTCATTGTCTAAAGTTCATCACAAATTCATCCCCTTCTTTTACCTTTTTTCTGCCCTTTCCTTTTCCTCAATTCAGCAATTTTTTTTTTCTTTTAAATAATTTAAAGGGTGAGGTTGGGTGATTAGAGCTGCTATCCCTAAATTTTAAAGAAAATGACAAATAATCTTTGAATTTTTACCTAATATGCAATGTATTCCCTAAACTTCTAAAATGTAGAATCCTTAGGCTTTTGATGCATATTTGATGCAGTCTCTATATCATGTGAAAATGTTCGATATTGTCTCTAATTTTAAATTAACGGAAGAACAATATGGAACATTTTTCATATGATTAAAAGATTCAATTGAACACCTACAAAAGATTAAAGGCTCATATTGTATATTGAATTAAAGTTCAAGAATTATATTAAATAAATCAAAAGTATATGGATTACATCATACATTAAGACCATTTTGTATCGTTATTCATAAAATTTACCACGAGGGCCTCGTGCTCTATTGCGGAACATTTGTTTGGAACCCCCCAACCCATGCGTACAAGTACAGACCTGTCGCGGGAGCATCCCGTTGCCTGTGGCATGATCTAGGAAGCACGGACACGTTGTCCGTGCTTCCGTGTCGTGTCCGACACGTGTCGGAGCGTGTCGGACACGTCGACACGCTCGGACACGGTCGGACACGCGGTCAACTTTTCTCGACACGTGTGTCAATGCGTGTCCGGAAGACTCCGGGCGAAGGCGAGGAAGGGGGAGGGTGCAGAGACCGCGAGCGACGGTGAGAGACAACCAGAGAGAGGAAGAGAAGAGGAAGGGATCAAGGCCCGAGGGGGCGGTGGCGGCGGCGGCGGCAACGGCGACGGCATCTCCTCCTCCTCGGCGTCGCGTCCCTCCTCCTCGGCGTCGCGTCCGCTCCATCGTCGGAAGCTGAGAGACGATACGAGGTGTGAAAGAAAGGAGTGAGGTCTGCTGTCTGCGTGTTTGTCTTGGTCTGGTGTTTTTTGTGCGAGCGGTAGAAGGGGGAAAGAGAGGGTCGCTAGGGTTTGTGATGAGGGAATTAAAAAATAATAAAAAGAGGGGGACGGATGGCGTGTCTTTTGAGTTTTGAAGGAGGGGAGGTGAGGCTGACAGTGATAGCCTGTCCATCAGTGATTTTGGGAGGGAAAAAGTAAAATAAATTTGGGGTGGAGGGAAATGGACAAATAAAAGAAAGAGTGGATTTGGGGATTTATTATTATAGAAAAATTAAATAAATGAAATTGAAAAATAATTTCGAAAAGTAAAAGTATTGAATTTTGAATAATGATAAATTTTGATTATTCTAAAAAATCATGAATTTATTTAAATAAATTGATTCTAATTTCTTATTAATTATTAGTTTTATCAATAACTTTTGTTAAAATTAAAAATATGTTTTGCATTAATTATGAATATATCTTTCGAATTTCAAATGAATTGATTTATTAATATTATTAGTGTAAATTTATTATAGGCTTTTTTTAATTAATTAATTATTTATAAATTTGAATCAAATTAATTAAAAATAAAAATATTTATTTAATATTCAACGTGTTGGAACGTGTCGGAATTTTCTATTTTTAGAAATGATGTGTCGGCGTGTCGTGTCGTGTCGGACACTCGTGTCGTGTCGCGTGTCGGTGCTACCTAGGGCATGATCCGAGCTCTTCAAAAATGCTAGTTCGAGAGAGCTGTGAACCTAATGGCTAATAGGACACGAGACTCCTCAGGGAAAAAGGGGGCGGGAATTTAGGAAGATAAAATTCGACTCTCTCTCCTTCCAGCGCTTTTTGCCGCGGACAGGATGGGGTAAAAAGGTCAAAATTGTCGTGTCCCCAAATAATATTTTTATATTCTGACGTGCTCTCCACGTCTAGAGGAGGAGGACAAGGAGATCCCTTCTCCACATGAGGTGACAAATGCTCGGAATACAAATCCAACCAGAGGTTTGCTCACAACATAGCCCGACCTCTTTTGAGAATGGCAGTTCGATTGAGCAATAAAGGAGGACAGACACTTTAGGAAAAAGAGGGATCCGGAATGTAGGAATTAAGAATTCGACTCTCTCCTTCGTTTTCCTTACTGTCCACGGCAAAGATCGCGGGAGCCTTGCCACCATGTTTTGTCTTTTATGGGTTTTTTATTGTCGTGTCCCCTTGCTCCATTGGTAATAATAATTTTTTTATTCCATCGTGCTCTCCACGGTGCTCCTTCAAGATCATGGGAATCGCTTTGCCAAAGGAGAAGGAGAAGGAAAAGGAGAAGGAGAAAAAGTGCAGAAGGAGAAGGAGAAGTAAAGGTGAACTCAACTTTCGCATCCGCAGGTGCGGTGACCCTTTGACTCGGCTTTGGCTTTGACACGGCCGAAGAAAAGGAAAAAGAAAAGAAAAATAATTAAATTTTCTATTTAAAAAAATAAAAAATAAAAAATAATTAGAAATTCGATTTTTTTTTTTGTAAAATATTAAAAAGGATGCAATCAGATTTTTCAATTTTTAATATATTTTCAAATTTCAGGCAATTATCAAAAAATATTGTTATTTTTCAATAAAATGACTTCATAAAAATATTTTTCAAAAAAAAAAAAAAGAGAGCCTCAATTTTTAAAAAACATTATAAACATTTTCCATTAAATTTGTATATAACGAAATTTTTTTGGCAATATCATTTAAAAAAAAAAAAAGAACCAAGCTTTCATGGATTTCGAAGTATTTTAGCAATACAATCTTTTAAAAAAAGTCACAAGAATAAGTTTTCCTAAATTTGGTTAAATATAGAAGTGTTTTAGTAATATAAGTTGGATTGGGTATGAATTGAGTCGAGATATGAGTAAAAAAATTTGCATTACATGAAAATGGATCAAAACGGATTAAATTGGTCAATATGGATCGGACTATTTTCAATTCGACCCAAATCTGACTTGATTTACCCATTTGATAGCCTTAACTCGAGATCAAGTAGGAGGGATTTTATACTCTCTCCATTATAATAATTTTTCTTAAGTTGACCCAATGAACTGAACCGATTTGAGATCAATTAACCGATAAAATGCAAGATTTCATAGGATCACTACAAACTATACGGAAAGATTAAAATTTTTAATTAATAAAACATGCATTTATCCAACAACTTAAGCTTTTAGTACAGTTGACAATAATTCCATAAAGTCTCGTATGATATTCGAATATGAGCTTCTAAGTTCAAATCTTTTCGAGCTATTGGTCTGGTTCAATTCCATTATTAACTATTCGGTTCGGTTCGGTGCTGGGACGATCAAAACCAAACCGAACAATTCGGCTCTCAAACTTCACTTTCAAAGCGGCGGCCGACCATATTAAAAATTGGCGGACCAGCTGGATTTTTGTCCATGTCACCACTTTCGTCCCCTCTTCATGAAATAGACATCTTAAAATAAGAAAGACTAGCCTCTTTACACTTCAAATTCCAATCGGATTAATTTATGAATTTCCTGAGTTTCTAGGAACCTTCGTTCGGCCTGAAATTCAGCACAAATTCATCCCCTTCTCTTTCCTCTTTCCCCCACATTGCTTTCCCCGATTCAGCAATTCTTTTTTTCTTTTATTTAGAAGGGCGAGGTTAGGTGATCGGAGCACCCATCCCTAAAATTTAAGAAAATAAACCCAAATAGGCCTCGAATTTTTATACAATGTGCACTGTATTTTTTGAACTTCTAATCTGTTCAATTTGGTCTCTAGACTTTTGGTGTATATTTGATGTAGTCCTTAAATTACGTGAAAATGTTCAATATTATCTTTGATTTTAAATTAATGGAAAAAGAACATGGAACATTTTTTTTTAATATAATTCAAAAACTTGGTTAAACATATACAAACAATTGAAGGTTCACATTGCATAAATTAAAAGTTTAAGGATTATATCGTACATTAAGTTATCCAAAGAATTTACCATGAGGTCCTCGCACTTTGTCATGGAATGTTTGATCTCCCAATCCATGGGTACACGTATGAACTTTTCGTAGGAGCCCCCCATCGACATATCAGGAATTTAGAAGCCTCTTCTCTTCACACGAGGTGACAAATGCTTGGAATATAAATCCGATAAGAGGTTCGCTCGCCGTCCTCATTCGAGAATGGCAGTTTGATCGAGGAGTAGACTTAATAGGAGGAAAATCTGTCCTTTGTTTTCCTCGCCGGCCACGGCAAAAAGCGCGGGAGCCCGACTTACGCGGGAAAGAAGTCAAACAGATGGGGCCCCAAGAAAAAGCTTCTTTCGCCTATGAAAACCTAATTCCACCACCTTTCTCAGCACAAAGATCCCGATCCCGATCCCGGAATCGAATCCCTCCCCCCTTTGATCGGCCCCTCGATTCCTCTCCGGTATTTGAATTTTTCCTTTTTGGCGCGGAAAGCCCATGAAGCTCGACAACACCCCGGCAGCGCGGCGGCGAACGGGGCGGAGGGGGAGACGGAGAGGGACGGGGACGAGCTGTTCGTGGTCACCCCCCGGCGCTCAACTTTGCTATGGTCGATTGTGGCGTGTTCAAGTCCGGCTTACCAACTTCGGCTTCTCGCAGTTCCTCGGGCTCCGGTCGGTCATGTGAGTGCTGTGGCTTCGTTGCGGGCGGTGCTGTTTCTTTTGGCGCGGTCTGCTCGGCCGTTGACGTGTGTGTGTCTTGAATGTGGCCTGCTTGTGGCCGTGGTTTTGCGGGATTGTTGCAGATGGTTGTGTCCCGAGCCTTATTCTGGAGGCGAACAGCGAGTTCCTGGCGGCCAATGCTCTGGAATGGACGGATGCAAGGGGCTGTATCTATTATTTCCATTTGTTGGTCAGCTTCTCTTTTCGATAAGAGATCATGAAGTCAGTCGAGTTAGTCGGACATTTTGAGCTGTGTCGGAACTTGCCAATCTCATTTCCTTATCCGGAAAAGACAACGAATCGGCCAAGTTTCAAGCCATCGCTAGCAACCACTGTGGTATCAATAAAGGAGTATCACAGTTGTCTTCTGAGAGCAGGATACGATGCTAAGTAGATGTTCATTGACTGGATGAAGGCGTGAACTTTATCTGAGAGTGATAGTGGGGTTTTTTGTTCTTTTCTGCAAGGAGGCATCCGAATTATTCCACTTCACTCAATCCTTTTTTTCGATCCGATCATAGTGCCTTGTCCACACACGCAAATGACTTAATATGGATGGCGACGTCAAGGTTCGAGCGGAAGTTTCTTTCTTTCTTGATGGGTTTTATATTGTTCGTTAATTAGTCATCAGTGGAATAATGTTTTTGCTCCATCGTCGTCTCCAAGCCAAACATCGCTTACCCTAACTTTTATCTCTCCCCCTCTCTCCCCCTCCCCCTCTCTCCCCCCCGGCAAGAGGAGGAGTAGGAAGAAGAAGAAGAAGAGGTGAGCTCAATTCGCACTGATACTCCTTTTCCCCTCCCCCACCCCCTATTCTCTCAAATGGAACCTATTCCTTCCAGATCATGCGAATCGATTTGCCAAAAGAGTAGCGTTTTCTCATCGTCATCTTCTTTGTCGCAGTTTGTCTCGAGCTGTAAGGAGGTGAGGTCTTCGAAGTAGCCTGGGAAGTGATACTGGACTTGATTGCCCGTGAAGTTGCTGATCCGGTGTAGGTGTGTGTCCAAACGGTGGCGTCTCTTGATAGACAGCCATCTCTTCATGGAGTCGATCCTCTGCCTCTTCTCCAAGGATTCCTCAAGCCTCAGCTGTATCGATCTGCCTCCCTCGGGTGAAGTGGTGGAGATAAGGCACCTTCTCGGGTGGAGACAGATCAAGGCGCTAGGGTCTTGCGATGGCTTACTTTGCATTTCTAAACTGGACGACTGCGACGTTGCTGTATGGAATCCGACCACTAGGATGCATAGGCTCTTGCCTCCTGAAGATACTCAGATACGCGGTGGATTGTTTCCCTCTGCTTGCGTTAATGGATTTGGGTATGACGATGAGAATGATGATCGCGTGTTGGTGAGGCTGGTTCAGACCCTTGAAGAGCCAATTGAATCTCAAGTTAGCATCTATAGATCGGGAACTAACGCATGGAGGCGGCTCGAGGAGATCAAAATCCCATACTGTCTGGATTTAACGCGCAAAAATGGGGTTTTCGTGTGCGGCCACCCCCGTGTGCACTGGATAATGAGACGTGAGCGAGCGCAGAATTCGGCAAAAGTGTTGGTGGCCGTTGATTTTCGTGCAAATAATTTTGTGGAGGTGGACCAGCTTAATTTTATAGATAATAGGCTTGACATGGATTTGGCCGTCGTGAGGGGGCGTCTTTCCCTTACCGTTTATGGTGAGCAAGGGGTCGTTGATGTGTGGATTATGAACGGATTATGGGCTAGGTTGTTCTCGATATCTAACCACTCGAGGGGCTGGGGACTTGTCCGGCCATTGGATTACCCCCAGAATGATGGTAGTCGAGTTTTGGTGGCAGTGGGCGACAAGAATCTCATTTGGTATGATTTACAGACCGGGCGCGGCGAGAGGCTCCATATAAGTGGCATGCCGAGCTCCTTTGACGCAGAAATTTGTTTGCGAACCGATGTTCCGGTCAATTGATCATGAACGAACCAAAGAGATGAGAAGGTAAACACTTTATGAAAATTAGCTAGTTCTTTTGTGTTGGACTCTCAGATTCTTTGTAGACGGACCTTTAATAACCAAATTAGTGTAGTGGATTTTGCTTGAATTGCTTTCTCCCTCTTGCATGTTTGTGAAAATGTGAAGTGGAAGAAACTTTTCCACAGCTTTTGGGATTGATACGGAGGATGATAGGATCCTCTCTCTTTTAGTGGATGGGATAACTTTTGGGAAGTCAAGGAGACTACTAAAGTGATTTTTGTGATCTAATTAACTTGAAAATATGGACAAAGAATGGAGGAGATGATTGAGAAATAAGGGGAGTTAATGTGGGAATTGGGAACTTGATATCGAAGATTACATGCCAAATCATGTTTCACAAACACATAGTTTTTATCCATATTTTTACTTATGAAAGAAAGAATAAAACTATTTGAAAGGAGAATCCATGCTATAAAAGAGGAGTTTATGTATAATGCATATGAGGAAAACACATTCACTGAGGTTTCTATGGAAACAATAGGTTAGAGAACATCTATTTAAGAGCTAACTCAGCCAAAAAAGAAAAAAAGACGTTTTTCATTGCTCTAATTCGTACCAATAAATAGGAATGAAGTTCCATTTATCGTACTTACTATTCGAGTCAACATGTTAGCTTTGAGACCACCAAAATTAAGGGAAAAAGATGCGTGTTAGTTTATTCACATTCCATCCATCGTACCATTATGGCTGCTTAATGACGGATTTAATTGTCAATGTGCTAAGTCTAGTAGCGGGAATTGATACCTGCCATTAGCTATTATTGTTATATAGAATCTCCAACATAATGTCTCCAATAATCAGTTTGGTGACTTGGCTTACTCGTGCCTCTCATTTTTACAACTCTTATCGATTGTTTAGTTTATTAAAACTGCTTTCCTCTTGTCTAGGGATGACTTCCTTTTAGAGGGTTTAAGCTTGTTCTCTGAGCTAATGGAGGCATGGTAGTGCAAGGACGGTTAGTTATCTTTGTGAACTGTGATTGCTTTGATAAGTGAATTTGCTTAGCAAATTTTATCGAGCATAATATTTTGTACAATAGGACTTTAACTGAGAGAATATAACTCCATTTGGAATCTTCTTGTTTTGGAGGGAGGCAAACATTTGTTGTATTTGACTAATGTACTTAAGCATTAGATAGTATCTTTTCTAGGTAAAACATCTTATGATGACGCATGCTGTCTTGGTCCATTTGTATAACATGGTCATGGAGGAATGAAATGTGAGCAGAAGTTATAGCTAATTAGTATGATGATGTTATGACAAGTGTGGAAACTGCAACGAAATTAAAATTGAGAGATTTACGCAGAAAATCCTTGTGGGAACAAACCACGAGGAGAGGGGAAGCAAAATCCACAATGGAATTTTAAAAGTTACAAAATGTGCCACAAGAAAACCTTGAAACTCTTTCTATCTATACTTTAAACCTAATAGCTTGAGGAAAAACAAATATTTATATTGCTTCAATGTTGGGCTATGGGCTTGAGCCCAAGCCCTCTACTACCAATACTAAAACCTCCATATATTTTTCTCAAATCAGTCGCCCGAAATTTCAGTTTTGGTATCAAAACTCAATTTGGGTTGAATACTCGAAACAAAATTCGAGACATACTCAACAGAAGAAGATCTTGAAGGATTCTATTAGTGAGTTTCCTTGTATTTGTTTAAGCTCTCGACATTTCACCTTGGGTAATGCCTTGTTAACTTGCTATATGTTCCGTGTTTTATTTTGTTTCATTCGATACTATCATGTTTGCTCAATGCTGTCAATGCACATTTGCCATACCTGTGTTGAAAAATGCCAGTGTCAATGGCTTTTTGTTTATGAACTTCTTTAAGATGCGGATTCAACTTCCTAGCATGTGTTTACTTAAAGATGTTGATGTTTGTGGGTAGCCTTACCAACTTGTCATAGATGAAACTTTTCACTTTTTCTAGTTGCAGTAGTGAATCTTTGCTTTGTTATCTTATGCCTTGAACAATATAAGTTCCATCTATTACTTCAATTTGCTGTCTTTTCTGGGCTCTCTCTGGTATCCGGTCCTAGAACCTCTAAGTGGAAAACCCAATTTTCGAGTATGTTACAATGGTACCTCATATCCAGATATATGAAACGATCGATTTTTGTACATGGTACAGCTGCACCTGAACTCCGGCCAAGTTGTATGATGTGATTGCTATCACTCTTATGTTTCGTGAAACATTTTTTTGAACTATGCCACCTAGGGGACATGACTCTGAGGTCCAAATACCATATGAAAACTATAGCACCCCTTTTCAGCGTTGAACCTGTTTCGAAAGTTGTATTGCACGGTCTCGTGTACGAATCGCCTGCAAATTTCCTCCGACGGTGAAACTCAATTGGTTTCTCATTGAATCCACCCCTCCTATTTCTTGCAATGGAGATAAACGGAATGGACAGAAGGAAACGACAGTCAAATGGGTGATATGGTAGAGGCAGACGGGCACTCAGGGAAACAATGACAAGATATGTAAGTCAGAGTGACAGAAAATAGGAGGAAGAACTGAAGAGATAAAAATGCCTTTTTTTTTTTTGTATTTCTGTAACTTGTATCAATTACATGCACAAAGTTCTTTATATAATACAATGTATGAATAATAAATAGAAAGAAAATATCCTAAATTGATCTAAGGAATCAATTCCAATCCCAACTTGATTCATTCGATCAACTGCAATCTTGGGTTGATATTGCAAATTTTCCAACACTCCCCCTCAAGCTAGTGGCTTATATATGTTTAAGACACCCAACTTGCTCAGTAAATATGTATGTTATCTTTGGCATAAAGCTTGGCGAAAATATTCGCAGGTTGCTCCGTTGTTCCTATTCCCTTTGTCTCAATTATTTCTTCTTGGATTTTGTCTTGAGTGAAGTGACAATTAACTTCAATATACTTTATTCTTTCATGTATTATGGGATTCACCACAAGTTTGAGTGCAACATCATTGTCATAAAGTAGCATTGTTGGTCCCTTTATTTGCACTCCAAGGTCTAGGAGTAAACCTCGTATCCATACTATTTTGCAAACAGTTTTGGCCATGGCTCGATATTCAGCTTCGGCTGATGATAGGGATATGGTGGATTGTTTCTTAGTTTTCTACGAAAGCAACGATTCCCCTAACTTAATGTAGAATTTGGTGATTGACCTTCGACTCATAGGACAAGTGGCATAATCTGTGTCACAATGTGCTGTCATCTCCATATTACATATTCGGGAGAGAAGTATTCCCATTCTGAGACATCCCTTTAAATACCTCATTGCCTTTAAAGCTGCATTCATATGCGATTGTTTCGCCCATTTATGAATTGACTAAGAGTCCGTACTACCTAACATATGTCTAGTTTAGTCATGGTGAGATAGATTAGCTTCTCAACGAGCCTCTGATAACTTGATAGGTCTTTGATCAACTAATCATCATTTTGGGATAATGATCCCGCATCATATTTAGCTATAGTTAGTTTTGCATTTTACTTGATGGGAGTAATAGTAGGTTTGTACCCTAATAAAGTTGCTTCTGATATGATTTCCAACACAAACTTCTGTTGGCCAAGTAAGATTCCCAGGTTTGATCGAGCAATCTCAATCCTAAGGAAATACTTGGGTGATCCTAAATCTTTAATCTGGAAGGTTGAATACAAATATTCTTTCAGATTCTTGACAATAGATTCATTCTTTCCCATAATCAGTATGCCAGCCACGTATATCATTATATAAATAGATGACATACCTCTTGTCCATGTAAATATAGTGTAATCATGTTTGGACTGACTGAAACCGGCTGTCGTAAGTGCAATATTATTGAGAGGCTTTTTTGAGGTCATAGAGGGATTGGTGGAGACAATACACTCTAGACTCTCCCTATCTTCGTAAACTCGGTGGAAGATCCATGTAAATCTCTTCATCTAAATCACCATGAAGAAACATATTGTGGACATCCATCTGCTGTAATGGCTACTCACGAAAGGTAGCAATAGAGAGGAAAGAGTGAATCATCACATCCTTTGCCACAGGAGAGAAAGTTTCATGATAATCGAAGCCTTTCTAGTTGTGTGAAGCCTTTTGCCACTAAACGAGCTTTCTACCTTTCAACCGATCCATCTGTCTTATACTTTATTTTGTAAACCCGTTTGCAACCTATTGGTTTACGGTGAGGTGGCAATGGTACAATATCCTAGGTATTATTCTCATTCAATCTCATTTGTGTTTCCAGAGCTTGTGAGGATAATTCTTGCAAAGTTTTCTTCAATTCTGATCATTGTTTCTTTTAGGCCCTTTCGACTGGTAAACTGATGGACTTGGGTAGTATCTCCCATGGACTATGTTTTTGCACCAGCATTCCAAAAAATTTTGATTTATCATGTTTCTTTTTGAATAATCATTCATTGTGCAATTCCATTGCCAATGATAAAAATTTCGTTTTCATCAGTGATTGAGATTGAAGTGAAAATCAAGAACGTAAAGGACATTTCGAAGAGTAATTGAAGGACTAAGGATTACGGTACCAATTTTTGTGACATAACTAACATTTTCGTTTGGAAGATGTGCTGAAATTGGGGATTTGAGATTCTCATGGTTTGGTGAGAAAAGATTCTTGTCACAGATTCTATGATCACAAGCGCTTGAATCTATTATCCATGAGTCGATTGAAATGGAGTTCAAGCAATAAGAAGTACCTGAGAAACTTATCCCTCTTTCAGAAATCTCCATTTTTCTTAAAGCTTTCATCAACTGCTGGTATCGATCATTTGTGATGGACTAATTGAAGTTGTTAGCATTTGGCCCAGCAACTTGATGAACTGAAATATCAATTTTCTTTTTTCCTTTTTGTTCAAATTTTCCAAGTAATATCTAGCAGGTGTCCATTGTGTGGTGCAAAGGCTTGCAATAATCACAAAATAATTTTCACCTTTCAGTTTTGCCCATTCCCCTTTTGTTGTGACGTGGTCGAATGAGAGCCATTAGATCACTTAAAAAATTGGCTTGATGTGGCTTTTTATGGATTGTCTGATCGAGATGCGGAGAAGATTTGCCGTGAGTTGTTTGATCTGATCAAGAAATCGGAGCCGTCTAATCCACCCCTTTTAAGGCTCCGCTCCTTTTTTGGAAACCCTAGGCCTAGAGCTGGCAAAATGGGTCATAAACCTATATTATGACCCATTTTTAGTTAAATGAGTTATATATGGGTCAAGTGAAGTTAAATATGGGTCAGAAATGGGTCAAGTGAAAGTTAAATATGGATTAGAAATGGATTTGAGAAAGTAAAACACAAAAAGAAATGGGTTTAAATGGATTATTAGGAAAGGAAACCCATTTAAAAATTTAAATCCATGGCATTTTTCAACTTCATAAATTTTTTTAATAAAAATCGAAATTATAATTATTTTTTATATTTTAATTTTTTTCTTTTCTTTTTTCTTTCTTTGTCTTCCTTGCTTAGCCGCCGGCCAGCGCAGCTAGGCGAGGCTTGAGCTCGCCGGTAGGTCAATTAAAAATAAAAAAATAATTAAATTCAATTAAAAGTTATAATTATATTTTTGAAAAAAAAAATTAAAAATTATATTTTAAAAAATTGAAAATTTGATTAAAAATTATATTTGAAGTTTTAATCCAATTAGCATATAGTATAAGTGGGTTTTCCTAGAATATTAATAGATTTTAGCAATACGGGTCAGGTCGGGTATGGGTCGGATACGGAGCGGGTCGGGTATGGGTTACTAGACTTACATTACAAAAATATGAGTCAAAATGGGTTAAATTGATCAAATATGGGTCGACCCATTTTCGACCCGACCCACCCATTTGCCACCCCTCTAGGCCAAACACCCCTCTCCTCTCCGCTTGTGTTTTGCCCTTGAGACTTCTCTAGTGAGCGGTCGTTTGAGCAACAAGAAATACACCTTCTTCAGTCTTGCCATGCTCCGATGAGGCAAGGCATTGGCTCTCCTCCTAGACGACAAGCTGGTAGATCCGACCAAGTGATGGAATTGGATCAATGGCCAAGATCTGAGAACGAAACAATAGGTAAAAATCATTCAAAATCAAGAGGAAACACGTAAATTTTTCTCTTTCTCTTATAGCCTGGTATTGCTCAAGGGTAGATTTTGGCCCTTCAAGCTTTTCTTCAACTACTTCTAGTTCATTGCAGAGAGTGGATAGCTTGTTGAAGCAGGCCATAATGGTCTTGTGTCCTTGCTTGAGCTCCAAGAGTGCTTGAGTCAATGAGAAGATCTTTGCTTGATCTAGTTTCTCATAATCTCTTTAATGTTTTCCCATATTTACTTCGAATCCTCTGTCATTCTAGACAGATCAACAAGCCTTGCGCATTTGTGAGTTGAGTTTAGCTTGTTTACCTGTTTTGTCATTTACCTTAAAAACATGCTCAATACAGCATCTTGATCTTGAAGGCAACCAAGGTGTTTGACATTTGGAAGCTTTACTGGTTAGACATATGCGTCATCATCGTAAAGGGTTGGAGATATTGGCAATGGCTCATCTCTCATTGAAATATCAACTGTGTTTCTACACAGGCCATTGCCGATCTGCTGCTTGGCATCAGTTTGCTTCTTCTGACAGGAAAGAGACCGATGAGGTGCAAATTCATATTTTACTTGTGCCGGTGTTGGAAGAACAATAGCCCAGCCACGAGTAGTCAAAAGAACGAACAAGGTACTTGTCCTTGTAGCCTGAATGGTCAGGTTAACGAAGAAAATAGTAGGATTGAATCAGGAAGAATGCGCATCTGTATGTTTTGTTGAACTGGTAGGCATTAGAGAACGCTGGAACATGATTTTAATGTTAAGTCTCTAACTTCTATTTTGGAAAAAAGAGAATCGTTCCTAGCTTCCCAAAAAGGTTTAGTTAATCATCATCATAAGCAAAGCAATAGGCTCTACTACGGGCTAGGGCAAAATCAGATGATGCCTGTAGTGCTTCCTTGTTAGTTCTCTCCATCTATGAAGTACCAAAACTCTTCAAGAGCTTTCGTGTCATGTCGGACACTTCGACATGTGTCCGACACTCTTGAACAACTTCCGACATTTGGTCACTTCTCGTGACACACAATTCACCCCTTAAGTTTTTTTTCTCCTGTCTAACATGCGAGTTTAAAATATGGATCGTTTGTTTTTTCTCCAAGTTTTATGAATTATTGAAATAGAGTTTAATTTGTCAAATTGAAAGAATGAATGATATTAATAAATGGTGAATTAATGTTTTCAATATATATTTATTCCAGACTTCTTTATTTATTTATTTATTTATGAATTGATTCAAATTAATTTGATTGAAATAATCATAAAAATGATAATTTATTATGTATATATAAAAATATATATTTAATATACAATGTGTCAGAATTCTTTATTTTTTTAGAAATGATGTGTCGATGTGTCATGTCGTGTCGTGTCATATCGCGTGTCAATAGCGGTGCTACTTAGGTCTCCGTTTATGACTTCGTGGTATTTGCACTTTCAATCCGATCATGCAGTGCATTAGCAGTTCGATTCGGGAAGATGAAAAAAGCAAAACAGTAGCATACAAAGCCCCATTGAGTCGCCAATTCTCCCCCGCTGGAGACTATTGGCCAGCATCAAGAACTCTATCATATGATTGCGACCCTACCCATTTCCTAAAAAATGTCTGGTACTCTGCGCATCACGAGCCGTTTCCGGACCCTTTTTCTGGGTGTATCCGGACGGAACTCACGTGGGAAAGTCAAAGGACCCTTTTGAAAAGGTGTTGACCGTGCACTTGGGATGCAGTTGTTGACTAGGATTTGCCGAGTGTCGGGATTATCGGATTCCCAAAAACCGAATACGACACTAAATCGAACCCCTAAACTTGTGTGGAAGACGAGCTCGGGAAAAACACAAGCATCACCGATTCTAAGGCACATTACAGAATTGAACGTACCTTGTTAGCCACAGATTAAGCACCGACGCCGATATGAGGAAGAGAATTTGGTCTTGTTTGATCCGATGACGCCAATTCGCCTTGAAGGGAAGAAGGGTGTCGCCTCTTGCTTACTATTTTTTCTTTTGGAAGTGTTTTTGAGGGAGAGAGGGAGGAGGAACGTACGTTGCTTCAAAAGGTGTGTTCCTCCCTCTCTTTTCCCCTTAAATACATCCTCTCCAAAGGACGTGTCCCTTCAGCAAAGACGCTCCCCCAAAAGTTACAACCCTTTATCATATCCCTCCATCCATGGGCCCTGATATTGTGGGCCAGGCTTTTAGGCCCAACATGGGCGGACGGGCTAACTTAGGCCCATTAAATTAATCAATGCTCACATATGCTCACATATGTGGACCAGGCTTTTCCCTACTAGGCAATGCTCACATATGGACAAATCGACTTTTTCAATATTACCCAACAAGCCCTCTTTGGCTAGTTTATTCATATGTTGTTGGCCAATATGACCAAGTCTAGCATGCCACACATTCACATCATTATCATATGAATTAGGAGACATGAAAAGAGAATAACAAACATTTGCATTAACATAGTCAATATCTAATGCAATAAAACCATCTAGAAAATAACCACAATCATAGAAATTTGTATCCAAAAGCAAATCCACACCTCTATTATGGAAGTTCATATTAAAACCTAGTTTGACCAATACTAAAATAGACACTAAATTCCGACAAATCTCCAGAGCATACAATACATCATGTAGGAACAAAGTGCATCCACCACGCATGTTCAGTTAGCAGGCGCCAATTTCTTTTACTTCAGCTCTGGAGTTGTTTCTCACATAGATCCACTTAGTTCTAGTTTGTACTTGTCGGAATTCCATGAAGGATCCTCTATCCTTCGCTACATGGTCTGTTACTCTTGAATCTATAGTCCACAAAAGATTAAACTCAGTCAAGAATATAGAACTTGATACATAAGCAAAGTTCTTAAAAGCACAAGGGGTGTATACCTTCTTTGGCTCGCGACAATCGCGAGCATAGTGACCATTCTTGTCACAATTGTAACACTTCACCCTTGTCAGCTTTTTCATTCGAGTACACTTTCCTCTTTCATGTTGGTCAACCTTCGGTTTCTTCCCAGAAGCACTTGGTCCCTTACCTTTTCACCTCTTGAACCAGTCCAGACGTTTGCGCTTGGAGCCCGAAACTCCATTTGAGCTAGAGCCAGCATAATATATTTCAATTTCCGGCTTAGCCGCCAAGAGGCAGTTCTCTTCCAGCTCAAGATGACGCACTGCATCCTCAAAGACTTTGATATTCTCATTGTGGGTCTGGTGCACCTTCATATGCTCCCAACTTTGAGGCAAGGAACGGATCACTGCTTGCACTTGCTGCTCATCAGTCAAGACATGGCCAGCATCCTTCAGCTCATTTATCATGTTTGACATCTTTCTCAAGTGTTGCTTCATGGTCTGACCATGAAGCTTTTTGTAAGAGTCAAACCTAATGGTAAGCTACCTCAGTTTGGTCACCGAAGTATAACCAAATCTTGCTGCCAACGCTTCCCACATTTCCTTGGCATTCAGAAAACGCCTGAACTCTTGCATGACATCATTTTCCACGCTACTCAGTAACGTAATGCGAGCAAGAGAGTTCTTCCTTTTCCATGTAGCAAATGCATCCTTATCTCTTTTGTGTTGTGCAGTGTTTCTATCTTCAGGCTCTTCCATGGTTAGGTTAAGAGTTTCTAATGCCTCTTGCTCTTCCAACACATATTGGATTTTCATATGCCAGATTTCATAATTGTCGCCATTGAGTTTTTCACCTTTGTTCAGCTCGGCAACTATGCTCTTTGTGGCTGAAGCCATTGATCTAAACACATCAGACATATATGCACAAATAATTAATACCTATCATTTATGCATCCACTTTACACAGACACATCATATTAATGAACAATTTCAAGTAAGGTTTCAGAATCAAAAGGTCACTATGTTTCTAATCATCCTCCAAAAATCCTAACTTAAAACTATTATTAATATAATTGTCTTATACAAAATGAATTATATGAAGTTACAAAAACTTCTATGAACTATCCACAGTAATCAACAATAACAGAAAGCAAATAATATCTGACATTCAATAGAATAATAATACTTTCACATAATACAACTTACATATTAGTTGCTACATCAACAACAACCAGGTAGTAAAACGTTTACATAAGGTATCCATAAAGTATATTAAAAGAAAGACAATTCGAAATATCTAAACCCAAGCTAGTACATGAACTGGGAAAGCTCCTTTTTTGTTCAATTTCTTGATCTTTTCTTTTGTAACAATCAGGTAATAATCATCTATGAAAGCCATCACAGTTTTCCTATATGAAGTAGCTTTGTTGGCATCCCATATGCGATTCAACACTCCTTGCCATTCTGGTGGAAGGGTGTTCATGAAAAATCGCACAATCTCAAACTGTGGCATGGGACGACCATTCCATATGACCTTTTGAATTTTCCCGTTGACCTCAAGAACATGATCTATTATGTCCTTGCTATCCCATTGATAATTATTCAAATCGGCTATCAACCTTGAAAGCCTTTCCTTTTGTTCGTCGGTAAATACGCGAATAGGCGTGCGCAACTTAAGGAGAGACATTATTCCTACAACAAATGCAGAACAAACAAGGATTACATATAATCCATATAGACATAATTGAAAAAGAAACAAATTCTTTTCCTTTTTTTTTTGGGTCAACGGTCGTTAACGGTCAATGGTTGTCAACGGTTAACGAGTCGAGGTCAACCGGGTTAGGTCGCCGGGTCGGGCTGGGTCGGTCAGGCCAGGTAGGACGGACTGACCCGGCACGTGCGGCACGTGTGCAGTTGACGTCACAATGACGTCAGCTGGCGCGTGCCTCGCAGGCGCCATCGACCGCCCCGGCACACGTGCGTCGCACGTGCGTGCGTCGCGCGCGCACGCGTCGCCCGCGCGCGCATGTGCGTTGCATGTGCATGCGTCGCCCGTGCGCTCATGTGCGTCACACGTGCACGCGTTGCCCGCGCATGCGCGTGCGACGCATGCGCCTGTGTCTTGGCTTCGTTGCACGCACCAAAGATGCCGTTTCGCTCCGCCTGCGCGTGGGGGCGCGTCCGACGGCCTTTGGCGGCATTCCGCCACTCGTCATGCTCGTCTCGACGAGGCCTTCGACCCTACACCATCAGAAATCGATTTCGATTTGGGACCCTTCTATTGAGCACCAATTTCAATCCAATCTGACTTCTAAAACAGAAGTGAGAACATGTGAGAGGACCCCACTTAGGAAGTAAATAAGACTAAAATGGCTGTTTCAAAAGGGAGGACGACCTTGCTGCGTTCCCACTAGACGGTTGAAACCAAATCGAGTTAATTTATCAATTTCCTAAGTTTCTATGAACCATTGTTCAGACCATTTTTAGTATTCATCGCATCATCCATGGCCTAAAGTTCAGCACAAGTTCGTCCCATTCTCTCTCCTTTTTTCCCCTTCCCCTTTCCTCGATTCAGCAATTTTTTCTTATAATCCTTGAATTTTGACTTAATGTGCAATGCACTTCGTGAACTTCTAATCCATTTATTATAGTCCCTAGGCTTTTGTGAAGTATTTGATTTAATCTCTAAATTACGTAAAATTATTCTATGTTATCTTTGTTTTAAAATTAATGGAAGCACAACATGGAACATTTTTTATATAATTTGGAGACTCGATTTAATACTTACAAAAAATTCAAGGCTTATATTATACATTAAATACAAATTTAATAATCAAATTGAATAGATTAAAAGTTTAACGTTTATATCACATATTAGTACCATTAGGGTTTTTATCCAAAGAATATACCACGAAAGTCTCGTAAAAGTACAAACCTGTCACGAGAGCCCCCCGTTGATGTGTCGAGAAATCTAAAAGCCTCTTGTCCTCACACGTGTTAACAAATGCTTGGAATACAAACCTGATCAAAGGTTCGCTCGCGGCATGGTCCGACTGTAAGAGTTTTCCTTAATGTAGACTAAATTAATTGACATTGTTATTTATCGTTTAACTTTTACCATTTTACGGGGTTTGGTCTAAGATGAGATAGAAGGTTTCTTAATTAGTCTAATATGGGGTTGGCTAGTGTGGGCCGAGTTGAGCCTAGCCTGTAATGAAGGGGACTGGCTGGAAACTCTATAAATAGTGCTCAAGTCTCTCCTCTAACCCTAATTCTCACATATCCTCACCTAAGGGGCGTTATTCTAACACTAATCGTGGGGGGCCGCCTCATTGAGCCAGTGATACGGAGGGCAATAGAGGAGAAGGATTTGCGCAAGGAACACTGTGTTTTCGCTTCTGCTTCAAGAACAATGGATCCCAGGTGCGTTAATATTTTACTCTTTGGATGTGTGTTCTTGTTCTAGTTACGGAGATCTTGGGGTTATGCAATTTGTGTCTAACATATGGTATCAGAGTTTCCATAACTCTAGAACTTGAACCCTAATTGATTTTGCCCTAAAGTGTATGGATTTACACTAATTTGTACGGATTAGCCCTAATTAGTACGGATCTTGCCCTAATTTGTGATTTTCAAGACTTTTTGTTCAATTAAAATTAAATTAAATCACAAATTTGGACTGGGGGAGATGAGACGAGCAAGACAGTTGGCAGCGCGTCGCCGGGAGAAATCGCACGCGCAGCCACGTGCCACTTGGGCGTCGAACACACGCCCCACGCGCGGTCACGCGCCCCCACGCGTGGGGCGTGCGACGCACGCGGCCGCTGACGTCACGATGACGTCAGCGACCTGGGTCCGACCCGATGCGTGCGCCGCACATGAGTGCTGACGTCAGCGATTGACCCGATGACGTCATCGACCCGAACCGGAAGGCGACCAACCCGACCCGACCCGTTGATCGACCCAACCCGGTCAACTGTTGATTGGATCGGTCAACCGGTCAGATCGGGCGGTCGGACCGGATGGTCGGACCGCCACCGGTCGGACCGGTTTCTGACCGATCTTTGGGCTACGCACGTGAGCTCCACGCGCCACGCACTCAGGTGGCGCGTGCAGGCGCGTGGAGGCTCGGATCGACGCATGGCTGGCGAAGTTGGACTCGTATGGTCCTCCTCTATCTTGTGGTATATTTATTTTACATATTTGGTGATTTTATGGATGTGAAAATACATATAAAGCCCTAAATACGTGTATTTTTGCGTATTTTTCTTATATTTTCTGTGATTTTGGAAATACAAGTGTTGGGTTATAGGTATATTATCACATAATCATTATAAAGGTGTAATTCATTAATAAAATTTAAACTTTATTATAAATTGAAGCTGGCTTAATGAGATATAATGATTATAAGATAGTAATTGAATTATGTAATAAGGTAATGAGAAACTGTAAGTCATGAAATTTTTATTGCTCATGCATACTCTTTTACGTGCTGGTAACCTTTGAATGATAGACGTCTTACTAATTGTATTGATTTATACATCTATTGAGTGTAGGTAATGCATGTTAGTAAAGTTATTGCATATTGTACCTAAACTCATATGGTCACTGGTTAACGTCTATCATGCTAAATATTTTTTATGGTTAAGGAGTATGGCAATATTTATGCAGAGTAATAGTATTTACAGTTATAATTTAGATATTTGGTTCTGTGGTTTGACTCAATTTATAGGCCACTGGTTGAAGTAATGATTTTTGTTATCTAAAATTGATTAATAAATTAGTTGTTGCAAGCTCCAGCTCCATGGACTCACTCACACCGCAAACCGTCTCTTCGTGATAGTGAATTCTTTGCACCGATCCTGTTTTGGATATAAAAAATCCAAACAGGATAATTTTCTTGAACTAAATTTCGTCTTGATATTATTGCTTGAATTGAAATATTTGATGTTAATAGTGATTTCATTAAGGTTTTAGGCATTATCCAATAGGATATTATTGGCAAAAAATCACTTTAGTTACTAATTTGATTGGTAAGATTTCGGATTATTTTTTTAATTATGTTGATTTTGATTATATTTTGGCTTTAAAATCATCAAAATTATTAATTTGATCCGTGAGACTTTGGATCAAATTTTAATTATTTTGATTTTTCTTGACTGTTGTGATGTTTATGATTAAAATAATCGTTAATTTAATTCATGAGACAATGGATTTTTTTTTCAATTATTTTAATCCTTTATTTGATGAATATCTTCAAAAAAAAACCAATCCTTACCTAACAAATTCCAAATTACTCAAAATAACTTTAGTTTTTTATTAGTTGGTTAAACTCAAAAGAAAAGGAAAAGAATGAGTACACATTTTTTTGATTTTAAAATTTGAATTAAACTAGTAGTTAATTAAAGAATACATGATTTTCTAAAAGTTATCTTAGTGATTTCGTCTTTTCTTTTAATTCTATTTCTTCTCCTTGGCACTGAAAGAAAAGTGTGGGATTCTAGCGTTTTCTAAAAGGAAAAAAAAATATCTTTTATTTGAATGGAGTATAAACAATTCTATCATGAATTAGTTAGTGATTATGAATAATGAACTAATAAAAAAACGAGTTCATTTTTTTTATCGCGCACATTTTGGTATAGACCATCCTATTATTTCTATCAAAATAAAGTAATGTATTAACTACTCAATTTTGGTGTAATTATTTGCTCTATGCATATAAATTATCGTAATACATATAATAATTGAATTTTTTGCTTCATTTTCATAATGAATTGGATATAATGCTTATATTTGGAAATTGCTTGTTTTGAAAAAATCCAAAAAAAAAAAAATCAAATTGTGTATCAGTAGGATAGTTTCCTAAAAAAATCCAAAAAAAAAAAAAAAAAAAATTGTGTATTAGGATAGTTTCCTCAAAAAATCAACTCGCACTAGTATTCCTCTTTTCACGATGATTCTCTCAAATCTAATCTTTTCCTTACAGATCGCGTGAATCGATTTGCCAAATCTAGGCGTGAGGAGGCGAGGTCGACATAGCCTCAGAAGTGGAGAGCCCATCGATCGCCGAGATTTTGGACTTGATCGTTGGGTGAAGTCGCTGCTCTGGTGCGGGTGCGTGTCGTCCCCCATCTCTTCATGGCGTGGACCCTCGGCCTCTTCCGCGAGCATCACCTGTGCCTCTGCCGTATAGATCAAGGTTCCCTGACGGACGAGGTGGAGAGACGGTACCCTCACCAGTGGAGATATGTTAGGTTACTAGGGTCTTGTCGTTCCACCCTTTGCATTGCTAATGTGGCTGACTGTGAGGTTGCAATATGGGATCCGATCTCTGATCGCCATAGCGTCTTGCCACCTGCAGATGCTCCTACAGATGCTGAGATACTCCATGGATTGGGTCTCTCTGTTTATGGATTTGGGTATGACGAATGGAATGATGAGTTCGTGTTGTTGAGGGTGATTCAGACTTTGCGAAGGCCAATGTTATCTGAAGTTAGCATCTACAAATCAAAAGCTAACGTGTGGAGGCGGCTTCAGAGGATGCCATACTTTCTGGTTGAGCCAGGCAGAATGGGGGTTTACTTGCGTGGCCATTTGCACTGGCTAATGAGGCGCGAGTGGGTGCGAAATTCAGCAAAAATGTTGGTGGCTTTTGATATTCGTAGTGAGAATTTTGTGTAGGTGGACTTGCCTAATGTTATAGACAATAGGCTTCGCATGGATTTGGCCGTCCTGGAAGAGCATCTTTGCCTTACCATTTATGTTGAGCCAGGGGTTGTCAATGTGTGGATTATGAGAGAATATGGATTGAACCGACCATGGGATCTGTTGTTCTCGCTACGTGACCACTGGTGGAGTTTCCGGCCTGTTCGGCCATTGGCTTACTCCAAGGATGGTCGTCAAGTTTTGGTGGAAGTGGGCAGCGAGACTAAGACTCTCGGTTGGTACAATTTACGTACCAATGAAATCGACCAGTTACACCGTATAAACGGCATGCCAAAGTCCTTTAATGCAGCAACAAAGATGAGGGGTAAGTACTTGGTGAAAAGTAGCTAGTTTTTTTGTGCTGGGCAGTCTCGGATTCTTCGTAGACAGACCTTTAATAACGTGGTTAACGTGGTTAGTGTAGTGAACTATTTCCAGCTACTGTCTGAGCTAATGGAGTCGTGTAAGTTGTTTTGCTGAACAAACTTCATCGAGTATGATATTTTGTAAATAGGACTTTAATTAAGAAAATACAGCTCCATTTGGGCTGTCTATCTTATTGAGGAGGGAGGCCGACGGTTATTGTACCTAATTAGTGAAATTTTGCATTGGATAGTGTTTTCCTTCTCTTGATAAACCATCTTATGATGGCACATTATGATGGCACATGCTGTCTTGTCCCATTGGTATGACATACAATGGAGGAATGAAACGGGAGCGAAAGTTTTAGATATCTAGTATGAAGGGGATTTTGAAGGATTCTATTGGCGAGTTTCCCTGACATTTGTACTTTATAACTTGACATATATGAGGTGCTTTATAGAGTTTATTTCGATACTGTTGTGTTTGGTCAATGTTGTTGATGCATGGTTCATGATAACTTTTAGACATAAATTGCTATAAAAATGAAAACCTTTTCTATTTACTAATTATATCAAGTAAGCGATCATTTTTTCCAAATCGTTCATCTTTTACAAAATAAACGAAACCTTAAAGTCTTGCTTCTTTCCTTTGATTCTGCCTTGTAACATCGTCACAGGAACATTCAAAGTGCTTCAATTTGAATTCCTCCTTACTAGTTTCTTAGAATTGCCATGTAAAGTTTGTATGATGGTAGACACTAGTTACAAGTTACTTGGTCAACTGCTCAATTTGCTCAGAGTTCGAGCACATATTCAGGTGTGGCAAGAAAAAAGGAAAGTGTTTATACATGGACTTGAGATTGAATAATCACCAAGATATTTTATTGAACTTGTTATATGAATTCTCGATAGCATTTCAATATGGAAAGACTTCGATACTGTTTTCCTAATCCAAACTAGCATTACAATGTTGACCAACGGTTGTAGTCTGACCACCGTGACTAATTAATGCTTGGAAGTGAACCGGTTCACGAAAACAAGGGCATTGCTGGTCACTTAAGCATCCTCATTCACCCTTTGCCTTATCATCAACTTTACGCTTCCATCCATGATACGACCTCAAGCCGTCACACTAAATGAGCCGGTTTATCAAGCGATCCATTCTATAAAGGTAACAATTTAAGCAGAAAAATTACTAAAATTCCGGATCAGGTGGAGTAAAGGTAACTAAATTTGTATTTTATATAAATGAGACAATTTGAATTAGATGATTTTCAATCCTATCCAATTCCGATGCGATCCACTCATTTGACGGGCCTACTAGTTGGCTATAAGTCCAATTGCTTTAATTTGCCACGTTTTCATTGATAACTAGTCAATCCTCATAAATGGCATAAGCTTATAACATTATTGCTTCTAATCAGTTTGAAACTTCCACCGTCTCCGGTTTTTTTCCCCTCCCAATTAATGATATCTTACACGTGTTAGATTGTCCTTTCGTTAGTAAAACCATTTCCAAAAAACAATTTGTAAGTGCTTCTGCGTGGTCAAGGGCTTGCCATGGTTGCTAATTAGTTTTTCCCCATGTGCCCTATGTATTGGTCAGAGAAGGAAATGCAATAGGCAAAATGAGCCATGAGGACATCAATAGTACCATAATTTTTGTTCTGCTCATTTTAACGTCATAAAATTTCAAACAGTCATTAAGTGCCTTTAAAGATGCCGTTGAAGCCCTTTCTTGCCCCAATTTGAGGATTCAAGACTATATTCGGTTGCAATTCAAAACCTAGCCCCTGTTTTCACTTGCAAATCAAAATCAATGCTTCATCCCGAACGCCACGCCGTCTACCCTCCTCCTTCGGCCACCACCACCATCATCATTTGAACTCCCTCTCTGTCTCTCCCTAAGTCCTCAGTGCCCCCAATTCCTCCTCCCTTCATTTGGAACGCCACGTCGTATTATTTATTCTAAAACAATGGCACTTGATATGTTTGGCAACACAAGTGACCAATGTCACTTGAATGATCTATTTTTAGAAGTCGTGGCACTTAAAATGATTACCTGGAAAGTTACGATGACAAAACGAGCGTCATATGATGGCACCATTAGTGTCCTTCTCTTAAGAATTGAGGACCCAAAAGCTAGTTGCTTTTTAGTAGTGGGATAAATGGCTTAGCTTTTGACGATCTTTCGAAGGACAGGATAATCAATGGGAAAGGTTTGGGCAAATTATTAATGGCTTAGGAATATTTATCCGAACTGCATATTTTTACCTTTCCAGGCAGTAGAGAAGTAAAATTTTGTTCCATGAAAACGAACAGCCGAAACTGCTGTCAGCAGAACGCAAAGAAGAACAAATCAGCACAAGTAAGAAAACCTACTATCAGACAAGCCCGCTGACAAGAACCAAACAACTCGAGATTCAAGCTATGCATTGCAAGATTCCCTGAAGATGGCATAATAGGTCTATGATTGAACCGATAGCTAGTCATGTTCTGGACTTCCAACCAGCTAACCTGCCATTGACATCAATATCGAAGCCTTTACGAAAAATTGATGCTGTAGAACTCTACAAGGGTGTGATGCTGCCAGAGGAAGAATGTCACAGTTGGATTCTGCAACATTCTCCCCAAGAATACTTCGACGTCCTCGATTGAAATTACAATTTACTGCAGTAGTGACAAGGGTTGGGTTTAAACCAAATGGATGGGTTGTAAGTCCCTCTTGAAAGATTTTTGTTAATAATGATTGTCACGAGTTGAGGTAGAGTGCATGAGCAGGGCCTTCCTTTGAAAAATGACACTTTTATGGAATCCAACGGCAATCACAATCTGTGCAGGAAAGGGTCAATTCATACCAATAATGTTAAGGTGCACGTATGAGTGAATTATATTAGAGAAATCTAACATCAAAATGTAGAGTAGTTAATATATCATAGTTGGCTCATTAGTCATTGGCTGGGTTCAAAGTTAGACTCCCTCTTGACGATCTCCCCAAGTGAAGGTATCAGAATTTTGCTGCTTGCACCCAATAGGTAGCATATGCATGACTCCCCCTAATTGATCAGAGTCACAAAATGCAAATAAGCTACTCTAGTGTCTATCTTCCGATAGGAAAAGGTGATGTTGTAAGCCTTGTGGAGAAAAGTATGGGTAACCATGCGTACAATCCTGGCTCTAGCAGCTGAAGAAGCTCTGTACCGATTCTAATCTCTCCTGTAAGACATCATTTGGTGTACCGTTTAGTCAGTTATATATTGAATAGAATTGCTGGGAAACGGAAGATACCTACATCTAGTTTGAAAGTGTCTACTGAGTGTAGCCATCATGGTAAGTTATGCTAGGAAGTTTGCTTTTGATACAGTTGAATACTAATGTGCCGCACCTGAATGTTGCTGTCATTTTGCATGATAGTGCCTGGGATACTATAAAACCTTAGCATTTATCATGGCTCGGCCACGTTCGATCTAGTTCAATAAAAATGCATGTGAAGCATTGTTTTATAACAAGCTCTGCTAGATAGTCCCTAGCCAATGGGTTGAACACACTCTGATTGCAATATCGTGCAAAGTTGCTGATCAATGGGAAAGTCTCTTCTGACAAATTGGGAGTCAGTTGTTCTCCAAGGAAAGAGTACCCTTATGACCTCCACTTTTGGAGGATCTTTCTTTTGCTGCCGGGTGCACCACAAAGCTTGTTTTCCAAGCGATGCTTCTGGGCCATCGTCCGCTTAAGCAAACAGTATATCACTCAAGATTAGAGTTTCACCTGGACAGATTGAAGATCGAAGTTGAATACTTTCACATTTTTTTCTTCATTTTTGTTCATCATTCTATCGGCAAGTGGACTTAGTCTCCACACCTGTCTACCAGAAAGCTTTCCTCAGGACTTTATTAAGTTTGAGTTACTTTTTAGGTCATCTAGCAAAAGCCTAATGAACGGGGCTTGATTCAAGTTGGAAGAGAAAAGTGTCGATGTGATCAATCCAACCACTTCCACCATTGCCATGGCATAGCAAGGCTTGGGCTAGCAGGTCTTGCAAAAGCCTTGGGCTAGAAGGTCCTGCAATTTGTATAATGCATATGAGGAAAACACATTCACCAAGGTTTATGTGGAAAAAATAGGTTAGAGAACATCTATTTAAGAGCTAAAACAGCCAAACAAGGGAAGGAAAAAAAAGTTCATTACTCTAATTCGTACCAATAAATAGGAATGAAGTTCCCTCCATCGCAATTACTGTTCCATTCAACATGTTAACTTTGAGACCACCAAAATCACAGGAAATAGATGTGTTAATTTATTCTGGTCACATTCCATCCATCGTACCGTTATGGTTGCTTAATGGTTGCTTAATGATAGATTTACATGTCGGTCTGCTTAGGCCAGTAGGGGGAACTCACAGCTATCGACAGCTATCCTTCTTACATAGAATCTCCAACATAATGTCTCCAGTACACCGTTTGTTCACTTGGCTTACTCGCACCTCTCATCTTTACTAGTATTATTGATTGTTTAGTTGATTAGAAACTGCATTCCTCTTGTCCAAGGATGACTTCCTTTCAGAGGGTTCAAGCTTGTTTTCTGAGCCGATGGAGGCATAGTTGTTTCAGGACCGTTAGTTTATCTCTGTGAGCTGTGATAGCTCTGATGAATATATCCACTCACTTTGCACTACATACCATTTTGGTGGATTATGGAAAAACTCGGCAGTTAGTTATCTCTATGAATTGTGATTGCTTTGATAAGTATATTCACTTTGCACTGCATACTATTTTCGTGGATCATAGAAAACTCAACGGTTAGTTATCTTTGTGAATTGTGATTACTCTTGATAAATATATTTGCTTGGCAATATATATCTTTTTGGTCCCTTTTTATCAAATATATATGTGTGGATATATATGTTAATATCAAGCTAAATTTTGGTTATATTGAGGCTACATCCTTTTAGGAAAGGACAGCCATGTCATATCCTCATTTTGCTGAGTTGGCGTGTGATAAATTAAAGAGAAAAATTACTAAAAATGAATTTCGGGTTAGGTGGAATAAAGGTAGCTGAATTTGTATTGTATAAAAAAAATAAAAAAGAATTTGTATTGTATATAAATGAGTAAATTTGAATCGGGTCATTTTCAACCTATTGAATTTCGATCTAATCCACTCATTTGATGGGCCTAATAGTGGGCTACAAGCCCAATTGCTTCGATTGCCACATTTTTGTCGATAGCTAGCCAATCCTCATAAATGGCATAAACTTATGACATTATTATTTCTAACCAGTTTGAAACTTTCACCGTCTGAGATTTTGTTTTTTTCCTCTCAATTAATAATGTCTTGTGCGCGTTAGATTTCCTCTTATCAGTAGAACCATTTTCGAAAAAACTTGTAAATGCTTCTGCGTGGCCAAGGGCTTGCCATGACTGCTAATTCGTTTTTCCCCTTGTGCCCCGTATATTACTCAGGGAAGGAAATTAATGGGAGAAAAGGGGGAAAATGACATTAATTAAACCTGATTTCTCAGTTGGTTAAGGATTTCGGATTTAGGTTTGATTAATGGTGTAAATTGAACATAATTTCTCAATTTCGGGTACATTTATGTCGCCATAGGCATTGTTTGATTTCATATCTTGAGTGTTGGCATCTCCAACGAGACGTGTTGAATTGTTTATACAAAGACAATGGCACATGTGATTTTTTTGGCAGCACAAGTGGCGAATATCACTGAAGTTGTGGCACGTAAATGATTCCTTAAAAAGTCATGGTGACAAAACGAGTGCCATACGAACGAATGTGTTGCTAACCTGCCGTTGGCATTATTATCAAAGCCTTCACGAAAAATCGATGCTCTAGATCTCTACAAGGGTGTGATGCCACGAGAGGAATGTGACATTTGGAATCTGCTACCTTCTCCCCAAGAATACTTCAATGTCCTCAATTGAAATCACAATTTATTGCTGTAGTGGCAAGGATTGAGTCTACAAACATGCCCCAAATGGATGGATTGCAATTCCTTGTAAGACTTTTGTTAATAATGATTGTCACAAGTTGTTGTAGAATGTATGAACAGAGCATTCCTCTGAAAATGACACTTTTATAGAATCCAACGACAATCACGATATGTGTGGGAAAGGGTTCATTGTCCTCATTGTGGCCCCACATAGGTCTGCCACTGTACATATATTGTCCACTTTAAATCTAATGGGCTCTCACGGTTTTGTTCCTCTGAACTTTGATTAAAAAGCGCATACTTACATATAAAGAACCCAAAATTTTATGAGTCAATCCATGACTCCATCCTTAGGTCATGTGAGACAAGAGATGTGCCCATTCCTTGCGCACACCGGTTGGGAGTCAACTTCGCCGTTTGAACCGTCACACTCTCCACCCCTTAAGAGCACAATGTCCTCACTATGGCCCCACACGCGGTTGGTAGTCGACTCTGATACCACCTATAATCACCTATAACACACTGGGTCCGTCATTGTACACTTATTGTCCGCTTTAAGCCTTTTTAGGCCCTCACAGTTTTGTTTCTTTAGGCTGCTTGGGTAGTTACACTCTCCACCTCTTGGGAGCATAGTATCCTCGCTATGGGCCCACACGCAGTCGAGAATTGACTCTTGATGGACTACTCGGGCTGCTCTTGTGGCGAGAATGAGTTGCTGCATCCTAGCCGAAGGATAGATGGTGAGATATTGTCATTGAAGAAGACTTTTGGTGTAAGAAATCCAATAGATATGTTAACCAAGGCTATCATCACTTAAGGACTGAGGCCACACTAAGACATTTTGGATTATAAAGACAAGTGAAGATATGAAAGACTATTGCTGATTTCAAGATCACCCTCCAGATGGGAGATTGATGGAGTTGTGGAGTTTGATAGGAAAATAATACAAAAATAGAGAGGTTTTTCATTATTAATGGCATACATATAATTTACTTGTTAAAGCAGCGAAGAATTATTGTTGTTAATGGCATATATGTGATTGTGTATGTTCTAACTCTTCCTATAAATTAGGACAACATCTTTTATAGTTGTAACCTGTAGCTCTAAAAACCATGAGATCATGTCATTTATTTTCTGATTTCGATAAGATTTTCCACGTAAAATTTCGTTTGTCTTCTTCTCCAATTTCTTCTCTTCAACGTTACGTGTTCCAAACGTAAGATCCTGAATAATCAGCATAAAAGAATCATAGGAGAGACTCCTTTAGCATCTGCAAAAAAACAGGAAATAAATACTCTTTAACAATGCGATGTTTAATTGTGATAAGCTGAAATGGATCGAGGTTCGGAAGATTTGTCCACTTTAATCCTACATAGGTTCTTCTTACAAATGATTGTCTCATCTTTTTGGCTGGACAGTATCATGTTGTTACGGTATAATACAGAGACTGGAGATCGTGTCATAGATTATTTCTACGATGTATGCTCTTCTCTTCGACCTATTTGGGTCACTCGCTTTGGCTTACGAGGATTTTCGCGCTTAATACATATTTTAGATTATGCCTCTCTTTGCTGATTATCAACAGGACATTTCACCTCCAATTGTAGTAAATAACGAAGCAAAATGCTACCCTAAAGTCAGTTGAGTCAAGTCGTTATACAAAGGAAAGCACCCCCTCGGGGAAGAGGCATGATTGCCAAAATGCCTTTGTAAAATAGACAAGACAAGGAAAAATTTCACGGGACTGAAAAAGCCACACGACATGATTCTGAACCATCGCGATCCCAATATAATTTCACCAGTAAATAAATAAATTTAATAAACTATTCATAGGCTGATTGAATTGTAAACCCCAAGAAACGTCACTTAGAGTCAATCAGTGCAGATCTGAAAATGATCTTTAACCCAGAAAGTCTATATTTAATGGGGATTTTGCGATTTAACTCCAGCCAAAGCAACCGACGTTCACATTTCGGATCTCGCCAAACTACGAAATCCATTCACGAGATAAACTTGGTCCAAGAAGTCCGTCACCACTTTTATGGTTTAAGGAAGATAAAATCACATCTGCATTTTCTCTTTTCAGTTTGTCTTTCCAGGGAAATGGTGTCCTATTAAATTAAGTTTGAGCATGCCGTCTGTTGCTGCACTTTAATGGGGATATTGTGATGTAAACATAGACAAATTGATAAGATTATTATAGTCAATGCGAAAATTACAAAAAAAATCCTAAATCTATTGTATTTGTGCTAATTCAATCCTTAACTTTTCAATTATGTCAATTGAGTCCCGAATCTTTTTACATTTTGCAAACTAAGTCTATTCGACCAATTTTGACAGGAAATTGTTGGCGTAGACGCTGGTCGTCCCTTTCTATTAGTTGCGTGAAAATGGAAAATGCCAACTGCAGCCAACAAAAGGGAAGTTAATAAAAGGGAAGGAGAACACTTGGCTAGTGAATTCCTTTATCCCCTCCCAAGTTTGTAGCACGCTATCCATGTGTATGTCCAGAATAGTCATTTCCTCTTCTTTATTTTATCTTTCCAAAATTCCCCACTTTTTTTTAATGATATATTACACAAACCACCCCACTTTGAGAACTAAACTTCCTTGTTAGTGTTAGCCTATCGATATTGTCCCCATTCAATATGTGGCCTAGTCTATTGTTGTCCACTACCATTCTAGAAGCCTATTAGGATCCACACCTTGTTCAAGCCCTCTCCTCTGAACGATCACTCCTGGCCCTCGTCGATTTGGGTATGGGCTAGTCTATCCACAAGCCATGAATCTTTTGGAGGGGTCTTCCTTTGATAGGGAAAAGTGCCAAAAAAGTCCTAAACCTTTTGTCTTTGTGCCGATTTAGTCCTAAACCTTTTTTTTGGTGCCGATTTAGTCCTAAACCTTTTTATGTTGTGCCAATTCAGTCCTTCCCGGCCAATTTTGGCCGGATTTTGCTGACTGGATGCCGGCCGGCTGACGTGGCCTTATCGGCGCTGACGTGGACAACTTTTAATAATATTTTAATATTTTTTTTATTTTTTTTACTTATTTTTTATTTTTTTATTTTTTTCCCTCCAGCCGGTTGCCGGTCCGGCAACCGGCCGAGGCGACGGCCGGCGAGGGCGAGGCCGCCCTCTCCGCCACCTTGCCGGATCTGGCGAGGTCGAGCCCCCGGCCATGGGCGAGGCTCGCCCTCGCCGGATCGGGCGAGGACGAGCCTCGCCCATGGTCGGCAAGGCTCGACCTCGCCGGATCCGGCGAGGGACGGCCATGGCCTCGCCGGATCTGGCGAGGTCGAGCCTCGCCGGCCATGGGCGAGGCTCGTCCTCGCCCGATCCGGCGAGGGTGAGCCTCGCCCATGGCCGGCGGGGCTCGACCTCGCCGGATCCGGCGAGGGACGGCCATGGCCCCGCCGGATCTAGCGAGGTCGAGCCTCGCCGGCCATGGGCGAGGCTCGCCTCGCCGGATCAAGCGAGGTGGCCGGCGAGGTCGGCCTCGCCCTCGCCGGCCGTCGCCTCGGCCGGTCACCGGACCGGGCTGGAGGAAAAAGAAAAAAACAAAAATAAAAATAAAAAATATTTAAAAATATTAAAATATTAAAATATTATTAAAATATTATTAAAAGTTGTCCACGTCAGCGCCGACAAGGCCACGTCAGCCGGCCGGCGTCCAGTTAGCAAAATCCGGCCAAATTGACCGGAAATGACTGAATTGGCACAACGTAAAAAGGTTTAGGACTAAATCGGCACCAAAAAAAGGTTTAGGACTAAATTGGCACAAAGGCAAAAGGTTTAGGACTTTTTTGGCACTTTTCCCTCCTTTCATATCATCTATAACAAATTAGATCGGTCCATGTGTGCCTAGTTTGCTAAAGGAATACTCTGGGTAACCTCACAAATGATGACCACTGGATATGTAATGACTTGGTCCGACGAGGGCAAGGAGTGGTCGCTAGGGCTAGAGGACCTACACAAGGAGCGGCTCCTAGCAAGCTTCTAAGATGGCAAAAGGGGCATGAATGCATTGAACTGTGCACTGAATAAGAGGAGAGTAATTTTGAAATATATATATATATATATATATATATATATATATATATATATAATAAATGGAATTAACTCCTCAAGGCACCTTTTGACGTAATGGCAAGTTTTGCTTTGGAACTCCAAAGTTGAGCATTCCTAGGCTGGAGCACTACCAAGATGTGTGATATCCTAGGAAAATGTCTGTCCATACATCAAAGGACAAAATCATGAGGCTCAGTATGGGATGAGCCAAAGCAGACAATACCTCAAGTAAGTTAATTCAGGGACGTCATAATATGATATTCTAGCAGGACCCTCTCCAATAGGTGTGTGGTTCGAGGATGACTTAGGCGAAAGTTGATGGGCTTATAACAACCCAATCTAACGAGGGCAAAGAGTAGTTGCCAGGGCTATAGAACTTGGACAAGGAGCAACTCCTAGTAGGCTTCTAGGATAGAACAGGGTAGTAATGAACCAAACCGTGCGTCGAATAGAGGGAGCGCAATTTTGGAATATATATGTGAAAACTAAAATTAACTCACGAATGCAGTTTTTGACGTCACAGCAAGCTTTGCGATCAAGCCTAGGCTAGGGCACTACCAAGATGGGTGATCTCTTGGGAAAGTGCTTGCATGTACGTCAAATGGCAAAATTATGAGGTTCGATATGGGATAGATCAAAATGGACAATATCTTAAGTAAGTTAATCCAAAGATGTCATGGTATATCCTAAGTCCAAAATTAGATGGGTGAAGCCTTGTTGAGTCATGTGCAAGCTAAAACCGATCTCCAAATGTTCATAAGTTTGTGTGGTTATTTAGACTACTCATTTTGGGATCTTGTCCCACGTGGACGAGGCCATCTTGTTACAATCATCATCCAATATTTTCGTGTTTGGACTCTTGTCAAGCGTTGAAGAATAGGATTTCATCAATTTTCCTCTTAATTGGTATTTCGTCATTACATGGGAAGATTCTACTGAGATTTTTATACATATTTCAGATGATGCCTCTTGTTGCTATAAGGCTGTGACAATCTACAAGTCAATTTCAAATTAAATGAATGGGATAATTGCACAAATAGTCCCGAACTTGGTTCGATGTGTAAAGTCGTCCTTGAACTTTTAATTTATTTATTGTGATCCTTGAACTTAGGCTCAATGTGCGACGTCATCCCTAGACTTTTAATTTGTTTAATGTTTAAAAGTTAATCGAGCATATTAAACATTTGATCAAAAATTAGAGATTATATTGAGTAAATTTAAAGTTCAAGCCAATTAGACTAGAGTTCATAGGTTATTTATGTTATTTTTTCCAAATGAAAATACGAAAGAAAGAATGACAGGTGCCAAATGACCGGAATGAGCTTTTAACTCCAAGTTAACCTTACTTGACTCAAGCGCAATCAGCGCAAAATTTGTAAATGATCAATGGTTAACCCAACCCAAAATAAAAGCAATTTGAATATGGAAGAACCAACTTTCGGAGAAGAAAAAACTTGAAGCATACAGACAAAGTCATAGCAACGAGGGAGAGCGATGGTTTTCCTTTATGCGAGTGTAAGTTCTTAGAAATTTTTGGGAGAAAAATAACACAACTACCATAAATTTCGTATGTAACTTATTTGAGTGTCATAACTTTTTGTTCAATTACTTAATTTTTATATTAAAGTAAAATCGATCATTTTAGTGTTATTTCATGCAAATCATCCGACATGATTTTTTTTCATTAATTTCCCATCCGATGTGGATTTTTTTAATTTTTGAATTTTGAATTTTGTTTTCCTTTTCTTTTCTTTGTTTCCCTTTTTTTAGGGCTAGAAAGGGTCATCAATGGCTCTCACCCGGACGAGGCCTTTGCAGCTGGCAAGGCTAGTTGGTGATCCTGACCAGCCTTAAAAAAGGACCAAAAAAGGATAAAAAAATTCAAAAAAATAATAAAAAACTTAAAATAATTATCATCACGGGTTTTAGCTTTGTCAACTTAACACGAATATCACGTGCCATGTTGTGAATACCCAAATGCGTTCATAGTACAAGTGAGCAAAAAGTCCTTTCATTTTTTGCTTTGTGTGGCTGAAACAAAGAAGTCAACAGGAATTCCATGCACATGCTTTGCGTTTCCAACTCAACTAGGGGCTAATGATTGTTCTCCTTTTTGTTTTGTCAAATATTGCGTGGCCCAGCTTGACAGAGTTGAATAAAACATGCACGCTTCCCGCTTTTTATTTTTATTTTTTTGATAAAAGATAAGAAATATATTAAAGAAAGACTAAATGTACGAAAAATCTTATCACCCGACTGTTCCCACTTTCTTTGTTTCCTATACATGCAGAAAAATAAATGCAAAATGAAATCCATGCACAACCTTTTTCTTTTCACAATTATAGCTGAACATAAATGCAATCATGAGTAATTGGACCGAAGGAGAAATCCCATGGAATCACGAGGACGGCCGGTCTAATTTATTTAGACTAAATATTGTTCAATAAGCTCAAATTCGAGACATGCTTCAACATACCATATAACCGGTCATTACTCTATTCTTGTATACAATAGAAAGAATGGATGCATTCAAGTTCAGCAGATGAATTCAATCTCCTAGAATGTCTCGATATCCTGTCATTCATAGGGAATATACTTCTATCGGTTCAGTAAGATCTAAATATTACCTATGAAACCGCGTCAACTTTGGAGGAGTGGAGAAGAAAAGCCCAACCATGGCGGGCCATTGAGGCTATACTTTCAAAAATGATTGCTGTTGGGAGCTACAGTTCCGACTCAAACCATTTTACTATCGCCAAACGAAACTGTCCTGGTCATTAAATACCACCATCCCGAAGGAATATTGGCATTTTGTGAGTGCACTTACACAGAGGATCTAAGCACTGTAAGCTTGGCTCACAGTAATCCCATTTTTATCATTTTCGATCTGCCTATAACAGGTGAAATTTTCCTGGGCAATTATCAAAAATGCTTCCTGAATTTGTTCATCATTGTTCTTACGACTGTGTACTTGTGTATTCTTTGCTCGTCTGCTCCATGTTTCAAGTACTTCAAAGCAGCACAATTTACAATATAACTTCATCGAGGCCACTCATTCAGAACCAAACCCTTGTCTCTCCTCGTAAAATCTTCGAGCTCGGGTTCTTCGTGCCTAATGGATCGGAAAAGCAGTACGTAGGAATATGGTACAAGAACACGCCTTTCTTCAAAGTTGTCTGGGTGGCCAATAGGGACAAGCCACTTGGACACAAAGATCAATCTGCAAGTTTGATAATTGGCGGAGATGGAAATCTGAAGCTTCTTGATGGGCAACAAAATACCGTCTGGTCTACAAATGTCATGGCGAAGTCTAATTATTCTGCAGCAGTGCTTTCAGACTTTGGAAACCTTGTTCTTCAAGACGGGAATGAGAATGAAATGTGGGAAAGCTTTGATGAGCCAACCGACACCCTCCTGCCAAACATGAAGATCGGAGTAAATGTGAAAACAGGAGAGAAAAAATACTTGATTTCCTGGAAAGGTGAAGATAATCCATCGCCCGGAAGCTTTGTCCTTGGAGTGACATCGGAGACACCGCCTCAGCTTTTCGTTTGGAATGGATCAAGTCCATACTGGAGAAGCGGACAGTGGGATAAATCCAAGTTTAATGGAATACCGGCCATGAGCAACGCATACCTGAGTGGCTATGAGCTCCAGCAAAGTGTCGACCAGGGAACAACATATTATTCCCGCAATATTTACAACAACTCCTTTGGATATTCTTCCATCTCATCAGAAGGATCTATGGAGTCTGTTCGTTGGGGCGATGGATGGTCATACAAGTGGGAAGCATCACGAACTAACCGCTGTGAAATTTATGGAACATGTGGTCCTTTTGGAGTTTGCAACACGTTTAGTTCACCTATATGCAGCTGCTTAAAAGGGTTTAAACCCAGGTCAGATGAAGAGTGGAACAGAGGAAACTGGACCGGAGGGTGCGTTCGGAAAATGGAATTGAATTGTCAGAAATCCACACGTGCAGCAGCTATGACGACTGTGGAAAAAGACGTGTTCTGGCAAATGAAACATATGAAATTGCCTGATTCTGCTGATTATTTGTCAAACATAGCTGATGCAGAAGGATGTCGAAGTTGGTGCCTGGGAAACTGCTCGTGCTTGGCCTTTTCTTATGTTGATGCTGTAGGATGTATGGCTTGGTGTAAAAACCTCATAGATACTCAGCAATTCTCTAGAGAAGGCAAAGATCTATTTATTCGACTTGTGGATGTGGACAAAGGTTGGAAAGGTTGAATTAATTTGCGTTTAATCTTGCACTGCTTGTGGTTCTTATAATGTATTTTCCCAGTTCAGGTGTACCTACGAAGACAAAACTCATCATCAGCTTAAGTACTATTTCTGGCATCATGTTATTCGGAGCTGGCATTTCAGTGTGTGGTCTTTTCAAGCGGAGAGGTAATAAAAGACGTGCAGTTTATGGCTGTTTTAAGTGTGATTTCATGTTAACCGAGATGTGAGAATCTTGTATCATTGGTAAAGCAATGGCTTCAGAAGCTTGGCAATCACTACAATAGAAGCACTGTTGCTTCTCATGTTCTCACGCTTATTATCAGTCGTTTTTGTTTTGTTTGTAAAATTTCAGGGAAATTTAGGAAAATGACAATCCCAAGGGTCCTTAATTCAAAGGCCACAGCCAACAGATCAGAGGAATTGCTGAGGGAAACTTCATGGAAAGAGCAAATGAAGCAAGGTGATGCATCGGAATTAATGGTTTATGATTTGGACAACATACTCCTTGCAACGAACAACTTCAACATGAAGAACAAACTCGGGCAGGGAGGGTTTGGCCCTGTTTATAAGGTAAAGAAAAAGCCTTTGCCGAGGGAAATCCAGAGATTATCCAAGATCTGATAGTTATGTTCGTTTGAAAACAGGGAAAGCTAAACGATGGTAAGGACATAGCTGTGAAAAGACTTTTGAGCAGCTCAGGCCAAGGCATTGCAGAGTTCAAGAATGAGATCCTCCTGATATCCAAACTTCAACACCGAAATCTAGTGAGACTTGTTGGTTACTGCACTGAAGGAGAAGAAAGGATACTAGTGTATGAGTACTTGCCGAACAGGAGCTTGGACGCCTTTCTTTTCGGTTTGTCTCACTCTCTAAAGAACTTATTTCTGCTTTCAACAAAATACGGTACTAAAACTAGATATTGTTTCTGTTTACCACCTTGATTAGATTCAAAAGAGAAAGCAAAACTCAGCTGGGGCATCCGCTTCCACATTATCCAGGGCATTGCAAGAGGGCTGCTCTACCTCCACCGCGATTCATGCCTCAAAGTCATACATCGAGATTTGAAAGTGAGCAACATTCTCTTGGATGAAAAAATGAATCCCAAGATTTCAGATTTTGGGCTAGCGCGGATGTTCGAAGGCACTCAAGTTTTTGTAAATACTCACAAAGTTGTGGGGACACTGTAAGCATTCTATCATCAGTCTTAAGAGTACTTACTCATGAGGCAATTTGTCACCTAGACAGCAGATTAGCAATTTAATGTCCTCACCTTTCCCTTCATGCATGTTCCTACTATTGTCTTTTAATATGACCAAGAAAATTCTTCCATTTACATCCAACGGTTCCAATAAGCCAGTTATGAGGTGGCTAGTACTATCACTTTGAGGGGATGAATATGTGATTATGCACAATTAAAGCGGAATTTAAAACAATGAAGTTCCATATTGTGAAAGAACAACATTTGATGAAGACTACACAGGGATCAGAACTACTATGTGCAATAAAATATCAATCAAAATGAAAGAGAGATTAAGAGATAGAATATATTGCACATGACAGTCATAGTGGCAACAGTTATAGTAGTTCGGCTTATAGTAAGCTAACATCCACTCTCTCATTCCGATAGCCTATTGGCTGGATTTCAATAGAGAATCAATTAGAGATTACGGAGTCTGAGTACTCTCCAGAATGTGTGATCGTATCTTCTAATCTCACATAGTCACTCTAAATGACAGCCTCTCAGAGATTACAATTTCAACTCAGAGAGACAAGTATGAAATGTCGAGGCTCTCTTTTGAACTTTAGAATTATAGACTTCAAATCTTGTTTTCTTTTAGCACCATGATCTCCTTTTATATTCTTCAATTTCCAAGCTGACCGTTAGACTAAGGATCATTCATCCAATCCACCCGCTGGACCTAAATGATATGAGAAGATCTTATTGCTACTTGGATCACAAGACTAGAATCTTCTTATGATTCCATTGCCCATACAACAGATGTTGGGTTTGCATAAGTAGAGTTCTTCGTTAGGTAAGAGCACCTCAAAATGATTGTCATATGAATCAGGAATCCTTAAGGTTTTGTTAATCTTCAAAACATATTGGGAAGTTTTCTCAACAAGTTTGTTCATAGATAATTATAAACCGGTTCTATAATGCAAATGCTAAAAGGTATTAGAAAGGCAGTACTAGTTGATTTGGTTTCTGACCTCTCATGTCATCGTCCTTGAGTCTGAATTTTTGTTTGAATTGTATTTCGTGAACCTTCCATCTGTATAAGTTTTTATACCTTTATTATGATGATGGCATCCTAGTATGAGAACATAACATGTCCAAGTCATACAGGGGTTACATGTCTCCCGAATATGCCATGGGTGGGATATTTTCTGAAAAATCTGATGTTTATAGTTTTGGCGTACTGATATTGGAGCTTATCAGCAGCAAGAAGAACACAAGTTTAGATTACCATGGACAGCATCTCAATCTACTGACCTATGTAAGCATCAAATCTAACTTCAAACTAATATCACCATTCAGGTTTCAATCATCGGTAATCCCTGGGACAATCTAAAAATCAACCGGTTGTTACAGGTATGGCATTTGTGGTGTGAAGGTAGAGGATTGGCCCTAATGGATGAAGCCATTGCTGACGCATTTTCGCTGTCAGAAGTGATGAGATGCATTCAATTAGGACTTCTCTGTGTGCAGGAACATGCCACAGATAGACCCGACACGTCAGCTGTGGTTCTAATGCTAAGTGGGCAGTCTGATCTTCCACAGCCAAAGCAACCAGCATTTACATTTCAAAGCTCAACGACTCATGAAGTCCAATCACAAGAAGAACACATTTGGTCCAGGAATTCCATCACCATTACTATGGCTGAAGGAAGATAAAACTCTCATGTGCGTTGTCTCTGACCAATTCATCTTTCCCGGAATTCAGTGTTTATCAAATTATCTGCTTGAATAAATAATCTGTTGTTGCACTATTACGTTGATCTATGATGTAAACATAGAGATAATGAGGGGCTCCCAGTTGCCATCGCTCTATTAGAAGAGTTTTATGTGTGCACGAAGGCACAAAAATTCAGAATGTCTGTATGCATCGAGATAATCTCAATATGAACATGAATACCTTGAGTGTTCTTCACTGTGGAATTGGTATATGACTGCGCATTCATTTTGGTTGTCAAAATTGATACCATTCTGATGTCAAAGCATAATCTTGATTTGCTCTGAGAAGTCGATGTCATTTTGAGTGTTCTGTCCAATTGATGATACTCCCTCCTTGCAGTTCCAGTAACTTTCCCATCAAAGTTTTGATTAAGAATTGGAAAAAGAAAAGGAGAGCAGGAAAGTCTTCCTATGGACCTTTTTGTCTTGGAGATGGTCAATAGCCAAATTATGTGATCCAGGATCATTGTCACACACTCACTATCCTATATAAAAATAAGCCTTCTTTGAGCGAAAAAAGAAAGGGAGTTTTAGGAAAATGACAATCCCAAGACTGCTTAAGTCATTGGCGACAGCCAACAAATCAGAGGAACTGCTAACAGAATTTGCATGGAAAGAGCGAATGAAGCAAGGTGACGCATCTGAATTGCTGGTGTATGATTTTGACAGCGTACTCCTTGCGACAGAAGGAGAAGAAAAGATAGTAGTGTATGAGTACTTGCCGAACAAGAGCTTGGACTCCTTTCTTTCTGGTTTGTCTCACTCTCTGAAGAACTAATTTCCATTTTCAACAAAATATGGTACTGAAACTAGATATTGTTTCCACTTCGTTACCTTGTTCAGATTCAACAGAGAAGCCAAAACTTAGCTAGGCCATATGCTTCCACATTATCCTCGGGGTCACAAGAGGGCTGCTCTCCCTCTAACGCAATTCTTGCCCCAGGGTCATACATCAAGTTTGGAAAGAGAGCAACATTCTCTTGGATGAAAAGATGAATCCCAAGATTTCAGATTTTGGGCTGGCACAGATATTCGAAGGCACTCAAGATTCGGTTAATAGTCACAAAGTTGTTGGGACACCGTAAGCTTTCTATCGTCCCACTTAAGAGTAGTTACTCATGAGGCAATCTGTCACCTAGACTGCAGATTAGCCATATAATGCGCTCACCTTTCCCCTCGTGCATGTTCCTACTTTTGTCCTCTAATATGACCGAGAAAACTCCTCCATGGACATCCAATGGTCCAATAAGTCAGCTGGCTCCGAGGTAATTGTAGACCAGCGCTGAAATATAAATGCTAAAAGGTACGAGAAAAATAGTACTTGTCGAGTTGGAAGTATCACCTCCAACTTTCTGACCTCTCATGCAATCATCCTAGAGTCTACGATTCTTTGTTTGAACCAGATATCGTGAACCCTTCACATGTATGATATGTATACCTTTATCATGAGTATGGCATCCTACGTACGAATATAACATGTCCAAGCCATACAGCGGCTACATATCTCTGGAGTATGCCATGGATGGGATATTTTCTGAAAAATCAGATGTTTATAGTTTGGAGTACTGATATTGGAGCTGATCAGCATCAATTTGTCTACCAGAAAGCTTTCCTCAGGACTTTAACCAAGTTGAGTTACTTTTTTGGGTCATCTGGCAAAAGCCTAACGAACCGGCCTTGATTCAAGTTGGAAGACTGATATGATCAATCCAACCACTTCCACCATTGCCATGGCCTAGCAAGGCTTGGGCTAGCAGATCCTGCAATTTGTGCCAGGTCAAAACTCATTATAGGCAGCTGAAATAATTCATTGAGGAGAATAATAAGCAGAGCTATGATGCCAAAATTACAACATCTCACTGCTAACAAGTCCGTCCGTTTAAGAAAAACTATTCATTCTCATAGAAGAGATTCGGCAACATAAACTGAACCCGATTCAAGTAACTGATGACCGTACTCACTTTTTCCCCCTCCATTTCCTTATGTTCATGTATATCACTTGGCAATAGTTACAAGGATAACATCTTGGTTTACATTAGCTTGCCTTTTAACTTTCAATCGTGACATTTTGTACAGTGAAAAATGGTTGAAACCTGAAATTCATAATTAGAACTCAGAGTAGGAGGAGCACTCGCCTGGAACCGGATGCATGCACACTTTTCCATTGAAAATCACGGTCTGTCTCGAAAGAGAAGAAGGTCAAATAGCCTAAATTAAAGAGTCGAGCTTTGTTATTTCCCTTCATATATTTGGGATTTATTCGCTGGTTAGCGCAGTTACTTGCAACGGGAGATGTGAAAACGTATTAAGCTCGAAATTCATCTCACTTCCCAAGGCTATTTCAGTTATGGTGTAAGGTCATATCTAGTCTGTTAAATTGACTGTCAAGACATGTTGCATAAAGCAGGATGCAAGTGTTTTTAACATTCATTTGCAAGCAAATATTTGTTCTGTCAAGTACAATCCAGGATCTAGCATTCATGCTGCGGAGCGTATCTGCTTTTCTCAGTCTATGATTTAACCAATGGATTTTCCACTTTAAGACATGAAATTCTGGACAGATCAACGTACCCTGTGCACTTTTGAGTTAAGTTGAGCCTGTTGACTTGACATTTACCTTAAAACATGCTCGAGAAAGAACATCTTGATACTATACTCAACCGCGAAGTACAACATTTGGAAGCTCCACCGGTTATACATATGCATCATCATCGTAGATTGTCAGAGATATTGGTGATGGCTCATCTCTTATAGTCATATCGTCAGTGTTTCCACAAAGATCATCGCCAATCCTGCTGCTCGGCACTAGCTCGCTTCTTCTGACAGGAATGAGACTGATAAGGATGCAAAGTTCGTATTTTACTTGTGCCGGCATTGGAAGAACGATAGCACAGCTGCAAGTAGTCAGAGAACGGTCAAGGTACTCGTCCTTGCAGTCTGAATGATCAGCTTAACGAAGAAAATAATAGGATTGAATCATGAAGGTCACGCAGCATGTTATACCGAACTGTTAGGCATCAAATAACGCTGGAACATGATTTTAATGTTAAGTCTCTAACTTCTGTTTTGAATAGAGGAGAATTGTTCCTAGCTTCCCAAAAATGTTTGGTTAATCATCACCATTAGTGAAGCGACACGCTCTAATATGGGCCAGGCCGGGCCAAATTCGACGGGGCCTGCGGTACTTCCTCGTTTGTTGTCTCCATTAGTGACTTCGACGTATTTGCCCTTTCAATCGCGAGGTGCATAAGCAGTTCGGCTCGAGAAAGACGGAGAAAGCAAAACAGTAGCATACGGGTGGCCCCATCGAGTTGCCAAATATCCCCTGCTCGAGACTATCGTCCCGCATCACGACCCTACCCCATTCCTAAAGATCCTCCGGGACTTCCGGCATCGCGAGCCGTATCCGGATTCAGAAATTTATTCGGCATATCCAGACGGATTTCATGCGGGAAAAGCAAAGGACCCTTTTAGAAAAGGTACCGACCGTCCGTGCAGCTCGTGATCCACACGGATCATCCGTGCTCCTCACTGATCGATCGTTGTCGACGCATCGTCCACCGACGTAGAAAAACACGCCACGCCACGATCACTTCGACAGGTCGCCATCCGTCCCACCTACTCACGACATAAACAAACCATTGCCAAAGCCACTTTCCGGGCGAGGTAGGCCTAGTCCCGCAAACACGAGCCGCCAGAATTTGTTGCGAACTCGTGCACGATTCACATTCGAATCTGTTGACTAAATATCCTAGTATATTTTATAGTCGACGAAACTATCCATGATCTATAGTGACTGATAAACGTAAGAAGCGTTTATGCTTTAAGATATGCTCATGCTAAAAAGATTCTTTATGACCGATGGGCCTACATAAACAAGTCTGGAGGAATGGAAAGTTCACGTTGATAGCAAGATGTCATGTCTATGGAAGCTACATCACTATTGTTGTTAAAGTATCTTCCCAAGAATAGTTGATCATATCCAAGAAGCAACATACAGCATGGATATTAATAGGTGGACCATGTGAATATTAACAATGCTACTTAGTGGATGTCAACTAAGCTACTGCGTGGATATTTCAAGGATTACATTTGAATATTAGAGAGGCAAACACTGGATATTTGCAAGCAACTGCATACCACTTACTCTACCTACAGCGACAATCTTATCACGAACTTCAAAACTATTACTTTCAGATAATTCATCTCATCCCTTGATAACTTTTATCATTTGGTATGGATTCCAATTTTAGAAGATATTGATTTAATTTCTATCTTAAGATTATATTTGTGATATAATTAATCATGCAAAATATCTTAATTGATTGAAAATCATCCCAAAGACAAAATTCTTTCCTTAATTGAGGAACTCCACATATGGAAGCTAAGATTTAACTGTATTGACGATTAAATTGATGGGTTCTTTGATTGTTCCATCTCAAAGTCTATCCTAATCTTCTTATCAATTGTCCAACGACTAGTTTGGAGATTGATCCTCATTAAAATTATCCAACGGGATGTTTTGGATGCCAATGAGTATCAAAGAAGACCAACGCGCTGAAGAGAGAGCAATCTATGATTAACAATTCTAAAGTTCAAAAGAGCTTCACATTGTTTCATTGTTTTTAGTGAGATTACAACGGTATAATGAGTCATATCAGCTTGTATACAGGCAATACAACCTTGAGAAGAAAAGCTTGAGAATAAGCAGCACTTACTACCGTAATTTCTTATTAATTTACTATTAGAATCCACAAAGCTACCAGTGTGGGAGAGTAGATATAGGTCTACACAAAGCTGAATCACTATAAAGCACTTTGTGCAAAGTCTTCTATCTCTCTGATTATATTTATTTATTACTTAGTAGAAACACCACACTCAACCATGTAAGTATCACTAGAATTTGATTATGTTCATAGTGACTCTCTAAAGTATTATTAGAAAATTTTGCTAAAAAAAAAAGTATTATTAGAATTTGTTCATATCAATACTTTCTTTCTCATAGTCACACCGGTGAGAGGCCAATAATATGTTCGGGGCCGAACAATGTTTTGACCAGACTCAAAAAAGTCCTAAACCTATTGCAATTGTGCCAATTCAGTCCTAAACCTTTTTTTTATCCAATTTAATCCTAAACATTTTATAATTGTGCCAATTTAGTCTATCCGGCCAAAATTGGCCGGCCGGCGCTGACGTGGATGCCGGCGGGGGACAGCCGGCTGGTGAGGCAATTTTTTAATATTTTTAACTATTTTTTTCGAATTTTTTAATATTTTTAAATATTTTTTTAAAAAAAAATTTTATCACCTTCCCCTTCCTCTCTCTAGCCGGCGCCGGCCAGAGGAGAGGGCCGGCGAGGCTCGCCCCCGCCGACCGAAGGCGAGGGCCGACGAGGTCAGCCTCGCCGGCCACTGGCAAGGGCGAGGCCCTGCCATATCCGGCGAGCTCGGCCCTCGCCAAGGCTGGGCGAGGCTGAGCCTTGCTAGATCCGGTAGGGCCTCACCCGGCCACGGCAAGGGTCGACCTCGCCAGTGGCCGGTGAGGCCGCCGTCACAGCGGCAAGAGCCTGGAGCTGCCCGTACGAGATATTCTCCAAGCAAACGGCGCCGCCTTGCACCTGACCCCTACCCTCCCCGACCGAATTCACCCTCTCGAGGGCCACGATGCCGAGCACCGAGGAGTGGGGGCGGTTCACGGGGCGCTTGACGACGGGAGGGAAGTCACGAAACCGCAGCCTCGCCGTGGCCACCGGCGAGGCCGACCCTCGCCTTGGCCGGGCGAGGCCACGCCGGATCCGGCGGGCCGATCTCGCCGGATCCGGCGAGGCCCCGCCCTCGCCGGTGGCCGGCAAGGCTAACCTCGCCAGATTTGGCGGGGCCCCGCCCTCGCCAGTGTCCAGCGAGGCTGACCTCGCCTCCGACCGGCGGGGCGAGCCTCGCCATTGGCCGGCGAGGTCGCCTCGCGGTCATTGCCTCTGCCGGCGGCCGGCCGAGGAAGGGGAAGCCAGAAAAAAATAAAAAGAAAAAAATAATTAAAAAATTCGAAAAAAATTCAAAAAAATAATATATATATATATTAAAAAATTGCCTCGCCGCCGCTTGTCCCCTGCCGGCGTCCACGTCAGCGCCGACCGGTCAATTTTGGCCGAATGGACTGAGTTGGCACAATTATAAAAGGTTTAGGACTAAATTGGACAAAAAAAAAAAAAAAAAAAGGTTTAGGACTGAATTGGCACAATTGCAATAGGTTTAGGACTTTTTGGTAATTCTCTCTTCAAAATAATTACCCGAACAATTTTAAGATCCAAAATATCTACTCAACTTGTTTCGTGTTTGGGTCGTGTTCAGGGCGGATTTTTGGACACCCCTAACACCCACATCCACTTGACTCTAGCATTTATTTGTCAAGTTTTTTAAAATCCCATATTCACACCCTCTAGATAATTCTATTAGCCACTTCAGAATTGATTTGCTCGATGGCCAAGTAGCTACAAAAGCACAACCATGTCACAGGGGTTCGCCCATTAGGACAGCGGGCTTCACTAGCATGATCGAAATTTCCTCCTCAGCAGCTCATGCACATAATGAAGTTGGAAGATGAGCTCGGAGCTTTCACATTCGTAGGCACGATACCCATTTGCCGGACAAGCAGCCTTGGTCAAACCAAGCAAAGGGATTTTGCACTCTCTCAATGATAACAATTGTTGTTATGTCGACTCAATAAAATTAAGCTGACCAGATTCGAAATCTATTAACCGATAGAATGTGAGATTTTGTGAGACTACTTTAAATTGTTCTAAAAACTTAAATCATTCATCTCATAATTTAAGTTATTAGAATGGTCGATACTGGTCTCATAAAATCTCACATAATATCAGAGTAGGAGTTTTTGCGTTCAAATTTTTTCAGACCATTATACTGATCCAATTCCATTATAAATTTTTCGGTTCAGTTCGGTGCCAAGACACTCAAAACCAAACTGAGTTAAGGAATATTCGGTTCTCAAACTTCACTTTCAACGCCAGCCACCGGCCATATTAAAAATTGGTGGACCTGCTTGAGTTGTCTATAGTGCCGCTTTCGTCCCACTTTCGCCGAATCGACATCGTTAATTAAGAGAAACTAGCCTCTCCACCCGTCAAATTCCAATCAGATTAATCTATCAATTTCCTAAGTTTCCAGGAATTGTCCTTGGGACCATTTTTTACTATACGCCGCATCATCCGTCAACCAAAGTTTAGGACAAATTCACGTACTTCTCGTCCCCTTTTCCCCTTTCGCTTTCCCCGATTTAGCAATTTTTCTTTTCTTTTCTTTTTTTTTTTTTTTTGTAAGTAAAAGGGCAAGGAAGGGTACTCAGAGCAATTATCCCTATGACTCATAGAAAATAACTCAAATGATCTTTGAATTTGGTTTGATGTACAATGCGATCTCTTAATTTCTAATTTGTTCAATGTGATATTCAAGCTTTTAGTTCACTTTCAATATAGTCCCAGTACTATATGAACATATTCGACATTGTCTTGCACTTGAATTAACATAAGAACAATATTGAATATTTTCATATAATTTAAGAACATGATGAAACATGTATATTAAGTTAAAGTTCAATATCAAAGACTATAGTCATATGACACGTCAGACCAAAAGTTCAGAAACCATTTGTGTTATGATTTATAGAATTCACCAAGAGCTTCACACTCATCACAGGAATGTTCAATTGAAAGCCCCCTCCCCCGATCCTCACATGAATGGACCCACCACAGAAGCCCCCATCGACGTGTCGAAAATTTAGAGATATTCAAACGCCCGAAAATACAAGCCAATCAAAAATTCACTTGCTCGTGACCTAGCCTGACTTCCATCAAGGTGTCGGGTTTCCGGATCTCCCCCTCGAAAGTGCCACCAATGTGCCCGAAATTTAGAGATAACAAATGCTCAAAAATACAAACTGATCAAAGATTCACTCGTGACATGACTCGACTTCTCTTTCGAGGAGGGCCCCGGGTTTCCGAGTCCTCCTCCTCCCCCCAATTTTAGCAAGAAAATTTCGACGCTCTTTCCTTGCGTCTTCCTTGCTGTCCATGGCAAAAGCACGCAAGCCCGACTTCCGCGTAGAAAATAAAAGGTCAAACGGATCAGGCCCGAGAAAAACATCTCCTTTCGCCTATCAAATCCCTAAAAATTCAATACCGCCTTTCTCCGCTCGAAGATCCCGATCCTGATCCCCGATTCCAGGGAATCGAATTCCGGAAAATCGAACTGTAAGAAACTGAATAGAGATTTTAGAGGAAGGATAATTTTCTATATTCTTTCTATATATTATCAATGTACATGTACAATGTGTTTATATTACAAGATGTATGTAAAAGAAGCAAGAAATATTTTACAATTCCAATCCGATCGGATCCAATTAGATCTGATCCTTAATTGATCATGATTGATGCTGTCAGTCTCACATGTATCTTTCAACACTCCCCCTCAAGCTGGTGGCTTGTAGATATCCAAGGCGCCTAGCTTGCTTAGGAGATATGCGTGCTGACTTTGACACAAAGGCTTAGTGAAGATGTCTGCTGGTTGTTCTTCGGTTCGGATCCCCAGTGCCTCAATTATTCCTTGCTGGATCTTCTCTCGGGTAAAGTGACAATCCACTTCTATGTGTTTCGTTCTTTCATGGACTATCGAGTTTGAGGCAAGTTTGAGGGCTGCATCATTATCGCAAAACAACCTTGTTGGTCCTTCAACCTGTACTCCAAGATCTTGAAGCAATCCTTGCAGCCACACCACTTCACATGTTGTCTTTGCCATGGCTCGATATTCTGCTTCTGCTGAAGATAAGGAGACGATTGGTTGCTTCTTGGTCTTCCATGAAAGCAAGGAATCCCCTAATTTAATACAGAAACCTGTTGTGGACCTTCTGCTCATTGGACATGTCGCATAATCTACATCACAATATGCAGTCATCTTCATGTTACACTTCCTAGAGAGGAGGATTCCAAGACCTGGGCATTTTTTCAGATATTTCACCACTTTGAGCGCTGCATTTATGTGGGACTGCTTTGGACTATGCATAAACTGACTGAGTGTTTGGACTGCATAGCTGATATCCGGCCTGGTCATAGTTAAATAGATGAGTTTTCCAACGAGCTTTTGATAACTCATGAGATCTTCCAGTGTAGGATCAACTTCTTGAGAAGTTCCAGTATCATACTCTGCTGTGGTCAATTTGATATTTTGCTCAATTGGAATCACAGTCGGTTTACATCCTGACAATCCAGCTTCTGATATGATTTCCAGGGCAAACTTTCTCTGGCTGAGAGATATCCCCTGGTCTGAACGAGCAATTTCTATGCCAAGGAAGTATTTTGGCAACCCCAGATCCTTGATATGAAAGGTCAAGTGCAAATAATTCTTGAGTCTTTTGACAGCTATCTCATCATTGCCCATGATTAGTATGTCATCCACATATATCATTAAGTATATAGATGACGTACCTTTAGTCCACGTGAAGATGGCATAATCAAATTTGGATTATCGAAATCCGGTAGCTATCAGAGATTCAGAGAATTTTGCATACCATTGTTTGGATGCTTGCTTCAGCCCATACAGGGATTTGCGAAGACGACATACTCTATTCTCCCCTATCTCCGTAAACCCTGTGGTACATCCATGTAAATCTCTTCGTCTAGTTCTCCATGTAGAAAAGCATTATGGACATCCATGTTATGCAGTCCCCAGTCCTGAAAGGCTGCTACTGATAGAAAGGAACGTACCGTAACGTCTTTGGCGACAGGGGAGAAGGTTTCATGGTAATTGAAGCCTTCTCGCTGAGTGAGGGCCTTGGCCACTAGCCGAGCCTTGTATCTTTCAACTGATCCATCTGCTCGATGCTTGATCTTATATACCCATTTATAGCCAATGGCCTTCCTATTTGGAGGAAAAGAAACGAGATCCCAGGTCTGATTGTCCACCAAAGCCTGCAATTCTGCTTGCATAGCTTTCTGCCATCGTGGGTCAGTGCTCGCCTCATCATAATTGGATGGTTCTCGTCCCTCAGAAATATGAGAAATGCAGCAACGATGTTTGTCCGACAGTCAGTCGAAAGAGACATAAGAGGATATGGGGAATATAATACCTGGCGAGTTTCTGACCCCGCATACATAGTCCTTCGTCCAGGTCGGTGGGCGTGTAGCTCGCCGGGAATGCCTTGGCAGGGTACTTGAAGAGGGTAATGAGCCCACCTCGGTATGAACAGCAGGTGATGAGTGATCCATGTCAGTGTTGTCAGGAGTTGGATCTTGCACAACTTCATTGATTGAGAGTTGGTTTGTGGACTCCAGCAGGGGTTGTAGCGCCATTTCTGATGTAGAGGGCCCCCTGTGATCCGAGCCTGAAGGAAAGAGAACGTATTCCGTATCATGTGTGGCTTCTTCAAATTGAAGAGAATAATGATGTCCTCCAGTGTCAGTGTGAAGCTCCTATGTAGCAAAGGGAAAGATATTCTCCTGAAATGAAACATCCCTACTGACAAAGAATTCCTTTGCAGACGGATCATAAATCCTGTACCCCTTTTGCAAAGAGGGACATCCCATGAATATGCAACGGCGAGCACAAGGACTCATTTTATCTCTAGGTCCCACTATGGTAGTGTAGCACTGGCAGCCAAAGATCTTGAGATGATTCATGTTCAGCTTCTTTCCAAAAATCAATTCGAAAGGACTTCTACCGTCAATTTCCGCCCTTATACAATTGCCTATCCATGTTCTGATGAACTAGCTACATTTTTTTCATTGACGCCCTAATTTTTCATCGGTTGGTACTGGGATTGTCCCGTCGATGAACCCTTCTTTGTCCTTTGTGATGAGGGCTCGGCGGAACTCTCATGCCCAACTCGAATAGTTGTCGAATCCTGTGAGATGGTTGCTGATGAGCTTCAACTCGGGTCCGTCCACTGTGGATACATACAGTGCGTTGCCGGGTTCTGGTCGACCCATGGCGGCCGCCAATGGAAAGGGAAGGAAGCCTGTCAGAAACCCTGTGTTGTTGAAGGAACCCGCATTCGAATTTCCTGAACCGCCTGTCTGCTCCGGGTCGATGGTGGAGTCTGCTCCACTATTGGCTGGTAGCCCTCCATCGACCCGCACGCTCTGGTAGCCCAGCGATGATGCATCCGGGTTCAATCCGTGGATCCAGGGGTACGGCATCCACTGATAGGGATAGCCTGATAATCCAAACCCTGGATTGAACTGAGCTAGATATTGTTGCCAGGGCATGTGATGTGCATGGCCTTGGCTTTGAACAGATTGATCGGGTGAAGAAGTGATGACTGTTGATCCTGGGTTGAGAGAAACGGGTGATGCACCATTCCTCCCTGTTTGATCTTCAGGGGCCGAGGTAGGTACTCCTGGATTTGCCATACTGACGAATTTTTGAGGAAAAATGGAGGTGTTTGTGACAGGGAATAAAGCTGGAAGGCGAATTCCTGCAGGAGGCTACTTTGTTTTGCAATGTCGCAACAGCAAAGTCAGAAAAGGATCCAGAGGCAATTCGAAGGAGGTCTTGCAGAAGCTATCTCAAGAACAAGTTGCTCTGATACCATGTAAGAAACTTAATAGAGATTTCAGAGAAAGGAGAATTTTATATATTCTTTCTGTATATTATCAATGTACATGTACAATGTGTTTATATTACAAGATGTATGTAAAAGAAGCAAGAAATATTTTACAATTCCAATCCGATCGGATTCGATTAGATCGATCCTTAATTGATCATGATTGATGCTTTGTCAATCTCACGTGTATCTTCCAACACGAACTTTGCCCACGCGATCGCCTCCTCGATTCCGACCTCCTGTTTTGAATTTCTCTTTTTGGCGCGAAATGCCCATGAAGCTCGACGCCCCCAACGGCAGCGCCGCGACGAAGGTGGCAGCGAACGGGGCAGAGGGGGAGAGGGACAGGGACAGGGATAGGGACAAGCTGTTCGTGCCGCCGCTCAACTTCGCGATGGTCAACAGCGGCGTGTTCAAGTCCGGCTTCCCCGATGGCGCCAACTTTAGCTTCTTGCAGTCGCTCGGGCTCCGCTCCGTCATGTGAGTGTTGCGGCGACGTCGCCGGCGGCGGCGGCAATGGCGGCTTTTTCTTCGAAGGCGGTTTGTGCTCGGTCATTTCTGTGTGTGTCTTGAATGGAATTGTCGAAATCGGAATTTAATCGTTGGATGTGAATTGGCGATTGGGGATAGAAGTTATAACCATTGGAATCTGTGGTTGTTGACGATAAATGACGTCTTTTATATCACTTTGCTTCAATTATAGAAAGCAATTGAAGCAATTTACTTCGTATTCTCAAGTCTTGTGAACACTTTTGATATCAATGCATCCACTTTGAGTGCATCTGATATCAGCGGTGGCATGCTTCAATGGATCTTTCTGGTCATAGAAAACCGCGAGGGCACTCAAAGTGGATGCATTGATATCAGAAGCGTTCACAAGACTCGAGAATACGAAGTAAATTGCTTCAATTGCTTTCTATAATTGAAGCAAAGTGATACAAAAGACGCCATTTATCGTCAACAACCACAGATTCCAACAGTTATAACTTTTATCCCCAATCGCCAATTCACATCCAACAATTAAATTCCGATTCCAACAATTCCATTCAAGACACACACAGAAACGACCGAGCGCAAACTGCCCCCAAAGAAACAGCCGCTACCGCCACCGCCGCCGGCGACGTCACCGCAGCACTCACATGACGGAGCGGAGCCCGAGCGACTGCAAGAAGCTAAAGTTGGCGCCGTCGGGGAAGTCGGACCTGAACACGCCGCCGTCGACCATCACGAAGTTAAGCGGCGGCACGAACAGCTCGTCCCCGTCCCTCTCCCTCTCCCTCTCCCCCTCCCCCTCTCCCCCGTTCGCCACCACCGCCGCCACGGCGCCGCCGTTGGGGGCGTCGAGCTTCATGGGTATTTCACGCCAAAAAGGGAAATTCAAAATGGGAGGTCGGAATCGAGGAGGCGATCGCCGGTGGGCAAAGTTCGTGTTGGAAGATACACGTGAGATTGACAGCATCAATCATGATCAATTAAGGATCAGATCTAATCGGATCCGATCGGATTGGAATTGTAAAATATTTCTTGCTTCTTTTACATATATCTCATAATATAAACACATTGTACATGTACATTGATTATACAGAAAGAATATAGAAAATTCTCCTTTCTCTGAAATCTCTATTCAGTTTCTTACATGGTATCAAAGCAGACTTGTTCTTGAGATAGCTTCTGCAAGACTTCCTTCGAATTGCCTCCGGATCATTTTCTGACTTTGCTGTTGCGACATTGCAAAACAAGGCAGCCTCCGGCAGGAATTCGCCTTCCAGCTTTATTCCCTGTCACAAACTCCTGCATTTTTCCTCAAAAATTCGTTAGTATGGCAAATCCAGGAATACCTACCTCGGCTCCTGAAGATCAAACAGGGAGGAATGGTGCACCACCCGTTTCTCTCAACCCAGGATCAACAGTCATCACTTCTTCACCCGATCAATCTGTTCAAAGCCAAGCCCCTGCACATCACACGCCCTAGCAACAATATCCAGCTCAATTCAATTCAGGGTTTGGATTATCAAGCTATCCCTATCAGTGGATGCCGTACCCCTGGATCCACGGATCGAACCCAGATGCATCATCGCTGGGCTACCAGAGTGTGCGGGTCGATGGAGGGCTACCAGCCAATAGTGGAGCAAACTCCACCATCGACCCGGAGCAGACGGGCGGTTCAGGAAATTCGAATGCGGGTTCCTTCAACAACATAGGGTTTCCGACAGGCTTCCTTCCCTTTCCATTCGCGGCCGCCATAGGTCGGCCAGAACCCGGCGACGCACTGTATGTATCCACAACGGACGGACCCGAGTTGAAGCTCATCAGCAACCATCTCACAAGATCCAACAACTATTCGAGTTGGGCACGAGAGTTCCGCCGAGCCCTCATCACAAAGGAAAAAGAAGGGTTCATCGACGGGACAATCCCAGTACCAACCGATGAAAAATTAGGGCGTCAATGGAAAAAATGTAGCCAGCTCGTCAGAACATGGATAGGCAACTGTATAAGTGCGGAAATCGCTGTGGGGTTGCCTCCGATAGAGGACCCAAAAATTCGTTGGGATAATATAAAAGAAATGTACGGCAAATTGGATCGAGCGAGGATTTTCACGTTGCATCAAGCCCTCTCCGAACTGAGGCAAGGAAACATGACCGTAACGGCCTGCTTCAACAGGCTCTCAGCCCTCTGGAACGAGCTCGAAGCAGCTGAAGAAAAACTCATCGGCCCCGAAGAAATCATTCAACAGTACAAGAGGATGAAGGACCGAGAGAAGGCAACACAATTTCTGCTAATTCTCAACGAATCGTACCTTAATTTCAGATCGCAGATTTTGGCCATGGACCCTCCGCCACCAATTGGACGGATTTTTCAACTCGCTTTGTAGGAGGAAAGCCAACGACTCACCTCGACGGAGACCAAGGCAACGGAGGGTTTGGCTCTGGCGGCAAGAGTCGAGAGAGGCGCAGCGAAAACCCTAGAGAAGAGGCGGAACCCATCGCTAGGGTTCCACGAGCAGAGGCCTTTTAAAGGCCCTGCATTCGACGGCCCAGATCGCACGCAGCGATCCGACGGGCCAGATCGCACACAGCGATCCGACGGCTACAAAGGGGCGCGGCACGTGGATGATCTGGACGGCGGAGATGGCTCTGGGCTAAATAAATCCAACAGCCCTCATTTTTTGAAGGGTTTTGGGCCGAATTATGGGCCAAATTCCAAAAATAAAGGGAAACTTTTCTGTGACTATTGCAAACGGCCCCACCACACAATTCACAGCTGCTGGAAATTGCACGGCCGACCTGGAGAAAAAAGGAGAGAAACAGCAACAATAGCCTATGAAATCACGGACTCAAATGATCAATCCATCACACAGTCTAAGTATCAGCAATTAATGCAGATGCTGCAAAAACTGGAAATCCCAAACAAGAGGAGTAGCTTCACAGGTATTTCTCATTGCCTAATCAATTGCATATCAAGGAATACTTGGATTATTGATTCTGGAGCTAGTGATCACATTACATGTGACAAGAACCTGTTTAGTGTTGTTAATCAAGAACTGGATAGCCCTATTATTGTGCAATTGCCAAATGGAAATGTTGCACATGTGACAACCACAGGAACAATCAATCTTAGCTCCCAGCTTACTCTTTCTAAAGTCCTATATGTTCTAGAATTTCAATTTAATCTTATCTCTGTGCCTAGAGCCTGTGAGGAAAATTCTTGTAAGGTTTCCTTCATTGCTGATAGCCGTCTCTTTTGACTGGGAAACTGATGGGCTGGGGTAATCTGTCTGAAGGACTATATTTCTGGCGAAATTAGCAAATCTTGATCAATTTCATTGTAATAAAAAATCATTGTGTAATCTATCTACCAATGATAAGCAGTTCATTTTGCATTCTAGAATGGGTCATAGTTCTCAATTTCCTTGTCAGCAGTGCCATATCTGTCCACTTGCTAAACAATCCCATATCGCTTTTCCATTGAGCACAAATCATGCAAATGATCCATTTTCCTTACTTCACATTGATGTCTGGGGCCCTTATCATACACCAAACCATGATGGGTCCCGATTTTTTCTCACTATTGTAGATGACCACTCAAGGGCCACGTGGATTTTTCTTATGCAATCTAAGGGTCAAGTCATCTCTCATTTAAGGTCCTTTCTTTTTCTAGTGAAAACTCAATTTGGCAAGACAATCCGTCGAGTACGAACGGATAATGGAAAGGAACTCCTTAACAACAAATGCCGCTGTCTATTGTCATCCCAAGGGATCTTACATGAAACTTCTTGCACATATACTCCACAGCAGAATGGAGTAGTGGAGAGGAAACATCGTCACATATTAGAAGTTGCCCGTGCCTTGAAGTTTCAGGCTTCCATCCCTGACAACTTTTGGGGAGACTGTGTTTTAACTGCAGTTTACTTGATCAATCGAATGCCAACCAAGATTCTTGACGGTAGAAGTCCTTTCGAATTGATTTTTGAAAAGAAGCCGAACATGAATCATCTCAAGATCTTTGGCTGCTAGTGCTACACTACCATAGTGGGACCCAAAGATAAAATGAGTCCTCGTGCTTGCCGTTGCATATTCATGGGATATCCCTTTTTGCAAAAGGGGTACAGGATTTATGATCCGTCTGCAAAGGAATTCTTTGTCAGTAGGGATGTTTCATTTCAGGAGAATATCTTTCCCTTTCCTACACAGGAGCTCCACACTGACACTGGAGGACATCATTATTCTCTTCAATTTGAAGAAGCCACACATGATCCGAAATACGTTCTCTTTCCTTCAGGCTCGAACCACAGGGGGCCCTCTACATCAGAACTACAACCCCTGCTGGAATCCACAAACCAACTCTCAGTCAATGAAGTTGTGCAAGATCCAACTCCTGACAACACTGACATGGATCACTCATCACCTGCTGTTCATACCGAGGTGGGCTCATTACCCTCTTCAAGTACCCCGCCAAGGCGTTCTCGGCGAGCTACACGCCCAAAGACCTGGACGAAGGACTATGTATGCAAGGTCAGAAACTCGCCAAGTATTCTTTTCCCCATATCCTCTTATGTCTCTTTCGACTGAATGTCGGACAAACATCGTTGCTGCATTTCTCGTATTTCTGAGGGACGAGAACCATCCGATTATGATGAGGCGAGCACTGACCCACGATGGCAGAAAGCTATGCTAGCAGAATTGCAGGCTTTGGTGGACAATCAGACCTGGGATCTCGTTTCCCTTCCCCCAGACAGGAAGGCCATTAGCTGTAAATGGGTATATAAGATCAAGTATCGAGCAGATGGATCAGTTGAACGATATAAGGCTCAGCTAGTGGCCAAGGGCTTCACTCAGCGAGAAGGCTTCGATTACCATGAAACCTTCTCCCCTGTCGCCAAAGACGTTACGGTACGTTCCTTTCTATCAGTGCGTCTGATATCAGCGGTGGCATGCTTCAAAGGATCTTTCTAGTTATAGAATCATAATCAATCTTCTTGCCAGACAATGATAATCCTGCTCTTCTGTGCCTCCTAAACAAATGTCCTATGACTTGTGCTTTGCTGCTAGGAATTTGAATCCATGTCAAGTGGATGCATTGATATCAGAAGTGTTCACAAGACTCGAGAATACGAAGTACATTGCTTCAATTGCTTTCTGTAATTTGCACTTGCTTGGGGTGTGAAAAAATCTCTTTTAGTGGCAGATACACATGGCTTTCCTGTGTTCCAATTTATGGATGACCTTGCTTTTTATGAGTCCTACGCATACCAGCTGGAACTACATATGGTGCTAATATTAGGTTGAACCAACCCCTGCCATGGGACCTCACTACTGTTGAGAATCTGAGATGTGAAACAGGTGGACATATTAGATAATAACCAAAAAATAAAATAAAAAATGCAAGTTGCAGCATTGCAGCGTGTTGGGAAATTGGACAGCAAATAATTTTGGTTTGTAACAAGCTATTGAGCTAAGAGAACTGAAGATTGTGATTAAGGGGTATCGAACTTAAAATTCTGGTCAGACGATGAGGCTTGTTACTATATATTGTAGCAGATTCATGCTACTTCGTTTATTGAAGCAGTAATATTCTCTTACTCCAGCAAAAGAAGAGAAAAATAAACAACAAAGCTCTTTTCTGAATCTTCTACATGATATGTACATTATATGCTTTCATGTTTTTCTAATCCACGTCAACATTTTAAGTCCTCATGAGATGATTAGTATATAGATATACATGGCTGTTAGGGCTGAGCATGGTTCCCGAGTTACTTGGGAAGTTCCCGGTTCCACAGAGCCCGGTTCCGGTTCCCGGTTCCATAGAGCCCGGTTCCGGTTCCCTTTTTTGGGAACCGGCGTTCCCGGTTCCATTTCTCGATTCCCATAGAATGAGAACCGGGAACCGAAACCGGTCAAAAAAAAAAAAAAAAAAAAAAAAAAAAAAAGCCCCTCACTCCCCCAACGTGAGATCCCCCTTTCGTCGAAATCCTCCCGCCTCCCCTTTTCTTTCTCTCTCTCTCTTTCTTTTCTCCCCTTTTTCCTCCTCACGTCACTTCCTTGCCCCCCAACTTTTTTTCTTTTCTTCTCTCTCTCTCTTTTCTCTTTCCCCCTCTCTCGGCCGAAACCCCCTTCTTCTCCTCCTCCTCCTCTTCTTCTTCTTCCTTCCTCTCGCTAGCTGCTGCTTAAGCCACCACCACACCGCCGCCCCACGCCCTACTCACCACCACCTCTCGGCCACCGAACCACTACCACCCACCACTCGTCCGACGAGCCGTCTCGCCGTTGAGCCCGACGAGCTATCGCGCCGCACACGCCGCGCCCCTCGCCGCCGTGAGCCACCGCCGCCTGAGATTAGGTTACGGTCCGTACGGAAATGTCGCTCTCCGCGACGTTCGGCGAGCGGCTGGAACAGCTGGACCGGACCAGGAACCAGTGCCTCTCTCTCCTCCAAATCTACTCCACCGCAACGCGATCCCTCGAACTTTTCTTCGCGAGGCCATCGGTTTGGATCGCTAGCGGATGAGAGGTGCTGGAAATTTTTGCAGGCGGAGAGAGAGCTGCAAGCTACCAAATCGCTGGTCCTGGAGTCGAAGTGCGCGGTCATCAGGTCGATGGAAGAGAGGTGCTTGAGGCTCGAGCGGAGCCTGGCTTTGCAGAGCTTGAAGATCTCGGCTCTCGAATCTAAGATTGCCGCTCTCGATGCTGAGTATGACAACAATGTGCAGCGACTGAGGTGAAGCATAGACTTGTCATCATGAGATTTTGGTCGCATTTTATGGCTTATTTATGCTTGATTTTAGGGAGTTGAAGTGCGAGGTGGAGGAGCTCGAGGAGGCGGAGAAGGAGAAGGACGAATTCATCGTGGATTGCTAGATTCGCATAGAGGAATTAAGAGACGAGCTAAATGAGGTAAAAGAGAAGCTCTCTATTTTCGGATCTGTGAGCTGACGTGATACTATGCTATTCGGTGGATCATTCTGTTAGCTGGATCAAAGGCTGCAAGGTGATAGCGATAACAATGAACTTTTATCACTTGTTTGGCTACTATACCAGAGAACAAACGCATGTGGAGTCGTCCATCGGTTTTTTCTGTGAAATTTATGAAATTTTTGTCACCTGTATCGCACTGTAGGCTCTTGAATGATGCTCGTGAGCCCGGAGTATTGTGTTTGTTTGTCGTTTGAGCTTCGATTCTTGTTACAGAACGTTGGCCGTGTGGCGATGTAGGCAATGAGCGGGTGGTGCTTGAATTCTGGGCTGAAAGTTGGGATCTTTGTGGCCTTTCTTGTTTTGGATTAATAGGGTTTATGTGGAAAGATTATTTTCCCCTGTTATCTTCCCTCATGTTTGATTAAGATTATTTTCCCCTGTTATCTTCCCTCGATTTTGATTTGATGAAATAGAGCTATGGTTCATCTTGAGTAGCATACGTGATAACTTGAAGATATAAAGTATCATGTTTTGATATTCTGTGACTGCAATTATGTGTGATGTGCTAATTGCAAAATGAAGTGTATTTACAAGAGTCCATGCAATTGCTTCTCCCATAATATACCGTATAGGCAGAACTAGCTGGAGATGCTTCCATATGGTGTGTTGCTTGAGACCAATATGCGACTCTGCACGAATGATTGATGCTGCTATGAACTGGTCTCAATCTCGTGAGCTAATTCTTTGCTTAGTTTTTCAGCATGGTCGTCATGGCCACCGGCAAATGAGTACACTTGGAATGCGAACTGAAAAGCCCTCCAAAGCATTTTTGTGTAATCAGTTCTTTGTGTTTGTGATTTTGTTAACCTCAGTTTGTTCTCAATTTCTTTTGCTTCTCTGCTTTCCTATGTCAGATCCGAAAAAGAAAGGAGCAGTTGAGGGCTCATGTTCTCTTCCCCGAGTAATAGGTAAATTGCAAAGATAGCTCATTGGTCAAGAGCGAAATGCCAAGAGCCTATGCTCATACAACATGCCCGTAGTTATTATTATGAAACACATTAACCATAAGCAATCACCAAATTATACATTAGACAATTTTTTCTCTAGAAAACTATGAATTTAGTTGTCTATTTGGATGTAAAAGATTCACATTGCTGTGTATTGGCAGGTACTGCAAATGAAGGACCAACTATTGAATTATTTTAGCTTCCGGATATTCGCACCCACTATGAAAATGAAACCAAAAAAAAAAAACCTGTTGGAACCTGAAATCGACCCCGGAACCTATGACAGGGTATGTTCCAGGTTCTCAATTTTGACGGGTAGGTTCCAGGTTCTAAAAATTGAGGAACCTGTACCCGAGGGTAGGTTCCAGGTTCCAAACGGAATCGAACCGGAACCGGGAACCGCTCACCCCTAATGGCTGTAGTAGAAAAATTGCATTTTATTTCGAATAAAATGATATATTTGGTCCAAGAGTGTCCTAACATACTGTAACAGTTCTTATAATTGATCAATGTTATTCTATACAGGAACCTTTTATCAATATTCCAGATGAAGCAATTCGTGAAGCGCTGAAAGCACTCCTTGGCATAACTAAATATATGATGTGACTTCACATTATGAGTGGTTAGCTTGTCTGTTGGACATTTGCTCAAGCATTTGGTTCTTTCCTTGTGGTCGCAGATGTAAGGAACCACCCTGTCTTGGACAGCATCTGAACAGGTGGACAATATTAGATAATAACCAAAAAAATAAAATAAAAAAAATGCAAGTTGCAGCATTGCAGCGTGTTGGGAAATTGGATAGCAAATAATTTTGGTTTGTAACAAGCTATTGAGCTAAGAGAACGGAAGATTGTGATTAGGGGGTATCAAACAATAATTTCTGGTCAGATGATGAGGCTTGTTACTATATATTGTAGCAGATTCATGCTACTTCATTTATTGAAGCAGCAAAATTCTCTTGTTCCAGCAAAAAGAAGAGAAAAATAAACAACGAAGCTCTTTTTTGAATCTTCTACATGATATGTACATTATTTCATGTTTTTCTAATCTGCGTCAACATTTTAAGTCCTCATGAGATGATTAGTATATAGATTTACATGGCTGTAGTAGAAAAATTGCATTTTATTTCGAATAAATTAATATATTTGGTCCTCATGAGATGATTAGTCCTCGCCCTTATTGAAGGGGATGGATCTGTTGTAGAAGAGGAAGGCGTCGACGGTGGAGGCGGAGGCGGAGGTGGCGTCGACGGTGGAGGCGGAGTCGGCGTCAACGACAAAGGCAGCGTGGGGCCGGCGAAGAACTCGAAGTCGTAGGGAAAAAGATGAAGACGGATGAACAGCAGAACTTGCATTGGAAGAATGCCAAATACTCAAAGTTCCTCCTTAGCTACAATGGGCTTTCAGCATTGGGAATGCTGACATTTGCTCAATGAGCTTTCAAAAGTGACTCCCAAACATAATATTTTCTCCGATGGGCTTTGGGCCTCAAAGCCCTTTGGGGAAACTGAACCAAATGGGGCCTTCATCAATTTCTTCTTAATGGGTAATATCATCATTACAATGGTACGATTCTACTGAGATTTTCATACATATTTTAGATTATGCCTCTTGTTGCTGCAAGGCTGTGATAATCTACAAGTCAATTTCAAATTAAATGAATGGGATAATTGCACAAATAGTCTCTTAACATTGATTTAATGTGCAAAGTCATCCTAGAACTTTTAATTTGTATAATTTGATCCTTGGATTTAGGCCCAATGTGCAATGTCATCCCTAAACTTTTGATTTATTTAATGTTTAAGAGTTTATGGAGCATACTGAATATTAGATCAAAATTTAGAGACTATATTGAACAAACTAAAAGTTCAAAAATGACATTGCCAATCACATCAAAGTTCCTAGATTTTCCCCTAATGAAAATACGAAAGAAAGGCAGGCGATCGTGCACTGTTCACGCCGACTGGTTCCCTACTTGACCTAGACGATTTGGCCTCCCTCTTGCTCCGATTTTTGGGGGTTTTCTTCCCCTCTCCTTCCTCCATCTTCCCGTTGAGTGGATCAACTCGTTTTCTCCCCCGAGACGAGTTTTCTGCTACCCTCCTCGACTCTGTTTTGACTGTCACGGGCTGGAGCTCCTCCTCGGCTCTGGTTCGACAATCTTTGCGGGAGCTAGTCACACTCAGACTCGTCTCAGCTCTGGCTCGAGACAGCTAGGGGTCCCACTCGGCTCACACTTGGATCCTTTGGAAAAGGCCGTTCAAGTTCTTCGACTTCTGGATGCAGCACCCGAATTTTGACTCAATTGTGAAGCAAGTTTGGGAGAATCCAAGTTATGGAGTGCCTATGTTTAGGTTGGTGCGCAAACTAAAGATCTTGAAGGGTCGGCTCAAGCAGTTAAATAGAGATTCCTTCGCCAACATCTCCGTAAGGACTTCTGAAGCGAGGGAAGCCTTAAAGCAAACTCAAGTTGGCCTCCTCAATGACCCTACCAGCATGGTCCTCGCGGACCTAGAGAGAGTTTAGCGGCATACTTTAGTGGAGCTTAGGTCTCAGGAAGAGTCATTTTTTAGAAAGAAAGCTCGTATAAGATGGCTCAAGGAAGGTGACCGGAACACAAAGTTCTTTCACCAGTATGTCCGTAAGAGACAATTGAGAAATAAAATTCTTTCTGTGGTGAATTCCTCAGGTAACCAAATCACTGAGCCTTAACTGATCCAACAACATTTTGTGGAGCATTTTCATTATCTCCTTATGCCAAGGATGGAGTTGGACACCCCTCAGGTATCGGAGATTCGGGAAGTTATCCGCACTCAGCTGAATGATGATCAGATTACTTTCCTTGCTCGCCTTGTGGCTGATCTTGAGATTTGAGATACTCTTTTTTCTCTTGCCAGAGGTAAGGCACCAGGTCCGGATGGCTTCACGGTTGAGTTCCTCAAGGAGAATTGGGATACGATGGGTTAGCTGGTCACAAAAGCCGTGAAGGACTTTTTCACCTCGGGGAGACTTCTTAAGGAAATCAATAACACCATCTTGGTCATGGTTCCGAAGATTCCTAATGCGACTACCATTGACGACTACAGGCCTATTACTTGTTGCAACACGGTCTACAAGATTATTACCAAAGTGTTGGCGAATAGGGTTGCAGCTGTGCTAAAAGACCTTGTCAATCCGTCTCAAAGTGCCTTCGTCAAGGGACGACGAATCAGGGATAATATTCTCTTGGTGCAGGAACTTTTCTCTAGGTTCCATGTCGAACCCTATTCTCCCAAGTGTGCTATTAAACTCGACTTCAGAAAGGCGTATGATACCGTGGACTGGCGGTTTCTCGAGAGTGTACTACTTGTCTTTCGATGTCCCGATCGATTGGTTCACCTCATCATGACCTGTGTGAGGACTTCTCGGTTTTCCATCGCTTTGAATGGGGAGCTACATGGTTTCTTCCCTAGTGGGCGTGGCTTACGTTAGGGAGACCCCATCTCTCCCTACTTATTCACGTTGGTTATAGAGGTGCTTTCTGGGATTCTTGGGAGATGCTCGCTATAGCCAGATTTCAAATTCTACTGGAGATGTAGGTCTACTTGCCTATCGCATTTGTTCTTCGCGGATGATGTTTTCCTATTTTGTGAAGGCCACCTGCCATCTGTAAAGCTTTTCAGGGATGGTCTCCATATGTTTTCTCTTGGAGCGGACTTCTCCCAAACCCAAGGAAAAGCGAGGTGTTCCTCTCGGGAGGCCTGTCGGCCTTAAGAAATCAAATCCTGCTGGAGCTTGGCTTTGTTGAGGGTAACCTTCCAGTCCGATATCTTGGGGTCCCAATCATCACATCGAGGCTTCGGAAGGCAGATTGTGTTGAGCTGTGAGGCGCATCACCTCCAGGGTACAGTCTTGGACTCATCGATTTCTTTCTTTTGCTGGCCGACTTTAGTTAATCAAGTCAGTCCTCCATGCCATTCAGGCTTTTTGAGCAAGTGTCTTTATTCTTCCTGCAACTGTGCTGGACCAGATAGACCGTATTCTTAGAAAATTCCTTTGGAAGGGACCTTAGTTGGGCAGGGGGTGCCAAAGTCTCATGGGAAGATGTTTGCCTTCCTAAAGTGGAGGGAGGTCTTGGTATCCGGAGACTGCGTGAGTGCAATAAGGCGGCTATGCTCAAACATTTCTGGAATTTATTTTCAGATAAGGAGTCGTTATGATGTATGTGGGTCCACTCGACCTTCTTAAAAACCAAGAACTTCTAGGTAGTTAAGAAGCCAACCTACTACTCTTGGGCATGGAAAAAAATTCTACAACTCAGGACAGATTGCTGACTTCGCTTCCACTGGAGATTGGGCGATGGCTTATCAACGTCGCTCTAGTTCGATAATTGGCATCCCAGGGGTTCTTTGAATTTATATTTCACAGATCCCCAAATCTATAGCTCCGATCTCTCTAGGCAGGCTTTGGTTGCCGACCTCTTCTCTGAGGATGGACGAGCTATCAGGTCGGAGATTGAGTCTTGGGGTTCGCCGTTTCCTTCCTTGTTTGGAACCCAAGATCAATTCTGTTGGAGGGAGGACTCAACAGGCTTGTTCTCGGTGGCCTCGGTTTGGGAGTCCATAAGGCGGAAGAAGGCTAGAGTCAATTGGCATTATTTCATTTGGAGTAATGCCATCCTGCCTCAATACCAACTGAACTTGTGGCTTATCACCAAGAGGAGGTTGCCTACACAGTCTCTTCTTGTCACGCCCCGAACCCCGAGACACGTGAACAACCCGCCATGGTCGTGGAATTGCGACATTCCCAGATAGTGTCGCCGACCCAATTTAATTTTATTATGCGCATGCGGAACGTATTAAGAAACCCCTGACAAATTAAAAGCGGGATAGAATAGCAGGAATAAAAATCAATTTTATACAAACCAACATGCTGACATAAAATCGAACAAGGATTACATGCAGCCAAACTGGGTCAAGGTCTACACACTAGGGATCGGTCCACTAAAAAGAAAGAACAATCCTAAGGCCACTAAAAAGATTCGATCATCGATCCATCATCTTCTTGGCTCTGCGACTCCTTGCCCAACTACACCGGCAGTCCACCATACTCCGCTGGAATCGTCATCTACGGCCCTGAAATGTGTTTCCCACAACGAGGTGAGACATTGTCTCAGCAAGTTCACCCCTCCTAAACCCCTATTAGAAAGAAAACACACCCCAGCATGACCTAGCCACACATCAAGAAGACTTACCTCGCAACAGTCCGCGCCCGGTTTAGTACAATTCATATCATTCAATCACGTGCAAATGTGATAATTAAATAAAGCACGGCACAATCACATCATCAACCAATCAACCACTTGGATCGTCTCAGCGATCAATCGGCTCGGCCGATTACATGTCATTCTAGCAAATCAGTCAATGATCCCAACCACGACCCTAAGGGTAGACTCAACAATCGGTGGTAATCACGGCCCCACGTGGCACGACCTTCGAAAAGATGGTTAAACAACTAGTGGCATCACGGCCCCACTCGGCACGGCCTCTCATAGACGGTCAACAACTAGTGGCATCACGGCCCCACTCGGCACGACCTTCAAAAAGGTGGTCAATCACGGCCTCAATAGGCACGGCCTCTAATAGGCGATCAATTGCGGCCAAATCCCCATCAATTTCCACACTTAGAATTTCTACACATAACCCCTAAATAATGCAATCACACTCAATTCGCCACCAATCAAGCATCAAATTTAAATTCTAACATCACAGCAGCGATCAGCACGAAATTCTAAGTAACCGGTGCTAAAAATAAATTTTTCCGTTTTTTTTAATATTTATTATTTTTTATTAATTTCGGAATATTATATTATTATTTTATTCCACCGAATTTCAAGCATTTAAATAATTCTAAATTAAAATCTAAATAAGTCACATCACCACTTAGCTTTAATTAATCTCTTTTAAACTTAATTAAACCCAATTAAGCTTAATCTAATTTCCTTAATCCAACTTATAATAAAATAATCTAATCTAACCACCTAAACATACTTAATTCAAACTAAACATACTTAGGGCATAATTAACCGTCTAATCAAGGATTAGTGAGATAAACTCACGGATTTGGACGCCGCTTAGCTCAAAACGACGAGGGTGACGCCGGGATCGACTTTCCCCAAAGGGGGGCTCGCATCCGGGGCCGGGAAGGCGGCCAAAATGGCCCTTGAATGGGCTGCCATACCCATTTTCTTAGGGCTGCTATCCATGGCCAAAGGAGGGCGCGACGGGGGGGTTCGGCGGTGGCTCGGGCGAGGGAAGGGGCGACGGAGGGGAGAGGTGGCTCGGCCGGCGGTTGGCGGAGGACGGCGGCGACTCAACGAGCTGAAGCGAGGACGGGCTGGACGGCTAGGCGCGGGCCTAGGCGTGCGGCGGTGCTGGCGATGACGGATGGAGACGGAGGCAGCTCGGCTGGACGGTGGACGGCACGATGGCTGGCGACGGCGAGGGCGAACGGTGGGCGGACGGCGTCGACGGCAAGGGGGTCGGCCGAACCTCCTTCTCCTCCTCTCTTTCTTTCTCTCTCTTGCTTGAGGTAGGGGATGACACAATGGGGCCCACCTCCTCCTCTCTCTCCCCTTTTCTTTTCCTTTTCCTTTTTCTTTTTAATCCTCCTAAGGTGGCCCACCATGACATCACCGCTGATGTCATGGTCCACTACCTCCCATAACTTCCTCAATAGGTGCAATTTCCTTCTCCGCCGGGGTCCAACTCTTTGCGCAACCATTTCTTCAATTCCACTCGATTTTCTCCCAATTGAATTAAATTGAAGTCCATTAAAATTAATCCAATGTCACCCTACTTTAATTCACATCTTAGCTTGTCAATAGAACCAATTTAAATCCAAATTGTATGACCATAGGCGAACCTTATAATTTCTCTTAATTCAATTCAAATTGACTCCCATAAAATCAATTGATATCTCACTTATCAAATTGATTATTTCCTTTATCCAAAAATCCCTCATATTCCTCAATTTCACAATCCCCGGCTTCAACTGAACGAAAACGACCCTATTTATCCAGTCGAAATTAGGGCCCAAAAATCGGGGTGTCACACTTCTCATGTCTTATGGTAGGATTGACGCTGCTTCCTGCCCTTTTTGCGACGAGGTGCCTGATTCTATCAATCATCTCTTTTTTGGTTGTCACATTACCTCGAGTATTGCCTTCTTCTGGGCTACTAGATGCAATCTCCTCTGGACCAACAGGACTTGGGAGGAGACTCTCAGTTGGGCCATTACCTTGCTCGTCGGCAAGGATTTTTATAAATGTGTTGCCCAATTCTCCTTTAGGGCACTATGTCACATCATTTGGAGGAACAGAAACAATATTCTTTTCAGGGGGGAGCCATTATCTATTTTGGCCATGAAGGAACATCTCCTCAAGGTCATCAAGGATAAGGCCCTTACCTTTAAGAATGTTGAGGACTCTACAAGGAACAGGCAGATGCAACGCTCATGGATGTGGACCCCATTATCTTCGCTTCCTGTGATCGTAGTCTAACTTAGGCTTTTCGATGGTTGCTTAGGTGTTTTTGCCAGGCTTGTTTGCCGTTGGCTTTCTGTTGGTTGTTTTGTTGCTTTCCGCAGCTTTCTTCCACTCTTAATGAGCGTGTTCATTTTGAATGTAAGTTTTTGGAGCCGTGTTGGTTGTACAGTTTGACCCCTCTTAATATATTGCTTACTCTTACCAAAAAAAAATACGAAAGAAAGGACAGTTGTCAAAGTAACCAGAATGAACTTTTAACTCCAAGTTAACCCTACTTGAACCAAGCACAATCAGCGCAAAATTTGTAAATGATCAATGGTCAACCCAACCCACAATAGAAGCAATTTGAATGTGGAAAAACCAACTTCAGGAGAAGAAAAAACTTGAAGCATACAAACAAGGTCGGAGCAACGAGGGAGAGCGATGGTTTTCCTTTCTGAGTGTAAGTCCTTAGCAATTTTTAGGAGAAGAATAATACAGGTGTCACAACTTTCGTACGTCACTCACTTGAATGTCATAACTTTTTGTTTGCTCACTTAAGTTCTATATTAGAGTAAAATCGATCATTTGAGTGTAATTTCCTACAAATCATTGAACATGGATTTTTTTATTAATTTCCCATCCGACATGGATCTTTTATTGTTTAATTTTTTAATTTTGAATATTGTTTTTGTTTTTGTTTTCCTTTTTTTTAGGGCCAACGAGGTTCAATGGTGGCCCTTGCCTGGTTTGGGTGAGGCCTTCATAGCTGGCAAGGGTTGTCGGTGAACCTCGTTGGCCTTGAAAAAAGGCATAAAAGGAAAAGAAAAAAAGAAAATTTAAAATTTAAAAACATATAAAAACATATAAAAATTATCATCATGGGTTTTTAGCTTTGTCAGCTTAGGATGAATATCACGTGCCATGTTGTGAATATGGCACTCAAATGCATTCATATTACAAGTGTGCAAAAAGTCCTTTCATATTTTGCTTTCTGTGGCTAAAGCAAAGAAGTCATCCGGAATTCCATGCACATGCTTTGCTTTTCGACTCAATTAGGGATCTCATGATCTAGGAAAATATATATATATATATATATATATATATTTAATATATAACGTATCGGAATTCTCTATTTTTAGATAAATGATGTGTTGGCGTGTCACGCCGCATCGCGTCACGTGTCGCGTGCTGACGTGGGTTCTACTTAACTCATGATTGTTCTCCTTTTTGTTTTGTCAAATATTGTGTGGTCCAGCTTGACAAAGTTGAATAAAACATGCATGTTCTTCTCGCTTTCTTTGTCTCCTACGCATGCAAGAAAACAGATGCAAAATGAAATCCGTACACAATCTTCTTCTATTTTAATATTGTGGCTGAACAAAAATGCAATTGTGAGTAGCTGGACCGAAGGAGAAGTTCCACAGAATCACGAGGTCGGCCAATCTAATTTATTTAGACTAAATATTATTCAATGGATTCAAACTCGAGACATATTCTAACATGTTATATAGCCAGTCGTCATCCCATTCTTGTATACAACAGGAAGAATGGATACATTCAAATTCAGCAGATGAATTCAATCTCCTAAATCCTGAATGTCTCGATATCCTGTCATTTATAAGGAAAAAGGAAAAGAAGCCACAAATACTTCTATTGGTTCAGTAAGATCGAAATATTACCTGTGAAACCGCGTCAACTTTGGAGAAATGGAGAAGAAAAGCCCAACCTTAGCGGGTCATGGAGACTATACTTCGAAAAATGATTGCTGTTGGGAGCCCCAGTTCCCACTAAAACCATTTTACTATTGCCAAAAGAAACTCTTCTGGTCATTAAATACCACTATCCCGAAGGAATATTGGCTTTTTGTGAGTGCACTTACACACAGGATCTAAGCACTGTAAGCTCGGCTCACAGTAATCCCATTTTTATCCTTTTCGATCTGCCTAGAACAGGTGAAATTTCCCAGGGCAATTTTCACAAATGCTTCTTGAATTTGTTCATCATTGTTCTTATGATTGTGTATTTGTGTATTCTTTGCTCGTCTGCTCGCTGTTTCAAGCACTTCAAAGCAGCACAATTTACAATATAACTGCATCAAGGCCACTCATTCAGAATCAAACCCTTGTCTCTCCTAGTAAAATCTTCGAGCTCGGGTTCTTCGCACCTAATGGATCAGAAAAGCAGTACGTAGGAATATGGTACAAGAACATGACTTTCTCCAAAGTTGTCTGGGTGGCCAACAGGGACAAGCCACTTGGACACAAAGATCAATCTGCGAGTTTGAAAATTAGCGGAGATGGAAATCTGAAGCTTCTTGATGGGCAACAAAATACTGTCTGGTCTACAAATGTTACGGCGAAGTCTAATTATTCTGCAGCAGTGCTTTCAGACTTTGGAAACCTTGTTCTTCAGGACGGGAATGCAAATGAAATGTGGGAAAGCTTTGACGAGCCAACCGACACTCTCCTGCCAAACATGAAGATCAGAGTAAACGTGAAAACAGGAAAGAAAAAATACTTGATTTCCTGGAGAGGTGAAGATGATCCATCTCCCGGAAGTTTTGTCCTTGGAGTGACATCGGAGACACCGCCTCAGCTTTTCACTTGGAATGGATCAAGTCCATACTGGAGAAGCGGACAGTGGGATAAATCCAAGTTTAATGGAATGCCGACCATGAGCAACACATATCTGAGTGGCCATGAGCTCCAGCAAAATATCGACCAGGGAACAACGTATTATTCCCGCAATAATTACAACAACTCCTTCCTTGGATATAGTTTCATCTCTTCAGAAGGATCTACAGAGTCTTTTCATTGGGGCGATGGATGGTCAATAAACTGGGAAATATCACGAACTAACCGGTGTGTCCTTTTGGAGTTTGCCACACATTTAGTTCACCTTTATGCAGTTGCTTAAAAGGGTTTAAACCCAGGTCAGATGAAGAGTGGAACAAAGGAAACTGGACCAGAGGGTGTGTTAGGAAAATGAAATTGAATTGTCAGAAATCCGCACATGCAGCAGCTATGACTACTGTGGAAAAAGATGTGTTCTGGCAAATGAAACATATGAAATTGCCTGATTCTGCTGATTATTTGTCAAACATAGCTGATGCAGAAGGATGTCGAAGTTGGTGTCTAGGAAACTGCTCGTGCTTGGCCTTTTCTTACGTGGATACTGTAGGATGTATGGCTTGGTTTAAAAACCTCATAGATACTCAGCAATTCTCCAGAGAAGGCAGAGATCTATTTATTCGACTTGTTGGATGTGGATAAAGGTTGGAAAGGTTGAATTAATTTGCGTTTAGTCTTGCACTGCCTGTGGTTCTTATAATGTATTTTCCCGGTTCAGGTGTACCTACGAAGACAAAACTCATCATCAGCTTAAGTACTATTTCTGGCATCATGTTACTCGGAGCTGGCATTTCAGTGTGTGGTCTTTTCAAGTGGAGAGGTAATAAAAGACGTGCAGTTTATGGCTGTTTTAAGTGTGATTTCATGTTAACCGAGATGTGAGAATCTTGTATCATTGGTAAAGCAATGGCTTCAGAAGCTTGGCAATCACTACAATAGAAACACTGTTGCTTCTCATGTTCTCACGCTTATTATCAGCCGTTTTTGTTTTGTTTGTAAAATTGCAGGGAAATTTAGGAAAATGACAATCCCAAGGGTCCTTAATTCAAGTGCCACAGCCAACAAATCAGAGGAATTGCTGAGGGAAACTGCATGGAAAGAGCAAATGAAGCAAGGTGATGCACTGGAATTAATGGTTTATGATTTGGACAGCATACTCCTTGCAACGAACAACTTCAACATGAAGAACAAACTCGGGCAGGGAGGGTTTGGCCCTGTTTATAAGGTAAAGAAAAAGCCTTTGCCGAAGGAAATCCAGAGATTATCCAAGATCTGATAGTTATGTTCGTTTGAAAACAGGGAAAGCTGAACGATGGTAAGGACATAGCTGTGAAAAGACTTTTGAGCAGCTCAGGCCAAGGCATTGCAGAGTTCAAGAATGAGATCCTCCTGATATCCAAACTTCAACACCGAAATCTGGTGAGACTTGTTGGTTACTGCACTGAAGGAGAAGAAAGGATACTAGTGTATGAGTACTTGCCGAACAAGAGCTTGGACGCCTTTCTTTTCGGTTTGTCTCACTCTCTAAAGAACTTATTTCTGCTTTCAACAAAATACGGTACTGAAATTAGATATTGTTTCTGTTTACCACCTTGATTAGATTCAAAAGAGAAGGCAAAACTCAGCTGGGGCATCCGCTTCCACATTATCCAGGGCATTGCAAGAGGGCTGCTCTACCTCCACCGCGATTCATGCCTCAAGGTCATACATCGAGATTTGAAAGTGAGCAACATTCTCTTGGACGAAAAAATGAATCCCAAGATTTCAGATTTTGGGCTAGCGCGGATGTTCGAAGGCACTCAAGTTTTTGTAAATACTCACAAAGTTGTGGGGACACTGTAAGCATTCTATCATCAGTCTTAAGAGTACTTACTCATGAGGCAATTTCACACCTAGACAGGAGATTAGCAGTTTAATGTGCTCACCTTTCCCTTCATGCATGTTCCTACTATTGTCCTTTAATATGGCCAAGAAAATTCTTCCATTTACATCCAATGGTTCCAATAAGCCAGTTATGAGGTGGCTAGTACTATCATTTTGAGGGGATGAATATGTGATTATGCACAATTAAAGCGGAATTTAAAACAATGAAGTTCCATATTGTAAAAGAACAACATTTGATGAAGACTATGCAGGGATCAGAACTACTATGTGCAATAAAATATCAATCAAAATGAAAGAGAGATTAAGGGATAGAATATATTGCACATGACAGTTATAGTGGCAACAGTTATAGTAGTTCGGCTTATAGTAAGCTAACATCCACTCTCTCATTCCGAATTCCGATAGCCTATTGGCTGGATTTCAATAGAGAATCAATTAGAGATTACAGAGTCTGAGTACTCTCCAGAATGTGTGATCGTATCTTCTAATCTCACATAGTCACTATAAATGACAGCCTCTCAGAGATTACAATTTCAACTCAGAGAGACAAGTATAAAAATGTCGAGGCTCTCTTTTGAACTTTAGAATTGTAGACTTCAAATCTTCTTTTCTTTTAGCACCATGATCTCCTTTTATACTCTTCAATTTCCAAGCTGACCATTGGACTAAGGATCATTCATCCAATCCACCCATTGAACCTACTTGATATGAGAAGATCTGATTGCTACTTGGATCACAAGATTAGAATCTTCTTATGATTCCATTGCCCATACAACAGATGTTGGGTTTCCATAAGTAGAGTTCTTCGTTAGGTAAGAGCACCTCAAAATGATTGTCATATGAATCAGGAATCCTTAAGGTTTTGTTAATCTTCAAATCATATTGGGAAGTTTTCTCAACAAGTTTGTTCATAGATAATTATAAACCGGTTCTATAATGCAAATGCTAAAAGGTATTAGAAAGGCAGTACTAGTTGATTTGGTTTCTGATCTCTCATGCCATCGTCCTTGAGTCTGAATTTTTGTTTGAAATGTATTTCGTGAACCTTCCATTTGTATAAGTTTTTATACCTTTATTATGGTGATGGCATCCAAGTATGAGAACATAACATGTCCAAGTCATACAGGGGTTACATGTCTCCCGAATATGCCATGGGTGGGATATTTTCTGAAAAATCTGATGTTTATAGCTTTGGTGTACTGATATTGGAGCTTATCAGCAGCAAGAAGAACACAAGTTTAGATTACCATGGACAGCATCTCAATCTCCTGACCTATGTAAGCATCAGATCTAACTTCAAACTAATATCTCCGTTCAGGTTTCAATCATCGGTAATCCCTGGGACAATCTAAAAATCAACCGGTTGTTACAGGTATGGCATTTGTGGTGTGAAGGCAGAGGATTGGCCCTAATGGATGAAGCCATTGCTGACGCATTTTCGCTGTCAGAAGTGATGAGATGCATTCAATTAGGACTTCTCTGTGTGCAGGAACAAGCCACAGATAGACCCGACACGTCAGCTGTGGTTCTAATGCTAAGTGGGCAGTCTGATCTTCCACAGCCAAAGCAACCAGCATTTACATTTCAACGCTCAACGACTCATGAAGTCCAATCACAAGAAGAAGAGATTTGGTCCAGGAATTCCATCACCATTACTATGGCTGAAGGAAGATAAAATTATCTGCTTGAATAACTAATCTGTTGTTGCACTATCACGTTGATATATGATGTAAACATAGAGACAGTGAGGGGCTCCCAGTTGCCATCGCTCTATTAGGAGAGTTTTATGTGTGCACGGAGGCACAAAAATTCAGAAAGTCTGTGTGCATCGAGATGATCTCAATATGAATATGAATACTTTGAGTGTTCTTCGCCATGGAATTGGTATGACTGCGCATTCATTTTGGTTGTCAAAATTGATACCATTCTGATGTCAAAGCATATTCTTGATTTGCTCCGAGAAGTCGAGTCATTTTGAGTGTTCTGTCCAATTTATGATACTCCCTCCTTGCAGTTCCAGTAACTTTCCCATCAAAGTTTTGATTAAGAAGTGGAAAAAGAAAAGGAGAGCAGGAAAGTCTTCCTACGGACCTTTTTGTCTTGGAGATGGTCAATAGCCAAATTATGTGATCCAGGATCATTGTCACACACCCACTATCCTATATAAAAATAAGCCTTCTCTGAGCGAAAAAAGAAAGGGAGTTCTAGGAAAATGACAATCCCAAGAGTGCTTAAGTCATTGGCGACAGCCAACAAATCAGAGGAACTGCTAACAGAATTTGCATGGAAAGAGCGAATGAAGCAAGGTGACGCATCTGACTTGCTGGTGTATGATTTTGACAGCGTACTCCTTGCAACAGACAACTTCAATGCGAAAAACAAACTTGGGCAGGGACGGTTTGCCCCGTTTACAAGGTAAAAATAAGCCTTCTCCGAGGGAAATACAGAGGTCGACCAAGATCTGATGGCTATGTTCATTTGGAAACAGGGAAAGCTCAATGATGGTAAGGAGATAGCTGTGAAGAGACTCTTGAGCAGCTCAGGCCAAGGCATAGCAGAGTTCAAGAGTGAGATCCTTCTAATATCCAAGTGAGACTTGTCGGTTACTGCACAGAAGGAGAAGAAAAGACAATAGTGTATGAATACGTGCCGAACAAGAGCTTGGACTCCTTTCTTTCTGGTTTGTCTCACTCTCTGAAGAACGAATTTCCATTTTCAACAAAATATAGTACTGAAACTAGATATTGTTTCTGTTTGCTACCTCGTTCAGATTCAACGGAGAAGGCAAAACTTCGCTGGGCCATATGCTTCCGCATTATCCTCGAGGTCACAAGAGGGCTGCTCTGCCTCCAATGCAATTCTTGCCCCAGGGTCATACATCAAGTTTTGAAAGAGAGCAACCTTCTCTTGGATGAAAAGATGAATCCCACAATTTCATATTTTGGGCTGGCACAAATATTTGAAGGCACTCAAGATTTGGTTAATAAGTACTCACGAAGTTGTTGGCACACTGTAAGCTTTCTATCGCCCCTCTTAAGAGTAGATACTCATGAGGCAATGTGTCACCTAGACAGCAGATTAGCCGTATAATGCGCTCACCTTTCCCCTCGTGCATGTTCCTACTTTTGTCCTCTAATATGACCGAGAAAACTCCTCCATGTACATCCAATGGTCCAATAAGTCAGCTCGCTCCGAGGTAATTGTAGACCAGCGTTGAAATACAAATGCTAAAAGGTACGAGAAAAACAGTACTTGCCGAGTTGGAAGTATCACCCTCCAATTTTCTGACCTCTCATGCAATCATCCTAGAGACTATGATTCTTTGTTTGAACCGGATATCGTGAACCCTTCACATGTATGATCTGTATACCTTTATCATGAGTATGGCATCCTACGTACGAATATAACATGTCCAAGCCATACAGCGGCTACATGTCTCTGGAGTATGCCATGGATGGGATATTTTCTGAAAAATCAGATGTTTATAGTTTGGAGTACTGATATTGGAGCTGATCAGCATCAACCTGTCTACCAGAAAGCTTTCCTCAGGACTTTACCTAAGTTGAGTTACTTTTTCGGGCCATCTGGCAAAAGCCTAACGAACCGGCCTTGATTCAAGTTGGAAGACTGATATGATCAATCCAACCACTTCCACCATTGCCATGGCCTAGCAAGGCTTGGGCTAGCAGATCCTGCAATTGTGCCGGGTCAAAACTCATAATAGGCAGCTGAAATAATTCAGTGAGACTAATAGGCAGAGCTATGATGCCAAAATCACAACATCTCACTGCTAACTAGTCCGTCCGTTTAAGAAAAACTAGTCATTCTCATAGAAGAGAATGCGCAACATAAACTGAACCAATTCAGGTTACTGATGACCGTACTCACTTTTTCCCCCTCCATTTGCTTATGTTCATGTATATCACTTGGCAATAGTTACAAGGATATTATATTGGTTTACATTAGCTTGCCTTTTTTACTTTCCATCGTGACATTTTGTACAGTGAAAAATGGTTCAAACCTGAAATTCGTAATTAGAACTCGGAGTAGGAGGAGCACTGGCCTAGAACCGGATGCATGCACACTTTTCTATTGAAAATCACAGTCGGTCTCGGAAGTGAAGAAGGTCAAATAGCCTAAATTAAAGAGTCGAGCTTTGTTATTTCCCTTCATATGTTTGGGATTTATTTGCTGGTTAGCGCAGTTACTTGCAACGGGAGATGTGAAAATGTATTGAGCTCTAAATTCATCTCACTTCCCAGGGCTATTTCAGTTATGGTGTAAGGTCATATCTAGTCCGTTGAACTGACTGTCAAGACGTGGCGCATAAAGCAGGATGCAAGTGTTTTTAACATTCATTTGCAAGCAAATATTTGTTCTGTCAAGTACAATCCAGGATCTAGCATTCATGCTACGGCGCGTATCTGCTTTTCTCAGTCTGATTTAACCAATGGATTTTCCACTTTAAGACATGAAATTCTGGACAGATCAACGAACCTTGTGCACTTTTGAGTTAAGTTGAGCTTGTTAACTTGACTTGACATTTACCTTAAAACATGCTCGAGAAAGAACATCTTGATACTATACACAACCGGGAAGTACGACATTTGGAAGCTCCACCGGTTCTACATATGCATCATCTGTAGGCCGTTGATACGGCTTCCCAAGATCTACATAGCTAGAAACTCGAACATCCTTAAGGTATAAGACAAAGATTTGTGTACCTGATTTTGAATCCATTGTTCTTGAGCAAAGCGACAACAATCCAGGCCTTCAATGCTGAAGATCTTCTCCTTTATGACCCTCGGTTCCTGGCTCGATGAGACCGCCACTCACGACATGCCTTATGTGAGTTCAGAGAGAATTTTGGAAAAAGTGAGGGCTAGAGGAGGGACCTTAGTGCTATTTATAGAGTTTTGGACGGGCCCTCTCATCACGGGCCGGGCCCAACTCGTCCCAAACAAGCCAGGCCCATATTCAACCATTAAGAAAACCTTATGCCTTACCTTATTAGACCAACCCCGTAAAACGGTAATTATAATCTCAATTAATGTAGCCCACATAAAGAAAACTCTTACATTCTCCTACTTTGGCTATATTAATTGAGACTGTACTTTATGTGCGCACCTTTATGTTGGTCTAGTGGCAAATCTTAATAGTTAATCCTATCCCATAAAGTCTTCAACACCGAATCTTGGCGGTAACTACATGTATTTACACAGAGCCTTCCATGGTCACGAATGCTTTCAACTTTATTGATATGGATTCAATATGGTTGTGTGGCAAACAGATAACACCTCATAAAGAGTAATACCTTATGTGTTATCTCCCTTGTCGGTCACTATTCTCTTACCTTTAAATGTCACAGAAAACCGGATGTGGCACTAGAGAATATCTTTATGGTTCTAATGAACCCACATATGTCTTATCTTTATGGTTAACCTTTCTTTATGTGTAATCAAGACATATGTTCAAGGCTAATAACTGGATGCCCCTAGCCTTTACTCAAGATTTACACATTACCTTGAGATTTTCCTTAGATATATGTACACAACTCAATAATGACTTATACAAAAAGAGTTGGACATATATCGAAATGTTACAAAAAGTAACTTGGTACAGACATAAACTTTATTAGAGTAAATCTGAAATACCTCCTACTAAACGATAGTATCCACCGATTCTCTTAAGCCCATGTTCATGATATGTCGCTCAAATACACAAGGGTGTAGGTCTTTAGTCAGTGAATCTGCCAACATATCGTCTGTAGAAATATACTCTACTATAATGTCACCATTCTGTACCATTTCCTTTATGGTCAAAAACTTGACCTTCATATGCTTAGACCCTTTGAGACTTCTGTTATTATTAACAAACAACACAGCAGAATTGTTATCACAATATAACTGTATGGGTCTATTCACAAAATCAAATACGGTCAATTCCTTAATGAGGTTCCGGAGCCAAACAGCTTGAGTAGCAACTGAAAAACATGCTATAAATTCTGCTTGCATGGTAGAGGAAGATATAGATTTCTGTTTCTCACTTTTCCACGATACTGCATCTCCTGCTAACATGAAGATATATCATGTTGTCGACTTTCTATCATCTTCACAACTAGCAAAGTCTGCATCTGAATATGCTACCAATCGCAAATCATGGACATATCTATACACCAACATATAATCTCTTGTTCTTTTTAAGTATCTCAAGACCTTTTTAGTGGCAACCCAATGATCATGTCCTGGATTCGACTGATATCTACCTAAAAGTCCCGTTACAAAGGCAATGTCTGGTCTAGTGCAAACTTAAGCATACATAATACTTCCAAGTGCATTAGCATAAGGTATGTCCTTCATTTGGTCTTTTCGAATCGATTGAGGACATTGTGAGAGACTCAACTTGTCACCCTTAACGACAGGAACACTTCCTGGTTTGCAATCCTGCATGTTGAATCTCTCCAAAATACGATCAACAAACGCCTTTTGAGATAAACCTAACATACAACAAGAACGATTTCTACGGATTTCAATGCCTAGAACGAAAGATGCCTCACCCAAGTCTTTCATGTCAAAATTCTTTGACAACATTTGTTTTGTTTCACGCAGCAATCCAATATCGCTACTTGCAAGCAAAATGTCATCCACATAAAGTATAAGAAAAATAAATTTTCTCCCATTGACCTTGCAAGATATGCACGATCTACTTTGTTCTCAAAGAAAAACCAAAAGAAGTAACAACATGGTGAAACTTCATCTACCATTGTCTGGAAGCTTGTTTGAGATCATAAATAGCTTTCTTCAGTTTACATACACCTGAATCATTTGTTGCAAAACCTTCAGGTTGCATCATATAAACCTCCTCATCAAGGTCTCCATTTAGAAAAGCAGTTTTAACGTCCATCTGATGTAATTCCATGTCAAAATGAGCGACTAATGCCATGATCACTCTAAAGGAGTCTTTAGAAGAAACTGGAGAAAAAGTTGCTTCATAGTCTATCCCCTCTCTTTGAGTGAAACCCTTGGCCACAAGTCTGGCTTTAAATTTCTCAATATTTCCTTTTGAATGTCTTTTAGTCTTATAAACCCACTTGCAACCTATGGGCTTACAACCTTCTGGTAATTCAACAAGTTCCCAAACACCATTATATTTCATAGACTGCATCTCATCTCTCATTGTATCCAGCCATAAACTAGATTGAGGACAGGAAATGGCGTCTATATAAGTCACTGGATCTACAGTGCAACCTATATCATAATCATGTTCTCCTAAATAGACCATATAGTTCGGTAGTATAGCTGAATGCCTTTCCCTAGTAGATCTCCTAAGTGGTGTCACTGGGTGCTCATTTTGAGTCTAAGAAACTTGAATGACTTCATCTGTGGTCGTTTCATCAATAGGATTCTCAACGTTGACAGGTTCAGTTTGTGGCACAGTAGGCTCTATCATTGTCTGTATAGGCAAGGAGAAAGATATAGCAGGTCTCATCATGTTGTCATGTTCACTAATTTGTGAACAATCATGCTCTTCGGCTACATCAAATTCCAGAAACTTGGCCGTTTGAGATTCTACGATCCTTGTTCCTCCACTTGGATTATAAAACCGATATCCCTTTGAATGTTCTGAGTAAGATGTAAAGTAGCATCGAGTGGATTTAGCCTCCAACTTTTCTAATGTTGGATTATACAATCTTACTTCCGCAGGACATCCCTAGACCTTGAAGTGATTCAAACTTGGTTTGCGTCCAGTCTATAACTCAAAAGGAGTCGATGTAACAGCTTTGGTAGGAACACGATTCAATATATAAATGGCTGTTTTTAAAGCCTCACCCCATAAAAAATCAGGCAAATTAGTCCTACTCATCATACATCTTACCATATCCATGAGAGTACGATTGCGCCTTTCAGCCACACCATTCTCGTTCGACTTCCGGGCATAGTGAACTCGAGCCACTATCCCAATCCTCTAAGTATTTAGCAAATGGTCCTTTAATTTGCCCAACATTGCCATGTCTACCATAATTTTCTCCACTTCGATCAGATCTAACCACCTTTATTACCTTTCCTAACTGTTTCTCAACTTCAGTCCGATGGATCTTGAATTTGTCAAGAGATTTAGACTTTTCCTTAATTAGGAATAGGTAACCATACCGAGAATAATCATCGATAAATGTGATGAAATAAAAATTTCTACACAAAGTTGCAGTATAGGGTCCACTGATATCAGTGTGAATGACTTCTAATAAGTCAGAACTTCGAACTACGGTTTTCTTCTTTATCTTAGTCATCTTTCCTCTACAGCGGTCTATGCAAGTCTCTAGGTCACCTTTAAGAGTAGGTAGGATGTGTACCTTTATCAGCCTTTCTACTTTTTCTTTGAATATGTGACCTAGTTGTTTATGCCATAACGCATAAGACTGTTCCTTAGGTAGAGGTCTTTTGGGAACAACATTTTCAACTGTATTAGCGACGTATATATCATTAGGAGATAAACACAACCTGTACAATCCATTGAACATGTTGCAGCACCCAACCTTATTTGAACTAAAGAACATAGATATAATATTGTTCTTTATTTCAAAAGAGTAACCACACATGTCCAAACATGATACGGAAACTAAGTTCCGTCTAAAGGAAGGTACATAAAAAGTGTTTCTTAACATCATATTAAAACCAGTATCTAGAATTAAAATGACATCTCCCACGAAGTCAACGTCGATCTTGTCATTGTTTCCCACAGTGAGCTTTGATTCATCCTGAAGTTGCTGGCACCTCCACCACTATGGCTCCAAGAAAGGGACCTTTTAAAAGGGAGGGTGTCCTTTGCTACTTTTGTAGGAAGAGGGGACACATAAAGAAACACTGCGATCAATATAAAGCTTGGTTGTCTAAAAATGAGCATAAAGGTAATGATTCTTTGGCACTTGTCTGTGAATCCCTGTATGATAAATGCAACATGATTAGTCGCACCACTATCTAGCCACCAAGAACTGGATGGGGCTTCAGATAGGTTGGATTTACAGACAAGTGCCAAAGAATCATTATCTTTATGCTCATTTTTAGACAACCAAGCTTTATATTGATCGCAGTGCTTCTTTTGGTGTCCCCTCTTCCTACAAAAGTAGCAAAGGACACCCTCCCTTTTAAAAGGTCCCCTTCTTGGAGCTATAGTGGTGGAGGTGCCAGCAACTTCAGGATTTCCTTTCTTAAGGACTATATTTTTAGAAGTGCCTGTGGTTTTAGGGTTTCCTCCATGATGTGCAATCCATTTACCCTTCCTACTGGCAGAACTAGAGGCATACAAAGCAAGATGCCCTCTCTCTTTCTTCAGTTTCTCTTCCTCTGCCACCACTCTAACTATAAGGAGACCAAGTCTCATTTTGCGAACTATAGTTCGTTCTAATAATTCCAAAATCAGGAGGAAGAGTATTTAATGCTTGATGCACAATGCAAGCTTCAGGTATATCAATTTGAAGGATTTGGAGTTTTGTCTGAAGATCTACCATCCTAAGCACATAATCTCTAACTCCGCTTGAACCATCATACTTCATATTAAAGAGTGATTGCATGAGTGTACCTATCTCAAAGATTGGTAGAAACACGATACCTAGCCTCCAAAGCTTCCATCATTTCCTTAACAAGACAATCGGTTGGCAAGCCACTCATCAAATGTTCCCGAATTGACCGTTTCATAATGAGCAAGCAAATTCTATTACTCTTTTCCCATGCAGCAAAACGTACTTTCGGGTTTCGTACGGCATCGCAAGGTCTGCCGGTCTATCCTCAGTAAGAGCAATATGAACATCTGCGAGCTCCATCCCGAACAGAAAATCCTCTTTCCATTTCTTGAAGTTTGACCTAGTAAGAACCTCAATCGCAATAGAATTGCCGTTTACAGAGAAGGTGACTGATTTGACAAGCAATACATATAATTAACATCATGTGAGTGCTAAACACACATCTCAAGAGCTACATACATCATCATATAAACACCTTTGGGCAGAATACATGACATGCAATTGTATACTCTTCACATGACAACGGTCCATGAAAATGTATTCTAACCTTTCGTGAATTCACCACCTTTGGGTGTATGAATCACTAGAGTTAGTTACTTTTCAATCATATACTGTACATGTATCCCTCCACAAACTAACGCACAATTACCTCCTTTGGGAGTATAAACATGCATCAGAATAGGAGACATCCCATTGCAATATAAGACCGATATTTCTCAAATCCAATCAAGTGTGCCACTTTGACGGTCACAACTCAACTAAATCATCAAAATTTTCTCATATTAGGGATATAACTTTATGACTCACATTCACCTTTCATATGTGATTTTAGACTTGATGACAGGGGCTATTTGTCACTAAAATCACAAGTCATGCTAATTGCATTGCTTCATCCCCTAATGCATACTACTGATAAATCAACACTACACATATTCCTCAAGTGATGATATAATCATAAGCATGTAATTGCATTTCCAAAATCATAGAGAAATACATGAAAATATGCCAAAATTACCCCAAAATCACATACCTTAAGGGTTTCACATGCATTTTCACGTCCTTAAAGGCATCAAAAAATGCAAATAAGCACACCACAAGGTAGGAAATTCACATACGAGCACGACGATATAAATCACGTGCCAAACGAACGCTGCACGCGCCCTCACGCACCGCTAGAGTGCGCGGCGCGTGAGCCACATGCACTGGCGTTCAAAAACGGTCCGAAGCCGGTCCGACCAGTCAATGGACCGAACCGGTCAACGGCCGGACCGGTCAACGGTCGGACAGGATTGAGTCAACGGTCGGACCAGGTCGGGTCAACCCGGTCAACGGGTTGGGTCAACGGTCAACCGAGTCCGAGTCATCAGTCAACCGGGTCGGGTCAACCCGGTCAACCGGGTCGGGTCGCGTGACGTCATCGATGACGTCACCGCCATGTGGCGGTCGCACGTGAGGCGGCGAAGGTGACGTTATCGTGACGTCATCGAGACACGTGGCGGTCGCACGTGTCCGCACGTATGCGCTCGTCGCATGTGCGAGGCCACGTGGCGGTCCACGCGTCAGCGCGCATGCCCTCGGCGTGCGTGAGGCCGCTCGGCGGCGCGTGCCATCGACTCCCAACACCGCCTAGGCGCGTGGCGGCACGTGAGGCCATTTCCGGCCTCTTCTAGCGACGTTCGACCCACCATTTTGCTCGTACCGAAGAGTAGAAGCCGATTATGCAATAAAATTTCACTTTCATCGGACCAAAATTTATGAAAAACAAGGCAAACGTTCCGAGCTTAGGTGGTGGGCGAAATGGGTATGGGGGCAGTGTATGTCGCCTCTCTCAGAGACATGCAAATCTCGAAAACAGTCCTTGATGAATCCAAATTCAGAATTAACAGCAGGTTTCAACAAATAAATTCTTCAACATGTTCGAGTTCTAGGTTACGTTGGCTCTGATACCAAATGTAGGCCGTTGATACGGCTTCCCAAGATTTACATAGCTAGAAACTCGAACATCCTTAAGGTATAAGACAAGGATTTGTGTACCTGATTTGAATCCATTGTTCTTGAGCAAAGCGACAACAATCCAGGCCTTCAATGCTAAAGATCTTCTCCTCTATGACCTTCGGTTCCTGGCTCGATGAAACCGCCACTCACGACATGTCTTATGTGAGTTCAGAGAGAATTTTGGAAAAAGTGAGGTCTAGAGGAGGGACCTTAGCGCTATTTATAGAGTTTTGAACGGGCCCTCTCATCACGGGCTGAGCCCAACTCGGCTCACACAAGTCAGGCCCATATTCAACCATTAAGAAAACCTTATGCCTTACCTTATTAGACCAACCCCGTAAAACGGTAATTACAATCTCAATTAATGTAGCCCACATAAAGAAAACTCTTACATCATCATCGTAGATTGTCCGAGATATTGGTGATGGCTCATCTCTCATAGTCATATCGTCGGTGTTTCCACAAAGGTCATCGCCAATCCTGCTGCTCGGCACCAGTTTGCTTCTTCTGACAGGAATGAGACCGATGAGGATGCAAAGTTCGTATTTTACTTGTGTGGGCATTGGAAGAACGATACCGCAGCCACAAGCAGTCAGGGAAGGGTCAAGGTACTCGTCCCTGCGGCCTGAATCATCAGCTTAACGAAGAAAATAATAGGATTGAATCATGAAGATTGCACAGCATGTTATGCTGAACTGTTGGGCATCAAATAAACGCTGGAACATGATTTTAATGTTAAGTCTCTAACTTCTGTTTTGAATAGAGGAGAATTGTTCCTAGCTTCCCAAAAATGTTGGGTTAGTCATCATCATTAGTGAAGCGATACGCTCTAATATGGGCCAGGCCGGGCCGAATTCGACGGGGTGGCCCCATCGAGTTGCCAAATCTCCCCTGCTCGAGACTATCGTCCCGCATCACGACCCTACCCCATTCCTAAAGATCCTCCGAGACTTCCGGCATCGCGAGCCGTATCTGGATCCAGAAATTTATTCGGCATACCCAAACGGAACTATGCATGCGGGAAAAGCAAAGGACCCTTCTAGAAAAGGTGCCGACCGTCCGTGCAACTCGTGATCCACACGGATCATCCGTGCTTCCTCACTGATCGATTGTTGTCGACGCATTGTCCACCGACGTAGAAAAACACGCCACGCCACGATCACTTCGACAGGTCGCAATCTGTCCCACCTACTCACGACATAAACAAACCATTGCCAAAGCCACTTTCCGGGTGAGGTAGGCCTAGTCCCGCAAACACGAGCCACCAGAATTCGTTGCGAACTCGTGCACGATTCACATTCGAATCTTTTGACTAAATATCCTAGTATATTTTATATTCGACGAAACTATCCATGATCTATAGTGATCGTGATAAACGTAAGAAGCGTTTATGCTTTAGGTTATGCTCGTGCTAAAAAGATTTTTTATGACCGATGGACCTACATAAACAAATCTAGAGGAACGGAAAGTTCACGTTGATAGCAAGATGTCATGTCTATGGAAGCTACATCACTATTGTTGTTAAATTATCTTGACAAGAAGAGTTGAGCATATCCAAGAAGCAACATACAGCATGGATATTAATAGGTGGACCATGTGAATATCAACAATGCTACTTAGTGGATGTCAATTAAGCAACTGCGTGGATATTTCAAGGATTACATTTGAATATTAGAGAGGCAAACACTGGATATTTGCAAGCAACCGCATGGATATTCGCATAATTTGCACTTGTCTCAATGGCTGAATATCAAGAGACCACTTACTCTACCTATAGCGACAATCTTATCACGAACTTCAAAACTATTACTTTCAGATAATTCATCTCATCCCTTGATAATTTTTATGATTTGGTATGGATTCCAATTTTAGAAGATATTGATTTAATTTCTATCTGAAGATTATATTTGTGATATAATTAATCATGCAAAATATCTTAATTGATTGAAAATCATCCCAAAGACAAAATTCTTTCCTTAATTGAGGAACTCCACATATGGAAGCTAAGATTTAACTGTATTGACGATTAAATTGATGGGTTCTTTGATTGTTCCATCTCAAAGTCTATCCTAATCTTCTTATCAATTGTCCAACGACTAGTTTGGAGATTGATCCTCATGAAAATTATCCAACGGGATGTTTTGGATGCCAATGAGTATCAAAGAAGACCAACGCGCTGAAGAGAGAGCAATCTATGATTAACAATTCTAAAGTTCAAAAGAGCTTCACATTGTTTCATTGTTTTTAGTGAGATTACAAAGGTCATCATTTGAAAAGTGTTGGCAAAGACTTTGGTGCAAGATAATGAGTCATATCAGCTTTTATACAGGCAATACAACCTCGAGGAGAAAAGCTTGAGAATAAGCAGCACTTATTACCGTAATTTCTTATTAATTTACTATTAGAATCCACAAAGCTACCGGTGTGGGAGAGTAGATATAGGTCTACACAAAGCTGAATCACTATAAAGCACTTTGTGCAAAGTCTTCTTCTATCTCTTTGATTATATTTATTTATTACTTAGTAGAAACACCACGCTTAACCATGTAAGTACCACTAGAATTTGATTATGTTCATAGTGACTCTCTAAAGTATTATTAGAAAATGTTGCTCCAAAAAAAAAAGTATTATTAGAATTTGTTCATATCAATACTTTCTTTCTCATAGTCACACCCGTGAGAGGCCAATAATATGTTCAGGGCCGAACAATGTTATGTCGACTCAATAAAATTAAGCTGAACAGATTCGAAATCTATTAACCGATAGAATGTGAGATTTTGTGAGACTACTCTAAATTGTTCTAAAAATTTAAATCATTCATCTCATAGTTTAAGTTATTAGAATGATCGATAGTGGTCCCATAAAATCTCACATAATATCAAAGTATGAGTTTTTGCGTTCAAATTTTTCCCGACCATTATACTGATCCAATTCCATTATAAATTTTTTTGTTCAGTTCGGTGCCAAGACACTCAAAACCAAACTGAGTTAAGGAATATTCGGTTCTCAAACTTCACTTTCAAAGCCAGCCATCGGCCATATTAAAAATTGGTGGACCTGCTTGAGTTGTCTATAATGCCGCTTTCGTCCCACTTTCGCCGAATCGACATCGTTAATTAAGAGAAACTAGCCTCTCCACCCGTCAAATTCCAATCAGATTAATCTATCAATTTCCTAAGTTTCCAGGAATTGTCCTCGGGACCATTTTTTACTATACGCCGCATCATCCATCAACCAAAGTTTAGGACAAATTCACGTACTTCTCCTCCTTTTTTCCCCTTTTGCTCTCCCCGATTTAGCAATTTTTCTTTTTTTTTTTTTTTTTTTTTTTTGGCAAGTAAAAGGGCGAGGAAGGGTACTCAGAGCAATTATCCCTATGACTCAAAGAAAATAACTCAAATGATCTTTGAATTTGGTTCAATGTACAATGCGATCTCTTAATTTCTAATTTGTTCGATATGATATTCAAGCTTTTAGTTCACGTTCAATATAGTCCCAAGACTATATGAACATATTTGACGTTGTCTTGCACTTGAATTAACGCAAGAACAATATTGAATATTTTCATATAATTTAAGGACATGACGAAACATGTACATTAAGTTAAAGTTCAATATTAAGTTAAAGTTCAACATCAAAGACTATAGATCATATGACACGTCAGACTAAAAGTTCAGAAACCATTTGTGTTGTGATCTATAGAATTCACCAAGAGCTTCACACTCATCAAAGGAATGTTCAATTGAAAGCCCCCCTCCCCCGATCCTTACATGAACGGACCCACCACAGAAGCCCCCATCGACGTGTCAAAAATTTAGAGATATTCAAATACCCGAAATTACAAGCCAATCAGAAATTTGCTTGCTCGTGACATAGCCCGACTTCCATCAAGGTGTCGGGTTTCCGGATCTCCCCTTCAAAAGCGCCACCAATGTGCCCGAAATTTAGAGATAACAAATGCTCAAAAATACAAACTGATCAAAGATTCACTCGTGACATGACTCGACTTCTCTTTCGAGGAGAGCCTCGGGTTTCCGGGTCCTCCTCCTCCCCCCAATTTTAGCAAGAAAATTTCGACGCTCTTTCCTTGCGTCTTCCTTACTGTCCACGGCAAAAGCGTGTGAGCCCGACTTCCGCATAGAAAATAAAAGGTCAAACGGATCAGGCCCGAGAAAAACATCTCCTTTCGCCTATCAAATCCCTAAAAATTCAATACCGCCTTTCTCCGCTCGAAGATCCCGATCCCGATCCCCGATTCCAAGGAATCGAATTCCGGAAAATCGAACTGTAAGAAACTGAATAGAGGTTTCAGAGAAAGGAGAATTTTCTATATTTTTTCTGTATATTATCAATGTACATGTACAATGTGTTTATATTACAAGATGTATGTAAAAGAAGCAAGAAATATTTTACAATTCCAATCCGATCGGATCCGATTAGATTTGATCCTTAATTGATCATGATTGATGCTGTCAATCTCACGTGTATCTTCCAACACTCCCCCTCAAGCTGGTGGCTTGTAGATATCCAAGGCGCCTAGCTTGCTTAGGAGATACGCGTGCTGACTTTGACACAAAGGCTTAGTGAAGATGTCTGCTAGTTGTTCTTCTGTTCGGATCCCCAGTGCCTCAATTATTCCTTGCTGGATCTTCTCTCAGGTAAAGTGACAATCCACTTCTATGTGTTTCGTTCTTTCATGAACTATCAGGTTTGAGGCAAGTTTGAGGGCTGCATCATTATCGCAAAACAACCTTGTTGATCCTTCAACCTGTACTCCAAGATCTTGAAGCAATTCTCGCAGCCACACTACTTCACATGTTGTCTTTGCCATGGCTCGATATTCTGCTTCTGCTGAAGATACGGAGACGGTTGTTTGCTTCTTGGTCTTCCATGAAAGCAAGGAATCCCCTAATTTAATACAGAAACCTATTGTGGATCTTCTGCTCATTGGACATGTCGCATAATCCGCATCACAATATGCAGTCATCTTCATGTTACACTTCTTGGAGAGGAGAATTCCAAAACCTGGGCATTTTTTTAAAAATTTCGCCACTTTGAGCACTGCATTCATGTGGGACTGCTTTGGACTATGCATAAACTGACTGAGTGTTTGGACTGCATAGCTGATATCCGGCCTGGTCATAGTTAAATAGATGAGTTTTCCAACGAGCTTTTGATAACTCATGGGATCTTCCAGTGTAGGATCAGCTTCTTGAGAAGTTCCAAAACCTGGGGGATCTTCCAGTGTAGGATCAGCTTCTTGAGAAGTTCCAAAACCTGGGCATGTTTTCAGATATTTCGCCACTTTGAGCGCTGCATTCATGTGGGACTGCTTTGGACTATGCATAAACTGACTGAATGTTTGGACTGCATAGCTGATATCCGGCCTGGTCATAGTTAAATAGATGAGTTTTCCAACGAGCTTTTGATAACTCATGGGATCTTCCAGTGTAGGATCAGCTTCTTGAGAAGTTCCAGTGTCATACTCTGCTGTGGTCAATTTGATATTTTGCTCAATTGGAATCACAGCCGGTTTACATCCTGACAATCCAGCTTCTAATACGATTTCCAGGGCAAACTTTCTCTGGCTAAGAGATATCCCCTGGTTTGAACAAGCAATTTCTATGTCAAGGAAGTATTTTGGCGACCCCAGATCCTTGTTATGAAAGGTCGAGTGCAGATAATTCTTGAGTCTTTCGACAGCTATCTCATCATTGCCCATGATTAGTATGTCATCCACATATATCATTAAGTATATAGATGGCGTACCTTCAGTCCATGTAAAGACGGCATAATCAAATTTGGATTGTCAAATCCAACAGCTATTAGAGATTCAGAGAATTTTGCATACCATTGTCTGGATGCTTGCTTCAGCCCATACAGGGATTTGTGGAGACGACATACTCTATTCTCCCCATGTCTCCATAAACCCTATGGCACATCCATGTAAATCTCTTCGTCTAGTTCTCCATGTAAAAAAGCATTGTGGACATCCATCTGATGCAGTCGCCATTCCTGAAAGGCTGCTACTGATAAAAAGGAACGTACCATAACGTCTTTGGCGACAAGGGAGAAGGTTTCATGGTAATTGAAGCCTTCTCGCTGAGTGAAGCCCTTGGCCACTAGCCGAGCCTTGTATTTTTCAACTGATCCATCTACTCGATACTTGATCTTATATACCCATTTACAGCCAATGGCCTTCCTGTTTGGGGGAAGGGAAACGAGATCCCAGGTCTGATTGTCCACCAAAGCCTGCAATTCTGCTTGCATAGCTTTCTGCCATTGTGGGTCAGTGCTCGCCTCATCATAATTGGATGGTTCTCGTCCCTCAGAAATACGAGAAATGCAGCAATGATGTTTGTTCGACAGTCAGCCGAAAGAGACATAAGAGGATATGGGGAAAAGAATACCTGGCGAGTTTCTGACCCCGCATACATAGTCCTTCGTCCAGGTCGGTGGGTGTGTAGCTCGCCAGGAACGCCTTGGCGGGGTACTTGAAGAGGGTAATGAGCCCACCTCGGTATGAACAGTAGGTGATGAGTGATCCATGTCAGTGCTGTCTGGAGTTGGATCTTGCACAACTTCATTGATTGAGAGTTGGTTTGTGGATTCCAGCAGGGGCTGCAGCGCCATTTCTGATGTAGAGGGCCCCATGTGATCCGAGCTTGAAGGAAAGAGAACGTATTCCATATCATGTGTGGCTTCTTCAAATTGAAGAGAATAATGATGTCCTCCAGTGTCAGTGTGGAGCTCCTGTGTAGCAAAAGGAAAGATATTCTCCTGAAATGAAACATCCCTACTGACAAAGAATTCCTTTGCAGACGGATCATAAATCCTGTCCCCCTTTTGCAAAGAGGGATATCCCATGAATATGCAACGACGAGCACGAGGACTCATTTTATCTCTGGGTCCCACTATGGTAGTATAGCACTGGCGGCCAAAGATCTTGAGATAATTCATGTTCGGCTTCTTTCCAAAAATCAATTTGAAAGGACTTCTACCGTCAAGAATCTTGGTTGGCATTCGATTGATCAAGTAAACTGCAGTTAAAACACGTCTCCCCAAAAGTTGTCGTGGATGGAAGCCCGAAACTTCAAGGCACGGGCAACTTCTAATATGTGATGATGTTTCCTCTCCACTACTCCATTCTGCTGTGGAGTATATGTGCAAGAAGTTTCATGTAAGATCCCTTGGGATGACAATAGACAATGGCATTCGTTGTTAAGGAATTCCTTTCCATTATCCATTCGTACTCGACGAATTGTCTTGCCAAATTGAGTTTTCACTAGAGAAAGAAAGGACCTTAAATGAGAGATGACTTGACCCTTAGATTGCATAAGAAAAATCCATGTGGCCCTTGAGTGGTCATCTACAATAGTGAGAAAAAATTGGGACCCATCATGGTTTGGCGTATGATAAGGGCCCCAAACCAATGTGAAGTAAGGAAAATGGATCATTTGCACGATTTGTGCTCAATGGAAAAGGGATACGGGATTGTTTAGCAAGTGGACAAATATGGCACTGCTGACAAGGAAATTGAGAACTATGACCCATTCTAGAATGCAAAATGAACTGCTTATCATTGGTAGACAGATTACACAATGATTTTTTATTACAATGAAATTGATCAAGATTTGCTGAATTTCTCCAAAAATATAGTCCTTCAGACATATTACCCCAGCCCATCAGTTTCCCAGTCGAAAGAGCCTGAAAGAGACAGCTATCAGCAATGAAGGAAACCTTACAAGAATTTTCCTCACAAGCTCTAGACACAGAGATAAGATTAAATTGAAATTCTGGAACATATAGGACTTTAGAGAGAGTAAGCTGGGAGCTAAGATTGATTGTTCCTGTGGTTGTCACATGTGCAACATTTCCATTTGGCAATTGCATAATAATAGGGCTATCCAATTCTTGATTAACAACACTAAACAGGTTCTTGTCGCATGTAATGTGATTACTAGCTCCAGAATCAATAATCCAAGTATTCCTTGATATGCAATTGATTAGGCAATGAGAAATACCTGTGAAGCTACTCCCCCTGTTTGGGATTTCCAGTTTTTGCAGCGTCTACATTAATTGTTGATACTCAGACTGTGTGATGGATTGATCATTTGAGCCCATGATTTGATAGGCTGTTGCTATTGTTTCTCTCCTTTTTTTCTCCAGGTCAGCCATGCAATTTCCAGCAGCTGTCAAATGTGTGGTGGGGCCGTTTGCAATAGTCACAGAAAAGTTTCCCTTTATTTTTGGAATTTTGTCCAAAATTTGGCCCATAATTCAGCCCAAAACCCTTCGAAAAATGAGGGCCGTTGGATTTATTTAGCCCAGAGCCATCTCCGCCGTCCAAATCATCCGCGTGCCACGCCCCTTTGTAGCCGTCGGATCGCTGCATGCGATATGGCCCGTCAAATCGCTGCATGTGATTTGACCCATCGGATTGCTGGAAGCGATCTGGGCCGTCGAATGCAGGGCCTTTAAAAGGCCTCTGCTCATGGAACCCTAGCGATGGGTTCCGCCTCTTCTCTAGGGTTTTCACTGCGCCTCTCTCGACTCTTGCCGCTAGAGCCAAACCCTCCGTTGCCTTGGTCTCTATCGAGGTGAGTCATTGGCTTTTCTCCTGCACAGCGAGTTGAAAAATCCGTCCAATCGGTGGCGGAGGGTCCATGGCCAGAAATTTGAAATTGAGGTACGATTCGTTGAAAATTAGCAGAAATCGTGTTGCCTTCTCTCAGTCCTTCATCCTCTTGTACTGTTGAATGGTTTCTTCGGGGCCGATGAGTTTTTCTTCGGCTGCTTCGAGCTCGTTCCAGAGGGCTGAGAGCCTGTTGAAGCAGACTGTTACGGTCATGTTTCCTTGCCTCAGTTCGGAGAGGGCTTGATGCAACGTGAAAATCCTCGCCCGATCCAATTTGCCGTACATTTCTTTTATGTTATCCCAAAGAATTTTTGGGTCCTCTGTCAAAGGCAACCCCGCAGCGATTTCCACACTTATACAGTTGCCTATCTATGTTCTGACAAGCTGGCTACATTTTTTCCATTGACGCCCTAATTTTTCATCAGTTGGTACTGGGATTGTCCCGTCGATGAACCCTTCTTTGTCCTTTGTGATGAGGGCTCGGCGAAACTCTCGTGCCCAACTCAAATAGTTATCGGACCCTATGAGATGGTTGCTGATGAGCTTCAACTCGAGTCCGTCGGCTGTGGATACATACAGTGCGTCGCCGGATTCTGGCCGACCCATGGCGGCCACAAATGGAAAGGGAAGGAAGCCTGTCGAAAACCCTGTGTTGTTGAAGGAACTCGCATTCGAATTTCCTAAACTGCCCGTCTGCTCCGGGTCAATGGTGGAGTCTTCTCCACTATTGGCTGGTAGCCCTCCATCGACCCGCACGCTCTAGTAGCCCAGCGATGATGCATCCGGGTTCGATCCGTGGATCCAGGAGTATGGCATCCACTGATAGGGATAGCCTGATAATCCAAACCCTGGATTGAACTAAGCTGGATATTGTTGCCAAGGCGTGTGATATGTAGGGGCTTGGCTTTGAACAGATTGATCGGGTGAAGAAGTGATGACTGTTGATCCTGGGTTGAGAGAAACGGGTGGTGCACCATTCCTCCCTGTTTGATCTTCAGGGGCCGAGGTAGGTATTCCTGGATTTGCCATACTAACGAATTTTTGAGGAAAAATGCAGGAGTTTGTGACAGGGAATAAAGCCGGAAGGCGAATTCCTGCCGGAGGCTGCTTTGTTTTGCAATGTCGCAATAGCAAAGTCAGAAAAGGATTCGGAGGCAATTTGAAGGAGGTCTTGCAGAAGCTATCTCAGGAACAAGTCTGCTCTGATACCATGTAAGAAACTTTATAGAGATTTCAGAGAAAGGAGAATTTTCTATATTCTTTCTGTATATTATCAAAGTACATGTGCAATGTGTTTATATTACAAGATGTATGTAAAAGAAGCAAGAAATATTTTACAATTCCAATCCGATCGGATCCGATTGGATCCTTAATTGATCATGATTGATGCTGTCAATCTCACGTGCAACTTCCAACATGAACTTTGCCCACCGGCGATCGCCTCCTCGATTCCGACCTCCCGTTTTGAATTTCCCTTTTTGGCGCAAAATGCCCATGAAGCTCGATGCCCCCAACGGCAGCGCCGCGGCGGTGGTTGCAGCAAACGGGGAAGAGGGGGAGAGGGACAGGGACAGGGACAGGGACGAGCTGTTCGTGCCGCTGCTCAACTTCGCGATGGTCGACGGTGGTGTGTTCAGGTCCAGCTTCCCCGACGGCGCCAACTTCAGCTTCTTGCAGTCGCTCAGGCTCCGCTCCGTCATGTGAGTGCTACGGCGACGTCGCCGGCAGCGGCAGCGACGGCGGCGGCGGTGGCAGCTATTTCTTCGGGGGCAGTTTGCGCTCGGTTGTTTCCATGTGTGTCTTGAATGTGGCCTGATTGTGGTTGTGGGTTTTGTGAGATTGTTGCAGATGTTTGTGCCCTGAGCCTTATCCGGAGGCGAACAGCGAGTTCCTGGCAACTAATGGGATTCCGCTTTTCCAATTCGGGATCGAGAATTGCAAGGTAAATGCTCCGGAATGGCCCCATTGGTTTTTCCTTTCTCGGGTGAGGGTGACTTGGCGAGTGGGGATGGAATTGTCGGAATCGGAATTTAATCGTTGGATGTGAATTGGCGATTGGGGATAGAAGTTATAACCGTTGGAATCTGTGGTTGTTGACGATAAATGGCGTCTTTTGTATCACTTTGTATGGGATTCTTATTCAAATCTAGCAAAGTGATGTCGCAATTTTGGAGATACCCTTTTTCCCTTTTTCGAATGACTATGAAGTTTGGTTACTTGATGCGATGCTGAGATATGCATCAAATTTTTATTTTTTATTTTTTAAATGGTGTGTTCCGTGGGTTTGTTTGAGCAAATGTCCAACAGGCAAGCTAACCACTCATAATGTGAAGTCACATCATATATTTAGTTATACCAAGGAGTACTTTCAACGCTTCACGAATTGATTCATCTGGAATATTGATAAAAGGTTCCTGTACAGAATAACATTGATCAATTATAAGAACTGTTACAGTTTGTTAGGACACTCTTGGACCAAATATATCGTTTTATTCGAAATAAAATGCAATTTTTCTACTACAGCCATGTATATCTATATACTAATCATCTCATGAGGACTTAAAATGTTGACGTAGATTAGAAAAACATGAAAGCATATAATGTACATATCATGTAGAAGATTCAGAAAAGAGCTTTGTATAAAATAAACAACGTACAAATTTCTAATAGATTAGATGAAATCTCAAAGAATCCATGATTCAGTATATTTTCATAAAATTATCAAATTGGAATCGTTTCATTCGCGATGAGCCGGATGAGAAGAAACTCTCATGTCCGGTTCTGTAGTAGAGATGGAATTGAGAAAGAACCATCAACTATAACCCTAAAAGAACCAGATTTCGAAAACAACATAGAGGAAGAATGAAAGGAATATCTTATCGAGGTAATCGTATTTCTTTCGGTAAATATGCTCTTCAGGCACTTGAACCCGCTTGGATCACATCTAGACAAATAGAAGCAGGGCGACGAGCAATGACAAGAAATGTGCGCCGTGGTGGAAAAATATGGGTACGTATATTTCCAGACAAAGCAGTTACGGTAAGACCTACGGAAACACGTATGGGTTCGGGTAAAGGATCTCCCGAATATTGGGTAGCTGTCATTAAACCAGGTCGAATACTTTATGAAATGGGCGGAGTAGCAGAAAATATAGCCAGAAAGGCTATTTCAATAGCGGCGTCCAAAATGCCTATACGAACTCAATTTCTTATTTCGGGATAGGAACGTAGAACCAAAGAAAAGAAGTCTTGGGGATAAAAAAAAATTGCAGGTTTCTTTTTGACAAACAATATTTCTTTTTTTTTACTTCGCCCTTTGCATTAACATTGAAAGAACAGATTCAAAAATGATATGATTCAACCTCAAAGCCATTTGAATGTAGCGGATAACAGCGGGGCCCGAGAATTAATGTGTATTAGAATCATAGGAGCTAGTAATCGCCGATATGCTCATATCGGTGACATTATTGTTGCTGTGATCAAGGAAGCATTACCAAACACACCTCTAGAAAGATCAGAGGTGATCAGAGCTGTAATTGTACGTACTTGTAAAGAACTTAAACGGTACGTTGTTTATTTTATACAAAGCTCTTTTCTGAATCTTCTACATGATATGTACATTATATGCTTTCATGTTTTTCTAATCTACGTCAACATTTTAAGTCCTCATGAGATGATTAGTATATAGATATACATGGCTGTAGTAGAAAAATTGCATTTTATTTCGAATAAAACGATATATTTGGTCCAAGAGTGTCCTAACAAACTGTAACAGTTCTTATAATTGATCAATGTTATTCTGTACAGGAACCTTTTATCAATATTCCAGATGAATCAATTCGTGAAGCGTTGAAAGTACTCCTTGGTATAACTAAATATATGATGTGACTTCACATTATGAGTGGTTAGCTTGCCTGTTGGACATTTGCTCAAACAAACCCACGGAACACACCATTTAAAAAATAAAAAATAAAAATTTGATGCATATCTCAGCATCGCATCAAGTAACCAAACTTCATAGTCATTCGAAAAAGGGAAAAAGGGTATCTCCAAAATTGCGACATCACTTTGCTAGATTTGAATAAGAATCCCATACAAAGTGATACAAAAGACGCCATTTATCGTCAACAACCACAGATTCCAACGGTTATAACTTCTATCCCCAATCGCCAATTCACATCCAACGATTAAATTCCGGTTCCGACAATTCCATCCCCACTCGCCAAGTCACCCTCACCCGAGAAAGGAAAAACCAAGGGGCCATTCCAGAGCATTTACCTTGCAATTCTCGATCCCGAATTGGAAAAGCCGAATCCCATTGGCCGCCAGGAACTCGCTGTTCGCCTCCGGATAAGGCTCAAGGCACAAACATCTGCAACAATCCCACAAAACCCACAACCACAATCAGGCCACATTCAAGACACACACAGAAACGACCGAGCGCAAACCGCCCCCGAAAAAACATCCGCCGCCGCCGGCGACGTCGCCGCAGCACTCACATGATGGAGCGGAGCCTGAGCGACTGCAAGAAGCTGAAGTTGGCGCCGTCAGGGAAGCCGGACCTGAACACGCTGCCGTCGACCATCGCGAAGTTGAGCGGCAGCACGAACAGTTTGTCCCCGTCCCTCTCCCTCTCCCCCTCTCCCCCGTTCGCCGCCACCGTCGCCGTGGCGCTGTCGTTGGGGGCGTCAAGCTTCATGGGCATTTCGCGCCAAAAAGGGAAATTCAAAATAGGAGGTCGGAATCGAGGAGGCGATCACCGGTGGGCAAAGTTCATGTTGGAAGATACACGTGAGATTGACAGCATCAATCATGATCAATTAAGGATCAGATCTAATCGGATCCGATCGGATTGGAATTGTAAAATATTTCTTGCTTCTTTTACATACATCTTGTAATATAAACACATTGTACATGTACATTGATAATATACAGAAAGAATATAGAAAATTCTCCTTTCGCTGAAATCTCTATTCAATTTCTTACATGGTATCAGAGCAGACTTGTTCCTGAGATAGCTTATGCAAGACCTCCTTCGAATTGCCTCCGGATCCTTTTCTAACTTTGCTGTTGCGACATTGCAAAACAAAGCAGCCTTCGGCAGGAATTCGCCTTCCAACTTTATTCCCTGTCACAAACTCCTACATTTTTCCTCAAAAATTCGTTAGTATGGTAAATCTAGGAATACCTACCTCGGCCCCTGAAGATCAAACAGGGAGGAATGGTGCACCACCCGTTTCTCTCAACCCAAGATCAACAGTCATCACTTCTTCACCCGATCAATCTGTTCAAAGCCAAGCCCCTGCACATCACACACCCTAGCAACAATATCCAGCTCAGTTCAATCCAGGGTTTGGATTATCAAGCTATCCCTATCAGTGGATGCCGTACCCCTAGATCCACGGATCGAACCCAGATGCATCATTGCTGGGCTACTAGAGCGTGCGGGTCAATGGAGGAGACTTGTTGGTTACTGCACTGAAGGAGATCCTCCTGACATCCAAACTTCAACACCGAAATCTGGTGAGACTTGTTGGTTACTGCATAGAAGGAGAAGAAAGGATACTAGTGTATGAGTACTTGCCGAACAGGAGCTTGGACGCCTTTCTTTTCGGTTTGTCTCACTCTCTGAAGAACTTATTTCTGCTTTCAACAAAATATGATACTGAAACTAGATATTGCTTTTGTTTACCACCTTGTTTAGATTCAAAAGAGAAGGCAAAACTCAGCTGGGCAATCCACTTCCACATTATCCAGGGCATTGCAAGAGGGCTGCTCTACCTCCACCGCGATTCATGCCTCAGGGTCATACATCGAGATTTGAAAGTGAGCAACATTCTCTTGGACGAAAAAATGAATCCCAAGATTTCAGATTTTGGGCTAGCGCGGATGTTTGAAGGCACTCAAGTTTTCGTAAATACTCACAAAGTTGTGAGGACGCTGTAAGCATTCTATCATCAGTCTTGAGAGTACTTACTCATGAGGCAATTTGTCACCTAGACAGCAGATTAGCAGTTTAATGTGCTCACCTTTCCCTTCATGCATGTTCCTACTATTGTCTTCTAATATGACCAAGAAAATTCTTCCATTTACATCCAATGATTCCAATAAGCCAGTTATGAGGTGGCTAGTACTATCATTTTGAGGGGATGAATATGTGATTATGCACAATTAAAGCGGAATTTAAAACAATGAGGTTCAATATTGTGAAAGAACAACGTTTGATGAAAACTACCCAGGGATCAAAACTACTATGTGCAATAAAATATCAATCAAAATGAAAGAGAGGTTACGGGATAGAATATATTGCACATGACAGTTATAGTGGCAACAATTATAGTAGTTTGGCTTATAATAAGCTAACATCCACTCTCTCATTCCGAATTCTGATAGCCTATTGGCTGGATTTCAATAGAGAGTCAATTAGAGATTACAGAGTCTGAGTACTCTCCAGAATGTGTGATCGTATCTTCTAATCTCACAGTCACTCTAAATGACAGCCTCTCAGAGATGACAATTTCAACTCGGAGAGACAAGTATGAAAATGTCGAGGCTCTCTTTGAACTTTAGAATTATGGACTTCAAATCTTGTTTTCTTTTAGCACCATGATCTCCTTTTATACTCTTCAATTTCCAAGCTGGCCGCTGGACTAAGGATCATTCATCTGATCCACCCGTTGGACCTAAATGATATGAGAAGATCTGATTACTACTTGGGATCACAAGATTAGAATCTTCTTATGATTCCATTGCCCATACAACAGACACTGGGTTTCCATAAGTAGAGTTCTTCGTTAGGTAAGAGCGCCTCAAAATGATAGTAATATGAATTAGGAATCCTTAAGGTTTTGTTAATCTTCAAAACATATTGGGAAGTTTTCTCAACAAGTTTGTTCATAGATAATTATAAACCAGTGTTATAATGCAAATGCTAAAAGGTATTAGAAAGGCAGTACTAGTTGATTTGGTTTCTGACCTCTCATGCCATCGTCCTTGAGTCTGAATTTTTGTTTGAACTATATTTCGTGAACCTTCCATTTGTATAAGTTTATATACCTTTATTATGATGATGGCATCCTAGTATGAGAACATAACATGTCCAAGTCATACAGGGGTTACATGTCTCCCGAATATGCCATGGGTGGGATATTTTCTGGAAAATCTGATGTTTATAGCTTTGGCGTACTGATATTGGAGCTTATCAGCAGCAAGAAGAACACAAGTTTAGATTACCATGGACAGCATCTCAATCTCCTGACCTATGTAAGAATCAGGTCTAACTTCAAACTAATATTTCCATTCAGGTTTCAATCATCGGTAATCCCTGGGACAATCTAAAAATCAACCGGTTGTTACAAGTATGGCATTTGTGGTGTGAAGGCAGAGGATTGGCCCTAATGGATGAAGCCATTGCCGACGCATTTTCGCTGTCAGAAGTGATGAGATGCATTCAATTAGGACTTCTCTGCGTGCAGGAACATGCCACAGATAGACCCGACACGTCAGCTGTGGTTCTAATGCTAAGTGGGCAGTCTGATCTTCCACAGCCAAAGCAACCAGCATTTACATTTCAACGCTCAACGACTCATGAAGTCCAATCACAAGAAGAAAACATTTGGTCCAGGAATTCCATCACCATTACTATGGCTAAAGGAAGATAAAACTCTCATGCGCGTTGTCTCTGACCAACTCATCTTTCCCAGAATTCAGTGTTTATCAAATTATCTGCTTGAATAAATAATCTGTCGTTGCACTATAACGTTGATTTATGATGTAAACATAGAGATAGTGAGGGGCTCCCAGTTGCCATGGCTCCATTAGAAGAGTTTTATGTGTGCACGAAGGCACAAAAATTCAGAATGTCTGTATGCATCGAGATAATCTCAATATGAATATGAATACTTTGAGTGTTCTTCACTGCGGAATTGGTATGTGACTGCGCATTCATTTTGGTTGTCAAAATTGATACCATTCTGATGTCAAAGCATATTCTTGATTTGCTCTGAGAAGTCGATGTCATTTTGAGTGTCCTGTCCAATTGATGATACTCCCTCCTTGCAGTTCCAGTAACTTTTCCATCAAGTTTTGATTAAGAAGTGGAAAAAGAAAAGGAGAGCAGGAAAGTCTTCCTATGGACCTTTTTGTCTTGGAGATGGTCAATAGCCAAATTATGTGATCCAGGATCATTGTGACACACCCACTATCCTATATAAAAATAAGCCCTCTTTGAGCGAAAAAAGAAAGGGAGTTTTAGGAAAATGACAATCCCAAGACTGCTGAAGTCATTGGCGACAGCCAACAAATCAGAGGAACTGCTAACAGAATTTGCATGGAAAGAGCGAATGAAGCAAGGTGACGCATCTGACTTGCTGGTGTATGATTTTGACAGCGTACTCCTTGCAACAGACAACTTCAATGCGAAAAACAAACTTGGGCAGGGACGGTTTGCCCCGTTTACAAGGTAAAAATAAGCCTTCTCCGAGGGAAATACAGAGGTCGACCAAGATCTGATGGCTATGTTCATTTGGAAACAGGGAAAGCTCAATGATGGTAAGGAGATAGCTGTGAAGAGACTCTTGAGCAGCTCAGGCCAAGGCATAGCAGAGTTCAAGAGTGAGATCCTTCTAATATCCAAGTGAGACTTGTCGGTTACTGCACAGAAGGAGAAGAAAAGACAATAGTGTATGAATACGTGCCGAACAAGAGCTTGGACTCCTTTCTTTCTGGTTTGTCTCACTCTCTGAAGAACGAATTTCCATTTTCAACAAAATATAGTACTGAAACTAGATATTGTTTCTGTTTGCTACCTCGTTCAGATTCAATGGAGAAGGCAAAACTTCGCTGGGCCATATGCTTCCGCATTATCCTCGAGGTCACAAGAGGGCTGCTCTGCCTCCAATGCAATTCTTGCCCCAGGGTCATACATCAAGTTTTGAAAGAGAGCAACCTTCTCTTGGATGAAAAGATGAATCCCACAATTTCATATTTTGGGCTGGCACAAATATTTGAAGGCACTCAAGATTTGGTTAATAAGTACTCACGAAGTTGTTGGCACACTGTAAGCTTTCTATCGCCCCTCTTAAGAGTAGATACTCATGAGGCAATGTGTCACCTAGACAGCAGATTAGCCGTATAATGCGCTCACCTTTCCCCTCGTGCATGTTCCTACTTTTGTCCTCTAATATGACCGAGAAAACTCCTCCATGTACATCCAATGGTCCAATATGTCAGCTCGCTCCGAGGTAATTGTAGACCAGCGCTGAAATACAAATGCTAAAAGGTACGAGAAAAACAGTACTTGCCGAGTTGGAAGTATCACCCTCCAATTTTCTGACCTCTCATGCAATCATCCTAGAGACTATGATTCTTTGTTTGAACCGGATATCGTGAACCCTTCACATGTATGATCTGTATACCTTTATCATGAGTATGGCATCCTACGTACGAATATAACATGTCCAAGCCATACAGCGGCTACATGTCTCTGGAGTATGCCATGGATGGGATATTTTCTGAAAAATCAGATGTTTATAGTTTGGAGTACTGATATTGGAGCTGATCAGCATCAACCTGTCTACCAGAAAGCTTTCCTCAGGACTTTACCTAAGTTGAGTTACTTTTTCGGGCCATCTGGCAAAAGCCTAACGAACCGGCCTTGATTCAAGTTGGAAGACTGATATGATCAATCCAACCACTTCCACCATTGCCATGGCCTAGCAAGGCTTGGGCCAGCAGATCCTGCAATTGTGCCGGGTCAAAACTCATAATAGGCAGCTGAAATAATTCAGTGAGACTAATAGGCAGAGCTATGATGCCAAAATCACAACATCTCACTGCTAACTAGTCCGTCCGTTTAAGAAAAACTAGTCATTCTCATAGAAGAGAATGCGCAACATAAACTGAACCAATTCAGGTTACTGATGACCGTACTCACTTTTTCCCCCTCCATTTGCTTATGTTCATGTATATCACTTGGCAATAGTTACAAGGATATCATATTGGTTTACATTAGCTTGCCTTTTTACTTTCTATCGTGACATTTTGTACAGTGAAAAATGGTTCAAACCTGAAATTCGTAATTAGAACTCGGAGTAGGAGGAGCACTGGCCTAGAACCGGATGCATGCACACTTTTCTATTGAAAATCACAGTCGGTCTCGGAAGTGAAGAAGGTCAAATAGCCTAAATTAAAGAGTCGAGCTTTGTTATTTCCCTTCATATGTTTGGGATTTATTTGCTGGTTAGCGCAGTTACTTGCAACGGGAGATGTGAAAATGTATTGAGCTCTAAATTCATCTCACTTCCCAGGGCTATTTCAGTTATGGTGTAAGGTCATATCTAGTCCGTTGAACTGACTGTCAAGACGTGGCGCATAAAGCAGGAAGCAAGTGTTTTAAACATTCATTTGCAAGCAAATATTTATTCTGTCAAGTGCAATCCAGGATCTCGCATTCATGCCGCGGTGCGTATCTGCTTTTCTCAGTCTATGATTTAACCACTGGATTTTTCACTTTAAGACATGAAATTCTGGACAGATCAACGAACCCTTTGCACTTATGAGTTAAGTTGAGCTTGTTAACTTGACTTGACATTTACCTTAAAACATGCTCGAGAAAGAACATCTTGATACTATACACAACCCGGAAGTAGGAGATATGGAAGCTCCATCGGTTATACATATGTGTTGTCATCGTAGATTGTCGGAGATATTGGTGATGGCCCATCTCTCATAGTCATATCGTCGGTGTTTCCACAAAGGTCATCACCAATCCTGCTACTCGGCACTAGTTCGCTTCTTCTGACAGGAATGAGACCGATAAGGATGCAAAGTTCGTATTTTACTTGTGCCAGCATTGGAAGAACGATAGCGCAGCCACAAGCAGTCAGGGAACGGTCAAGGTACTCGTCCTTGCGGCCTGAATGATCAGCTTAACGAAGAAAACAATAGGATTGAATCATGAAGGTTGCGCAGCATGTTATACCGAACTGTTAGGCATCAAATAACGCTGGAACATGATTTTAATGTTAAGTCACTAACTTCTGTTTTGAATAGAGGAGAACTGTTCCTAGCTTCCCAAAAATGTTTGGTTAATCATCATCATTAGTGAAGCGATACGCTCTAATATGGGCCGGGCCGGGCCGGGCCGAATTCGACGGGGCCTGCGGTACTTCCTCGTTTGTTGTCTCCATTAGTGACTTCGACGTATTTGCCCTTTCAATCGCGAGGTGCATAAGCAGTTCGGCTCGAGAAAGACGGAGAAAGCAAAACGGTAGCATACGGGTGGCCCCATCGAGTTGCCAAATCTCCCCTGCTCGAGACTATCGTCCCGCATCACGACCCTACCCCATTCCTAAAGATCCTCCGGGACTTCCGGCATCGCGAGCCGTATCCGGATTCAGAAATTTATTCGGCATATCCAAACGGATTTCATGCGGGAAAAGCAAAGGACCCTTTTAGAAAAGGTGCCGACCGTCCGTGCAGCTCGTGATCCACACGGATCATCCGTGCTCCTCACTGATCGATCGTTGTCGACGCATCGTCCACCGACGTAGAAAAACACGCCACGCCACGATCACTTCGACAGGTCGCAATCCGTCCCACCTACTCACGACATAAACAAACCATTGCCAAAGCCACTTTCCGGGCGAGGTAGGCCTAGTCCCGCAAACACGAACCACCAGAATTCGTTGCGAACTCGTGCACGATTCACATTCGAATCTTTTGACTAAATATCCTAGTATATTTTATAGTCCACGAAACTATCCATGATCTATAGTGATCGTGATAAACGTAAGAAGCGTTTATGCTTTAGGTTATGCTCGTGCTAAAAAGATTTTTTATGACTGATGGACGTACCTAAACAAGTCTAGAGGAATGGAAAATTCACGTTGATAGCAAGATGTCATGTCTATGGAAGCTGCATCACTATTGTTGTTAAATTATCTTGACAAGACTAGTTGATCATATCCAAGAAGCAACGTACCGCATGGATATTAATAGGTAGACTGTGTGAATATTAACAATGCTACTTAGTGGATGTCAACTAAGCTACTGCGTGGATATTTCAAGGATTACATTTGAATATTAGAGAGGCAAACACCAGATATTTGCAAGCAACCGCATGGATATTCGCATAATTTGCACTTGTCTCAATGGTTGAATATCAAGAGACCACTTACTCTACCTACAGCGACAATCTTATCACGAACTTCAAAATTATTACTCTCATATAATTCATCTCATCCCTCGATAACTTTTATGATTTGGTGTGGATTCCAATTTTAGAAGATATTGATTTAATTTCTATCTTAATATTATATTTGTGATATAATTAATCATGCAAAATATCTTAATTGATTGAAAATTGTCCCAAAGACAAAACTCTTTCTTTAGTTAAGGAACTCCACATATGAAAACAAAGATTTAACTGTATTGACGATTAAATTGATGGGTTCTTTGATTGTTCCAACTCAATGTCTATCCTAATCTTCTTATCAATTGTCCAACGACTAGTCTGAAGGTTGATCCTCATGAAAATAATCCAACGGGATGTTTTGGATGCCAATGAGTATTAAAGAAGACCAACATACTGAAGAAGAGAGAGCAATCTACGATTAACAATTCCAAAGTTCAAAAGAGCTTCACATTGTTTCATTGTTTTTAGTGAGATTACAAATGTAATCATTTGAAAAGTGTTGGCAAAGACTTTGGTGCAAGATAATGAGTCATATCAGCTTGTATACAAGCAATACAACCTCGAGGAGAAAAGCCTGGGAATAAGCAGCACTTACTACTGTAATTTCTTATTAATTTACTATTAGAATCCACAAAGCTATCGGTGTGGGAGAGTAGATATAGGTCTACACGAAGCTGAACCACTATAAAGCACTCTGTACAAAGTCTCTATCTCTCTGATTATATTTATTTATTACTCAATAGAAACACCACACTCAACAATCTAAGTACCACTAGAATTTGATCATGTTCATAACGACTCTCTTAAGTATTATTACAATTTGTTCATATCAATACTTTCTTTCTCATAGTCACACCCATGAGAGGCCAATAATGTGTTTCAGGCCAAACAATGTTTTGACCCTAACCCGACCCAAAACATGTTCGTTTTCTTGTTTCATAATAATTACCCAAACAATTTTAAGACCCGAAACATCTACTTAACTTGTTTCGTGTTTGGGTCGTGTTTGGATCGGGTCGGGTCGGGTTGGGTTTTTGGACACCCCTAACACCCATAGTTACTTGACTCTAGCATTTATTTGGTAAGTTTTTATAAAAACCCATATTCACACCCTCTAGATAATACTATTAGCCACTTCAGAATTGATTTGCTCGATGGCCAAGTAGCTACAAAAGCACAACCATATCACAGCGGTTCACCCCTCAGGACAGCGGGCTTCACTAGCATGGCCGAAATTTCCTCCCCAGCAGCTCATGCACATCATGAAGTTGGAAGATGAGCTCGGAGCTTTCACATTCGTAGGCACGATACCCATCTGCCGGACAAGCAGCCTTGGTCATAACCAAGCAAAGGGGTTTTGCACTCTCTCAATGATAACAATTGTTCTTATGTCGACTCAATAAAATTAAATCGAACAGATTCGAAATCTATTAACCGATAGAATGTGAGATTTTGTGAGACTACTCCAAATTGTTCTAAAAACTTAAATCATTCATCTAATAGTTTAAGTTATTAAAATAATTGACAGTGATCTCATAAAATCTCACATATTATTAGAAACGAGAGCTTTTGAGTTCAAATTTTTCCAGACCATTATACTAATCTAATTTTATTATAAATTATTCGGTTCAATTCGGTGTCGAGACGATCGAAACCAAACTGAGTTAAGGAATATTCGGTTCTCAAACTTCACTTTCAAAGCCAGCCACCGGCCATATTAAAAATTGGTGGACCTGCTTGAGTTGTCTATAGTACCGCTTTCATCCCACTTTCGCCGAATCGACATCGTTAATTAAGAAAAACTAGCCTCTCCACCCGTCATATTCCAATCGGATTAATCTATCAATTTCCTGAGTTTCCAGGAATTGTCCTTGGGACCATTTTTTTACCATACGCCGCATCATCCGTCAACTAAAGTTTAGGACAAATTCACGTACTTCTCGTCCCCTTTTCCCCTTTCGCTTTCCCCGATTTAGCAATTTTTCTTTTCTTTTTTTTTTTTTTTTTAAGTAAAAGGGCGAGGAAGGGTAGTCAGAGCAATTATCCCTATGACTCAAAGAAAATAAATCAAATGATCTTTGAATTTGATTCGATGTCCAATGCGGTCTCTTAATTCCTAATTTGTTCAATGTGTTCTTCAGGCTTTTAGTACATGTTCAATATAATCCCAAGACTATATAAAAATATTCGACATTTAACATAAGAACAATATTGAATATTTTTATATAATATAAGAACCTGATGGTACGTGTACATTGAGTACACATCGAACCAAAAGCTCAGAAACCATTTGTGTTATGATCCATAGAATTTACTAAGAGGGCTTCACACTCATCACGGGAATGTTCAAACGAAAGCCCCCCTCCACCGATCCTTACATGAACAAACCCACCATAAAAGCCGAGTGTCGAAAATTTAGAGATATTCAAAAGCTCGAAGATACAAACCAATCAGAAATTTGCTCGTGACCTAGCCCGACTTCCTTCAAGGTGTCGGGTTTCGAGATCTCCCCCTTGAAAGCACCACCAATGTACCTGAAATTTAAAGATAACGAATGCTCTAAAATACAAATTGATCAAAGATTCGCTCGTGACATGTCTCGACTTATCTTTCGAGGAGGGGCCCGGTTTTCCGGGTCATCCTCCTCCCCCCAATTTTAGCAAGAAAATTTCGACGCTCTTTCCATGCGTCTTCCTTGCTGTCCACGGCAAAAGCGCGCGAGCCCGACTTCCGCGTAGAAAATAAAAGGTCAAACGGATCGGGCCCGAGAAAAACATCTCCTTTCGCCTATCGAATCCCTAAAAACTCAATACCGCCTTTCTCCGCTCGAAGATCCCGATCCCGATCCCCGATTCCAGGGAATCGAATTCCGGGAATCGAACTCTGCCCACAGGCGATCGCCTCCTCGATTCCGACCTCCCGTTTTGAATTTCCCTTTTTGGCGCGAAATGCCCATGAAGCTCGACGCCCCCAACGGCGGCGCCGCGGCGGCGGCGGCGAACGGGGCGGAGGGGGAGAGGGACGGAGACGAGCTGTTCGTGCCGCCGCTCAACTTCGCGATGGTCGACGGCGGCGTGTTCAGGTCCGGCTTCCCCGACGGCGCCAACTTCAGCTTCTTGCAGTCGCTCGGGCTCCGCTCCGTCATGTGAGTGCTGCGGCGACGTCGCCGGCGGCGGAGGCGGCGGCGGCTGTTTCTTCGGGGGCGGTTTGCGCTCGGTCGTTTCCGTGTGTGTCTTGAATGTGGCCTGATTGTGGTTGTGGGTTTTGTGGGATTGTTGCAGATGTTTGTGCCCCGAGCCTTATCCGGAGGCGAACAGCGAGTTCCTGGCGGCCAATGGGATTCAGCTTTTCCAATTCGGGATCGAGAATTGCAAGGTAAATGCTCCAGAATGGCCCTTTGGTTTTTCCTTTCCCGGGGTGACGGTGACTTGGTGAGTGGGGATGGAATTGTCGGAATCGGAATTTAATCGTTGGGTGTGAATTGGCGATTGGGGATAGAAGTTATAGCCGTTGGAATCTGTGGTTGTTGACGATAAATGGCTTCTTTCGTATCACTTTGTATGGGATTCTTATTCAAATCTAGCAAAGTGATGTCAAAATTTTGGAGATACCCTTTTTCCCTTTTTCGAATGACTATGAAGTTTGGTTACTTGATGCGATGCTGAGATATGCATGAAATTTTTATTTTTTATACTTTAAATGGTGTGTTCCATGGGTTTTTGTCAATGAATTAGCTGCAAAGTCTTCTTAATGCTTCTGCTTGCATGTTGCGTGGAGTGAGGATAGTCTAACCTTCACTTAATGTGGTTTACTATCAATAGACTATCTTATGCCACGTTAGAGGCTACTTTTTGAGCATTAGCTGCTTTTGTCCTTGACTTGTGTTCGTATGGAAAATAACCTACTCGTGACTGTTTACTCACATGATCATGTGCTATGCAATCAACTTTTTAAGATAGGACGGCTACTGGGTAATTTAAATTATTGCCCATATCTCTTTGCAAAAAGAAAAGGGTAGACGGCAGAGATGACAACAAAATACTTTATCTGCGAATCATCCTGCCTCCAGTGAAGCTGCCAAAAAATAAACTGCCCATCCTGACTATTCAAAGATGGATGCTGGGCTAGCTGTTGGTAGCCCAGCCTTTGATGTATCAAGGCGAAGAATAATGGCCTTAAGCATTGTTGAGCAGGTGTGCTTTCATAAGAAGCCAGTACTGCTCGTTTTCTTGCACCTCGGACACTTTGATTGCATCTGATATCAGCGGTGTCATGCTTCAAAGGATCTTTCTGGTCATAAAATCATAATCAATCTTCTTCCAGACAATGATAATCCTGCTCTTTTGTGCCTCCTAAACAAATGTCCTGTGACTTGTGTTTTGCTGCTAGGAATTTGAATCCATGTCAAGTGGATGCATTGATATCAGAAGTGTTCACAAGACTCGAGAATACGAAGTAAATTGCTTCAATTGCTTTCTGTAATTTGCACTTGCTTGGGGTGTGACAAAATCTCTTTTAGAGGCAGATACACATGGCTTTCCTGTGTTTCAATTTATGGATGACCTTGTTTTTTATGAGTCCTTCGTATACCAGCTGGAACTACAGATGGTGCTAATATTAAGTTGAACCAACCCCTGCAATGGGACCTCACTAGTGTTGAGAATCTGAGATGTGAAACAGGTGGACAATATTAGATAATAACCAAAGAATAAAATAAAAAAATGCAAGTTTCAGCATTGCAGTCTGTTGGGAAATTGGACAGCAAATAATTTTGGTTTGTAAGAAGCTATTGAGCTAAGAGAACTGAAGATTGTGATTAGGGGTATCAAACTTTAATTTCTGGTCAGACGATGAGGCTTGTAACTGTATATTGTAGCAGATTCACACTACTTCGTTTATTGAAGCAGTAAAATTCTCTTGCTCCAGCAAAAAGAAGAGAAAAATAAACAACAAAGCTCTTTTCTGAATCTTCTACATGATATGTACATTATTTCATGTTTTTCTAATCTGCGTCAACATTTTAAGTCTTCATGAGATGATTAGTATACAGATTTACGTGGCTGTAGTAGAAAAATTGCATTTTATTTCGAATAAAATGATATATTTGGTCCAAGAGTGTCCTAACATACTGTAACAGTTCTTATAATTGATCCATGTTATTCTGTACAGGAACCTTTTATCAATATTCCAGATGAAGCAATTCGTGAAGCGCTGAAAGTACTCCTTGGTATAACTAAATATATGATGTGACTTCACATTATGAGTGGTTAGCTTGCCTGTTGGACTTTTGCTCAAGTATTTGGTTCTTTCCTTGTGGTCGCAGATGTAAGGAACCACCCTGTCTTAATCCACTGCAAACGTGGGAAGGTACCTCTCGTTTCCTCTTTACCCATTATTTTCTTGAAGATCGAGGTATAAGCCCATGTTGACCAACGATCTGCTCATCAATGGCTTGCAGCACCGAACTGGTTGTCTTGTGGGATGCTTAAGAAAGTTACAGAGGTGGTGTCTGTCTTCTATCTTTGATGAGTACCAGAGGTTTGCTGGCACAAAAGCTAGAGTATCGGATCAGAGATTTATAGAGTTGTTCGATATCTCTAGCTTGAAGCACTCGCCAATGTCATTTTCGTGTTTAAAAAGATGATGATGTTGATATTTCCAGCTGTTGCTGCCAACTATCAAGGGTTCAAAAGGAGTGTCCGAGTTAGTGAAGTCGAGTCACAGTATGTTTCCTATCTTTAATACTTTTAACACTGTCTTCAGGGTAGATTAGTGTGCAAAGTAGAAAATTTTAATTTTTGGGGACCATTGGGTGGATATCTTGGAGTAGAACAGGCAGCAATTCGAACGTTGTTCTTAACTGCTCTGTATTATCTTTCACATTTGTTCATCAGAGTCACTGACTATGTTAGTTGATATGTCAGCTTCTCATTTCGACAAGAGATCATGGCATTAGTTGGGTTAGTTGGGCATTTTGAGCTGTGTAGCACTTGCCAATCTCATTTTCTTCTGCTGGAAAGGACCACGCGTGGGCCGGCTTTCGAGCCGTCGCTAGCAACCAACCACCGTGGTATCAAAAATTGGGTATCATAGTTGTTGTCTTCTGAGAGCACAGGATGCAAAGTAAATGTTCATTGCATGGATGAGTTGGTGAACTTTATCTTGAGTAGTAGTAAGTGGCGTTTCTTGTAATTCACTCTGAACCTTCTTCTCAATCCGATCATAATTGTCATGTCGACACGGGCATCGGGTAAAGCTCCACTCATGGCGGGGTGGCCAGCGAATGCGACCCCTCCACGCATTTTCTGCGTGATGGCGACATCATCGTTCGAGGTGCGGGCCGATTGGCTTTTTTTATGTACAAGTTGGAGGACCACTCTCTCACGAGAGTAGACATTGGTGGGGGATCACCCTCACCTCCCCCAAGCTTTTGCTCTTCCCCATTAGTAGTGCGGCCTCTGTTCTGATGAGGGAGCACTTCTCCAAGTTGGATTTTCCCGTGATCTGCACTCCACGGAGCACGTGACCACCCCACATGTAATCACGTGACTTCTGGCTTAGGGCAAACTTGCCAACCGAATCTCGCTGCTGAGCAGCTGAATTGTCGAGGCAAAAAGAGATTGTGCATCGTACACAGCATCGAGTCCCTTTCTTCTCGATGAAGTTTTATAATATAAAGGTCGAGGACAAGAAGTTTGTCTAGGGGCGGATGGTGGGATCGTCAGGGGTGACGCGAAAGATTATGGCATGCCATGCCAAATGATGCGACGGACTGCAATTAAGTATATAATTGGACGAAATATTTCGTGGGTCAGTATTGATATGAGATTTTTTATGACTTTTATATAAGCATTATTGTATTTTGATTGACAGAAAAGATGTTACGGGCCCCGGAAAAATTAGGTTGTTTGCACGAAAAGAATTAGGTGGAGATTGGGTTAGTTTCCAACCAGTCGATGCTTTATCTAAATGTCGCCATTGCTGTAAGATAATTTAGCATTAAATCACGCATTCATTTAATAGCTTTTCAAAATTCCTTGATTTGACTTTTTGGCATGGCATCCTTTGTGATTTTCATTTGGTGTAGCTTTTAAATTGCTGCCCTCGCATCTTTGACAAAAAGCACGACAAGTGCCCTGGGTCAAAGGTTCGAACCCGTCTCTCGGGGCAAGTGGGCGCATTGCTCAAAAAAGTGATCTAATTTGTTTTTTTTTGGTCAAATAGAGAGAGATCTAATTTTCGTAGATCTATACTATGTATTCTTTTTGGACATCGCACATATTCGATTGGGGGCATGGGCGGTCCCTTGTTCCTTCAACTTTGCATTGGAATCACGCTTTCCAAACGTCGATAATTTCGGATCTCTCCTTGAAATTCGCTGCCCATTGATTTTTGTCTTCTCCTTCTTTGCATCTATTCGTTCCTTTTGATCCACAAAATGTGGTCTGCGCGTAGATCTGATGCATAATGCTGTCCTTTTCAAACTCGGAAAAAAATCAGAAAAAGGCGGTCCGCGTGGCTTCAGATCTACGAAACATCAAGACTGATTTAGACATCATTCATGCCACTCATTATCTATGAAGATTTTAAATTGACAAGCACGCCACTTAAAACCCATATCTAAATTGCTAAACGTTCGAAGTGTATTTCCTCTTACACCGCGCTAAGTCCATCTCTTTTAATATACATACATATACGCATGCATACGTTTGCATATACGTATATTTACTCAATCAATTTCGGTTTTGTAATCTAGCATTTATAGCTTCCAAAGATGTTGCCGCCCTGGCACCACCAATGCTCGTCGTCTAATAAATGGAAAAAGGTTCTCCCAAGACACCCGTGACAGCTCTTTGGCGGAAATAACAAGGCAAAATGACTAAGAATCCATAAGTTTTAATTCAATTTTGCACTATTCTCCTCAAATTTTTTTTTATTAATTAACCTATGATTGAGGGTAGTGTCGTAAGGCGTGTCAATCCAGCCGTGAGTATTTAATTCACCCTCATTCATTCTAAGCGCGGAAGGCTACTTTACCTGCCTATCCGGTTGTAGCCAAAATCGAAGCTTTGATGTGATGTCTATCTTCATGGTATCATGAGATCCCTTAATTCATTGTCTATCTTTTTCTTCTCAAATAGGAGGACAGCACAGGCACCCATAACAGCTTTTTTTGCTTTCCTTTTGTCGCTTGTGACAGCTCTTTGGCGGAAATAACAAGGCAGATATTGTTTTCCTTTTGTACGAAAAAAATGACGAATAATCCATAAGTTTTAATTCAATTTTACACTATTGACCCCAAATTTTTTATTAATTAACCTGTGATTGAGGGCAGTGCCGTAAGATGTGTCAACCCAGCTGTAAGCATTTAATTCACCCTCACTCATTCTAGGCGTGGAAGTCTACTTTACCTGCCTACCCAGTAATAGTCAGAATCGAAGTTCTGATGTGATGTCTACCTTTACCACCGTGAGGTCCCTTAATTTCCTATCTATCTTTTTCTTCCCAATAGAGAGGGAATAGGAGGATAGCACGGGCACGTGTGACACTCTTTTTGCTTTCCTTTTGTCACCCACGATAGCTCTTTGGTGGAAATAACAAGGCAGATTTTGCTTTCCTTTTGTATGAAGAAAATGACTAATAATCCATAAATTTTAATTCAATTTTGCACTGTTGACCCCCAATTTTTTATTAATTAACCTATGATTAAGGAGAATGCCATAAGGCGTATCAACCCAGCTGTGGGTTAACCTGTGGTTGATGACAGTGCCATAAGGCATGTCAACCCAACTGTAGGCATTTAACTCACCTCACTCATAAAGGGAATATGAGGACAATGCGGGTACCCATGACAGCTCTTTAGCGGAAACAACAAGGCAAATTTTGCTTTCCTTTTGTACAAAGAAAATGACAAATAATCCATAAGTTTTAATTCAATTTTGCACTATTGATCCCAAATTTTTTATTAATTAACTTGCGGTTGAGGATAGTGCTGTAAGACATATCAACCCAACTGTAGGTTAGCCTGTGATTAATGACAGTGCCATGAGATGTGTCAATCCAACTGTGGGTATTTACCCCATCCTCACTCAGAGAGGGAGTAGGAGGACAGGGTGGGCACCCGTGACAACTCTTTGGAGGAAATAACAATGTAGAATTTTGCTTTCCTTTTGTACAAAGAAAATGACGAATAATCTATAAGTTTTAATTCAATTTTGCACTATTGACCCCAAACTTTTTATTAATTAAATATGATCTCGAATTTTAGTCTAATATTTAATGTTATTTCTGAATTTTTAATTTATTTAGTATAATTCTTAATTATTTTTTTTATCTATATTCATTTTAGTCCCCGAATTATAAGAAAATGTTCAATATTGTTTGAACTTAAATTTGTGAAAAGATAATATTAGATATTTTTATATTACAAAAAATTTATAAACTATATTAAAGGAAATAAAAGTTTAGAGATGGTACTATGAATAATCATGAATGTCAAACCCAAACTTTGAACAAATAGTTTCAAGAGATGCCGAGCTAACTTTCAAGATTGAAATAAACAAATCCCGTGAGTTTTCCTATAAATAATTTTTGCCATTGAATCAAATTTCCATCACCATAATCAATTAAATCAAGCCCTCTCATGAGGTAAAATGCTACATGTTAAATTTCAGCTCGCACAATTAACATGTACACTTTTTTTTTCTCGAAATTAATGTCATCACGAGATGAATACTTTCGTCATCAATGACGATGACATATAATATAATCTAGAAAAATTCAACTTTGGGAGGCGAGATTTGCGAAGATAGTTGCGCACTTCGAGGATGATGTGTGACTAATGATCATAGAAAATGATGCCTTTGGTCATTAATCATACATTGGCCCTGCCTAACTCGAGGACCAATCGTCAATAAAAAAAGACTAATATAAGATGCATGGTGTCGACATAAAATTAATAGCCAAAAAATTAGTTATCTTTTTTTTTTTTGTGGGTCCTAATCTTCTCGTATTTTAACTTTCACTATCAAACTTTTATCCTGTCTCCATATAGGACGTGAGAATCGAAATTCACTCCTGAAACAAACTCGTCCCCATCCCATTCATATTGAAAGTGTGGCCAGTGGTTGAGGAATTAGTTGTCACGGTCTACTTTTTTTCTTCAGTAATGCTCAAGATTTCACTAGTACAAAACTGAACCACCTCAAACCTAACGTTCCCAAAAAAGAAAAACTGCCTTTCCGACGAAGGACGCTAGAGAGGTAGGCAGTAATTGTCGCCCTCCTAAAATCGTGTAAGTCCAGCAACCTCGTCAGATTTAATCAGCGCGGTAGCACATGCGGCCACGCATGCGAGTCCTTGGAAAAACCCGAAATCCCTACAATTTGAACGCTCGAGATCTTAGGCTAGCATGCTTGCGACACGGCACATGTGCCGAAGTGCTGATGGTTAAATCGAGGCCGAATTAGAGATATCAGCAGGCTTTCCCGGCCCCGTTTCGGGCTGTCCTCAGATCTGGAATTCCTTGAAACGCCTTCGTACATGAGACTCGTTTATTCCGAATGTTCACTTCAAGTCCGCCTCTGTGGATCCGACCGCCCATAGTGGTTTGTTGCGTGGATTTCCACGTCCACAGTATGTTGGATGAAGCGGATAGATGGTCAAAAGTCATTGTTTGGTGCACCGGTTTGAGACTTTTTTTTTTGGGTCTATTAGCTCATGATACGAAAATTCACCAACGTGTGGTTTGAGATTTTTTTTTTCTTTTGGGTGACTCGGAACCCCCGTACAGTTAACAGCTGACGAGATAAACCTGCTAGTATATGACCCACCATCACGACGTCACACTTAAGAATACCTAACAACACCACTAGGGTTCGAACTTCTCCATTTTGTAAGTGGGAGAGAACCCAAAGCCAACGCATCCGCTGCGGGTAGTGGTGTGGTTCGAGATTTTTCGTGATGTCAAAAGCAAGAAAAAATGACATGAATAATTTATGAACTTTGGCTCAACTGTAATGTAGTTCATCAATTTTTAATTTATTCAATATGATTCTTGAACTTTGGTCTGATGTCTAATTTGATCAATAAATTTTTTTTATTTACTGTGGTTCATGAACTCTTTATACACGTTCAATTTAGTCCTCAAGTTATATAAAAAATGTTCAATAGGGTACTATTGAATTTTTTCAACTATATAGTCTAGAGACCATATTGAATATATATTAAAAATATAAGGACTATATTGAACAAATTATATATTAAGTCAAAATTGAAGGATCATTCATATCAATTAAAGAAAAAGAAAGTTCGAATATGATTAAAATCATGAGTAGACCAAATCCTTAAAAGGCTCATGAAAAAAAAAATAGACGGGAAATCCAACATAGGATCCTAGGGGAGACCCGGAATGTCACCTTTAATGTTCTCTCTTCGGGAAGACAAAAATTGAGGAGGAATTAAGACGCATGGCGTCGATATAAAATTAAGAACCGAAGGATTAGTTGTCAGGTCAAGTCTTTTGCTTCAGTAACGGTCAAGATTTCATCAATACAGAATTGAACCACCTCAAACCTACCGTTCCCCAAAAAAGTAAAAAACTACCGACGCTAGAGAGGAAGACATTCATTGTCACCGTCCTAAATTCGCGTCAGTCCAACAACCCCGTCAGAATTTATTTGCCCCGTAGCACATGCGGTGCAGGCATGCGAGTCCTTAGAAAAACCCGAAATCCCTGCAATTCGAACACTCTAGACCTTAAACTAATATACTTAGGACACCGCACATATGCCGAAGTGCTGATTATATAAAATCGAGGCCAAATTAGAGATATCAACAGGCTTTTTTTCCCGGCCCCATTCCGGTCTCTCCAAAGTTCTGGAATCCCTCTGGAAACGCCTTTGATTTATTCCGAATTTTCACTTCAGGTCCACCTTGGATCTGACCGCCTCAAGTAGTTTGTTGCGCGGATTTCGGCGTCCGCAATATTTTGTATGAAACTAATCGATGGTCAAACGTTGTTTCCGGGTGCATTGGGTTCGGACTTTTTTGGGGGTCCGTTAGCTCGTATTATGAAAATTCAGGGGCACGTGGTTCGAGATTTTTTTTGTGATGTTAAAAATAAAAGAAAATGACATAAATAATTTATGAAATTTAACTTAAACGTGTAATGTGACTCTTTAATTTTTATTTTATTCAATATAGTTTTTGAATTTTGGTATAATGTACAATTTCATCCATGAATTTTTATTTTGTTTAATGTGGCTCATGAACTTTTTGTATATATTTAATTTAATCATTGATATTCAATAGGACAACACTGAATGTTTTCAATCATATATTTTAGAAATAATATTGAACCTATATCAAAAGTCTTGAGACTATATAAAGAGACCATATTATATATTGTGCAAAGTTTAGGAATTGTGTTGAACAAATTATATTCTACGTTAAGTCAAAATTGGTGCATTATTTTTTTTTTTTTATGTCTAGATCCACTGAATCTGACTCGCTTACATTCGCCAATTCACGGCTCGTAAAATGCACGATACATCCTAAACTAAGCGTCAATATTTGGAAGAAAGATAGCACATGACCCCACCATCATAACCCTCACTCAGTTGCGAGTTTCGACCTTGGGACTTGTACGATAAAGTATGCAGAGCTAAACCAACTCAGCTGCTCGTTTATTTGTATCAATTTTTTCCAAAGTGCTTCACCTAAAAAAATAAAATGCCAAAGTCAAAAAGACAAAAAAGGACCCCCTAGCGGATAAGATGCAAGCTGTCAGGGATTCACACCGTATACATAAGGCGGTTCGGATGCGAATGCCAGGTCGCCTTCTCCCCACCGCACACGCCGGCACGTAACCCGTACCCTCTTTCGCCATCTCCATCTCTTTTATCTCCATCTCCTCCTGTCCAAGAAGAAGACGAAGAAGGAAGGTGAACCAGAAGGAAGAAGCAGCAGCAGAAAAGGTGAGATCTCCAACTCGCACCGATGCCCTCGCATCGATTCGCCTGGCATCCGCATCAATTTGCCTGAAACGCACACCAGAAAAAGTTCGCATCCTTTCCCTCCTCCGTCGATTAATCCCGCCGGCGCTCCTTCGAGGCGTGTAGAGTAGTAGGGCCTCGGTAAAAAAACCATGGCGGCACTCGCGGGCGAGCTGCCGGGCGAGCTGGTGACCGAGATCCTGGACCGCCTCCCGGTCAAGTCGCTGCTCCGGTTCCGGTCCGTCTCCAAGCGGTGGCGCCGCGTGATCGACAGCCAGGGCTTCGCCCGCTCCCACCTCGCCCGCTCCTTCGAGTCCTCCGCCAACCTCAGCCTCTTCCTCCGCCACGCCTCCAGCCTCTACTGCATCGACATCGGCTCCCTCCAGCGCGGCGTCGCCGAGATGAACTACCCGCTCATGTGCTACAGCGACCAGATCCGCGTCCTCGGGTCCTGCAACGGCCTCCTCTGCATCTCCAACGCCGCCGACGACGTCGTCGTGTGGAACCCCGCCACGCGGAAGCACAAGTTCCTGCCCTACTCCGCCGTCGAGGTGCGGCGCTCCTCGGTGTTCTCCGTCTGCGTCTACGGGTTCGGGTACGACGAGAGGCGCGACGATTACGTGCTGCTCAGGCTGGTCCAGCTCGTGACGGAGCCGATCGAGTCGGAAGTTAGTCTCTACAGCATGAAGGATAACGCGTGGAGGCGGCTCAAGGACATGCCATATTCCCTCGTTTATCCCCGCAGGATGGGGGTTTTCGTGTGCGGCCATCTGCACTGGATAATGACTCGGGAGCTGGTGTCGGAATCGGCGAATCTGCTGGTGGCTTTCGATTTTCGAATCGAGGATTTTAAGGTGGTGGACCAGCCTGAGGCCATCGATAATAAGCTTGACATGGATTTGTCCGTCCTGGGAGGGTGTCTCTGCCTTAGCATTAACGGGAACCACACGGGTGTCGTTGTGTGGATTATGAAAGAGTATGGATTGAAAGATTCGTGGACTAAGTTGTTCTCGATACCGCAATCTGAAGTTGCGAGGCCTCTTGGATTTGTCCGGCCATTGGCTTACTCCCAGAATGGTCGTCAAGTTTTGGTAAGACAGGACAGTAAGAATCTGATTTGGTATGATCTAGATAATAAGGACATCAAGAGGGTTGATATAAATGGCATGCCAAATTCCTTTGAAGCAGAAATTTGTTTGAGAACCCTTGTTTCGGTCGATGATTATGGTGGATGCACTAAGAAGAGGCAGCAACGAGAGGAAGAGATTAAGAATAGGAACAAGAGGTAAGTATTTTGTGAAAAGTAACACGTTCTTTTGTGTTAAGATTCCTCCCTCATAGACAGACCTTTAGTAACCTGGTTAGATTACTCGTTCTGCTTCCTTCCTCTGGCATGTTTGTGAAAAAGGTGAAGCCAAAGAAACCATGGCTTTTGGGATGGAACAGGGAAAACTGATATGAAAATGATAAATCGCCTATTTAACGGATAGCTCTTTCTAAGAGTTGTTCAATTGATGCGGTGGATGATCGGATCCTCCCTATTTCTGGACGGGATAAGTTTTGGAAAGTCAAGGAGACTACTACAGTGGTTGTGTGATCTAATTAATTTGAAAATATGGACAAAAAATAGAGGAGATAATTGAGAATATGGGGAACTAATCTGGGAACTGGGAATTAAAGCCAAATTATTTTTCACAAAACAAAACAGTCATGTGCTCCTTTATTTTTTTTATCCATATTGTTACTGATAAAACATAAAACAGTTTGAAATGAGAATATATGTTATAGAAGAGGAGTCTATGTATGACGCATATGAAGATATATGTTATAGAAGAGGAGTCTATGTATGACGCATATGAAGATAACAGATTCACAAAGGTTTCTATGGAAACAATAGGTTAGAGAACATCTGTTTAAGAGCTAAAAAAGCCCAAAAAAAGTCTTTTCGTTGCTCTAATTTGTACTGATAAATAGGAATGAAGTTCCCCTTGTCACAATTATTGTTCCATTCAACGTGTTAGCTTTAAGACGACCAAAGTTGAGGGAAAAAGATTTATGTTTGTTTATTCTGATTACATTACATCCATCGTACCATTATGGTTGCTTAATGATAGATTTAATTGTCAGTTTGCCTAGTCTGCTTTCACTTTTATATAGAATCTGCAACAAAATGTCTCCGGTAAATATTTTGGTGACGTGGCTTACTCGCACCCCTCATCTTTACTACTGTTCTTGATTGTTTAGTTGATTAGAAATTGCCTTCCTCCTGTCCAGGGATGACTTCCTCTCGGTGGGCTTCAAGCTTGTTCTCTAATCGAGACATAGTTGTGCAAGGAGGGTGAGTTATCTATATGAACTGTGATTACTCTGATAAATGACTTAGCTTTACAAAATTTATCGAGCATGATTTTTTAATAAATTGGACTTTAATTGAGAAAATATCTCTCCAATTATGTTGTCAATTTTTTAAGCAAAAACGTCTTGTTTTAGAGGGAGATAAACGGGTACTGTATCTAAGTAATGTACTTAAGCATCAGATAGGGATTTTATTTTCTAGATAGACCGTCTAATGATAACACATGCTGTCTTGTCCCATCGATATGACATGGTCATGGAGGAATGAAACGTGAGCAAAGTTATAGCTAACTAGTTAGGACAGAGTCTTGAAGGATTCTATAGTCGAGTTTCCCTGTCATTTGTTTTTGCCCTCTATCTTTCACCTTTTGTTATGCCTCTTTTAACTTGCTATATATACTGTGTTTTGTATTGTCTAATTTGATACTTTCACGTATGTTTGAAGTCATTGATGCATCCTTGCCATACTTGCATTGAAACAATGTCAGTGTCAGTGGCTTTTTGTTTCTGAACTTCTTTAAGATGCGAATATAACTTTGCAGCATGTGTATGTTTGCCTAAAGATGTTGATATTTGTGGGTAGCCTTGCCAACTTGTCATAGATGAAACTTTCTCACTTTTTCTGGTTGCAATAGTGTATCTTTTCTTTCTTATGCTATGCCCTGAACAATAAAAGTTCCGTTGTTACTTTAATTTACCATATCTTTCTTGGGCTCTCTCTGGATCTGGTCCTAGAACCTAAATCTAATCCCCATAATACATAGGTTTTTTTTTTTGTTTTGGGGGGGGGTCGAACCTCCCACCTGCCAAGTTCCTTGTGGGATTTGTGATGACTGGTTTACAAATGCAATGGCTTTAATTTGCTAGCCCATTGTCATAAAGGGCATAAGGTTACTAAATTATTACTTTGAATTATTTCTAAAAGAGTGACGCATTTAGTGGTTCTTGAAACTTTCAACATAGGAGATTTGTGTTCCTTCCAATTCATGACATATCCTATGTGTGTAAGAGTGTCCTTTAATAAGTGAAAAATATCTGAAAAGCAATTGCTACATGCTTTTATGTGTCCAAGGTCTTGCCATGACTGCCAATTGGTTTTTCCAGGTGTTGCAAACTACTGAGCAAAGGAAATGCAGTAGGAGAAGTAGAGTTTTTTGCCTCAGTATTTAGATTCATGGCTCAACTTTCAACAATATGGACCAACGTATCATCGGGAAAGGTTTGGCATAAAAAAAAAAGAAAAAATAAGATGGATAAAAATAACTATCCGACCTGCGCAACATACCTCCAGTAAGTAGAGAATACTTTTTCCTTTCCCTGAAGAACAAACTGCTGAAAACTGCTGTCAACAGAAGTAACACAAAGAAGAACTAATTAGCACAATTAAGGAAACCTACTAAGCCCGCTGACAAGAACCATACAACTTGAAATTGAAGCTAAGGACCTTGACTATGGTATAATAAGTTGATCCCGTTGATCTGCTCCTTCAAGTCCTTGAACCCATGCTTCAATTTGCCCACTGCCAACCACACCTTGGTGAGATTTTTGCCAGAGGAGGACATGACATCCCTCAATTGAGCCTTTTCTCCAACTACAACAATAGTGGTAACATCTGTTTCCGACTTTCTCTCAACCACTTGGTACGCACTACCAACTCTCTCAATCATGCTCTCTACAACTCAATCTAATAACAGTTGTCACAAGCAGACACTTGAGATCATGAACTGTGTGGCAATTAGGCTCCAAATGACTCATTCACCCCTTAGTATGGTCATCTAAGCTCAGCCTCCCCCTGAACTATTGCTTACTCACACACTTGGCCCATCTCGAATCATACAGACAAGTGTTTATACTTGAACTGATAGTTACTCTTGTATTGGAAACTCCAACTGGCTAGCTTGCCTTTGACATCATTATTGACACTTCTATGAAAAATTGATGTTCTAAAACTCTATAGGGTTGTTAAGCTGGAGAAGGAATGTGATGTTGGGTTCTGTAACATTCTTCCCAAGAATACTTTAAACATTCCCCAATTGAAAGTCACAATTAACTGCAGTAGTGGCAAGGTTTGGGGTTAAAAGTGTTCTCCAAATGGATGGATTATAGGTCCCTCTCAAAAGATTTTTGTTAATACTGATTGTCACAAGTTGATGGAGAGTGGATGAGCAGAGCCTTCTCCTGAAAGTGACATTTTTGTGGAACCTGACAGCAAATCGTGATTGGTTGAGGGAAGGTTCCATTCGTGCTAATAGCATATGCTTGCAGGCTTTTATTGATCAAAGTGCCAAAATAAAAAGGAGCTGCTCCAATGCTTGTCTTCCAAGAGGAGAAGGTGACATGTAAGCTTTTTGGAGAGAAGCATGGGTAAAGCATGGGTAACCATAGCGTATGATACTGGCGTTAGCAGCTAAAGAAGCTTTGTATTGATTCTAATCTTTTCTATGAGACATCATTTGATATCTGGTCAGGGATATAGATCGAATAGGATTACATGGAGAGGGAAGATACCTACTTCTGGTTTAAAAGTGACTGCCGACTGTTGTCATCTTGGTATGTTATGCAAGGAAGTTTGCTTTTGATACAGTTTGGTGGCAATATATCACACAAGAAAGTTGCTGCAGCCATTTTTTATAGTAATGCCCGGAACGCTATTAGAACGGAGCATCTATTTTGGTTCAGTCACACAAACCTAGTTCAACCCAAATCCAGGTAAAGCATTGTTCTACAACAAGCTCTGTTAAACATTCCATATTCAGTGGGTGGAGGGCACTTCAATTGCCTGAGAGTGAGGAATGTCATGCAATGTTGTTGATTATTGGGAAGGCTTTTTCTGATGAATCTGGAGGTGGTAGTTCTCCAAGGAAAGAGTCCCCTTATGAAGCATTGTTCTACAACGACTGTTATACAGTCTGTACCCAATGGGTTGAAGGCACTCTACGAGCCCGAGAGTGGGAAATGTCGTGCCATGTTGTGGAATGAGAGTTGAGAGTTTTTTCCTGATCAGGAGTTAGTTCTTCTCCAAGGAAATATTCCCCATATGACCTCAACTTATGTGGGATCTTTCTTTTGCTGCTGAGTTGACCAAGGAGCTTGTTTTCAAGGTGATGCTTCCGAGCCATCATTGCTTAAGCAATCAGTATATCACTGGATAGTAGAGTTTCGTATGGAAAGATTGAAGATTGAAGGTGAATATTTTTTTTCCCTTAAATTTTGTCCTGTTGGAATGGGACCTTGGGCACCTCATTTTATGCGGTCTGCGGAGTTGGTTATGCTGGGTCCTGTAATGTTAATTATATAGGATGTATTGTTGTTTGTGGCGTGTTGGATTTCACATCAAAGCGTATGGGGGAAGGATCAGGATCATCCAAGGTCTGCATTGTAATCATCCTAAGCGAAGCGGAACCAGAGTGTACTCTGAATGCATGTTGTGGTTTGAATTTTCTTTGATACCAGTAATTTCTAGCCTGTTCCATCTGGCACCGGCGCACGAGAATGTATCTTATTTGCTCCATCTTATCAGACTTATCTGCACGGGCGCATGCAGGTGCGTGCGATGAAATCGAGGTTACTCCTCGAGTACAAGTTTAGAGTTCTTTTGCCTTTCACATCTTGTCCATTGCAATTGAACAGGTTGGGGAGCACCAGAAGACTTGTAGTTGACTCATCATTGTACTTCCACCACAGGTCGAATTGCGTTGGGACCTCATTTTAAGTCATCGAGGGCCCTACATTTATGTCCTTCTTCCATGGAAATCTGCTCCGACGCGCACGTTTCGAGTGGGGTACACTTGTACGACTAGCCTGCCACCACCTTTGTTTTGCATTTTCTTGGTCCAGATTCGACAGGCCGAGACATTAGTGGTCCGTCCTCATCGGCAATGTTTTCCACGAGTATCTTGACTAAGGAACCCTCGTGGGACGCAACGTGCCTTTTTTTCCATGCTGGATGTTGACTGGAAAAGCCAAGTCATGTCAAGGCACCGTTTCCAAGGGAATCTGTACTTAGATATCCTCGTGAATCACATGGGCTATGCTACAGCGGGCTGGTGTTGACTGACCAGGAAGAAAGAAGAGCTGGCATGAGCTTAGTCAAGGCACTTGTGTTGGGTTGGGCTGAACCCTTTTGAGCGGAGTCAACCTCGGAGTCGATTGTGTATTTTCACTTGCCAAGCATGAGTAAGGGGGGAAAAAATAAAATAAAGTCTCATTATATTTTTTGGAGAATAAAAATATCAATGCACAGTGTAGTTAGAAAGGAAAAAATAAAACCAGGGGTCAATATGATCCTGTCCTTCTCGGATTGAATGTCTTTCTGACCTCTGTTCAATTCATTGATCGAGTATCTGTACAAGAAGGTTGAAACGGATTAAAAGATCATAACGGATTAAAAGATCATATCCTTTCAAATCACTTGCATGATTTTCTCTGCAATCTCTCCTTCCTGAGGTAGCTCACCTCTATCCCATTGGTGATGGCTTTCCTAAAATCTCACCTCTATCCCACTGGTGATCGCTTTCTTAAAATCCCACTCAGCCTTAAACCCTAAGGTTGCGTTTGGTCGTCGGGATAATAATTAGGATAGGATAGGATAAAATAAGATATAAATCCTCTGGATAACAAAGGCGGACATATCTAATCCTATCAAGTGTTTGGCGCACTTCAGGATAAGATTAAAAAATGAATATGATATTCAATTAAATTATAAAATAAAAAATTAGAAAATTCTAATTGATTAAAGGCCATGAAAAACCCTAGATCTAGGAATTGTGGCCACCTCCACAGTGGCCACCATTGAAAACGGCGAGCACCAACATCGCCGTGCAACGGCAACACAAATCAATAAATCTTAGACTACGATAGAGAGGGTGGGTGGGGTAATTTTAGGCGACTACCGGAGTAGTCTTTGCATTGCCTCAAATTGATCGAAGTCCCAAGTTGTCGACGATACCAAAGATTTACAGCTGCTTTATCACCATCACCATCTTCCCCTCTTCCCTTGTGACGTCCAATGTACTTTGTAAGAATTCTAGCATTGTCAATGAAGTGGTGCAGGTGGAGCCAAAGTTCCAGCCACCGATATTTGAGGGGGCACAAGCAATGCTTCAGTTAGTTCCACATATGCCTATGAGAAAACTTATGCCCTATTCGTCTCAAAAAGCCACTTTTGTTCATCAGATTCAGCAAGTCCATGATCCAAAGGAAGGGGCACCCGATTGCTGGCGTACGAGAAGCGAAGATGGGAGAAGAAGTGGAAAGAGAACGCTGACAATGAATCGGAGAGGCGGAGGCATCCATTTGACGTAGATGCTTATGATATCTTCTCTTTTTTGTTAAGTTCCTTCTTTTCTTAAAAAAATTCTTATCCAATCCGAGCTTATCCTAGCCCCTCCCCCCGGATTTTTTATCCAGCGTTTTATCCAGATGTATCTGGGTATGTCCGATCTGGTGGACATTCCCAAACATTGGATAGGATAACAAATTATCCTATCCGAACTCAAATGCGGACTACCAAACGCAGCCTAAGGCTACGTTTGGCGGTCGGATAAAATTCAAGATAAGATATGATTTATCCTATTCTACGTTTGGTATTCGCTAAAAAATAGGATAAAATCAAATATATAAAGGGATATAGGCCGGATAAAATTATTACATGAGGGAGGTGAAATGAATGTGGATAATATTTCTAATGTCCATAATAAGGAAATTATTTTTCTCGAATAATAAACTTATTAAATTAAAAAAATTGAAATTATATTTTAATATAAATAATATTTGAATTCTAATTAAGAAATAAAAAATAAAAAATAAAAAATTATTTTTAATTAGTCTTATTTTAATTTATATATTCAAATTTAATTCCATCTTATAATAAATATTCAATTTATAAATTATATATTTATACTTATTATATATTTTAGGTATGTTTGTATTTTAAGTATGTTAGTACATTTTATTATTTGATAAAATTTTATTAAAGAATGATGAAAGGGGATTAAAGAAATAATAAAGAAAATCATATTAAAAAAGGAAAAATAAAATAAAAAAATTAAGAAATAGTGTTACAAGAGATCATCTCTATTTATGAACATTTAGGTTCATTTACAATGATATGTCGTTACATGATATGATGTAAATATATTCTATTTTAATACTGTGATACACCAAATAATGAATAAGATATTAAAAAATGCTAGGATTTCATATCCTATCATGTCTAGTCCTATCTCGATTAGAAATCCGTGACAACCAAACATAGCCTAATTTCTTCCAACTCCCAAATCCCCGTTCGATAGAATCGTTGGAACCCTATTCACCCATCAACCCCGTTCTTTGTAAAGCTCTCATATCCATACTCCATCAAACCCCTTCCTCCCCTCATATGAATTGATCTATTTCCTACTCATACACAAATTAACACCATCTTGTCCAATTCTACCCCTTTTAAAAAAATTGAAACCCTAGATCTATAAACGTTCCATTTGCTCACTCTCCTCTCTTGTTCTACACTTTGCCTTTGCCTCTTCTCACTTTCCTCACTCGACTTTGCACTTCATTTGATACCTCTTCAAATTTGCTCACCTCCTAGCACTTCAATTTCCTCTTCATCTCTCGGATTGCAAGTGTGTATCTGGTTCTCCATCTTGATTGCAGTTTTGATCTGTTCTCAATGTTTGAAATCGTCACCATTGTCATGTGTCTTGTGTGTTTGTGTTTGCCTTTGTTTGATCTAATTGGGCGGTATTGGTTGATCATTGCGATGTGGTCATCAAGTGAAATTTGTCATTGCCTGTGGTTGTTGTCTAAGTTGTTGTGAGGGCTTCGCCTAACTTATACTATTACTTTTGCAGAGGATGTGAACTTGCCAATTTCATTGTTGTTGTGCTTCTTTTGGTGCTTTAACAATTAATCTTTTTTATTGAAAGTATCTCGGATGAGCTTGTCCATTCTTGCTTGTCATGCTTAGCTTGAGTAATTCTCACTATGAGTCATTGATTAGTAACTTACACATTTTGACAGAGATTCATTTGTGTTGAACATTGAATTTGGTAGAAATTTGCAAATATCGAATTGTATATTATGTTTACTAATTGAATGTTTAGCTTGAATTAAACTGCACGGTGCTTGTCATGCTTAACTCCCACTGGCTATTCTCTTTATGAGGTTCTCTTACATTAACTTATACACCGCTAGTCATGCTTAGCTTGAATTGAACGTTTAGGATAGAAGTTAATGTAGGTGGATGATTAAGGCATAACTTTTTCTGTTCCTAGTGGTTTATTCTTATCATTTGAACTTGTTCATATCACTTTATTAGTAGATGACAATTTCATCAAAGGAAATTGCATTTTGGAGCTCGGAAGATGTAAAAACCTTTTTGTAAGTTGTGCGTTGAACAAATTAATAATGGCAATCATGCTGTAAACAACAATAGGGATGGATGGACAATCATAAATAAGAACTTTGAGGACCTAAGGGGTACAAAGTACGATAAAAGTCAAATGAAGAGTATGTGTAATAATCTTAAGGAAGAATGGAAAAGATGAAGGACATTGGTTCTAAAGGAAACGAGATCAAAATCTGATTCTAAAAAGAATACCATTGATCCAAGTGATGAATGGTGGGAGAGGAAAATTCATGTGTTTCTCCTTTTCTTACTTTTTTTTAAAGTTCATCTTTTATCATACAACTCATTAATGTGCTTATTGTAAACGGAAAATCCTAACGTTAAAAGTTTTAAGAATGAAAGGTGTACATCTAGATCTTCGAATTTTGTTGGATAGAATGTTTAGGACACAATTGCTGGTGGAAGTATCACATGGAATCCTACACAAAGTTTATGTGTTGATGAGGATATTGTGGGCACACAACTTGATATTGGTGATCGTGTAGGATTTACTAATAATAATATAGTCTAATGTAGGTCAAAGGATTGTGGAACGGGTTCAAAATGATAAAAGAGTGGCGTAGAGTTTGATGAGGTAATCTCAAGGAAAGAAGCAAAAAGAATTGACTAGAATTGCTAAGTTAGAAACGCAGATGGACATAGTTTTTGCTTTTGAAAGGAGAAGTCATGCTATATCTCTTGTGAGGGACTTTGATTCTTATAAAGAAATCATGAAGACATTAAAAGTCATATATATGAGATTAAGCAAGACCCATATTTTTTTTTGCACTAAATCATTTTGCAAAAAAGAAAGACAATAGGCAAATATTGATGAATTTATATGGTGATTGGTAAAAAGTCATGAAGATTTAGTATAAGTTCATACGGTGTAGTCATCATTAGGATGTTAACTATCTATATACTATGTTGATGTAATGTGAAATTTATTTGCATTACTTATTGGTACTAGTTGGTGAGACATGTCTACGTTCTATTGTGAGACCTGTTTCTATTTGATGTTGTCTTAAATGGAGTTTGCATATATATGATGGTCGATAAATATTTTGTCGATGGATGATCTATATAATTCATTATTTCTCTTATTCTACTTCTATTTTGTTACTTTAGCTAATATCGGATGATTCTCCCAAAAGACAAAAACCATGAAAAAGATTAAGAGGAATATCGGCAACTTTGTGTAGCTATGCATATTATTGTTGTTATCTAGCAACATGCAATCACAAAAATTGTGCATGACCTTTTCATATATTTAAAATGCATGGTTAAAAGAGTTTATGGGCATAGATGCTGATCCGATAAAGTTCTATCAAATGTTTAGATATGATAGAATTGTATTTAATAATTTAACGCATGATTTAGTGACATATGGTATCTAAGGATCTAGGAATATTGATGTTGCATAAATGCTAAGAATGTTTCTTTATATTTTAGGATATAACATAGGTAACAAGTTAGCATAGGAGTGTTTTTAATATTTTGGAAAAATCATATGCAGGCTATTTAGCTTAATTTGAGATCAAGCATATAAAATGAGAGCAGATTCAATCCAACCATTTGATCGACAATTTAAAAAGGTTCCAAAGAAGATTATGAATAATAAAAATTTAATCTACGTTTTTAAAGTAAGTTACGGTTATACAATAAAAATGATGACCTAAATATAAATCAAGTAACATTTGTGTTCTTGTTATGGGTTTGCATTGGAACTATAGAGGAGTACTCATATCTCAGTAGTGGTACCTACCGATGACCAACTTCTTTTTATTGGTCGAAAAGAAATACTGACGCAAAATGTGTTGACTATGTGCAATTTTAACGTGAAATTTACTTATGTTTGGGCTGGTTTGAAGGGAATAACTCATGATACTTATATTTTCTATGAAGCTATCAGAAAATGTGATTTACAATTTCCTCATTCTTGAAAAGGTTTGTTAATTAATGATTTTTGTACATTAATATATGTCTAGCAAGTGTTGATTAAGGCTCCGTTCGTTTTACAAAAAATGACTTCTAAGAAAACGTTTTTCGAATCTTCTGGTGTTCGTTTTACGGAAAATAAACTATTAAAAAAAATGTTTTCAATCAATGGAAAAAACAACCTTCAAAGAAAAGTGGAAAACATTTTCTATAACTTCTTCCATCTTGCTTCTTTTCACTAACACATTTTTGTTTTATTTTTATTCTTTCTTTTTCTTTTTTCTTTTTTTCTTTTCTTTTCATCTTTCTTCCTTAGCCTTGGCCGGTCGTCGGCCACGATGGCGATCGGCGACTAGGGTTGACATCGTGGCCGTGGCCGCGAGCTAGCTCAAGCTCCGCCCCCAGGTCGGCGAGGCTCCACCTAGCTCGATCTGGGGAAGCTAAGCTCGCCCGAGCTCGGCGAGCTCAGGCCTCACCAAATCGAGCGAGGCAGAGCCTCGTCGGCTTGGGGCGAAGCTCTGGCCTCACCAGAGGTTTGTTGGGCTCTGGCGAGCCGCGAGCTCGCCGAATATGGCAACAGAGCTCGGGCTCTAGCGAGCTTGGGAGAGATCGGCTGAGTCTCGAGCTCGTCGGATCTAGCGACCGGGTCTTGGTCGATCACGGGGCAGCCGGCCATCGTCGGGTGCGTGGCGGCGAAGGAAGGAGGAGGAAGGAGGAAGGAGGAAGGAAAAGGAAAATGAAACAAAAAAAAAAAAAAAAAAAGAAAGAAAAAAATAATAAAATAATAAAAATTCAATTTTTAAAATACAAATAATTAAAAATTCATTTAAAAAAGATATAAAAGTAAAACTAATTTTTTGGTCGATTAAAAATATTAAAATTCAATTTTTTGATAGTTTTTCCCAAACAATTAAATTAGCTAACGAATAGTGGAAAATATTTTCATTCAAAATTCAGGTTTTAGCCAAATACCGGAAAATATAGTCATTTTCCTGAAAAATGTCTTATGGGAAAATGTTTTCTGGAAATGGTTTATTTTCCGCAAAACGAATGATCCCTAAATTTACAATATTTTTGTGTAGGTGAATTCTATATGGTGGATGTATCCTACGGGTTATTTGGGGCCATGCAAAAGAGTTAGATATCAATTGTTTGAGTTTTAACAAGTACTTGCACCTATAAGTTATAAAAAAAGTGTTCAACTGTATTCACTCCTTACTATGATAGAAAATTGAGCGAGCCTTTGACGTATTGAAAAAGAAGCGGGAGATTCTAAAAAGTATGTCAAGTTATCTATACAAAAAGCAAATGAAAATTATGATGCGAAGAAATGTCGTGAATGATGCACATTTTGCCAGGGTAGATTTGAATATTGATTTATATATGACGAATTTTAATTATATAAATGAAGAGGGCAATGCTTCAAATAATGATGTAACATTTGACATGACATGTTTACTTGATCAAATAGTTATGAATTTAGGAAATACTTATAGATGTTTCTAATTCTTAATGATAATGGATCTTTTTTCCTCAGGACATGTGGTACCACATTTACTAAGACCACTTTGAGGTGAATTTTTCTATTTGAAATTTTTTAGCTAAAAAAGAAATTTTACTTTTTTCATAAAATTGTTTACGTGATATGTTTAACATTGTTGTCAAATTATAAATTTAAAAAGTCGCAAACATTTTTCGTTTTCAATTTTAGACAAATAAAAATTAGAAAGCTTAAATTAATTATCCAAATGGGCTTTTCAAATGTGTTTTCTACCAAACGATATTACTCTCAAAGTAGAATTTACCAAACAATATTTATATTTTCCTAAGGCCCTTTAAACTATACTGCTTTACATTTTTCTAAAAAACCTTAGGAAAGCTGAATTAAATGCAAACTAAAGTGATCAAGTTGAATACATGCTGCCCAACATTATCTAATCTTTATTTGCAAATGATGAGATTTTCTTCATGGATAATACTATGAGAAATGTCATAATTTTGTGAATCCATTGAATCAACGCTGCTTTGCTTTCGGCCATGCCGTTGATTTGAACAATTGGGCATCTACTTTAATAGTAGCAGCCCTCAGAATCTTAGGAGGAATATAGTACAAGAGCTAAGAGTTGCAATCATTGAGAAGATCACAAAATATTTAGGCATTCCTTTAGGCGGGGGCAGCTAATGTAATATATGATTTCTTGGATCTTTGTGAGTCAATATGAATTTCGAGGGGATGAAAAGAGAAATTGATGTCCAAAGAAGGCAAGGATATTTTGATTAAAATTATTGAACAAGCCCTACCCCAACACCATGTCTATCTTTAAGAAACCTATTTTTGTTTGCAAAGCTATTGAACAATAAATTGTCTTCTTCTTAAAAAGCATCGATACTCTTCGAGAGCCTTTGTGTCGTGTTCAACATTCGGTCAACAAGTATTGAAAAATCTGACACTTGGTCAATTCTTCTAGACATGCTTTAACATGCAAATTCGAAATTTCGACATGCGATTCTAACACGCACGAAGTCAATTTTAAAAATTTTCAATACGTGATAGGTCAAAATGAATTAATATAAAAAATAATAAAATAGTAAAAATAATAAAAGGGAAATAAGAAAAATTCTTCACACTCTCAGTCTCTCACTTCTTAATCTTCCCTCGACAACTGATCTCCCCTCCTTTCATGAGCGTTACTCCTCTTGTTGGTGGCGCTTCGCTACCCCGTGACCCGCCCTACCAGTCGCCTCCGCCCAAAACCCTAACTCACCTCGACCCTACCTCCACTTCTACCTCTCATAGGTGTTGCTTCTCTTCGTCAAAATGATATCCCTCCATTCATTATTTAGACGCCTTGTGTAGTGCACACCCTTAATTTAGCTTTGAAAAATATTCGCGTTAAAAAAAATATGGAGACCAATCAAGTAGTCTATGAGAAATGTAGTTGGATTTTAGATATTATTAAGGAAGTTATGCAAATCAAACATTTCATCATGAACCATCCCAAGATATTAGCAATATACAATCATTTGTTAACTTGAAGTTGCTTTTCGTAGTGAATATATGTTTCGTTTCAATTATTGTGATGCTTTGGAGATTCAAATTAATAAAAAATGGTCTTGAAAACATGGTGATTTGTAATGAATAAAATATCTATTGAGATGATAATTAAAGGAATGCTAAGTTTATCAATGAGCAGGTGTTGAATGATTTTTGATGGATTTCAATTGATTATATATTTTCTCTCACAGCTCTTATTTATAACATGCCTAGAATTTGTGACACCAACAAGCCTTATCTTCTTTTACTTTATGATATGTGGGGTTTAATTATCGAAAAAGTGAAGAAAGTGAAGAAAACTATTTATACGCATGAAGTGAAAAGGCTTTATGATGTGATTCATATAATTCTTATGGACGTGGAACAAGGAGCAACACTCCATTTCAAAACTTGGCACATGTCTAAAATCCTAGGTAAATTCTAAAATTGTATGAGATTATTAATTATTCTTTGTTTAACATGATAATATAATACTCATTTTACTTATAATGTTTTTCTATTTTTATTTTATTTTATTAAATAAGGTAGTATAGTGATCAATGACTCAATGAAGATTCTACTTAAGTTTCTCCATTCAAGAATTAGAAGAACAACTAAGAAAGACTAAAATGCTTTAAGAAATACTTTTCTAACTCGGATGGGTGTAACAACGTGAATTTGAAGTACGTAGATTTTGTAAGCAAAAATAGAGATTTTAGAGATTTTGATTCTATTCAAAATTGGTATTCTATGGATTCTAAGACTTGATGGACTAATCATGGTGCATATGGCCCTATGCTTCAAAATATAGCCTTAAAGCTTCTTGCACAGCATTCTTCTTCATCATGTGCACCTTTACTCCTTTGTGCACTTGTGAGAAGATATAGGATGACTTCAAAATGTGCGGAAGATTTGATTTTATTTAGCAACCTTCGTATTCTGTCAAGAAAAAGCTTGTAATATGTAGAAGGAGAGATCAAGTTTGACACGTTTGAAAATGTTGGGGTGCTTGGAGTTGCAAGACTTTCACTTGATGAACTAGATATGGGATGTGTTGTTTTTTCATAAAAAAATTGGATAATGTAGATGAATGACTTTTTTTTTTTATATTTGATAGTGAAATGTTGGTTTTTTTTTTTTTTTTTTTGCTTATTCTTAAATGTTACATTAAAGAGTGGAATGTGGATTATTATTTTTTTGCTTATATTTGATAGTGAAATGTTGGTTTTTTTTTCTCCAAGTTTTATGGATTATTGCAATTAAATGTAGTTAAATTTGTAAAATTGAAACAATTAATGATTTTAATAAATATTGGATTAATGTTTTTAGTGTAAATTCATTTTAGGCTCTTATTATTATTCTTTATTTATTCATGAATTTAAATGATAATTTATCATTTCTATATAAAAATTATATATTTAATATTACAACATGTTGAAATTCTCTATTTTTTTTTTTTTTAGAAATAACGTGTCGTCGTGTCATGTTACATATTACTTGTTAGTTCTACATAGCCTTCTTTTGATGGAAACAAAAGGCTTCCAAATAAGAAGATCATTGGAAGAAAAAAGTCTTAAAAATTAGGAATAACAAGGGGGATTTGCTAGACCTTATCATTTTCAATAAGAGCATGTTGAGTAAACAAGCATAGAGATTGTCATGTTGCCATTCAGCCTTATGAGTAAGATTTAAAAAAAAAAGTTACTTTCCAGAAAGAGATTTCTAGAAAGCAAGTCGAAAGCATGTAAGGGATCTCGCCCTTCGTTGGATGGGGCAAAGCTTGTTAATGAGAATAGATGTGCTAATTTGAAGGTTAGGTGGTTATTGGAAGATGGAAAAAAGCAAAAACATTAACATTCATGAGGATAAATGGCTGCTAGCTAGTTTAATTGGTGGCCCCAACAAATCAAGGTGACCCCCAAATGCTAGTGGACTTAATCAATCAAGAAGCGATGCAACGAAATGTACAAAAGTTGAAAAATCTTATTTCAAAAGTTCAAATTTTTTTTTTTTTTTTGATGAACACATCATGCAAGGGACCGTAACATTTTCTCTCAATTCTGACTCTAGAACTGATTAGCTAGTGCGGACAGGTAATAGGTCGAGGTCCTTTATGATCAAAAGTGGGTATAATAGTGTATATTCAATTAAAACATAACCAAACACAAATCAAGCATTATTATCTTATCAGCGTCCCTGAGCTCCATGGATTATGATTTCCCAGCTTAATTCCTACCCCAAAATATGACTTATTAGAAGAAATCTAACTTAAAATCTTAGTAATCTTTCTAAAGCAGCTTTTGATGTGATAATCTAGAGCATCATAGGAATCAAGCAATGCAACTAAATAATCCAAGAAAAAGATAATGTGTTCCCCCAACAACCACACAAATTAGTTTTCTATTCTAAATGGTAGAGATCAGTATCCAACTCATTTTCGAATTCTCACCATTCATATGGAAAGACACCAACATTTTCCTTTATTGTGACCTCTCTTTTTCCGTTAGGGGAAAAGGAAGAGGTTTAGGAGTGTTAACTAAGGTGGCGGGCCAGTGGCCTTGGATTAGGCGTAGACTCTCCTAAGCTCATACTTCACGTGATTTTAGATTTTGTATTCTAGTTCTTCACAACCTAAGTATTTCTAGGAGTCACCACTAACCTACTGAGGTTGGGTAAAAACCAATTGAGACGTGGGAATGTTGTCTCGATTCCTATACAATCAGAAATTTCTAAGACTGAGGACTTGTTTATGTCATTATTTCTGTTAGCGCCTATATAGTACCACTAACTTAGAAGGTTATTTATCTAAATTGCCACACAATCTTGATTACCAATTATTATCCTTACCAAAGCCGTTGAGTGTCTATGCAAATATTTTTGTGGAGTTGTTATGCTTAATGTATGGACTAATCCTAATCTAATTTAGAAAAGAAATTTGCACTCAAATTATTGAAAAGCGGTACTATAAGTAAACATCCAAGAAATTAAATGACTTGAAAGTTAGGTAGGGAAAATAATATTACATGACATTATTATCACACCTTAATACAAGACTCCCGTGAGCGAAATGGAAATATAAATATGCATGAAATTATCCTAGATGCATGAAGCTATTTTTGATAATTTTAATCTACACAAAATAGATTATTTACAAAAATGATTATGAAATACCAAAATAGCATTAATAAGAAAAGTGGCCTTTTAAAATTAGAAAATTTCATAGACATCATTTTTGCCCTAATTTGATACTACCCAACATTTTTTATATATATATTTTTTGAAATTTTCAATTTTTTTTTTTAAAAAACTTATTCTCTAAACCAATCTATGCTTGATTTAACCTAGTACATAATTATTACAATAACCGAGTTCAAATCAATCATCTCAAGATAGAAACTTGATTTGTGCATTTCGTCGAACATTTGATGTACATTAAACCACCCTAAACAGCTTTTTGAGCCATGTTTGTGGCTTTTAACCTCGACTCATAAGCAATCTCATATGGAACTAAAGTATCAAGGTTATCTTTCCACATGCAAAGAGCCAAATTAGATAGAAATCATAGCCTAAAAAACATAAGGACCAAGCTGAAATCGACTTCAACTATGCAGGTTTGAGCTGATTTTGCAAATCCGGTTTTGAACTCAAGTTAAGCAAACATGTTGCATACCCATATTCAATCCCCGACACTCATCATCACATACGAGATCTATGAGAAACATTACTTCATCTAAATGAAAGTAAATAATATAGACTTTCAAATGCAACAAATATCATAGAGAATGATCAACCTAATGCATCAAAACAACATCTCCAAAAAGCATACACACATGATCCACACTAACCAACCATGAATTAATGTGAATATGTTTGGTTTTTGGCTAAAGTTGTAGACGATTTTATGGTTCACAGGGGATTTTAAAGATCAAAACAAGCTAATCTTAGCATCATTTGTACTCCCATATAACATTCATCAACTCATGAATATAGAAAATGTATGCAAAGGGGAGTAGCAAGTCAAATATGTAGGGCTTTTAAAGAGGCTTCAAACACCTGGAAAAATTCCAGCCTTAGAAATTTATATTTCGGATGGTTTTCCTCTTGATTTTTCATGATTAAAATATGTTCAAACTTGAATAAAAATACATCTAGGATTCTTAACTTGCTTCCTAGTTTCTTTTGCAAGTGGATCTTAGCCGAGGAAACCAAGTTATTAACCTTTGGAAATGTGTGGATATTAGCTCATTCAAATTAGAAAATGAGATTTACAAAAAAAGAATCGTCGATGAAGGTTTTTGTTGGTCCCCAAAACCAAACTCTAGGACCTCTTTTGTTGACCAATTTATGTATTCTAATTTAGTTTACAATGCATGATTTTTGTCATTTATCTCTCATTTTACTAACGGGGCTCAACACTAGGGAAAAATTTCGAACTTTCTTGGGCTGCTAGGAGGGTGCTTTTTTGGGGGCCTTTAGAAGGCCTTTCAAATCTCCATTTGAGATGTGCGATTTATGGTAGGAAAGATCTTTGAGTGACGTTTCACTATCTAGTTGAAGGTTTTGGCTAATTTTAACTACAGATTTGTGAAAATTTCACTTTGCTTTGTAAGGGCTGATTTAGAATTTCTGGGTTTTGCCTTTTCTGAGTTGCTTGTGAGGGTGTCTTTGGAGGACAATTGTGAGCTTTCTTTCCTACTTCTTGTTTCCTACCTTTCATGCCCCAAGATAGCCCGTACTGAACTAAGTCTATCTTTTGGTCAATCTTTGCCCAACCTACCAAGCTTGCCAACTAAGCTAGTTCACTAACTTTCTGACTTAACCAGAATTTTCAACTTTTACAACCGTTGAGTGTGAATTTTGCTACGATTTTCACTTGCCTTTAGCGCTCATCCCTAGCCAATATTTGTCCACTTGCACTATTGATTATGATATTCCATCACGAGCATAGATCAAATTGATCGGAGGGTTGAATAGGATATGGTGGGACCACCAAGTTGCTTATTCAACAGTTTCAAATTAAGACCAAATCATTGACTCGGGTTTATAGCTAGTTTAAGTGCATTAATCCATTAATTTGGTTGCAATTTTTTATCAATTAGCAAGCTTATTATAGTAATTTAAGATCTTGACTAGTCTTCGCAATTTCTTCCATCCAATTTTGCAAGATTATCTCTTAAACATGGCCATTTTCTTGCTCAATGATGCACAATTTAATTCAATTTGATCATTTTGGCCTGATTTGATTAATTCAACTTGACCAAGTTCAATTTCAACTTAATTCGGGACCAAGATGATAATTTAAGGGCTTTGACGAAAGTTTGTAAAATTTGTGAATTGATCTCTCAACTTTTGAAAATTGCATGTTGGCCTCAACTTAGACTAGTAGGGCTTGGCTAGCCACATTCAGATCATCACCTCTAACTTTTCTTTTTCCCCCTCTCTTCTTTTTATTTATTTATTTATTTTTGACTTTTTTATTTCAAGAAAATAAATATATTTAAAAACTACACAATATGCCTAGGTAATCTATAGGCAAGAATTTGACAATAAATATTTTTATGGAAGAAATAAATTCTCATTTTTCGGAAATGATTTATGGGCAAAAATTTAGATACCAAGGCCCGAAACAAACATAACCGAGAAAGAGCAGCCATGTGGGAAGCTATCTAGGCAAAGAACAATCGGGAAACCGTTCCTCACCCTCAAACTGATTCCCATTTTAGTTTCAGCCTCTGTCTGAACCAGAGGGCGTTTACATTGATTTCACCCTCTGGTTATTCTGAAGGCAATACACCACTACAGTCCATAGACAACAAACTTGCTCCCAAGTCCGATGCATCACATTTCAGAAAATCACCAAGAATCTATCAAAAGTGCAAACGCATTTGCTGTTGGGTCGAATGTCCGAGGCTGCTTGGAGGACAATCGATCTGGGTTTAGCAGCAAGAGAGTCCCCTCAAGAGGCCTTTAGCCAAAGGAAAGACCAGAGATCCTCTGGTCCTCCAGGTTCATGTTTGCCTCCTAACTAAGCCAATTGTCGAACATGGGTCTCGACACGGCTACTCAAAGAGGCAGTTCCGGAAGTCGATCCGACCCATCCATGGGACGAGAACCGCTCGACCCAACAGCAGTGTCCGAACGAAAGACCGAATCAAACCAGACAAAAAAGAAATATACCCAAGAAATCAACAGAGCTAACGAAGGCAAAGAAACAAACGGATGGTAACACCTCTTCTGCGCTCAAAATCTCATCCCCCCACAGAATTCAGGAACAAAAATCGAAGCGCAGTGTAGACGAGCAACAATCATACCGCCAACCGAAAGAGAACCAACGGCGGATGAAACGATTTCTCGGCCACTTTCGAATTCATTTCCCCTCCCAAGTTCTCTCCGCGATGGGAAAGAAGAAGCGCTTTCCCACCGCGGCTTCTCATTTCCATGAGCAGGAACGCAGAGGGTTTCAGAGACGCACAAGAATCGGGAAAAAAAAACGCGAAGAACATTTCTACAGCGCCAGAGCATGGACAAGCTTCACAGCAGTGCAAAAGTAGACATGCGATCCAGATAGAGAGAGAAAACCCTAGTTTCTCCATGGAGGGAGAAGCTCTCTAAGATGCGAAGCTGGCGTGCACCGACGCCCGAAGGCCAGGCTTTAACCGCACAGAGAGGAAGGCTTGGGGGCGGAGCGAGCCGTCGCGAAGGAAACCCTAGAATGATAAGGGATGGCGGGGAGCGAAATGACTTAAATACCCTTTTTTGTTGGGCCTTCCGCTATTGGGCCTCATGTTATTGGGCCTTGAAGCGGTGATCCAATTGGGCCCGCTTGAGTCGAGTTCGTGTTGTTTATAGAGCCCAGGAGGTGTTTATCGCACGCCATGGTCCGAGTGCCATTATGCACCCGGAATCCATCGTCTCCCAGTTGAACTCGGTGGATTCCCGATATGTTTGACATGGGATAGGAGAGAGCAGAGCTCAATTGGGAGTCGGGGAACCAAAGTGATGGAAACCGGTTCGGTTTCGGACTTCAATGTGCCTGGTTCCTGATTCCAATTTTTTAGGAACCGACTAAATTGTGAATCAGATCGGGAATCAAGAACCGAACCGAGTTAGGTTCCAGGTTCTAAGTTTTAGATGAAACCTGTAAGGAATTTAGAATTGCTCATTTCAAATACGAGATTTACAAGGATTTGATGAATTACACGATACGGGTATCATGTGTGTGCATCCAGTCCACACATTATTAGTTCCCATAAATTTAGGCTGTTTGAGACCCTCTTTTTCGTTGAAGATTGGCCGTGATTTTCGACAGATGTAGTAGCATGCTTGCACTCGGGTCTACGCGGATGCCCCGCTCGCGCCGAGTTTCACATATGGAATTTTGGGGTAAAATGCCCCACCGCAAGCTATGATGTGAACAGAGATGATGGACATGAATTGTGGCCAAGTTTTATTTGAGTGGTTGCAATGTGTTGTCACTTCCCCGAATCGCACTCAATTTGTGTTGCGCCATGTGAGCTCCGCCTCTCACGCGGACACCCTTGCCCACGTCGAAAACCCGAGACTTTTCGGTAAGGGTGGCAAAATGGGTCAACGACCCACTTTTTGACTCATATTTTGTATTGATAGATTTCACATGGGTTATAAAATATAAAGACCCAGCTAAAATGAGTCAAAAAAAATGTTTAAATTGGGTTATATGAGTCAAAAATGGGTCAGAAAATCTAACTCATACAATAGACTTGCTACTTTTCAATTTCCCTTTCTTTTTCTTCTTCTTAATTAGTCGGTCATTGGCCACAACAGCAGTCTGCGACTGGCCACAGGCGAGCTCGAGCCTCGCAATAGGTTAGCGAGCCTCGAGCTCACTAGATTTCGACGAGGTTGAGCTTGCCCCATGCCGACAAGCTCGAGCCCGACCTGATTCGGCGACTTGGGTGAGGCTCGAGCCTTGCTTGAGGTTGCCAAAGCCTCGTCGACCTATGGAGTTCACCGAGGGAATTTCCCGGTGAATTCCGTAACTTCCAAGTGGAGAAGTGAAGAAGAGACGGGAAGAGATTCTGAGTGGGTGATTGTTTCGTGACGGATGTTGGTCACGATGACCGATGGTTCCTTTCTTGTAATTCTCTTGCTTTTTTCCCCGATATGCATGTGGTCACCACATGCATTATTCAGGGGTGGTTGGTTCTAGAGTGAGTTGGTCCTAACCTACTCTATTAGAGCGGTTGTCTAAATTTTGGAACTCGGATTACTCTCGTTGCCCTAGTACCTACCATATTCTTTTCAATATAGTTCATGACTCTTAACCAAGAACCTATTTTTACTTTTGTTTTTTATTTTCCCCCCATGTTACAATGAGAATGACTAGTTCTCTAAATGGACCGACTCGTTAGCAATGGGATGTTGTCATCTTGGCAAAATATAACTCGGCCTATGATTCTGCTCATTGAATTGTTTCAGCTGGCACACCATTTTTTGGCCCGGCACGAATTGCAGTATCTGCTAGGGCATGACAAGTGATGCCATGGCAATGGCGGATGTAAGTGGACGGATCATATCAACAATTTGCTCTTCCAACTTGAATCAAAGCCGGTTCGTTCGGCTTTCGCGGAAAGACCCCAAATAGGGACCCAAATCAGGCAAAATCCTGGGCAAAGCTTTCGGGGAGGCCGGTGACAAGACTTGGTTCAACTTGTCAACCCAATGATGAAAAAGGGGGAGATTTCGTTCTGCTCAATCCTTGCTCACGACATGGAGAATCTTTACTCAAAGCAGCGTGCCGAGTGAAATCCGGTTACTGGCTTCGTCGCTTGGCGTAGTGACAGTCCGACAAAAGCATATCTTCGTGTAAAGTCGGGCACTCAGGAATGAAACTAGCGCGGTTTCGGTTAGATATGACAGGCTGAATCCCAGTTGCAAATAGGAGAATCGTGATTTCTTATCTCGTTCTTGTTTTCTTAGGCATATCTTTATGTGAAGTTGAGCACTCGGCATAATTTGTTCATCGTGAGATGATCAAGTATTACATCCATCGTAAGTGGAAAACCAACTTCCTTAAACGATGCGAGTACATTGAGATGCGCATGAGATATGGTCGCTTAGGAGAAGGCAAGTTTCGAGTTTGGCAACATCTTAGAAAACCTTATTCTTATGTTATGTCTAGGCAAGCTGAAGTACAAGACTCAACGAAGCAAATACACATACATGCACTGATCTTCAAACCCAAATGGACTTACTTAAGAAAATAGGAAAGAGACATCTCTCTTAATGCACTACTGCATAAAGCTCAAACAGTTGCAATTGGACCCAGATTGATGGATGATTCCATGGTCTTCATGGCCTTAAACCTCGGCTCCTTGGCCTGGAACTTGAGCCCCGCATAGAGCTTCATGTAGTCCTCGAACACAAACTTGGGGTACACCTGGCCCTTCTCTTCTTTCTCCACCAACTCCGGTGCAGGGCATATGACCGCATCGCTCCCGGGGTTGTAGAACGACGCGATGGACATCCGAGTCCTGTCAGTCTGGGCGATCACGCGGTGCTCGATGCTCTTATACTTGCCATTCGTAATGACCTATATTATTGCCAAGTGATCAGGTTGATTTGTGGCCTCAAATTACGAGCATCTCAACTATTAATGGGTTAAGAGTAGACATACCTCGAGTTGGTCGCCTAAGTTGATGACGATCGAGTGACGCATCGGAGGGACGTCAACCCACTGCCCGTCCTTGAGGAGCTGGAGGCCGCTGACCTTGTCATCCTGGAAGAGGAGGATGATGCCGCCCGCGTCTGTGTGGGCCCGGAGCCCCTTGATAAGGTCCGGTTTCGGGCAGGGAGGGTAGTTGCTCACCTTGGTGCCGAAGGTCGGGCCTTTAGAACCATCAAAGGCTCTCTTCAAGTAACCTTTTTCCAGGCCAAGATTCTCGCAGAGCAGGTCCAGGAGCAGCTCAGCTAGCTTCTCCAACTCTAGTGCAAATTGCTTCATTGACTTCCTGTTGATTATGATCACAAATGAGGTCATATCTCAAAATACTAGAATTGTGTGGACGTGGGCCGGTACTGATTTTTATTTCGTACATTGCGTGAAAAAGGCGTGTGGTCCATACATCTGCTAATAAAGAGTACAGATGGAATCATGATAAAAAAATTTCCCCATACGAGTAAAAGATGTGATGAAGTATAGATCTTTTATATTGGAGGGCGTTTCGTGCACGGAGTAGATCATAGCCACAGGGACTGGTCCCCAGCCAAAAATCTGAGCTTGAGCCTTCGATGTCATGTCGAATGGCTATTTGAATGTCCAAATATGTGGGAAAAGTTGGAAGGACTCAGAGATCATAACATAAATTATGTCTTACCAAAATGAGCAATGGTAAAGACATCGAGGAACAATTAAAAAGAAATGTTCAGTGATTAATCACCGGTAGTCGTCTTCGAGATCAGGGACCTCGGAGATGTTAGAGACTGGGAGATGGCGGAGGTGGAAGGTGCTCTCCCAGTCGGTGTCGTCGACCTCGGACTGAGCGGCCTCGAGGCCTTTGCTCGCCACCATCTGCTTGAACTTGTGCTCCATGCACTTCGCGTAGTGCTCCTTGGTCAGCCTCTCCACACCGTCCATCAGCTGGTGTGATATCCCATGGTTCACCAACTTCACAGCATGAAGATAAAATCAGCACAAGGAAACGATTGTGATCCACCCTCACTCAAAACCCTGTTTGTCTTAATGAAATAGTTCATATAATGTTCTCTAATGGGTAGTGTAATAAAAGCTTAATTACCTCAAAGAAGCCCCAATTTTCACAGGCATCTTTGATCTTAGCCATGGTGGCTCCTCTCTCTTCACCATTCAGCTTCTCCAGATCAATCACAGGGAACGACTCCATCTCTCTCTCTCTCTCTCTCTCTCTCTCTCTCTCTCTCTGTGCGTGATGATTCTTGTGTAGTTTGGAGAGGTAGAGTGAGATGGGGGTGATATTTATAGGCACAGAAAGTGTGATCAACAAGGAAGGAACTAAGAAAATGGGTTCTCCAGTAATTGGCAGAAAAGAATGAAAAAGCAAAAGTTATAGGTCCAAATCTAAGTTAAAAGAAGCAATTGAACTCGTGGAGCAAGAATGTGTTCACATCTCATGTGATGGACCCCCACCATATTGGGTCTCTGAGGCCCTGTTGAGTCATCTTCTTTGTTGAGTTGGTTTCTTGGGTCCCATTCTGATGCAACTTTACTCCCCTTCTAAACTTGCTCTTTCTTGATGTGCATGGCCAAAAAAGAAAAATTGCAAATTCTTTCCTTTACCCATGCACTAGCCGCCTATATACATGTATTTATTTCCTCTGCTTGGATGCTGTGAAAATAGTATCTATGGAGCTGCTTTCTCAGTAACCAGCTTGACTTGGATTATGATTTCAATTGGAAGTCTATGCAAACAGGTGGATGTGTTAAGATTAGGTACGGAAGATAAAAGAGAAATTAAGATACAAAGTTTATTTTAATTCATCCTCAAACTAGACCTATATCCAACAGATCATTCCACTACATGAATCACACCCCAATAGGATGAATCTTGAACTCCACCGCCTTGCACTTTCACATTTTTTCCTGATATCTTAAATTACTAAAATGCCATTTTCTTTCCAAAAATACTGAATCCCAGACCCCAAATTTCCGTATCCACCCAATACACTCAAAACCCAACTAAGGACCAGGCTGCCTCAAACCCTAAACAGTAGGCTAAAATGAGTTTGGAAGGAGTCGTTTGATCTTTTCATTATGGGGTTTTTGTTCGGAAATAAAGGTATGTAAGTGATCCATTTATTTGTCATGTTTAACTTTCAGATGGGTATGTAGTGACTTTACATATATCTACATGATATATCAATTATAACGAAATTACATCTAGACCCTCAACTTGCTTTCCATTGATCCGAACTTTCAAGTTTTGCACTTGAACAGATATGTCAAATTGCATGTGAGGCGAGATACATTGTAAGTGTTGCTCAGGCTAACATGACGTGCGGTACAAGAAATGCACCGACCTATTTGTGATTAAGGTTATAGGGTGCCGAGTACGACCCAATTAATTGGGAAGGAACCAACCAGCCAGACATGTACGTTTTCATCACAGCGATTCCTATCTTCACTGTTACAAGGGTCGATTTTCATGAACTGGTGTCTGACAAATGTGTCTGCATGGATGCATGGCCTAGGTCTCTCTTGTGCTCCACCACTTTAAACGTATATATTCTGAAAGGTTAAGTTGTATTTTTGGAGATTGTCCCTTTAAAGAAGTGAATTCACACGGTTCTTAACAAATGATAGTTCTTGTTTTTGTATCTTTCTCTGAAAACTTCAAAACAAATAGCTTTATATATTTTTTAAACGTGTTAATTTTAGGCCAGAATCCAATGTTGACCTAAACTTTTTCTTGTCTCTTTTATAAAATCAACTTTAGATTTAACCCAAATAGTTATTTGTCTCGTGGAGAAACATAAACTTCAGATCAAGTTCCAATTTTGATCCGACTTTTTTGTTGTCTCATGAAAAATACAAACTTTCAGTTAGTACTCAAATTTGCCACTGTCAAGTTTCTGTCCTATAATGCCTTGGAAAATTCGATGTTTCACTCCACATGCATGTGATTGAAATTTGAGGGTGGTGAAATTCGGGTACCGACTGAAAGTTAGTTTTTTTATGATATAGAAAAAGGTTGGGTCAGAATTGAAACTCGCATAAAACGTAGGGCTTTTTAAAGGAGATTGGGCCATTTTTGTTTGTGTATATATATATATATATATATATATATATATATATATATATATATATATATATATATATATATATATATAGACTATCCCTGACGCTCTTAACAATTTTTCAACAAGTGATTTTTTTACATTAGTAACGATAATTTTTTACTAAACTGGTTGAGAATCTATTGATGAGACGTGTCCATGAAAATCTTTGTCTTCATCCCCACTTTGTGAAATTGGGGACAATAATTGAGCTCCACAACATCCCGGATACAATGTCATCATCATCATCATCAAAGGAGGTCCCACCAGTTTGATCCAATCATTTTGCTCTTTCGATTTCTGATTTTCCTTCCAATGGGATTTCTATGGTGATGACTGATGACCAACTATAACATCACAGACATACACAGTAAAAAGAAAACCAACGCATGCCAAGCAGAAAATCATCAAAGAGTGAACCAAGAAAGTAGGAAGAAAGGTGTAATGGCCGGTGAAATAAATGGGGAAGGACAACTCTTTTAATCATTGTGGATCTAATCAAGGATTTTCATTGTTTTGGTGGTGCGCAATTTTGTGGAGAAAATATAAAATAATAACAATTATTATTATGAAGTTATGTATCTCAAGATGATTAGAGGTTATTAACTACTTAAATCAATCTACTTGATTTTGTATTTTATTATATAATGAAATGCATTTTGATAACTCATTCATTTTTTCACAAATATATATATATAGGAAAACTTTCAGGGAAATCTTAACAAATAAATCTCTGAAGTGGAGTGATTTTCGCAATTTAACCCCAAACTAGTTTTGTCCCGCACAACCCCTCTAAAGGGATAACTATGCATCAATGGACCCCTTGCTCTCGTGAGTGCACCTCATGTTTACATTTCATACCATTTTCAAGGTTCTTGTTTCTCGAAAATCTATGCTTATCCAATAGTTAAAACTCTACACATGTTAATGCAATTTTTATTTAATTTTAGGGAAAAGCGAAAATGATTAGATAAACCCTCTTTACCATCTTTAGTGAGTCATATCCACTCTCAAATGATTCTTAAGTATAGAAAATTGGATTTCCATGTGCTGAGTAAACCTCCTCTGAGATTTAGTGATACCAAAATTTTATATTTTAAAGTTTAGATGTTTTTTAATATCAGCGGATGATGATTTCTAGAAGACTATGATTGTGTCATTGATTTCCTAAGGATGTCTACAAAGTGTGAATACCTTGATAAACGGTGAACTAGATATTAATCACTAAGGTATCTACAAGCTAGATAGACATGATAGAAGGTAAACAAGTTAAAAGGAATGACTTGGAGATATCATGGATATGTCAACAGTTGCGTGGAACTATGATCACTAATATGCTTGGAAGGACCGTGAGAAGGTGAACATCTGAGTAGAGTCGTGGAAGGTGATATAACTTGAAAGACTAGTAGATAGCAAATCACGAGTCAATTTCCAAGGAATTGCTGGGACAACATCATCGAGTAATTGATAAAGGTAGCTCCCTTTATAAAGTGATGAAGAGCATTGTATCATGCCACTATCGATGATCTGGAAGGTGAGGGTCACTTATTTACCACAACATGACCGTTGAATGGAAGGAAAATAGCCATTATCAAGGTTGGAAATTCATGACAAGAGGACTAGAGATGAGTCGGAACAATTTTTGCCAATTTCGGTCTAGCAATCGTGGAAATAGTTGATGGACAATGGCAGCAGACTCCATTCTAAGAAGCCTTGCTTTTTACCAATAAAAACAGATTGTTTGGGCAACCCGGACATCGATGCTTGCTCCTATCGACGCCCAACGGCTACTTGATCCATCTGAAGACTCTCCAGCAGTTGTTATGCTGGAGAAGGTATGTCTACGAAGGACGATCATCGAAGCAAGTTGAAGGGGTCGGCAGAAATTGAGAAAGCTTATCTGTTATCATCAACTTCTCTTTCCATTGTGCAAATTGTGCCATTATCTGTTTGTGATTCTCTCTATTGTACAGTCCTTGTTGCTTTTGTAATTTGGGATTAGAGAAGTGTATGAGTGCGAAAGTAGCCATGCATTTTTATAGCGTGATCGATCATGTGATGGAAACAACTATTGCTATATTATAACTCTCTTAAAATTATTAGCAGATTCGAGCCAATATTATGGCTATTAGTGATGGAGAGTGGAGTAGACTTGGTTGTAGGTCGAATCATTATATATCCGTGTGCAAGGTGGTCTATTTGCTTATTATTGCCTATATATATTTGATAGAAATGTCTACGTCAAATATTATTAAATTGTTCTTGCATCTATCAAATTTAACTTGATATTTCACAAAAATTTGTCTACTTTCTAAATCAACCTATTCACCTCTTCTAGATTGTATCATTAAACTTAGCACCACGCAGCTCAATTTACCATGTTTCTAAATTTTTGTATTGTTAAAGTCAACTTGGTCAAATTGAAGGAAAAAAAACTACTATTTATAATTTAAAAGGTCTCCAATCTGAAGTCCTAATCAAGATTCTCGAGATTCAATTGTTCTCCATTTCAGATATATAGAGTAAAAACAAGCTTGTTTGATGTTATTAACTAAAGATCTAGTCCACGTATCATTTCCTAGGGAACTTCAAAGTGACTCTATTTCATAGTATTCTATCTATATCTCATTTTCATCTATTTAATATCACTTTGGCATCCTTGACTGAAGAGATATCACTTCTAGCTACTCACACAAATAAAAATATACAATATGAAGCATCTATCCCTATAGCAGTGATTACTTTTTTCCTTTTCCCCAAATTAAGATACCATCGTGGAGCCAGAAAAAGAAGCATATTAAACTATGATAATTAATTAATCAGTGCTCATGATTCCTAAACTCTAGGGTCTTGATGAACCTACATTTATTTCTACTTTAAGAGCATTCTCTATGAGCTTTCTTTGCATGTGAGCTGCAACTTTCGATCTCTAATGATTGTCAAAGGATCTAGTTCGATTGCCTATCCGACCACACGTGCTGTCCTACAAGAAGTAAGGACAGCATAATACACTTCACTTGGTTGTTCTAACTGAGAAGTCTCCCCTCGGTTGGCCCCTTTCTAATAGAAGTCCTCAATTTGCGTGCTTTTGCATGCCACTAATCAGTGGATAGGGTTTTCACTAAACAAAAGCATCGAGTGAGTCAACTATCTCTACGCAAGACTATGTCTACTAAAAAAATGTTACCAAACCTATTCCCGTCATGACTTTATATTGGCGCTTAGACGGATTAAACATTCTATACATCCCACTTATTTGAACACTAATTTGAGATTCGTTGTATCTGATACAAATCAAGTTTTCTAGTAGTACATTTAATGTTTGATCTTGATCAGAAATCTCAGCGATGATTTCCAGGGTCAGAAAGAATTCAGTGCAACAACATCAAATCACTAGTAAGGGCAAAAGGGTGGTCATTTAACCATCAATGGACAAGAAAGAGGTTCGATGTGGCACATTAATGAGATGCAAGGCTTTCTCAAGGCTCATACTCCTACGATACGGTTCTTGGGAATACTATGTTGTCTTTCTACATTACTAACCAAAAGAGGAATTAGTAGAACATCGCCATAGAAAGTGACACCCAATGGAATTGTGCCTCTTGGCTAAATGAATGGGCTATTCATGGACCATTAAATGGGTCAAAGGGTGAATGGAGTCAGCCTTATTGTCCTTATGTTACATCAAGAAGATTATGATCGTCCCAATAATTGCCTTCGTTGACTGATTTCGCAAATGGCAACTACGTAAAGGGACGACTTAGGTCAAATAAGATGTAACCCATCAAGGCGTGCTTCACGTTGGCGTCTCTCCAAATTTGTGGTGCCGTTTTACCAAAGTTTGGTTCAAGTTCAAGGTTCTGTGCATCGAGGCCTTTCATGCTTTCTTTGGTGATTTGTGGGCACCTGCCTCGGGAAATAAAGGCAGTGGTCCATCTTAAGACCGTGGACTTGTGGACTGCCTATACACGAAGTTGTAGATTTTATTTCTTTGGCCACACGTGAGGCTCAAATTGCGATGCCGTAACTTATCCCATGTTGTACAAATAAAAGATTATCCAATTCCTTTAACCACTAAGTTCAATAAATCCTCTCGATCTAAAGGGTTGAATTCACCCAATTCATCTCCTTAAGCTTTTCGCTTCAATATTTGACTGGTGATGCCGACGTGATTATTGAAAACTTTCTGAGGCCTTGAAACAAGTAGAGGACCATAGCGCAGGTCTAGGACAAGAGTTTGTAGTGCTTGATAAATAGGCCGTAACTTGTAGTATGGGAGGAGTTACGGGACGCATGTCCGAAGGAAGCTTGTTCACGGTGATATATGCCTTGGCTGAACAGGATACCCAATTTCATGTAATTTTCAACCTCAAAATCCGTTGTTTTCAGGGGTGAGCATGGTCCAGCTTGAGCCAATCCACCTCCTAACTTTAGGACCAATCCACATAGTGTTGATCCTCAATTTTTGGAATCAAGGATCAACCCTATTGAGCCTGAGACTAAGAACTGGACCGACCTAATGGATTCGATCAGGTTCTAGAGTGAACTTTAAGACCAAGGACTGGACCGACCCAATAGGTTCGGTTCGGTTCGGTTCTAGGGTCAATTCAAGACCAACTGATAATTTTTTTGTTTCCATTTTTGTACTCCCTAAAAAGGCGATTAAGGATCGGACTAATCTCATGGGTTTGGCGACGAGCGAGGTCAACAAAGAGAGGTGACCAGAGTGAGAGGCAAGCATCAAGCGACGAGCAGCATGAGCAACCAGAAACAAGCGGGTTGAGTGTTGAGCAGTGAGTGGAGAATTTTTTTCGATTTTGACAAAATTGAAGACTAAGAGGAGAAAAAAGACATCAAAGAACAAGTATTGGAGGAGTATACCGTGAGGAGTTGTTTATACCATTTTGGACGCTATGAGGACTCCACACTAAGATATTCTCCTTATTTGTAAATTATGGCCATTGACATCGTAAAAGACATTAAAGTCTAAGCTATTAAAGATCAATGAAATTACTGGGACTCCTCACTAAGGAACCATTTAATGTTGTTGATGTCATTTCACTTAGGTTTTTCTTTATTTAAAAACATTATAAATAATACATTAGATATATAATGTATGTAATATATTTTAGATATATTACATATAATATATACAGCCAAGGTTTGTTCGGGTTAAACTGACAATAAATTCCTAGGATCGATGACCAATCCACATAATACTAGTCCAAGAATCCGAAGATCAAGGACCGACCCAATCCTCTTAGGATTTGATTTAGGACCGATAGGGTTAGGTCGGTTCAAGGTCGGTCCAAAATTGACCCTAAACTGATACTCACCCCTAATTTCCATGGTTTTCAAACCATCTTTCTATTTTTAGGCCCACTCTCTTCACTGTTTCAGTTCCTAGTTGTAATTTGTCTTTTATTACCAGTTTTCCCTTCATGCTGCTAGAGGCCAATCTTGGGTTACCTAGGGTTTAGGGAGTGCTTTTGTCATGCTTGATGGAAGATATACAGGTTGTGATGACTTTTGCTTGTTGTTAATCACTTTTGCGTGTTTGTGAGATAATCTATTTGAATTTATTAATTATTTCTGCTGTGTTTGTATGCTCAGTCGTATTAAATTACGCCGATTCCGTCCATCCAAGGTTTTCTTATGGACTTAGGTCACGGCAATCCACCAAAATGCAAATGACCAGCAGCATGATTTCATGTAATTGAGCTCAGAAAAGTTGGAAATACTTAGCTTGAACAAACTAGTCAACTCCTGTTCTCTTGACTGATCGCATCTGAAGCATGTGCTGCACAGCATGGCAATCTTCCCTCTTTTGGAAAACTGAAGTTATCTTGTCTTTAGGAGAAGGAGATCCTAAGACAATGAAACAAGGAACATGCATGTCCCGTCCTTCTCTCTCGCTTTGGCCACTTGCCTTGTTTCCCACACTTTGCCATGTGCCATGAGCATGTGGTGGATCCCATTTCAACTGCTCCATCCTTCCCAAAAGAAGATAAAAACCGAGCCATGAATAAACTAGATAAGATCCTAAACGTTCTCAGAACATGACCTTTTTTTTTTTCTCCCATTCAAATCAATGATTGAGAACAGAATGGATTATCATATATGAAAATCAATTCATAGGATCCGGTACAAATCATATAGAGGTAACAACAATGATGCTGCTATAAGTCTGGTTTTTGATTGATTTTGGACAAGCAATGATTTACGACTCCAGTTAAAGCTCTCCAAATGTGATGATAATGATGACATTTCTTGACGATAATTTTCCATTCGAGTGCATTCGCAATCTAATGCCGAAAGCTTTCTGACAATTTCGTCATGTCAAGAGGCGGATACTTTAATGGGGGGAGTCCCAGTGACATCTTCCTTCTTCAGTCGAGGAAAGATTGAGGGAATTAAGATCGAACTTTAGGATTAAACTTTTGGCACAAAGTTAGGTGGCGAAGAGAGCGACTGCCACGGCCACCATTCAGTCATCTGTCTAAACATAGAAAGACCACAAAGACAACAAGAAAAGGCAATCTTACTATATTATCTAACAAAATAAAAAACGAATCTCCAAAAAGAACTCAGGTTTTCACTCAGCAGCCGAAAGAAAGACAACAGTATTCATTATAGAATGAAATTTTATCTCCACTAGATAAGCGTCTTACTAGTACCGTCCTGATCCAGGAAGTTGATATTGATGCTAATTTTATGGGGGGGGGACTCTTTGACACTTCGAAAGCAAGCTTCCCGTCTGAAGGACATGATGTTTTTTTTTCTCCCTTCTCTCTCTAACAGTTGTTATTTTCAGCCCTGCTACGTGGCACCACCCGGAGCACTCCTCTCGAGATTAGGTTACGGTAAAACACGCCGAGATTGTCGGAGGGAATTAAAATCACTGCTCTTCAACCTTTCAGTCTGTCGAGATTGAAGTCGAACCGAAGTAGTTGGGACGCACCGATCACATTTAGGGTTGTTCTTCTCATGTTGTCATTGTCGTGTAGTCCTCGTGCTGGCCCCATTCATGCATGTAAGTTTGCGATCCACACAATGTAACGTGTATGCAACCGATCTATTTAATTGTAAGAAGCTAGAACCGATGGGGTTGGAAAATCAACGCCCGCAGAAGTTATTAAACCGTAGTTTGAAGTTAAAATATGTCTTGAACATTATATTGAGTTGACAAGAAAGTCGACATGGGATACTTTATGCACAAGTGTGAGCATTGAAAAAAATTTGATCTTGTGCTACGAATAAGTCACGAGAGGGTGATTTCAGCATCATGGTAATTTCAGACTAATTGAAAGTTGAACTAGTGTGATAGAACAAATAGCCATTCCATAATTAGATCGCGTTTAGTAGGTGATACAATATGATTAATCGTTTTTAACCAAAGTACAAACCGCAAGGCACTCGACAAAAAGAAAAAAAGTGTCGAACTATATATGACGTAGCTGTTTGTGATATAGAAATCGTGTTCCAGATCTCTCCATTTTTAAAGCGAAAGGTCGTGATCGTTTGACCACTCAGACCATTCCATTCGGGTCGAACCCGAATTCTCCAAATAGGATCCGAGTGAGAGGTCTTCCATCATCTTCTTGCAGAAGCTGTGCCTCTTCTGTAGCGAGCCCTTGGGCATTGTTAATTCCAGATTCTCATGTCTTAAAGAGTTACAATCCTGAGCTTGGCCACTTTCTTTTTTTGGTTTTCTTTTGGCTTTATCCCACATGATAGAGATGAATCCCTCCTCTAAATAGCCGGTTCTCTACGTTTGTACCCCGATTAAAGTATTATTAGGAATATTGGCATCGATTTATCAAATTGGTATGTCATCACACCTACATAATTTTTGTTAAGAAATCTCAGATAGCTTGCCTGTGAAATTTCAAAGGACCTTATATCTAGTGTCATTTCCACCTGATAGCTTAAACATTTGGATTTAAAAGTTGTGAATACAACTTAAGTTGCTATTAGAGTTAAAGCTTTTAAGTTCCGTTCCAAGTACCCCTTTCTTTTACCAATGGATTCGCTTTTTATCATGCGCAGTAAACCTAGAAAAGAAATGTCCACTTGCATTAGCTTTTGCATGGCCAAAGCCTTTGTCATCGAATCAACCTTCACGTGAGGGAGAATATTAAAATTAAAATATATTCCACACCTTATAAGCTTTTTGATGGGGCTATTACGACGGTGTGAGAGTCAGGGTGGGCATGCTAAGCGTCAGATATAATTTCTCTTAGTCCACGTAGCTGAATATGGGATTGTGACTTAAATAAATAAGTTCCGTGCAATCTTAAATTAGCTTGGTTCGTTTTAAAGATGTGCTGGAACGAGTATGGTCACAACCAATACAAACAATATCGAGTACATGATAGCCCAGGTTTAGGCCGCCCATTTAATGGGGGAAAATTACCAAAAAAGTCCTAAACCTATTGTAATTATTCCAATTCAGTCATAAATTTATTTTTTTGATCAATTGAGTCCTAAACCTTTTACAATTATTCTAGATCATTCCATCCGGCAAAAATGGTTAGCCGGTGTTGACGTGGCAACCGGCCGACACCGGCGACATTTTTTAACAATATTTTGGCTTTTTGAATTATTTTATTAATTTTTTATCTTTTTTTTTCCTTTTTTTCCCTCTCCCTCCCTCCTCCTCCTCCTCTCCTCCTTCTTCCCGGGCTCCGCCGACCGCCGAGGGGGAGGGCTGGCCGGTCACCGGACTGAGGCAGCTGGCAGGGCGAGCCCTCGCCGTCGCTGGGTTTGGTGAGGGGGGCCTCGCCGTCGCCGAGTTTGGCGAGGCAAGCCCCACCTGATCTGGCGAGGGCTCGCCTCGCCCGCCGGCACGCGCCCGCCGACGATGGGGCGAGCCCCGTTGGATCCGGCGAGGGCTCGCCTCGCGATCGTCGGGCAAGGCGAGCCCTCGCCAAATTTAGCGAGGGGGCTCACCAACAGTCCAGAGGCCAACGGAGGCGGTGGGGATGAGGCGGGAGTCGAGGAGGCCGAGGATGCCGTCGCATCTTGGAGAGCTCGGCCTCGATCTTGGCGTGGTGGTCGCGGATCGCGTCGGCAAGGCCCTCCTCGCCGGATCCGGCGAGGGCTTGCCTCTCGCGACGGCGAGCCCCCTCACCGGACGAGGCAAGCCCTCGCCGGATCAAGCGGGCTCGTCTCGCCGGACCCGGCCGACGGCAAGGGCTCGCCTCGCCGACCGCCTCGGTCCGGCGACAAGCCAGCCCTCCCCTCGGCCGGTCACCGAAGCCAAGGGAAGAAGGAGGAGAGGAGGAGGTGGGAGGGAGAGGGAAAAAAAAAAGATTAATAAAATTAATAAAATTTTGTTAAAAAAAATATTGCCGGTGCCTGGTCGGCCGCCACGTCGGCGTCGGCCGGCCATTTTTGGCCGGATGGAGATCCGGAATAATTGTAAAAGGTTTAGGACTCAATTAGTCAAAAAAATAAGTTTATGACTAAATTGGAATAATTGCAATAGGTTTAGGACTTTTTTGGTAATTTTCCCTATTTAGTGGTATTAGAGCCAATTTCACCCCCTTATATTTTGCTTGCGTGGCTCCCAGTGCAGTAGTTTCACGTGCCGTCCTTGGTCAAATTTACACATGAGATAAGGGCTTGTAGTACTTGAATGCGAATCTAAAGATAATTTTTTCATATCAATTGCTCATTGTGTCTCGGAATCGCATACCGGTGACCCCAATCGAATAACGAATGCATTCAAAGATAGGTGCGAAAGAGAGACCATAGCCAACCCTCGAACACTCTCATCGTTCCAGGAATACCAGTGCATCAACATCAGATAAAAGCAAAGGGACAATGGAAGCAACTGTTGTATCAGAATGCTGAGTCCAGCACGATGGCTACTAGGGAACCCAGAAAACAGTAGAAGCCTGTCTTCTTTGTTCTTTGTCCTTAAAGTTGGATTTGATGAACCCATCGATGCACGTCCCGCACGACCCACAGAAGCCTAAGAGAGAGCTTTTTACGTATACTTCAAAGGCATTCCTTACACGTAACACCTGAAAAATCTGTTTCGTACTCTCTCCGAATCGTGTTCGCTCAGCCTTTTTTTTTTGTGTCACATTGTTCACAATGTCTCCCATTTCTGACTGGGTAGCTTACATGCTTATCCACCATGAAGCTTTTAGAGGGTCCATTCGGCTTTTGCTTTAGCTTACAACATGTTTGTTTTTCTTTTTTCTTTTCCTTTTCAAATAATACTTTCAATTAATGTCGACAACTTACAAATCTTTTTTACTCTCTCTTTTTTCTTCTTTTTCTTCTTTTTTATATATTTTATAGTAGGTATCCGGACCTTGCGACTCAATTCATCATCGTAAATCTACAGAAACTGCCCCGTCCAAGCGCATTGGATACTCCTTTACCTATAGGGTAGTGGGCGTGGCCACCAAAGTTAACATGAGGTAGGCGACGCTATGATTTAAACACAGGATATGTTGGACCTTAACCAAACACTTAACGACACAATCAATCATTGAAAATTAACACCCTCAAATTTTCAAAAGCACTTGAATGGTACCATTTATTGTCACCATTAACTTCTAATGGTTTTTAAAATTCACCCACAATGGTGAGTTTTTTTTTTTTTTGGTTAGTCATACTCTATTCCTACTCTAACATTCACTCTCAGACTTTTGCCTTACCTTCTGCAGGGTGTGAGAGTCGAAATCCACTCCTAAAATTTTCTCGTCTTCACAGTGGGGATTTGAACCCCTCACAATGGTAGAGTTAAAGATAAATGTTTTATATCAAAAACCCACCCACAATGATTTGAGACAACTAATCCATTCTCTCAAACTTACTCTTTTTAGTTCTTAAGACCAGCAAAACTTGGAAAACACCGAGGACTTACCCCTTTTAATTTGTCTTAACTGTTATGAAAATAGCATCATCTTTTCATTCATAGCAAACCTAATCGTAAGTCTGGGTAAACCAAATCCGGGCAATAGACCTCATTTTGGGTGTATCTCTTCTCCTTCTCCTTCTTCTTTTGGGGGTTGGGGTTCTATTATCAAGTGGATTTTGCTTTGTTGTATATTGGAAGTGTTTTGCTACTCATTAAGCAAAGACCTTTTCTTTGGCAACACTTAGAGAATACTTAGGCCAGGCTGCGCGAAATGCTATCACTCTTTTAAATACTTGCAACACATTATCAGAATCGACAATTGAGTATGATTTAGGAGCTGACGGTGGTCACTGTGGCTTGCCACGTGGCAAACGATAACTGAGCATTTCCACCGGCCGAACACATCTGGACCATTCAATCTAGTGAGACCCACGTGTTTTACGCATAAAATTTATCGAGTTCAACATTCCAAATAGATCTCGAGTTTATGTACATGGTCCACCCCCTTCTGTTTCCTTCTTCACTGGAATACGAATAAGTTTTCTTTTTCCTTCTCCGGCATCGAGTACGTCGTGACTAATGAAATCAGTTTTCTTGATGGATTATCCCTGGCTCACTCAGCGTAAACTCGAACATGTTTTCTGGGGTTTTGTTGTTGCGAAAAATTTGAGGCATTGTTCCCACTCTTTTTGAGTGGACAATGAATGAAAGTGTGAATCACAACTGAGTCGATTTCTTGACTTAAGGACAAAAAGGAGAGGGTTTGAATTGCCACACCTATTGTGATCACATGTTCCATATGATTAAGAATTCGTACCTAGACATCATAATTTTAGGTTAAATTAAAGTACTCCAAAAGTGCATGAGAAAGTTGAGGACTACTGCTCATTTTGAGGCGATGGAAAAACGATACATCGCGACGTTTGCTTGACATGGGATTTACTACTGTACCTGTAATGCACGGAGTTAATCCTAAGCGAACGACAAATCAATTGATCTGGTGCATAGTTTGTACAGTAGACGTGCTAAGAACAATCCATTGAATTTGATAGCCGTATGGACGACCAAGAAATAATTTCAAATCATTGGCAAAAGTGGGAAAAAAAAAAGTAGGTGTGCGATCACAGTGGGGCCTTGGTTAGATATGATGAGTTGAATCTATCCAACTCAGCTGCAGATAGGAGAATCATGATGTGTTGTCTTGCTCTTTCTTTCTTAAGCATGTATGGTGTGAAGCAGACTCATAATCGAGTAAGGATATACCCCAGCGGCTTGGCAATTTCTAGAGAGTGGACCGATCCGGACTCTCATCCGAGTGAGGTAAACGATATGCGGGCCCAAGAGAGAGTGTGCCATTCGAAATTAGAGCTTGAATTTTCGACGTTTTGTTAGATGAATATTTGAATGTCCAAATATGTGGGAAAAGTCAAAAGGACTAAAGAGGTTCCACAATAGTCGCGTAGTCCACATCGTTATGCCTTAACAAAGCGAGCAATGTTAAATGACACCTAGGCATGATTAAAAGAAATGCTCAATGATTGATCACCGGTAATCTTCTCTGAGATCGAGGATTTCAGAGGTGTTAGAGAATGGAAGATGGCGGACATGGAAGGTGCTCTCCCAGTCGATGTCGTCGATCTCGGACTGAGTGGCCTCGAGGCCTTTGGTTGCCACCATCTGCTTGAACTTCTTGTAACGCTCCTTCTTGTAATCTTCTCTGAGATCGGTAACCTTTGCTTGCCACCATCTGCTTGAACTTTTGCTACATGCACTTCTTGTAATGCTCCTTGTTCAGCCTCTCCACATTGTCCGACAGTTGGTGTGATATCCCTTGGTTCACCAACTGCACAGCATCATAGCAAATACAAATGATTGTCATACACCACCCCACAAAACACAGTTCTGTCTTAATGAAATAATTTCTGTAATTGACTTAATGGGTTGTGTAATGATAGCTTAAACACCTCAAAGAAGCCCCAGTTTTCACAGCCATCTTTGATCTTGGCCATGGTGATTCCTCTCTCCTTACCATTCAACTTCTCCAGATCAATCACTGGGAATTGGGGCTGAGTGGTTCCAGGTCCCTTATAAAATCTATTTAGAACCAAAAACCTACCATCGGGTATAGATTCCTCATTTTGTAAAAGTTGAAACCTACCTGTTGGAACCTGGAACTTAGAACCTATCTTATCATAGGTTCTAGGATCCAACATGGTTTTTTTTTTTTTTTTTTTTTTTTTTTTTTGTTAAAAATTGGTTTCTAACATAAAGTTCAAATGGAAATTGACTTCCGTGGGAGCGGCGACTCTTTTTTTTTTTTTTTTTTTCCATTTATCAGCTAGTCAAAATGGCAATTAATGATTAATTAAGAAAAGACCAAGACGATGTTTTTCACTCTCGAAGCCTTTTCTTTAGAAGTACATCATTAATGTAAAAATCTTATTTACAAACTTATGATTTAATGTATATATGTCCTTAAATCCCTTTACGAAGGTGCAATTTTTCTCATAAGATTAAATTCAAAGATGCAATGTTAGAAGAGTTTGCGATGTGCTTGTTTGGAAAAGAGTTTTGTATATAAAGAATCTATGCAATATCGACATAGACACGGGACACGCGACACAACACGATACGACACGACATAATACGCCGACATATCATTTTTTAAAAAGTAGAGTATTTCGACACATTGGGACACATTATATATTAAATATATAATTTAATTTATAAATGATAAATTATCATTTAAATTCAAAAATAAATAAAGAGCCTTGAATAAATTTGTACATACTTCCAAATTCACTTTGTTGCGCTTATCCATGTTAGGAAAGTATTTCCTAAACCATTTGATAGTAATTGAAAATCAATAGTTGAATGTTATTAGTGTATTACCGAACATAGAAAAACGACATATTTGGATGGATTCAAATTACCTTCAATTATTCTTATTAAGTAATGAATTCCTTACCATACTGGGTTAAGTGGATTTTTACTTGATTCGATTATTCAAGTTAATTCTATTGAAGATTATCAAACAAGCTTAATCTCATTAAAGTGCTCGATTTTTAACTTTCAACACTAAAGGGGCTTATGTTAACTTTTTTAGAAAAATATATATGCCAGAAATTAAACTTTTTGTCTTATCTAATAATTGTGTCTATTCGCAAGACACATTGATTGGAAAGGTTTTAGTTGAATTCTCGAGCATTATTGTTTCAAGAAAGTGATTTCGCACGCCTCTTGCAAAACGGTGATTCTATTTGCTAAAACTTTGCTTGCACGTACGATCGTCTGTGCTAAAATGGTTAGAAATCAATTGGAGAGATGAGTCCATGAAAGCTCTTTGTCTTCATCCCCACTCTGTGAAAATGGGGACAATAATTGAGCGACGTAACATCCTCGATACAATGCTGTCATCATCATCATCAATGGAGGTCCCTAGCCGGTTTGATCCAATCATTGTGCCCTTGTGATTTCTGAATTTCCTTGCATGGGATTTCCATGGTGAGGACGGATGACCAACTACAACATCGAGGAAAAGCACACTCAGTAAAAGAAAAAACCAACGCATGGCAAGCAGAAAATAATCAAAAAGGTCGAAAAAGAAAGTAGGAAGAAAGATGTGATGGCCAGTGAAAGGAATGGGGAAGGACAATTGTTTTAATCATTGTGGATCTGAGAAAAGATTTTCATTGTTCTGGTGTGCAATATTCTGGAAAGAATGACCAAAAAAATAAACTTAAAATAAAAGAGTAGATTGTAGTAGATCAATTTACAAGAAATGGCAAAAGTGGCAAAAAAAAAAAAAAAAAAAACTCTTAAATTATGTTCACCCCTAAACTTTTATATATAACATAAAAAATCTCAAACTTATATATGCACGGCACATTTACTCTCTGTTAAAGTTATATTAATGAAAACCGTTATGCCTACATAGACATCAGAAAGCAAACAAAGTTAACATGTTATCTATGTGGCTTAATTAAAATAAAAATGTTATTGTTTTGGTTGAAAAATTATTTAACAAAATCTTAACGGATGATAAATGTGTCATATAAGTACGGGTTTAAAGTTTTTTCATGTTACAAGAAAAGGTTTAAGATAAATGTATCACAGTGAGCATAATTTGGAGTTTATGATATTACAAAAAAAGGTTTATAGTAAATGTGTTATAATTGGTGTAGTTTGAGATTTTTTTTTTTACTTTTTCCCTACAAGAAATGCATTTCCATGTCATTTGAGGTTATTAACTATTTAAAACAATCTATTTGAGATGGTAGCTGATCATACTATAAATTGCGTTTCAATCTCTCATTTATTTTTCAGAATCATGCATATCGAGGAAAAATGCTAAAAAACCCCCTAAAGTGGGGTCATGTCGCAAAATTACCCTGGACTAGGGTTTGTCCAAGCAACTCGCAAAACGTGATAACTTTCCATCAATGGATCCCGCCTAGGCTTACTGCCGACAGAGAAAATGGCCGGTTGTCGAACCCATGTACACCCCACGTGTCCATTTTAAACCATTATCAGGGTCTCTGCTGCTTGGAAATCTATATCCATTTGATACTTTATACGTGTCGATGCAATTCTAAAAAAATTATGAGAAATGCGAAGAGGTTATAGGTCAGCCTTCTCTATTGAAAAAAGAGAAGCCACCTTTAGTTAGTCATATTCATCCCCAAATGATTCTTAACCCAAGAATTGGAATTTATGGATATCTTGACCATCTGATTTATCACGTTTCTAAATTGTCATGTTACTAACTCAACTCAACCTAATTGAGGGGTGAAAACTAATACGTAAAACTTTGAAGGTCTCCAAATCGAAGTCCTCATCAAGATTCTTGATATCCGATTGCTCTCAATTTCAGACATTAAGGTAAAATTAAGATTGTCGAGGGTTTTTATATAAAAAAAATATATCTCAAGACTCATTAATAAATAACCTCAAAGTGGCTCTATTTCATTATGTTACATCCTTATTAAATTTTTACCTGTTAATCTTCCTTTGGAGTCGTGGACATAGGAGATGCTATTTCTAGTTAGTCACAAAAACTAAAAATATGAATAGTCAAACACCTATTGATATGATGGCCATATTTTTTGCTTCTCCGACAACTAGAAACATCTGTTGTAAGTTGTGACAAGCGGCCCCCTTTGAGCCAAATTAAGCCGTGATCTGGGGGCCAAAAAGGAAGGAACAAATTGAACTTTAATAATCAATCAATCAATTGATGCAGATGATTCCCAAACCCTAGAGTCTTGATGCACCTACATCCGTATCTACTTTAAGAGCAGTCTCCATGAGCTTTCTTTTGCTTGTGAGGTGTGATTTTCAATCTCTAATGATCGCCAAAGGATTTAGATCGATTGCCCATCCGACCACACGTGCTATCCCACAAGAAGTGAGGACAATATGATGCAGTTCACTAGGATGTTCTAATTCAGAAGTCTTCGTATGGTTGGCCACGTTCTAGTGGAAGTCTTCAATTTGCTTGCTTTTGCATTTTCTAAACAGTGGTTAGGGTTTTGCACTGAACAAAAGTCTTCAATTAACCTTACGCAGGTTAATTGTTCTATCCATCTCGCTAATCAGAACACTCACTTGAAATTTGTTTTTTTTTTTTTTTTTTTTTTTGGTAAAGCTCATTTGAAATTTTGTTGTATCCCGCAGAAATTAAATTCTATATAACAAGGTTCTTCGAGATGATTTGTCATCTTTCTATATAACTAGCCAAAAGAGGAATTCGGAAAACATCGCCGCAGAAACTGACTCCCAATTAAGTCACGCATTTTAGTGGTCCTTCTTTCATAAATGAAAGGGCTATTCATGGACCACTAGAATGCGTGCTTCTTTTCTCTCATTGTCTTTAGGTTACATCAACGAGATTGTGATCATCCTGACATTTCCCTCAGTCAAAAGAACACGTGATGGGATGACTTAGATCAAACGAGACGTAATACATCAAGGCGTGAATGTCGCTAGCAGGTAGAAACGACATGCATGCCCACATATCTTTGACTTGGCAGCATCGTTTTTCACCAAGTTGGATCGAGTTCAATGTTTTGTGCATCGAGGCAAGCCAAACACGGTTCTTGAGTTTTTCCACCTATTTGGCCTTTCATTCTGTGGTCACCTGCCTATGAAATAATGGCCGTGGCCCATGTTAAGACCGGAGACTGCTTGATTGCCAGAGCACGAAGTTGTAGTTGTTTCTTTGAGTATTTGCGAGGCTCAGATTGAAGAACATCCAATTCCTTTGACCAATATATGAGTAGAACACCAGAAATATTCAACCTCATGTTGTTTGTTAATTCTCTTTTATCACCAGTTTTCGTTAATGCTGCTTAGGCTCACCTGGGGTTCAGGGAGTGTTTCTGTCATGCTTAAATGGAAGGTAGTCGGCTTTCAATGACTTTATGCATCGAGAGAGCTTTCTCGTGAATATCGTCTACGAGCGATTATTTCGTCTATGAGCACATCTGTGAATCGTTTCGCTTGTTCATCATTTGTCACTGTCATATTTAGGGTTGTTTCTTCTCATGTTGTCCTTGTCGTGTGGCCCTCGTTCCAGCTCCGCTCCGTCCATGCATGTAAGGTTGTGATTGATGTTGCGCACCTGCATTATGATGTATTCAATCGCAAGAAATCGGAATCGATCACAGTAAAAAATCAACGTACATGAAAAGATTACTAATCCGTCGTTTGAAGTACAAGTATGTCTGAAATGTTCAACCAAGTTGATTAGATAATAGCCACAAGATACTTTCCTACACTTTCCCGCATGATTGGAATAATATTATAGAACATATAACCATTCCAGAAATAAATTTTTGAAGGTCATAGTCAAAAGTTGTAATACTTTTTTTTTGCAACCTGATTGGCGCAAGTTGAAATCGAGATCTAGATCTCTCTTATTTCAAAACCAAAGATCTCAATCGTTTTAACACATTGACCATCCCATTCGGGTCGAATACAGCATTCTCCAAATCGGATTGAGTGAGAGGTCTTGATAATCTTTCGCGCAATTTGTTTCTCTTCTGGAGTCAGCCCTCGGCATAATTCCAGGGCTCGAGCTTGACCACTTTCGGTGTTGTGACGCTAATAGGTAATTTCCATGCATTCTCAAATTAGCTCAGAGGCATTTAAAAACTGTGATGGTGTAGATGAGGCACAACTACGGCATACAATATTATAATGACGGTAGGTCCAGATAAGGCTGCCCATTTGTTAGTACCACAGCTAGATTGCCCCCCAATTTATTTGTATGTGCAGCAGCCCATACGTCAGTTCCACTTACTGGACTAGTTTGCACGTGAGAGAGAGTATGTGGAAAGCATTTCATAACATTTTTCTATGAGGTTTCACTAGGTCTTATGTGTCATCTCCTCGGCCTGATATTTCAGGCTTTTAAAGTAGATGGTTACCGACCAAAAAAAACAAAAAAAAAAAAAAGTAGATGGTTTTGCATACAGCTTTCAATATTCGAATGCGAACCTTAAGATATGCTGTTCAAATCAACAAATTGCTCAATGGGTTTCAGAATCGCACGTGGGTGATCACAATCGAATAACGAATGCACTCAAAGATAGTTGCAAGAGAGAGACATAGCCTACTCTTGAACACTCATCGTTTCAGGAACACCAGTGCATCAACATCAGACAAAAGCAAAGGGACACTGGAGGCGGACTGTTGTATCCGAATGCTGATTCCAGCAAGATAAGTTACTAGAGAACCCAGACAACGGGAGAAGCCTGTCTTCTTTGTTCTTTGTCCTTAAAGTTGGACTTGATGAACACATCGATGCACGTCCGACATGACCCACCAAGGCCTAAAAGAGAGCTTCTTGCGTATACTTCAAAGGCATTCCTTGCACGTAACACCCCGAAACATCTGTTCTGGACTCTCTTCGAATCGTGTTCGCTCTGTTCTTTTTTTGCGCGCCACATTTTCAATGTCTCCCATTTCTGATTGCGTAGCTTACATGCTTATCCACGATGGAACTTCTAGAGTGTCCATTTGGCTTTTGCTTCAGCCCTCGACATGTTTCCTTTTTTGCCTTTCAAAAAGTACTTTCAGTCATACACACGAACCATCCCGTCCATGTAAGTTGGGTAAACTTTCACCCACAAGTTGGCAGGCATGACCATCAAGGTCAACATGAGCTGGGTGAAGCTATTGTTGAAGAAAAATCCCTTGGAGTTTTGAAGTTGACAAAACAGCCTCAACAGTACGGTCTAGAGACTCCAAGACTCAGTCGGTTACGTCTGAAGTTTTCAAGGTCTAAAGGTTTTCAAAGACAGTCAGACCTAGAAGTTCGGTCTGAAGTTTTTCAGTTTGAAGACCTTCAAGACTCAGTTTCAGTTTAACGACCTTCAAAGACCCAAATCTAAGTCTGAAGACAGTTCGCGATTTTTACAGGCTGGCCATAGGTTATTCTCATGGCTAAGGAAAGTAAGATATTGGATTTCGTATTTCCGAATCTTAACCATGGAATATCTCTGGCTGTGATCGAGAGCTTGGAAGATTTACTCTCCGGATTTTATTCGTTGAAGATCAAGTTTATTCTTGGAAGAATCTAATTTTGAGAACTCAAGATCTTGATTGTATGGGCGAACAGGATTGACGAGCTACTGTCTACTTACGTTTTCGGCGACAAGGAGATCACTTAAATTGATTCAGTCCAACGAGTTGATTGGATAAATTTTTGGTAAGTGCCAACGGGTATGAAGGCACGGAGGATATTTAAGGTGGATCGATGTTGCTTGAAAACAAGGAGAGACTGGGTAGAAAAATCTCGATGTTAGAATCTCCAAAATCACTTGTTCTCTAAAAATCTTTCATGTTCAAATTGTGTATCGAAGAGAGTGAGATATAGTGCGAAAGCAGCAGGAAGTTGTAGGAGAGACTGTCTATTGAAGAAGTCTAGTCCGTTTACTGTAACGGCTCTCGTTTGCTACATAGTGATTACAGCCAGTTGGCTGCCAGCGTGGAGAGTGGACGTAGGCTTGGACTAAGCCGAACCACTATAATCCTTGTGTCAATTCTCTCTTACTCTACTCTATTTACTTTATGAATATGTGCTTTATTTATTATTGATATATCTTTGATATCAACGTATTCCACCGCAAAAGATTCCAAAAGAATTTCGCAACAACCTATTCACCCCCCTCTAGGTTGATTCACTGACCAATTTCAATTGGCATCAGAGCAGGTTGCTTATTCATTAGAAGTGTTATTACTTCTGAAGCTAAAGATCTATGGCTAGTGTTTTGGCTCCAGGATTAATTGAAGGGCAAAGCAACACCAGACCTCCCTACTTCGATGGCAAGGATTACAACGTATGGAAAAACAAGATGAAGGCATTCCTAAGATCCAAGGATCCTATGGAGTGGGATGTAGTGGAGAATGGAATTACTCCTAAAGCTGTGTCTATTACAGGGAAAGAAGTACCTGATGGAGTGGGAACAATGCACACCGATATCTCAAAGAGACAAGCCCTTGATGCAAAGGCTATCTACTTTCTATATTGTGCATTATCTCATACTGAATATAATAGAATTTCATTTTGTGAAACAGCCAAAGAAGTTTGGGACAGATTGCACGTCACCTATGAAGGAACAAATCGAGTCAAAGAAACCAAGATCAATATCCTTCTTGGTCAATATGAAGCCTTCAAAATGAAGCCAAGAGAAACCATCACAAATATGTTCAGTCGATTTACAGAAATTGTAAACGGCTTGGCATACCAAGGACAGCCAATCTCAGGACCTATGAAGGTCAATAAATTGTTGAGAGGGCTCTCCAAAGATTGGAATCACGTCAAAACATCTATAAGAGAAACACAAAGGATCATGCCTTTATCAGTAGATGAATTGGTTGGCACACTTCAATCCTATGAAGTCGAGCAATTCAATGAGGAATTTGACGCAAAAGGTAAGAAGTCAATTGCTTTAAAATCTAATGATGATTCTGATGTTACAGATTCAAAAGAAGACTTGGATGATGAAGAATTGACACTTCTGATTAGAAAAGGTTGAATAGAAAAGGTAGAAGATTCAATGGAAAGAAACAAAACAATCAAAGATTTCAAAGGAGATCAAATGAAGAAGAAGATACCAGCAAAGAAGTTGTTTGCTTTGAATGCAAGAAAAAGGGACACATCGGACCTAACTGTCCCTTATTGAAGAAAAAGAAAGGGAAACCTGAAAAGTTCAAGAAAGCACTCAAAGCCGAGACGTGGAGTGACACCGAGTGTGAGGAGAGTGATGAAGAATATGCAAACATATGTCTTATGGCAAACTCGGACTCGGACTTAGGCTCGACTCGGACTCGGACTCGAGATCTGACTCGAGACTCAAACAATGGTATCAAGGTTAGAAATTTAAAAATTCCTACCAAAGTATCAAAATACATTGATGAACTTTGTCTCAGTCTTAGAGGCTCTCTTAAAAGGATTTTTGAACTAAAAAGGGAGAATTCCAAAATGAAACAACAAGAAAAGATTTTATTTGAAAAAGTTGAAAGTCTAGACAAGTCTCTTGCTGTTTCGAAAGAAAATGAGAATGAACTTTCAAAAGAGAATGCTTGCTTAAAAGAAGATTTATTGAAAGTCTCAAAGAAATTTTCAATAGGTTCTCGAAAAGTTGGATAAAATTTTTTCTATCCAAAGACCTTACTTTAATAAGTCCGGTTTAGGAATGACACAAGAAACCATTCCTTTGATCGATTTCCCAAAGGTAAAAGAAAGAATTAGGAGTAGGCCAACAAATTTTTTTTATAAAAATCACTTCCAAAAGGTTTTTGTAAAGCCTGTTGGTAGAAATGCTCTTACTTGTTCAAAATGTAAAAGTGTAGATCATTTTGAAAAGGAATGTCCCAAAGTTTGGAGACCTTAAGAAGAGCTGGGCAAAGACTGTTTATACTACTAACAATGATGGACCCAAGAAGATTTAGGTACCAAAGAAGACATGAGTCTTTCTTTTAATTGCAGGTTACCTTCAAGAAGAAAGTCAAGTGGTATTTGGATAGTGGATGTTCAAGACACATGACAAGAGACTCAAGTTGTTTTACAAAATTCTCTCATATAAAAGGAGGAAATGTCTCTTTTGGTGGTAACAACAAGGGAAAGATTGTTGGTCAAGGAACTGTGATGATTGGAAATCTCATAATCAACAACGTCTCTCTTGTTGAAGGATTGAACTACAATCTATTGAGTATTAGTCAATTATGCGATTCTGGATACAAAATCAACTTTCAAGAAGATATATGTTTTGGAGCAAGCAAGGATCTCTCACAATCCTTTACTGGACGAAGACATGGAAATATTTATTTGCAAGACGTAAGGTCTGACAGTCCTCAATGCTTGATATCGATTCAAGACGAAGTCATTCTCTGGCATAGGAAGCTTGGACATGTCAACCTTAAGCAAATCGCAAAAGTGTCATCCAAAAAGTTTGTTCGAGGACTTCCTAACCTCAAGTATCAAAAGCATGAACTATGTACTCCCTGTGTACTTGGTAAACAGGTTAGAAATTCCTTTAAATCTATAAATCAAGTATCCACTAATCGTGTTTTGCAGCTGTTACACATGGATTTATTCGGGCCAACAAGAGTTCAAAGTATTTGAGGTAAAAGATATTGTTTGGTTATAGTTGATGATTATTCTCGTTTTACATGGGTTTTCTTTCTTGCAAATAAATCTGATGATTGATTCATTTTACTAAGTTTGCAAAGAAAATTTAAATTGAAAAAGGATATGCGATTTCAAGTATTAAAACGACCATGGTGGAGAATTTGAAAATCATGATTTTGCCAAATATTGTGATGACAATGGTATTCAACATAATTTTTCATCCCCATACACTCCACAACAAAATGGAGTTGTAGAAAGGAAAAATCGTTCTTTGTAAGAAATGGCAAGAACTCTTTTAATCGAAAGTAATATTTCACCTCATTTTTGGGCTGAAGCTATTTCCACTGCTTGTTACATTATAAATAGAATTTTTCTAAGACCTATATTGGAAAAGACACCCTATGAATTGCTCAAAGGTAAGAAACCGGTTGTTTCATATTTTCATGTATTCAGTTGCAAATGTTTTATCCTAAAGAATTCCAGTGATCGAATTGGTAAGTTTGAAGAAAAATCAGACGAAGGAATTTTCCTTGGCTACTCCATGACAAGCAAAGCATTCAAAGTCTTCAACAAACGCACACAAACTGTGGAAGAATCCATGAATGTGAGGTTTGAAGACTCGTACAAAATCGAGACTCAACCTGAAGATTTTGAGTCTGGCCAAGTGTCTACAAACTCTCATGAAGAAAATCAAGCTTCGATATCGAGCCTCAAACAGATTCAGAAATTCCAACGAAGAAGAGCTTCACCAAACTGACAAACCAACTACAAGCTGGAAGCAAAAGTCAAGTCATCCCCCAGACCTCATCATTGGCAATATTGATGAAGGAGTTCGAACAAGATCTAAAAGACGAGAAGCTACTAGTGTTCTTGCATTAATTTCTGAAATCGAACCGAAAAATATAGAAGATGCATTGAGAGATGAAAGCTGGATCGAAGCAATGCAAGAAGAACTGAATCAATTCAAAATCAACAACGTTTGGGAGCTAGTTCCTAAACCAAAAGGTAAATCAATCATTGATACCAAATGGGTTTTCGGGAACAAGCTTGATCAACAAGGAAAAGTGGTAAGGAATAAAGCAAGACTTGTGGCAAAAGGATACACACAAGAAGAAGGCATCGACTATGATGAAACCTATGCTCCTGTAGCAAGGTTAGAAGCTATAAGATTACTTCTTGCCTTTGCTTGTTTTAAAAATTTCAGGTTATTCCAAATGGACGTGAAAAGTGCATTCCTAAATAGAATTATCCAAGAAGAAGTCTATGTGGAACAACCACCAAGATTTGAAGATCCTAAAAGACCAAACCTTATATTCAAGCTGAAGAAAGCCTTATATGATTTAAAACAAGCACCTCGAGCATGGTATGAAAGGTTAAGCAATTTTTAATACAAAATGGCTTCTCTAAAGGTAAAGTAGATACTACCTTATTTATAAAAAGAGAAGGCAATGATTTCATACTTGTTCAAATTTATATTGATGATATTATTTTTGGCTTTTCTAATGAGAAACTTTGCAAGAATTTTTCAAAGGATATGCAGAATGAATTTGAGATGAGCATGATGGGAGAACTAAACTTCTTTTTGGGTCTTCAAGTCAAACAATCAAGTGAAGGAACCTTCATCCATCAAGAGAAGTATGCAAAAGACCTTATCAAGAAGTTTGGAATGGAGAATTGCAAGAAAACAGAAACTCCTATGTCAAACTCATCAAAGCTGGATAAAGACGAACAAGGGAAGAGTATAGACCAAAAGCTATACAGAAGTATAATCGGGTCACTTCTTTACCTTACAGCTTCTAGACTTGACATTTTGTTTAGTGTTTGCATATGTGCTAGATTTCAATCTAACCCCTAAAGAATCTCATATGACTGCTGTTAAGCGTATCATTAGATATGTTGCAACTACATCTAAGCTAGGTCTATGGTATTCTAAGCAAGGAGATTTTACTCTCCTAGGATATTCTAATGCTGACCTTGCTGGTTGTAGAGTGGATAGAAAAAGCACTACAGGTACATGTCAATTATTGGGAAACGGGATGGTGTCTTGGTTCTCAAGAAAACAGGGTACCGTGGCTCTTTCAACCGTTGAAACAGTACATAGCTCTTGGAAGTTGCTGCTCTCAAATTCTATGGATGCAACAGCAATTAAGAGACTTTGGAGTTGATGAAACACATACGGAAATCAAATGTGACAACACAAGCACAATCAACCTCACAAAAATCCTATACTTCATTCAAGAGCAAAGCACATTGAAATCAAGCATCATTTTATTCGAGATCATGTTCAAAATGGAGATGTGATGATTCAGCATGTAGATTCAAAGAATCAATTAGCGACATATTCACAAAGCCCCTAGAGAAGGCTCACTTTGAATCAATTCGCTCAAGACTCAGTATCGTGGAATTTGAAGATCATCAAACTCAAAATTAAAGTCTGAAGGCGATTCAGACTCATTGATAAGTTTGAAGGGTGTTCAGACTTAACACTAGGTCTGAAGGTGGCTCAGACTCAAAGCAAAGTCTGAAAGTGTTTCAGACTCTTCGTAAAGACTAATTATGCTCAGACGCAAGGTAAAGTCTGAAAAAGGGTTCAGACTCAGAGGTACAGTCTGAACATCTGTCAGACTGTTTAATCTCTTTACGCTTTTTAACTCTCTCTTTATTTTACTTTTGGTAATTATTTTTTTGCTATTTCAAATTCGATATTTCAAAATCTCTTTTTACTCTTTTTCTGACATGTAATTATGGCAGTTTGCATTTTCAAAAACGCAGTTTTCTTTTTCGATATTACGGTTTATTTTTGGTAGTTTTTTACCTTTACTTTTTGGCGACGATTCGTATTCCCGTGTTCTCTGTCACTATTTATACACTCGAACCGTCACTTTTCACTCACAGCTTTTCCTTTACGATTCATCCTCACACTCTTTCACTTTCAAAACCCTAAAAGATCCCATTTACCGTTTCTGTTCCATCCATTTCTCGTCACAAAGTTTCCATTTTTCTTCGCATTCAAGTTGAATCCTTGCTTGCTTTCCAAGAATGTCGTCTCGCAAGTCTTCTAGAATTGCCAGAAGGGGACCACAGAGACAGCAAGAGGGTCCTACTCGAGTGGATCTAACGGAAGAAGATTCGCCTCAACAAGAAGCTGAAAGTCAACACTTTGAGGAAGTGGTTACGGAGGCGAACCGGTAAGAACTCTCAAACCTAATGTGGCTTACGATCTCTATAAAAGGCTTAAGGATGGAAAGGTTAGCCTTAAGACGATCAAGGAATATCTGAAGGAAAGAGGGTTTAGGAGTGAGTATGCGTTTTTGATGGAGATGGAGAAGCTGAATGTTGTTGGTGAAGGTACTTCACAGAGGACGCTGGAGAATATTTCGAGTAATCCACTTGAAAATACTCCTGCTGAGACCCTAGATGATAATGAGAGATTGTTCTCTCACTTTGAACCTCGTTTTGGTGTGGCTGCTAATACTGTTTGTCCTTCGGGAAGTCTATTTCGGTCGAAGGAGCATGAACGAGTTTATGTGAAGCTGTTGAAGAGGGGAGTGGTTAATCCAAGGAGTGTAGATTTTGACTTCCTAGATTTGATAAAGATTAATTTAAGAGGGAAGTTTGCTAGGTTGCAACTAGAGAATTTCTGCACGGATATGACCGTAGCCCACTCGAACCGCGCGGCTTACTTTTACTCGAATCTATCTTTTTTGGATGCAAATCATTTGTCCTTTTCTTTCATGGACAAAGACTATGTTGTTGATGTTGACTTGCTGGCTGACATTATTGGTGTGGAAAGAAGGAGTTTCCAGCCAATCAAAGTCTCAACAGCCTATGCAACCTTGGATATTGTACGAGACAGAACTGTTGAAGGCAAGATATCCTACACTAGGATGAATGCCATGAATGTTTTGTTACATAAAATTGTCATCAACTGCATTCGGCCAAAAACGACCTCGAAGACTGATGTTTCCAAAACAGAGGCAAAGCTGATGTTTGCCATCAACCAGGGCAGACCCTTCTCACTTCCACATGTCATTCTTTTCCATATGTATAGAACTCGTGGTAAAGGATAAGGGTCACGCCTTATTCATCCATCATCACCAAAATTTTTAGGCATTTCGATATTCAAGTACCTGCATCTTTATGCCTAACTAAGTTGAATTCGATGCTTGTTGGTGAGAAAATGGTGATGAAGATGAAATTTTTAGAACTGAATGCAGCACTGGAAAGGTTGAGGAGGGAAACACCTTCAAAAGAGATCCCCACTGCTTTGTCGAAAAGAAAGGGGAAAGAGCCCATGACTGAAAAGAAAAGAAGGAAAATCATCCTGCAAGATGAGGATGATGAAGAAGATGCCATGACTCTGTCCACTCTCTCTAGGATGAGGAGCCCTGCTGTTTTGAGAACAAAGGCTGAAGAGAGAAGGAGAAGAGAAGCAGAGGAGAAGGAAGCCGAGAGACAGAGGAAAAGAGAAGAGGAAAGAAAGAGAAGAGAAGAAGAAAGAAAAAGAAGAGAAGAAGAGAAGAGGAACATAGAGAAGAAGAAGAGAGACAGAGGAAAGCTGAAGAAGAAAGAAGAAGGGAAGAAGAAGAGGAAGAGCTTAGAAGAGAAGAAGAAGAAAGGAGGAAGAAGGATGAGGAAGAAAGCGAGACAGCAAGAGGATATGGCTGCAGGTTTTGAGCCATCCTTTGCTGGGGAAGAGATCAAGAAACATCCAAGTACTAAAATGGATGTTGGCGATGAATTTTCTACTCCACCCACTGGCATTCACATAGGGGGAGTTGCTGCAGAACAGGGGATAATATCGCCACTACACTTTAGTGATGTGAGTAGGTCTGGTGCTGACCCTGAGGCGGTTTATACATCCCACTTCCCTGAACATGAAGAATCCTCACCTGTCGAGAAGGAAAGGGCTGAAAGGGAAGCTCCTAGTTTCCAAACTCATTCTACCGGTCCAAGTGGAAGCAATGCCAATTCCGCAACCTTTACTCAGCTGTTGGATATTATGCTGAACTTGAAAAAGCAGATTTTTGGGATGGACTTCGAGATGAGAGATTTGAAAAAGGCGCTGCTGAATACTTCAGTGAACATGCAGGAACAGATCAATGCACTGAGAGCACAAATGGAATTGAATTAGACCAGTGCAGAATTAGCTTCAGTGAAGGAAAACCTCGCCAAACTCGAGAAGTCAGTTCAAGAGCTTAGCAAGTTTCAACCTGTTCGTTTCCCTGCAGGCCCCTAAATATTTTCAAAACTTTATCACATTCACTCTACCTCTTTGATGGGACAAAAATGGGGAGAGTTGCGCAAATTTGATTGCAGGTTTTGAAAGATTTGAAGTTTTTGAAGCTTTGAGAAAGCTTTGAGAGTTTTTATTTTGAAGTTATTGAGTTTTTATTTTGAAGTTTATTTAGACTGTTTTCGTTTTGGATTTCGATTGGGTTGTTTGAACTTCTATGACCTTATGCTGATTTGATGATTTGGATCTAGACTTGTGAATTTGATTGTAGGATTATTATATTTGTAAGGATAATTGTTATTGGACTAACACTTTGTTTTGCAGATATAATCCTCAAAAATATATGAGTGTTTCCTTGCAGGTTTATGATTCGCAAATCTGTCGAGGGTTTTGTCACCATAGAAAAGGGGGAGATTGTTGAAGAAAAATCCCTTGGAGTTTTGAAGTTGACAAAACAGCCTCAACAGTACGGTCTAGAGACTCCAAGACTCAGTCGGTTACGTTTGAAGTTTTCAAGGTCTAAAGATTTTCAAAGACAGTCAAACCCAGAAGTTCGGTCTGAAGTTTTTCAGTCTGAAGACCTTCAAGACTCAGTTTCAGTCTAACGACCTTCAAAGACCCAAATCTAAGTCTGAAGACAGTTCGCGATTTTTACAGGCTTGCCACAAGTTATTCTCATGGCTAAGGAAAGTAAGATATTGGATTTCGTATTTCCAAATCTTAACCATGGAATATCTCTAGCTGTGATCGAGAGCTTGGAAGATTTACTCTTCGGATTTTATTCGTTGAAGATCAAGTTTATTCTTGGAAGAATCTAATTTTAGGAACTCAAGATCCTGATTGTATGGGCGAACAGGATTGGCGAGCTACTGTCTACTTACGTTTTCGGCGACAAGGAGATCACTTAAATTGATTCAGTCCAACGGGTTGATTGAATGAATTCTTGGTAAGTGCCAACGGGTATGAAGGCACGGAGGCTATTTAAGGTGGATCGATGTTGCTTGGAAACAAGGAGAGACTGGGTAGAAAAATCTCGATGTTAGAATCTCCAAAATCACTTGTTCTCTAAAAATCTTTCATGTTCAAATTGTGTGTCGAAGAGAGTGAGATATAGTGCGAAAGCAGCAGGAAGCTGTAAGAGAGACTGTCTATTGAAGAAGTCTAGTCCATTTACTGTAACGGCTTTCGTTTGCTACATAGTGATTATAGCCAGTTGGCTGCCAGCGTGGAGAGTGGACGTAGGCTTGGACTAAGTCTAACCACTATAATCCTTGTGTCAATTCTCTCTTACTCTACTCTATTTACTATATGAATACATGCTTTATTTATGATTGATATATCTTTGATATTAACGTATTCTACCGCAAAAGATTCCAAAAGAATTTCGCAACAACCTATTCACCCCCCTCTAGGTTGATTCACTAGCCCATTTCAGCTATGATTTAAATGTAGGATCCGTTGGGATCTTGACCAAATGGTTAACCGCTCGATCAACCATCGGGAATTAACACCCTCAAATCTTCAAAAGCACATGAATGGTACCATTTATTGTCAACATTATCTTCTAATTTTTTCAGAATTAACCCTTAATGGTTGGGTTAACGAGTTTGTAGTGCTTGATAAATAAGCCATAACTTTTGATATGGGAGGTGTTACAGGACGCATGTACAAAGGAAGCTTGTTCACAGTGCTATGCCATGGCTAAACTGGATACCTCAGTTTCATGTAATTTTCAACCTCGAAATCCATTGTTTGCACGGGTTTTCTAACTATTTTTCTATTTTTAGGCCCACTTTCTTCACTATTTTAGTTCCTAGTTGTAATTTGTCTATCATTACCAGCTTTCTATTTATGCTGTTAGAGGCCAATCTTTGGTTACCTAGGGTTTAGGGAGTGCTTTTGTCATGCTTGATGGAAGGTAGACAGGTTGTGATGACTTTTGCTCGTTGTTAATCGTTTCTGTGTGTTTGGGAGATAATCTATTTGGATTTGTTAATCGTTTCTGCTGTGTACGTACGATCAGTCATATTAGGTTACGCCGATTCCTTCCATCCAAGGTTTTCTTATGGACTTAGGTCACGGCAATGCCAACGCAAATGATCGGCAGCTTGATTTCATGCAATTGAGCCCAGAAATGTTACAAATACTAAGCCCGAACAAATTAGTCAATTCAACTCCTGTTCTCTTGACTGATCGCATCTAGAGAATATGCTGTAGAGCATGGCCATCTTCCCATATTTGGAAAGCTAAAGTTATTTTGTCTTTAGGAGAAGGAGATCTCAAGACAATGAAACGGGGAACATGCATGTATCTCTCCTGAGCATGGTCCTCTCTCTCTCTCAGGTGCTTTGGGCACATGCCTTGTTTCCCACACTTTGCCATGTGCCATGAGGATGTGGTGGATCCAATTTCAATAGCTCCATCCTTCCCAAAAGAAGATAAAAATCGAGCCAATAATACATTAGATAAGATTCTAGATGTTCTTGGAACACCAACTTCTTCTTTTCCATTCAAATCAATAATCGAGAACAGAATGGATTATCGTATATGGAAATCTATTCATAGGATTCGGTACAAATCGTACAGAGGCAACAGCAATGATGCTGCTACTATAAGTCTGGTTTTTTTATTGATTTTGGACAACCAATGATTCGTCAATCCAGGTAATGCTCTTCAAATATGATGTTAATGATGACATTTCTTGACGATAATTCTCCATTCGAGTGCATTCACAGTCTAATGCCGAAAGCTTACCGACAAAACAAATTTCATCATGTCAAGAGGCGGATACTTTAATGGCCGGTGTCCTAGTGACATCTTCCTCCTTTAGTGAAGGAAAGATTGAGCGAATCAAAATCGAACTATAGGATTAAACTTTGGGCACAAAATTAGGTGTCGAGGAGAGCAACTGCTACAGGAACTAGTCGGTCGTCTGTCTAAACATAGAAAGACCAAAAATACGAGAAGAAAAGGCAATCTTACTACGCATCTCCAAAAAGAATTTAGGTTTTCACTTAGTAGCCAAAAGAAAGACAACAATAGTAATTATAGAATGAAATTTTATCTCCACTAGATAAGCATCTGACTCGTATACTCCTAATCCAGGAAGTTGATATTGATGTTAATGGTCTGCGGAAGACACTTCGACAGTCAGAAAGCAAGGTCCACGCTCGAATGACATGACAATTTTTTCTCCTTCTCTCTCTAACAGTTGTCATTTCCAGCCCAGCCACGTGGCGCCACCAGGAGCACTCCTCTCGCTATTAGGTTGCGGTCAAACACGCCGAGATTGTCGGAGGGAATTAAAATCACTGTTCTTCAATGTCGAGCTTGAAGTCGAACTGAAGTAGTTGGTATGCCCATGTCACATTTAGGGTTGTTCTTCTCATGTTGTTGTGATCGTTGTTGTTGTGATCGTTGTTGTCGCTATCATGCAGCCCTCATGCCGGCCTCATTCATGCATGTAAGGTCGTGATCCTCGTAGCGTCAAGTGTATGCATCCGATCAATTAATTTGCAAGAAGTTAGAATTGGCCGTGTTGGAAAATCAACCCCCATAAAGGTTAATGAACCGAAGTTTGAAGTTAAAATATGCCTTGAACATTGTATTAAGTTGACAAGAAAGTCGACATGGGATACTTTATGCACCTTCAAGCGCGAGCATCGAAAAAAGTTCAATCTTGCGCCACAAATAAGTAAATAGACTGTAATTCAGCATCATGGGAATTTCAGACTAATCGATGGTTGAATTAGTGTGATAGAACAAATAATAGATAGCGTTTAGTAGGTGATACAATAGGAGTAATCGTGTTTAACCAACATATTACCACAAGACCCTCAACAAAAAGAAAAAAAAAAAAAGCGTTGAGCTATATAACTTAGGTGCTGCATGGTAACACTCCTGGGAACAAGAATTTCTATTCTTTGGTTCCCGGGAACAAAAAAAGAATAGAAACCCGTTTGGTAACTGCAAGTTGATTTTTTGTTCCCGGGAATAAAAAGTGTTCCCGAGAATAGAAATGAGAAGTAAAAAAAAGTTGCTTCTGGTTTCCGGGAACAAGTTTAAGAAATAAGTGAATTTTTTTTTTTATTCTTCTCTTGCACACGACCCATTGACCGCCGTTGACCGACACTCGCCGCCGCCGCCTCCGGCCGACCGTCGCCAGCCGCCGGTTGCCGCCGCCGGCCGCTGATCGCCGCCGTCGACCGCAGGAGGTCGATCGACCGCCGCCCGCCGCCGCATGTCGCCGCCGGCCGACCGGCGACTGATGGGCCGTGCGGCCGACGGCAACATGCGGCGGCAGGCGCCGGTCCGCCGGCGGCGGCGGCGACGGCATCTAGCGGCGATCGGCCAACAAAAATAAAAAAACAAATAAATATAAAAAAGAAACTGTTTTTTACCAAACACATTTATATTCTTTTTCTATTTCTAGAGTAGAAATTTTGTGTAGTTACCAAACGGTTTTTTTTTTACACAGAAATTGTCCCCAAAATAGAAATAGAAAAGAAGCATTTCTAAAAAAAAACTACTCCCCAGCCCAGAAGCGTTGCCATGCGCTACTGTTTTAAATCATAGCTGTTCGTCAAGTAGAAAACGAGTTTTAGATCTCTCCTATCTTAAAGTTAAATCTTGCTATCGTTTTAACACTTAGACCATTCCATTCAGGTCGAACCCGAATTTTCCGAATAGGATCTGAGTGAGAGGTCTTGCATCATCTTCTTGCGCAAGTTGTGCCTCTACTGTGGCAAGCACTTGGGCATTGTTAATTCCAGATTCTCAGGTCTCAGGAGTGAGCTTGGCCACTTCCTTTTCTTGGTTCTTTCTTTTCGCTTTATCGCACATGATTGAAACGAATCTTGTCACTCATTTGTCAGACCCTCCAAAACCAACGATCAAATCAGCACTTACAAACACAAACAAGCTCAGCCCTCCTCTAAATAGCCTGTTCTCTGCGCTTGTACACCTGATTAAAGTGTTATTAGGAATATTGTGCATCGATCTCTCAAATTGGTATGTCATTATACCAGCACTATTTTTGTTAGAGAATCTTAGATAGCTTGTCTATGAAATTTCAAAAGATTTTACATCTAGAGTCATTTCCACCTAATAGCTGAAACATTTGGATTAAAAAGTTGTGCATCTAACTTTAGATTGCCATGTTAAAGGATTTAAGTTCGGTTGCGAATAACCCCTTTCATTTATTCATGGATTTGCCTTTATTCATGTGCAGTAGGCTTAAAAAAGAAACGTCCACGTGCATCTGGTTTGCATGGCCTAGGCCCTTGTCATTAAATCAACCTTTGCGGGAGGGAGAATGTCTTTTATTGGACTTCTACCACGGTATGACAGTTGGGGCGGGCATGCCAAGTGTCAGATATGATGTTCTTTAGTCCACAGATAGATATAGGATGTGACTCAAATAGATAAGTTCCGTGTCATGTCAAAATAGCTTGGTTCAAGTTAAATACATGCCAGCACAAGTGAAGTCACAACCAAAATGAATAATATCATGCTGATGATAGGCGTAGGTTTAGGCTGCCCATTTAGTGGTATTAGAGCCAATTTCACCTGTATATATTTTGCATGTGTGGCTTTCCCTACGGTAATTTCACGTGCCATCTTAGGTCCAATTTACGCATGAGATAGGGTGTTGAAAATATCTCAAAACACTTCTCTCCGAGGCTTCATGGGGTTATAGTTTCCATCAATCTAATACTTTAATATTTTGGAGTAAACGATTGCACACGACCTTTAGTACTCGAATGTGAATCTCAGGATATGTTTTTCATATCAATCGCTCAATATATCTTGAAATCGCATATGGGTGACCTCAATCGAATAACGAATGCGTTAAAAGATAGGTGCGAAAGAGCGACTACAGCCAACCAACACTCTCATCGTTCCAGGAACACCAGTGCATCAACTTCAGAGTAAAGCAAAGGGACAATGGAAGCAACTGTTGTATCAGAATGCTGAGTCTAGCGTGATGATTACTAGAGAACCCAGACAACAGTAGAACATGTTTTCTTTGTTCTTTGTCTTTAAAGTAGGACATGAATCGATGCACGTTCCGCACGACCCACAGAGGCCTAAAAGAGACATACTTCAAAGACATTCATTGCACGGAACACCCGAAACATCTGTTTCGTACTATCTCCGAATTGTGTTCGCTCTGCCCTTTTTTCGTGCGCCACATTGTTCACAATGTCTACCATTTCTCACTACGTAGCTTACATGCTTATCCACCATGAAACTTTTAGAGTGTCCATTTGGCTTTTGCTTTAGTTTTCGACATGTTTCTTCTCTTGTCTTTCAAATAATACTTTCAATTAATGTTGACAACTCACAAATCTTTTTTAATCTCTTTATTCATATATAATAGGTATCCTGTCACGCCCCGATCTTCAGACACGTGCACATTCCTTACCTTTGGTCGATCTTAAAATGTGATGTCCCAGGACTATGTATCGCCGACCCTTTCATTTTATTTATATGCACATGCAGAAGCAATTATAAATCCCCAGATAATAAAGCAATGGGATAGAAAAGCATGACTATAGATTCTCTGAAACTGGACCACATCTATTTATACATATCAAGTTATATTATACAATGCTACCAAATATTTACAAGTCTAACAAAAAGACTGGATTCTCAAAATTTGTGGTCCCAAGTCCAACTACTCCGACTTGATGGCTAAACCTTCGAGGTCCATGGGATCTAGGTGATATGGTGGATCATGAACCACGCCATCAGGAAGACCAGCTGCCTCCCCATCCAGAACTCGGGCCGCATCAATCACTTCACCGGTATGTCAAACCTATAAAGGGGGCCTATTCTAAGACCATAAGGAGTAATATGGAACCAAGCTCTAAATCTATGAGGCATCTCTCAATTTTGAGCTTCCATGACCCAGATAGTAGACACGACCATCTCATATGTCCAGTCACTCCTGGCGTCTGGGAAGACTATGACACGCTCCAACACTCTTAGGGGACGACCGTAACGTCTCGGAGGGGTTGTCATCAGCAGACCTAAAAATGTGATCCCACAACGAGGTGAGACTACGTCTCAGCGAGTTCTACCCCCTAAGACTCGATTAGAAAATCAATACACCGCAAGGTTGCCTAGTCACAGCACGAGTCAGAAGACATACCTTGGCATCAGTCCTAACCTGCAACTCAAGGTTATGCACACGTCTCATATAGTGCAGTTCCAGCAATCAATTCACAACAATCAAGTCAAATCATTGATCAATCGACCTAGTCGATTACATGTCAATCAGTATCACACGTTTCTCATGATGGGGTATCTAGTCGTCGAGCCCACGTGCATTCTCCAGGATGACATACCAAGTCTCCGAGTCCACGTGCCTTTTCTCAAACGACATACTTACTCAACGGGCCCACGTGCATTCTCTCAGGCGACCTCTTCGCCAAGATGATGCATCAATTCACAGAGTCCACGTGCCCTTTTTATGATGCCCGGACCCACATGCATTCTCTCAGGCACAGATTCGCCAAAGTGATGCATCAAATCACCGATCCCACGTGTCCCTTCAAGATGCCAAACTTAATCACTGAGCCCACGTGCATTCTCCAGGTGATAGGCCAACTTACCGAGCCCACGTGCCTTCTCCAAGGTGATGTGTAACCTACAATCGGTTCACTATGAATAACATGCCCACTCTCCTAAATGACATACTTAGTCATTGAGCCGGCATACTGTCGCGACCTAAATTTTCCGAGGTGCACCGCCTAGAATTTTTAGGCTAATGGATTGCTAAGCCTAGACTTAGCTCAGGCTCTCCCAAGCCCATACCAACTCGCGACTTAAATTCAAATATTTAGGATGCAAAAAGGAGTCGCCACTAATCAGTTTGCGGTAGGTCGATTAGACACCTAAGCAAAATAACGGGAGAATTATTTTACTTCTACGAACCAGAGATTTTGGGTACGGGGACTTGGTTACGTTAGATTTCTCTAACGCCCTTTCGGTACCTTTCTTTTTAATTTTGAAAAATGTTTTGCAGGCAGCTTGAATTGATTTTAGTTCACTTCCCTAACTTGTAACATCTAAGCTAGCATGAAATGGCATGACAATGTGTTCTAAACTACATGACGTGAGTAAAATATTTTTTTTGTGTTTTCTTAATGAACATGTAATAATCAAATATGCAAATCAAAGCGACTTAATTATAATGATGGGATTTTTAATTAAATGAGCCTAATTCTACATGACGTGCATTTTATGAACTTAATTCCACATGATGTGCACATGATATTTCTAATCCTAAGAATGCAATCTATCCTAAAAATTGGAATTGGTTTATTCAGAGACAAATTTTTGTATTTTTCATGAAATTCGAAATTAAGAAAAATGCAAAAAATACCTAGGCAAATTAAAATTCCATCCAATCTAAACTAAGGATTAAATCATACCAAATCCTAATTTAAACTAAGACTTTATTTTAATCTAAGATGCAATCAATCTAAAAATTGATCTAAACCTAACATGAGATATGCAATCCTATGATGATTTTTTTTTATGAAAATTCGTAATTAAAATCACTAAAAAACTAAATAAAGTGAAAAATTAAAGAGACATGTTATCCTATCATGCAATCTAAAAAAACCAGCATTCTAAGTTAATTAAACTTTTTGGGATTTTTTTATAAAAAATTTGAAGTGAAAATCCTATTCTAATATCATATTCTAAATTGACACGTGCAACTCTAGGAAAAAAAACAAAACCAAAAACTATTATCCCTAATGAATGCCCTTTTTTTTTGGATTTTTGTTATTTTATTATTTTTTTTAAAAAGAGACCAAAATAACTAAATACGCTAATTCTAACTTGCAATCTTTTTGATTTTTTTATGAAGAAAACCAAAATTAATTCAAATAACATGACAGCCAATCCATTCAGTATCAATCCCTAAAATTAACGAACCATATCTCGCGCAGGAGATCGGGTTGGTCAATTTTAAATTAAATCGCGAATCGAATCTCGGGCATGAGATTGGATTGTCGATTTTTACAAGAGATTGTGAGTCGGATTTCGGGCATGAAAATCGGACTCCCAATCCCTAATTTGAGGGGCTAATTCATGTTGGAATTTCAATCAAATATTAGTGAACAACTGCACTAAAAAAAAAACTATAAACTATATATATAAAAGTAACTAAAGATAAAAAAAAATTACCTAATGTTCCCCTCTTGTTTTTTTTTTTTCTTTTTTTTCCTCTCCCACGCACGGTTCAGTCGTGGGTCTCCAAGGAAGCAGGTCGTCGGTCCGGAGGAGCAACTCCGGCGAAGGTGAATCGGCAACGACTTGTGGGCTGACGGCGAAGGAGCGGGCAGCAGCAACTTTCGGGAACGGGCGCGACGAGATCGGCTTTTGACGTCGCGGAAGGCTCGGGCACAGCTGCTGGTGACGGGCAGAGATGGTGGCGCGCTCGGAGCTCGCTGGAAGGAGATGCTGAAGCCGGGCAGGGGTGCAGCGACGAGCGCGGCGATGGATAGGACGAGGCTATGGGCGAGCAGAAGCGCAGGTTGTTGGCTTAGTGTAGCAGCCGTAGGTGGAGAAAGAGCAGCGTCGGGTCGTCGTGGGTCGGTGCGCACAGCAGGCGAGGCGGCGCGTGGCGGAGGTGGAGTTGGTGGAGCGGCGGTGCGAGCGCGGTGGCGCGGGTGCGGACGCGGACAGCAGGAACCAGCGGGAAGTCCAGGGAAGAAGAAGCACAGTGGGCGCTTCTCCTTTTCCTTCTCTGCAGCCGCACGCCCCTTCTCCTTCTCTCTGTACTTTCAGTGTACCTTTTCTTCTTTTTTTTTTTGGTTCAGCCTCTACGCCTGACTTCCCTTTTTGTCCGAAGGAGAAGCCCCCACTCACAATTAATATTTTTTTCAGCTCTCCTCTCCACTCTCTTTTCTCTCTGACAGCCTCTCCATTTTTTATCTCTTCCCCTTTGCTCCACTCGTGTGTCTTTTTTACTTTTTAATAGCCCTCACAAAACCTCTCTCGGCAATTTTTCTCTCCCCTTTTAACCGAGGATCCTTGCTTATTTATAAGCATCCCACCGCCTTTAGTGTGAACAGGTGAACAGGAGGCGGCCGTAACTTTCCTTGCTGTTCACGTTCGGTTCTTTTTTTCAAATATGGTGGCCACCGATGATCTGCTCTTCAGCAAGGATAATATTATAAAAATGTCAGTCCATCTTCTTGCAGGCATCTGTAGAATTTTCACGTCCCCATTTCATGAGTGCATGTGCATGCATTAATGAGGGGAAAGAAAATGGACGTTGGATTGTTATTTCTTCTTCATGCTTGGGGCTTCTTATACGGCTACTTGTCCCTCCCTTCTATAGGGTTGCCGCAATTTTTGACTTTTCTTGCTCATCACTTGCTTCTTTCTTTAGCGCACTTGCTTCACCCACACTTGAGAGAGCATATATTATATAATATAATATGGGCTTCTTTTGCTTCTTTGAAGCTTCCCTAGAGTTCCTACGTCCGCCGAATTCTATCCATGCATGTGTATGCATTAATGAGGGAGAGACAATGGACGTGAAGAACTCCTCTTTCTTCTTCGTGCTTGAAGCTTCTTATGCGGCTACTTGTCTCCCCTATTCCGTAGGTGTTCCACAGAGAATGGCGGCAACTTTGGACTTTCTTCTCCAGCCGATTTGCTCTCCATGAAGAGGAGAATTCCTTGCAAACTAAAATATTATAAAATTGTGATCCCATCTTCTTGCAGGTTTTCTCCGGAGTTCTCGCGTGTGCATTGAAGAATTCTTTCTTTGCTTTTCTTTTTGTTTTTTTTTAGTGCCGATGCAAATGCGACTACGTGACATGCAATTTTACTATTTTTATTTTTATTTTTTATTTTTTTTATTATTTTTTTTTTATTTTTTTATGCAACTAATTACTAAATGATTAGGTAAAATTTAGGTGTCAACACATACCTCACGCATATTCACTTTCATTCCATAATCTCCACTATAACCGGTAGTCTACCACAACACTTTGGCACTAACAATCGATACACGATTATTCATTAATCAATTACCAAAATCAACTCAACTTAGAAACAACTCCTCAAATTCCACAATTAATTCAATTTCACGCAACATGGAGCTCAATTAGATAAATAGATTGCACCACGACAATCAGCATGAAATTCCGGTCATCGGCCATCCCGGGTGAATGTCCGGAAAAATAAATAATTAAATAATTAGTTTCAAAAATTAAATAAATAAATACAATAAATTCAATTTAACACAATCTAAAGCTCAATTAAATGAACAGGCTACACCACAATCATCATCATAAAATCTCGATCACTAGCCATCCTAGTTGAATTTCCGGGAAATAATTAATTAATTAAATTAATTTCGAAAATTAGTATTTAATTACTAAAAATTCTATTTAGGCCTGAATTATTTAATTAACACCCGATAAGGGTCGGGAAGAATCCCGAGAAACATTCAATAAATAATATGACATGCCTACTTGCTAAGTGCACATTCAATTTGAACAACATGCATCAATAAATCTCTAATATAATTATTCTAATCTAATCTATCCACCTAATTGCAATTAAATAAATCTAATCAATCATTAGGCATAATTAGTCCACTAAGAAAGCATTAGTGAGTAAAACTCACTTGCGCAAAGTGAAGACCGGGACACGGTAATGACGACATAACGGTGGCCGAAAACGGGCCCATGACGACTCCCACGGGCTTGGACCAGCTGAAAATCTTAGGTTGAGCTTGAACTGGGCCTGAAACAAAGCTGAACTAGGCCTGCCTTTGTTGAAGTTGGGCTACTAAAATTTTTCTTGGGCTTCAAATAACTGAAGCTTGCTGCGACTGGGCTTGAAGACTGCTGGAGATGGGCCGATCAATTTTGTGTGGCTGAATAGAAAGCCCAAAGGAACTGCTAATTCTTGGACCGAGAAGAGGCCTGCGAAGGAGGCTTGCGACTCGTGAAGATGGCTGAAGCTCACAGAGATACTGGGCCGCGAGATCCGCTGGCTTCGTGCGGCTTGTCTTCGGATGGCTGGTAGTCTACTTTGATCTACTCCACGCGGCAAGATGAAGATCGAAGTGGCGAAGATGGGTGGAAGTGGCTGCTGGCATTTGCTTGTTGAAGACACGAGTTTGGAGGTGGACGCGGAGAGTTGCCGCATGACATCACCGCATGAAGGGATTTAATGGATCACAAGAGACCAAAGTTTGTGGACTTGAACGCACGGATGGCTGCCAGGTTGCTTGGTCTTCAAACGATGCTGGAGGTGGATGGAAGATGGGCAAGAAACGTGGCAGGGCAAGGGAAATTCATGGTCAAAAAATCCCTCTGGTGTTGACTGATGAAGGGGGCTTTCGAACAGGTGGTAGTGGAATGGATCTCAGTGGGATGCGAGCTTTCGGTGGGCTGCAGGGGCATGCGGTCTTCAATTCGTTGTTGGGTGCTTCGGTTGACCACAATGCAAGGAGAAGCTCATCCCCAGAATGCGCGAACCGAGAGAAACATTTCGAAGAAGATCGAGGCGAAGAGAGACAGCGACGGGGAGAAAACAGCTGGCGTTTGCTTCATTAAAAAGGATTAGATCAAGGCCAAAATATCTAATATTCATCATTATTTTGGCCTAAAAAATCCTCAAAATTATCCCTTGCATTAACTCCATGTCCCATAATACTTTCCTACTTGTAATTTCTCTAAAGTAATAAATTTTAAAACCCCAAAATTGCTGCCCTTGGAAAGCTCCGAATTTCCATTTTTTTGTCTTCAATTTCCTCACTTAATTCCCCAAATTGAGGTCCAATTTTGATGAAGAAAAATCCCAAACAATTTTCTATAAATTCCTAACACTCAAGGGTTCGACCTGAAAGTCCAATTTTCCGTCAATTTAACAAATATGAATTTCCGTTGATTTTCCGCGACGTCCGAACCCATTTTTCGTAAAAATCTTGGAACCTCCGAAAAATCTTCTAAGACTTAGTTGACGTTCCTAAACTAGCTTGTGACACTACAGAACTTTCAATTTCTGAAATCAAACTCAAATTGACGGTTAATTTCAGTCCAACGCGCTTTTAGCGTGACCTAGACTACCGGTTAGTTTTCATAACTTTTTGAGGCAATTGACTCGTGGTCGATTTTCTTCGAGCCACAACGAACCCACTCGACACATTGGCGACTCTCGATTGTCGTGAAAATTTCGAGGACTCAATTACAAACACAAACCAAAACGACGTAAAAAATCAAATTAGTGCCGACGAGAATTTTCCAATTTAGTGGAGTCACCCACGATCGGCCATATATCTCAGTCAAACCGACCTATCTCTGATCTCAATTCGATTTTTAACTGTGCCATAATGACCTCTAAAGATGAGCATGGTCGAGAAGCCGATTCCTGGTCGAATTCTCAAGCCTATTGCCTTAAAATCCCTTAATGGCTTACCTAGCTAGTCTAGTTATCTCGAGAGTGATCAGCTCTGAGAACAACCGTATAGACGCGTCAATGAAACGCCTGATTAATTTAATAGAAAACAATACTGAAAATTCTAGATGTCACATATCTGGACCTTGCAACTCAATTGATCCCCACAAATACACAGAAACTATCCCATTCAAGTGCATCGGGTAAGCCTTCACCTATAGGGTAGTGGGTGTGGCCACCAAGATTAACATGAGTTGGGCGACGCTATGATTTGAACATAAGATATGTTGGATCATAACCAACACTTTACCATTCAATCAACCATCGAGAATTACACCCTCGAATCTTCAAAAGCACATGAATGGTACCATTTATTATCACCCACAATAGTTGGGTTAAAGATAAATGTTTTATATCAAAAACCCACCCACAATGAGTTTGGACACCTAGTCCACTCTCTCAAATTTATTCTTCTTAGCATTTATGCCCAATACAATTTGGAAACACCTAGGACCTGAAACCTCTTATTCTGTCTCGGGTGTTTTGGGGAAAATTACCAAAGAAGTCCTAAACCTATTGCAATTGTGTCAATTCAATCCTAAACTTTTATTTTTGGTCAATTTGGTCCTAAACCTTTTGTTTTTATTCCGGTTCAATCCATCTGGCCATGTATAATCAGAAAAGTCTAATGTGGCATCCTAGTCAGCACTAGTGGCGTTGCCAACGTTGACATGGCACTGGAGAGCAAAACGTCAAATTAAAGCCAAAAACAAAAGCCAAAAAAGAAAAAGGCATAGGGTTGGCTGAAGGAGTCCTACAACTGCTCCTTGCTTCTTCCCCAAACCATTTAAAAAACCCTAGTGAGATCTCTTCCAAAATTCTTGCAAATTTTTAGTTGATTCGATCTAGTCTTGCGATTTCCTCAACCCGAGTCGTTCTTCCATCAATATCCTTCGTGAATCAAGCCCCCTTTCACTCGATGCCATTGTTCGTCGCTACTTGCCCAAATTAAGAAGACCCGAAGACCCAAAAACCAAATTCACCCACAAGTTAACCCAATTCGTTCGTCCACAGCAAACACAAGCAAGTGAGGTGGTCTTGATTTGATTGTGTTGTTGGTAAGTGGTGAGCTATGTGGTGGGTGGTCATGAAGTTAGTCAAGATCAATCAAAAGGTATATTGCCGTGGTCCTAAACAACATTTTGTCTCTGTCTTTGTCTTTGTCGTGTTCCCAAATTATCTTATTTCTTTGCGTGCATTGAACAAACCAATATTCGGTTTTAAATTGAAAGTAGATGAGCGATGCTAAGCAAACTAACTTCAAATCTCAAGCACGGAAGTACACTCTTTAGCCGCCCAAACAATGAAACTAATGTCAAATATCCTGAAAAGCCAAAAGACAATTAAAAACCAACAATATCCATGAAAGCGGTGGCAGGAAAGAATTGAGATAATATGAAGTAACATTCTAAAATTAAAGCCTTGTGAGCTATGCTGCTTGTAGTACATTGACCTGCTAAAAGAACCAACTAAATGCATGAGATGCTCTGATGCTCTTATCTGTACACAAAGAACCTATCATCATGGTCTTGTTTCTCCTTCATTAGTTGTAGTAAAAACAAGATCATGTATACTATGGGAGAAAAAATTCTTTTATCAGCCGTGAGATTTTTGGCACCAATTTCAAGTAGCTATATAAACCAAATATCTAACTTGAAAGCAAACTGATTATGCCCCACTATTCACCTTAAACTCTTGTATCATAGGTACTAGTTATTAACCGACCTAGTTATTTCTCATAAATTAGAAAGAAATTTCACTTGTAATTATGAGACGAAAATGATTTTAAACTTTTGCTCAAGTCAAACTCTTCATATATTTATAGCACTTTGGGCCACTCATATTAAAATCTTCATTATGTGGCTTCTTACAACATATATCGCGTTTTTTGGTGTAGGGTCGAGATGAGCGACAAGTCAGCATAGGCTTTTCTTTTCCATGGTGGAAATTTTTACCTAACCCAATGCTTGAATATGTTGGGGGTAAGATTGATTTGGTAAAAGTTGCTATCAGTTCAAGGAGCTATGAAAGCTCCATTAGAGATATTGAGAATTGGGAAAATTGTAAATTTTGACAAGCTTTATTTTAAGTTTCCTGGAAAGCCTCTAAAAGATGGACTGAGATATATATGAAATGAGAACAATGTCATTGATTTACTTTTCAGTTATTTGCATTGTGGGTTAATTGAGATATATGGAAAAAAAAAATCCGTAATCGATGAGACTGTTGAGGGTAATGATCAAGGGGTCAATATGGGTGTGGGCAAGGGTGAGAGTGCTAGTACGAGTGAGGGTATTGGTCATGGGAGTGGTGAGGGTGTACATGAAGGTGATGATGCTTGCCCAAGTGAGCGTGTTGGTCAAGAGGGTCGTCAAGGTGTGGGTGAGGGTGAGGGTACTAGTCCAAGTGAGGGTGTTGATCAATGGGTTAGTGTGGATGCTCGCAATGACATTGGTTTAGCTAATGAGACGGTTGTTGAGCATGAGGATGACTTAGATGCTAATGACTTAGTTGATGAAGGTGATTATATTGACATAGAGGGTGATATTATGGATGACATATTTTACTAGAAAGAGAAGTAGGTTTCCAAGATATAATCCTAATTGTGCGGTGCTTGTGTTTACCATGACTATGACATTTGCTAGTAGTTGGCAATTCAAAGATGCTTTGAAAAAGTACTCAGTGACTGAACGTAAAGAGATAAAATTTATAAAGAATTATAAGAAGTTTATTAGAGAAAAATGTGTTAATGAAAGTTGTACTTGGAATATTTCTGGCTTTGTTGATGCTCGTATTGGATCATTTCATGTCATGACCTTACATTCAGAGCATACTTGTAGCATTTGCTTCAAAAAAAAAAAAAAAAAGAGGGTGTCAAGTTCTTCGTTGGCAAATCATTATCTTCCTACAATAAAAGCAATGTCAACTATTAAAAATATGGCTTTCAATGAGTTAATCAAGAAACAGCTGGGTTTAGATCTAAGCATAGCTCAGTGTACGAAGGCTAAGTTGTCTGCTTATGAAGTGTTGATAGGAAACTATAAGAAGGAACATGCAGAATTGTGGGATTATGCAGAGGAATTTAGGGAGAGAAATCCTTAAAGTACTATTACATTTAAGGTTGAAATGCTAGATATGCAATCTAAGGCATTGTTTGAAAGAATGTACATCTGCTTTGCTGCTTATAAGAAAGGATTCCTTAGTGGATGTAGATAAGTTGTAGGGTTAGATGATTGTTTTTTTGAAAGGAATTTGTCAAGGTCAAATCTTATATGCTATTAGAAGAGATGCAAATGATAAGATGTTCCCAATTGTTTAGGCAGCACATGGAAATGATTCTTAAGAAATTTGATGTATGATCTTAATATTTTTGACACATATGGATGAGGTTGGGTCATAAGGGAATAAGAAATTTGATGTATGATCTTAAAGGTAAGTTCTTTATTTAATTTTTATTTATTATCTTCCTAGATAGTCGCATTTTTAACATATGTTTTACATTGCAATAATCTTTTGTAGGGCCTTGTAGGAGCCATGGCTGATTTGTTGCCTACAACTGAACATAGGATGTGTGCTAGACACATCTATGCCAACTGGGGCAAGAAACATAAGGGAATACAAATGCAAAGGCTGTTTTGGCAGTGTGCTAAAAGCAGTATTAGGACGGAGTATGCTGAACACTCTTAGGCATTGAAAAAAATTAGTCCCGATGCATATCATGACCTGGTACAAATAAAGCTAAAACACTAGTGTAAAGCTTTTTTCAATACTGATGTGAAATGTGACATTGTTGACAATAATTTATGCGAGGCATTCAATGAAAGAATTATACATGTTAGGTGTAAGTCAATATAAAGTATGTTGGAGGAAATGCGCATAGTGATAATGACAAGGATGCTTACACAAAGGAATACATGTGCTGAGTGAAAAAAGAGATTATGGTCCAAAAATCGCAAGAAAATTAGAAGAAAATAGAGTTGGTGTAATGTGGCATCCCAGAATTTTACGAAACATCCTTGAGCCATGGATAGGCAAGGAAAAAACTTCTGTGATTGTAATTAGTGGCCTTTTGTCCATGATTCGCAACGAGACTCATGCGCTGAGTTTGTAAGGGATGTATTTTGAAGGAAAAAGACTTTGGCCATGTGAAGTATAAAGTTAGAATTTATACATCCAAAGACTCAAGTGTATAGATTATTTAATCTTGTAATTAACCTAACCAAGACTTAGTTATTTTAAGGATTTAGAATTGGATTTGGGCTTGAGAATTTTGGGCCGAATGGAGTGGGCTTAAGGCAGGCCAAATGGGCCGACCCACAAGCCCAAGAGACAAGCCACGGTCGACCAAGCCAAAGGGGGGAAAGAGGCCGGTTCTTGCATGAAATTCTCCAAGTGTCTTCAGTTGGTTTAGGTGTCACTTTGCATGTAAACTCATCATTACATCTAATGATGAGAATTAGGGATATAAAAAGGAGAAGCTGGCCGGTTTTAGAGGGTTGGTCGACGGTGAGAAGTGAGAGAAAGAGAGAAAGGAAAAAGAGAAAGAAGAAGGAAGAGAGGAAGGAGAGGAAAGAAGCCCGTCGTCGCCCGCATTTGCCGTCCGTTTCTGCGTGTGTCTTGCTGAGATTTGAGGCAAGAATTGATCCCTTAACTACTCTTGCTTGCTGTGTTGTGAATATAGTGTTGTGTAGTGGTTGAATCCGTGGGTTTTGAGGGTAGAAAACAAGGTTTTGAAGTGTTTTTGTTTGAAGGTGTATTCTGTCCCGAGTAGACCAGTGTGCGCTAGAAGTTTGTGAGGGCTTGCATGTGACTTTAGAGCTGGAATCTGACTTCGACTTCTTCATGAGAGTTGTAGTCCACATCTTAAACTACAACATACTAAAAATTGAGGTAAAATGGACGAGTTTTGAGGGGTAAAACCCATTTTCTAAGAAAATAATCGAATCTGGAGTTGCATGTGGAGTTTTGATGATTTTAGCTGCTGTACTCGACTTTTTACTGGGAATATTTCTTCGATTTCTTCATAAGAATTGTAGAGAACATCAAGAGGATCAACATACTCAAAATTGAGACAAAAATAACCAGTATAGCTTAGTGAAATGCATTCTTTCTTAAAGATGTGGAATCTGGACTAGTTCTGTGGAACATCAGTGCTGTCGGGGACAATGAGACGATTTTTCTTTGGGAATTTCACCTTGTCTTCTAAATGAAAGTTGAAGAGAACACTCTAAGCTAGAACATATAAAAAATCTAGAAGAAATGAAGGTGAATAAGTAGGTAAAATGACGAATTTAAGATTATGTGTTGATCTGGATGCAATGGTGCCATAAACAGAAGCTTTCGTCTACTGTAATTAATTATCTATAACGAATTTGATCTTAATGTCTTCATGAAAAATCTATTTTAGAATCTTGAATATCACGTGGTAAAATTTCATAATTTTTGAAAGCTTTTTGGGTATTTAATTTGAAGTGATTCTAATGCTGTGCAATCTGTGTGTCCGAAAACTGTTAGCTGTGTTACCTAAGTTATATCTTTTTGTGTGGAGATTTTTTGGACATGAGTTCTTCATGAAAGTTGTGCCTTTATGTCTTGACTGTTTTGTGGTAAAAGTTCACGATTTTTAGAGGTCATTTGGATATTTAATTGTGGAAAATTCTGAAACTGTGCAAACTGATGTATCCGAGATTTGTGTGCTGTGGAGTCTGAATTGTATCTTTTTATGTGATGATTTCTAGAACTTGCATCCTTCATGAAAAATGTGTTTTTATATCTCGACTATCATGTGTGTGAATCTCATAATTTTTTAGAGTCATATAGGCATTCAATTTAGATATTTTTAGAAGTCATGCATGCTGGAAACTTCAAAGGAAATGATATATGAATTATTCTAAATTGCATAAATCAAATGATTGGTATTGTCTCAAGTGATTTTATCATGGTGCATGAGTGATGGTATTTGGCACATCATGTAGTTATTAAAAGTGTACATCATAGCATATGCCATATGAAATTGGACCATGCATGTGAATATAACTCATGATAAATGAGAAGGCCGTCGGATGGTGTGAGCCGACGATGCCCCGGGAGTGTCGGGATGCCCGGCCAGGGAGTGTAAATGCCGGATGCCCAGTGGCCCTAGGGGCGTAATTCTGGATGGCCTCGGAGTTGAGATGCCCGGAGCGTAGGGGATACCGGAAGCCCGGATGGTGTGTGCCGGGAGATTCCTCGTGATGCCAGTTGGGATGCGAGATGCCCGGCCAGGGAGTGTAAATGCCGGAAGCCCGGATGGTGTGTGCTGTGGATTCCTCGTGATGCCAGTTGGGGTGCGAGATGCCCGGAATGTGGGGGTGCCGGAAGCCCGGATGGTGTGTGCCAGGGATGTGTTTTCTTTTGCATTGCCAGGACTGAGTGTGAGCAATTAATGGCTAATTAAGAATTGTGAAATTGGAAATGAGTCATGCATAGGGTGATATGTATGCATGATATATGCATGGGCATTTGATAGTAAGTGCTTGGATGAATTAATACCTATGGCTTAATGTTGGCACATGCATGGATATTCGATGATGTACTCATATATGGTGCAATGACATGTAAATGGCTACAAGGTAAGTAGTGCATTGCATACATGAGATGATATGTGCTACATTGTGATGTCTTGATTGTCTTGTATGATGCGTGAGTAGTTATAGGGAATCATTTATCTGCTGAGTAGTTGTACTCACCCCTTTTGGGGACTAACCTTTCAGCTTAGAGATGCCGCTCCTACCTGTCACGCGGGGCACCTATTATGGCATTCCGACCGATGCAGAGGTCGAGGTGATGAAGATTGACTGTCCTCTTGTCCCTGGTCTGACTTTCATTCGAGTTCGTGCGATCGTGTCTTATGAGGTGGGCCTAGCTGATGGTCTAGTTGTTCAGGAGTTCATCTCCGTCCATGTTCGTCGGGATGGGATGATGCAGGATATGTTACCACCGCCACCACCTGATGCGCCAGGATGGGTGTAGAGGCCTGCGTGAGGAGCTAGGAGTTGATATTTTTTTTGACATAGCCGATACCGGTGGATGGATTGAGCTTTATGTGATCAGTTAGGAGGGTAGAGGCTTTCTTTTTGAGCTTAAGCCAAGCTAGTTATGTGTTGGCTTTTCTTTTGCTTGTACCTACTCTAGTTAATCCATCCTGTAAATATGTAAATAAAAATGGTTCGGTTTTTATCCTATGATGCTTTAGTTGGTGTGCATTGCCTCATGTTTGCTTGAAGGGAGAATTGGAGAGATTTGATTATGCTTCCGCTATTAAACTGCGCTGGGACCGTTTGAAAAAAAAAAAAAAAAAAAGCTCAAGAATTCATGGCTTAACTTCATGGAGATAGATAACTGTGGCGACCTCAGTTGGTTCAGGGGTGCTACATGTAACATATTGTCAAGTGATATGGAATGGTGATATTGGATATAAGGTAATGGATAAGGTTGACAAATATGTGGTGAATATGTTCAAGAGAGATTGTTCTTGTAGAAAATGGCAACTTACGGGCATCCATCGTCCTCATGCCATTTCCGCGATAAATCATAGGTAAGAGGATGCATAAAACTATGTTAATGAATGTCATAAGAAGGCTAAGTTCTTAGCTGTGTATGAAAACGTAATGATGCCAATTTGAGGAGAGAGATTTTGGAAAAATACTCACAGTGAGCTGCCTAAACCATTTCCAAGCAAGGAGAAGCACAATAGACGCAAACAGAAAAGATCAAGAGAGGAAGGTGAGGTGATCAGTGGAACAAGGATGTCGAGGATAAAAATGAAGATGACATGTCGAACTTGGTCAAAGACGGGGTACAATAGTTCAACTTATCCAATTAAAAAGATTGTGTCTACATCTTCACAAATACAATTTTCAAGGCAAAAAATTCCGGTTAGTACTTCCATTTTCATTAAGTTGTGTTTATTTCGACAATAATATTTTAAAAGAATATACTCTTTGCAGGTTCAGAGACACACAAGTAGAAATGCAAGTGGTAATGCCGGTGGCTCTACTGGTATAGATACTTCTACTAAGGTCAAGAGACCAAGTGTTAGAAGTTACTCGAAGAGACAAAAATGCAAAGATTTGGGGGTGTTTAGGTTTGACATGTTGTGGTAGTATCTTTTATGATAATGGGTTCAATGAAGTGGTGTTGATCCATTTTTTCTTTTCATTGATGATGGCATCAAGAAGTAGGGTTGTGGATGTATCTTTCTGATTTGTCTTAGATGGCTATTTGTATAACGGTTGGGATCAATGAGATGATGTGCTTTTAAACCCTCTTATTATAATAAAATGGGTTTGTTCATCATTTTTTTGCTTGAATAATGTATAGCTGACATTTGTTCATGAAGTAATGAGATCGTGCGTGCCATCATTTGTTCTTTTACACTCAATGGATGAGTACTTCTTTTATTATAATCGTAGGTCATAACAACGGAAATTATATATCTTTAATGTGGATGTTGAGAAAAAGATTGTAAACAAAACAAAGGAGATTGCAAAAAACTTGCACTTCATTCATGTTCGAACTTCATGTTGATAGATACATGTCTTCTACTAAAACAACTTAATAATACAAACGACACCAACACATCTTACGACAAGCTCATTACATCATTCATTTTCATATTTCGAAATAACATGTTTCCTAGAATCACTATAAACACCCATGACGCAACTAACATTGTCTTCAATGTGGAATTTTGTTTCTTTAACCTCATCACATCTTGTTCGAAACATTTCAGTTGTGCCTTGAGAACTCTAACTTCCGCGTCCATTGAATTGCCATCATCCTCAGTATGACTCGACACTAGTTTCTCTTTGACATTGCTTCGATGAAAATTTTTGACACAATTCTTGCCATTTGACTAATTTTCATATCAACCCAAGCAAAAGAACCGCAACTCTCCCCAATCTTGTATTTTGGGCAACCGTGATATCTTCTTCCTCGATTCTTGTTCATCTTTGCTACTTGTAAAGGACATTTTAGGCCACAATAGCAAAGCAAATATGTATCATTATTGATTAGAGGGACTGATATCATCGATTATGACGAATTTGTTGGTATCTCCATTAATTGTGATGATTGTTGGAAATAAAAGCCTCATGAGCCTATGAATCTATGCACTCGGATTGTACCTAAAAAGATGTGGATATGATGGTCAAGAAGATGTAGACAGTGCATTTTTGGCATAAGTAAGACAACAATATAGTTAACATGCTATCTTATTTTTACAAACAAGGGTGAGCACCAGTATATAGAAATAGACAACATTAGAGTGAAGTCTAATTTAGCTAAAATAAAGCACCAGTAATAACCCAATAATATCTTTAGCATGTATGGAACTTGAGCAAATAAAGTCCACGAATGGGCTTTCTTATGACAAAATAAATAAACGGTCTTGAATTGCATACCAAAAAAATGAAGCCTTTTCCAATATATTAGAAACTCCATTTTACCTAACAAAATTTGTTGATTCTGAACTAGAGACATCAACTCAAAGGAGTATATTTTTCCCAAATAAACCAGAGGCAGTAACAATAATTTCAAATTGTGTATTAAGAAAGTGTAAATCTAATCTAGATTTTTTTTTTATAAGTCAACTTCTATCAGCAGGAGAAAGAGATAATCAAACAGTAAATTCTCAGGCTTCCACACTGGTGAACTTCTAATGTGAGGGGAAAAAAAAACCTACAATGTTCCATGAATTGCACATGACAAATCAAAATAAAGAGTTTCAGTTTTGAATCACTTTTTTGAAGTTGCAATTCGGGATATGCATATTACATTCAGTTCAAGTCCTCAAAAAAATTGATGTGTTCATGGATGATATGTACAAAACCCCTCCAGGTATAATATAAAATCCAAAACATAAGCAAGCCAAGATTGCTGCAATTGCTATGAGATTTAGGTGATTTAGACAAGCTTTAGGAAATCAAAACGAGGAGTATATCAGGAACTCCATTATACCTAACAAACTTTGTTGATTTGAACTAGAGGCAACGACTCAAAGTAGTATATTCTTCCCAAATAAACCAAATGCAGTAACAATAACAAAAATTCTAGGCGAGACCATCCACAAAGCCATGTCAGCAATTTGCCGAGCCATTTCAAACAAACCTATTCAACAATCACAAACCCATGACTACAACAGACCCATGTCAACAAAATCTAAAATAAAATTCAAGTGAAATCAAGACGGCGAAAGCCTCAACGTAAATATAAAGCACTAAAATTTCAAGAAGATGGCGAAGGCGTTGAGTGAGTGTTAAGCAAGCATCAAGTGAATCTAGGCGAAGGTGAATGGAGGCGTCAAGGAAGCATCGGCCAAAGAGGTTGGATGGAGGCGTCGAACAGAGGCATCTGTTGAGAGTCGATGTTAGGCGACCATGAATTTGGGGGAAGATCCCCTCAATTTAGGGTTCCTCACTTGATTTTGGGAAAGAACCCAGCTAACCCCATGCCCTTTTGTTTTTAGCTTTTGTTGCTGGTTTTTATTTTTTTATTTTAAAGCAAAACAGTGATGTTTTGCTCTCCAATGCCATGTTAGCGCCAGTAACACCAATCAGCACTAACTAGAATAATGCATCAGACTTTTCTGATTATACATGGCCAGATGGACTGAACTAGAACAAAAGCAAAAGGTTTAGGACTAAATTGGCCCAAAAAAAAAGTTTATGACTGAATTGGCACAATTACAATAGGTTTATGAATTTATTGGTAATTTTCCTGATGTTTTGAAAATGGCATCATCTTTTCATTCATACCAAACCTGATTGTGAGTCTGGGTAAATCAAATCCGAGCAACAGACCTTGTTTCGGGTTTCTTTTCTTCTTCTTTTTTGTGGGAAGGGGATGCGGGATTTATTATTAAAGGATTTTGTTTTATTGTATATTGAAAGTTTTTAGCTACTCATCAAGTGGTGACCTTTTCTTTGGCAAGACTTAATGAATAACTAGGCCGAACAAAATGCTATCACGCTTTCAAATAGTTGTAATGTATTATCCTAATTGATAATTAGGAATGATTCAAGAGACTAACGGTGGTCACTATAGCTTGCCTTGTGACAAACGATATCAAGGCATTTCCACCAGCAAAAAAGCACCTGCTTAGCTAGTTAGGGGATCTAGTTGTTTTTTTTCTAAACCTTCTTGACAAGATGATATTGTGTGCACTGAAATGCATCTAAACCATTCAATCTGGTGAGATCCTGTCATGCACGCCCTGAACTCCCGTGCATGCAAAGATTCCTCTATGGTCATTTAGTTACGACGCCCTAAGATGTGTTGCCTGCTCATTCTTTTCATCTTTCGATTAAACACAAGCAAAACATGCACAAAACTCCCAACAAATTAAATACAATAAGGGTAGCAAGGAAAACACAATAACATCAAACCAAACACTTCTTTTATATATTTACTGTTAACTCTAGAAAGTTTAGTAATAACAAGTGTGACATCCAAAATTTCTAGTACTGTTTTCTATTAAATTGAGTGGGCATTTCATTGACGCGTCTATAGGGTTGTTCTCAGAACTGATCACTCTTGTGATAACTAGACTAGCTGGGTAAGCTATTAAAGACTTTTAAGGCAATAGACTTGAGAATTCGACCAGGAATCGGCTTCTCGACCGTGTTCATCTTTAGAGGTCATTGCGACACAGTTAAAAATCGAATTGAGATCAAAGATAGGTTGGTTCGATTGAGATGTGTGGCCGATCGTGGGTGACTCCACTAAATTGAAAAATTCTTGTCGACCAGCACTAATTTGATTTTTCTATCGTTTTGGTACCCTGTGTCTGTAATTGAGCCCTCGAGATTTTCACGACAATCGAGAGTCGCTAATGTGTCGAGTGGGTTCATTGTGGCTCGAAGAAAATCGACCACAAGTCAATTGCCTTGAAAAGTTCTGAAAACTACCCGGTAGTTTAGGTTACGCTAAAAGCGCGCCGAAATGAAATTAACCGCCAATTTGAATCAGATTTCAGAAATTAAAAGTTCTGTGGTGTCATGAGCTGTTTTTGGAATATCGGCTCAGTCTCAGAAGATTTTTCAAAGGTCCCGAGATTTTTACGGAAAACCGAGTCGGACAATTCAGAAAATGAATGAAAACTCATATTGGCCATTTTGAAGAGACTGTTGACATCTGGGGTATGTGATTCGGCAATGAAAGTTGTTTGGGCTTTTTCTGACTTCAATTTGAACCCCAACGGAATTTATTTGTTCGGAAAATCGGATTCCGAGAAAAATTGAAATAGAAGCTGATTTCGAAGAAAATTCGTGGGATTAAAGGATGGCCTTATTTTGGACTTCTAGGCCGAGCCTTTATGTGTCAGGGATTTATAGAAAATCATTTGGGATTTTTCTATATCGAAATTGGACCTCAATTTGGGAAATTGAATTAAGAAATTAAGTCTAAAGTGGTGAAAAAAATTGGTTTTGGACAAGGGGCTGAAAAATTTGGCATTTGATTTGGATTATTATGGATTTATATTATTGGAAAGAATTAAGAGGGGACAATCACTTAATGCATTGGATAGAATTTGGTGACTCACCCTTCTTTTCTCCTGACTTGCTGAGCACGTTCGGCTAGCTCTCATCCCCTTTCCGCGAACTTCTGATTTCACTTTCATTTCCTCGGCCGCTCTTCTTATTCTTTTTCTTTTAGTTCGCCGAAGCCACTGAATCCCTCAGCAGCTGCAACCATCTTGCTCCATTTTCACCCGTGGCCGTCTCCACGCGTCTGCAGCTGGATCTCTCACGGTCAAAGGCAGCAGATTTCTGCCCATTTGTTGACCAGAACCCCACACGAAGCCGCCCCTTCTCCAATTTCGTTTTTTTTTTTTCCTCAAGCTGCCACGTCCGTGATTTCCACTCACCGAAGCTTTGCACAGATCCAGTAGCCGTGGCTCCACCATCAGTAGGACTTCGTGAAGCCAGCCCACGCCAGCGTTGTCTTCGATTTTCCTTGGGCCGCGTCTTTAGCTGAAGCCCCACTCGAGTCCAGTCGCTAGATGTCGTTCGTTTGGTCAACGAAGCAGCTGTCTTCGTCCAAGCCCCTCTCGTTCAACGCCTCCACGAAGCCGCTCCACTATCTTCTCTCGCCATCAGCAAGTCCACGAAGTCACCAGCTGCCTTCAATTCACACGGCTGCAGCATCCACGTGTCCTTGGCTGAAGATAATTTGGTCAACAGAAGCCAGAAGCTGGGTTGATTTGCATTTTCTTCGTCCAGCCACACACGAGGCACATGCAGCACACCACATCCGAATTTTTCTCCCAGCTTCTCAGTCCACGCACCTTCAATTTCAGTAGCCCAGTGAACGAAGCTACTCCTGTCTTTTTCGTGAGCCATCTCACCGCTTTCGGACTCAACTAAATTTAATCCAACTTGCAGCCCAGTTCAACCTTTGTGAGTCATTTGAGCTGCAAATCAGGCCCAGTAAAGTCAGCACTTAAGTCCAGCAAAGCCAGCAGTTTTTAAGCCCAAGATTAAATCTCAGTTGGGCTGAGATTTGTTAGGCCAAGGTTGAGGCCCGGTCCAAGCCCGTGGGTGTCGTCGCAAGCCTGTTTTCGGCCGCCGTTGCGTCGTCGTCGTGGTGTCCCGGCCGTCGTGTTGTGCAAGTGAGTTTTACTCACTGATGCCTTCTTAGTTTGCTAATGATGCCTAAGGGTTGATTAGATTTATTTAATTGCAATTAGGTGGTTAGATTAGATTACAATAATTAAATTAGAGACTTGTTGATGCATGTTAGTCAAATTGAGTGTGCATTTAGCAAGTAGACTTGTCCTATTAATTATTGGATGCTTCTTGGGATTTTTCCCTTCCCTTATTGGGTGTCAATTTGATAATTCAGGCCTAAAATGAATTTTAGGAATTAAATATTAATTTTCGAAATTAATTTAATTAATTAATTATTTCCCGAAATTTCAATAAGGATGGCCAGGGACCGGAATTTTATGCTGATGATGGTGGCGCAGACCGTTTATTTAATTGAGCTCTATATTGTGCTAAATTGAATTTATTGCATTTATTTATTTAATTTTCGAAATTATTTATTTATTTATTTATTTCCCGGAAATTCAACTTGGATGGCTAGTGACCGGGATTTTATGCTGATAATTGTGGTGTAGACCGTTTATCTAATTGAGCTTTATATTGCGCTGAATTGAATTTATGGTATTTATTTATTTAATTTCGAAATTAATTATTTAATTAATTATTTTTCCGGAAATTCACTCGGGATGGCCAGTGACCGGAATTTCGTGCTGATCGTCGTGGTGCAATCCGTTTATTTAATTGAGCTTTATTTCATGCTGATTTAATTACTGAGAAAAGGTCGAGTGGGACCATAAAGCCATTGAATTTGAAAAGGGTCGAGTGGGACCGTAAAGCCATTGAATCTTGAAAGTGGTCGAGTGGGACCGTAAAGCCATTGAATCTTGAAAGGGTCGAGTGGGACCGTAAAGCCATTGAATCTCGGTGACGAGTATGGCATCGTAAAAGGGCACGTGGGCTCGGTGACTTGATGCATCACTTTGGAGAAGGCACGTGAGCCCAGAGATTTAAGTATGGCATCATAAAAGAGACACGTGGGCTCGGTGATTTGATGCATCACTTTGGTGAACTAGTGCCTAAGAGAATGCACGTGTGCTCAACATCTTGATATGCATTGTGGGAATTGCTTAGTCTATTGGATATGAAATCGACTAGATCGATTGATCATTATTTTGATCTGATGTTGCGGTGAATTGATTGATTGATTGAGAATGACCATGAGTGGTCTTGTTGGCGTGGTGATCGACTAAGTCGATTTGATCGATGCTTCGATCTGAGATGTGATTGATTGGATGCCTGTTTAATCTGTGCTAATATGCAGGTGGGATCTGAGGCCAAGGTAAGTCTTCCAACTCATGTTGTGCATAGGCAGCCTTAAGGTGTATTAGTTTACTAATCGGGTCTTAGGGATAGAACTTGCTAAGACATAGTCTCATCCCGATTGTGAGATTACATTTCAGGCCCCTAGGTTTCTCGAAGGTTGGCCGGCATTTGAAGTTGAGGATGAACGAGAAGAAGGAGATGAAGAGTTTGAAGGAAATGAGCTTAGTGGTGAAAGATCTGAGGAGGACTGGGATGATGATCCCGAGCAGGGTCCTATCCTCTTTGTGAATTCTGTATTTGTGAAGTTGTGAATTTAAATGAATAAAATTGTGGCCTGCTTTTCTATTCCATTGATTTATTGTCTGGGGATTTTTAAATACTTCCGCATGTGCATATATAAATAAAAGGGTCGGCGATACATAGTCCTGGGATATCGCATTTTAAAATCGACCAAAGGTAAGGGATGTGCGCGTGCCTAAGGATCGGGGCGTGACAACAAGTCCAACATAAAAAGGTGACTTCTTATACGACAAAGATAGCAAAAAGGGTTAGAAAGGTCAAGGTTAACCTAACTACTCTATCACGAGGGCTATCCAAAAAGTTATTCCCACACCAACACTGGCTCACTAAAGCATGCCATCAAGCCTTGGACAAAGACTAATGAGATCCCCATCAAACCTAATGAACCAAGCCACAAAATGATTGGGAATTAGATGATCTACTCTTTCGCTATCACATAAAGTGGTGGTGTACTTCAAAAAAATCAACTCGGTCCCTATCATTGCATACTTGACTACAATCCATTTAGAGAACATAGGAACCCCAAAATGAATGGGGTGTGCATCCATAACTACAAGCCTCAAAAAATTTAAATAACGACAAGTGAGATAAAATAATAGTAAGTCAACAATCTAAGCCTCGATCAAGACGCTAACTCGTCTCGAATGTAACCTAAACATGTAGTGTTATATATTCTTACATCACCTTTGCACACCTTCGTATTTATTAACTAACACAAGCCAATAGCAATGCAACACATATAATTTATAATCAGAACACATCTCATAATTTTTCATGCATAATGTATTCACGTGTGTTCCAAGTATTACAACCTTCAGGCCACAATTAATACAAAAGTTGAGGAAGAAGTACACTCCAAGTGTCAAAACTTGACACGAATGAACACTTAAGTACCAAAAGTTAGAAAAGTGACACTTTTTTTGAAAAGTGGTACACTTAAGTGCCACTTCTGGCGAACCTCGTTGAAAATCTTACATGGTGATTTTTTATTATTTCTCTTGCTTATGTGGCTTACCAGAGGGCTAACTTAGCAAAGAAAAACAAAAACGAGTCGTTTTTGTTGTTCTTTACTAAGTTGTTTTTGTTGTTCTTTGCTAAGTTAGCTCTTCAAATGAGCCACATAAGTGAGAGAATTTGGCGTGGATTTGAATTTTAATATAAAATTAATTAAATTAAACTATAAAAATTAAATTAATTAATTAGATTAATTAATTAAAATTTAAAGATATATTTAAAAAAAAAAAAAAAAAAGAAGGCGGGCCGAGGGCTAAGCCCTCATCGCCGCCACCGCTAGGGGTGTGCAACCGGACCGGTTAGACTTGAGAACCAAACCGGTCCACCCGAAAAACAAGGTCGAGAACTGGTTCCCATTAAAACCGGTTCGGGAACCGGTTCCCATTGAAACCAATCCAGGAACCAGTTCCCAAAATTCGAAACCAGTTTAAACCGGTCCGAGAACCAGGTCCGATTGATTACCCACCCAGGAATCGGTTCTCGAACCGGTTTTGTAAATATAGGTCTAAAATCCTCTTTTTCCCCTTATTTCTATCATTACTCCCGCAATTACACGACGCTTTTCCTCTTGGCTCTCTCAAACATGCACAGTACTCCTCCTTCATCGTTCCTCTTCCTCACTTGCTTCCCTCCCTCATCGGCTCCCTCTCGCACCGTTCAACAAATGGACGCTGTTTGTCATCGCCAAATTCTTGTGTACCACGTGGATTGACTCGCATAATTTCTCTTTTGTAGGAAGATTTATACTTGCATAAAAGAATAGCTTCATGCAGTAGTTGTGAGAATAAGACTAATATTATACTCATGTTTGTTACTAATTCTTTGTCTTACGATTTTATTTATTATAATTAGCCCTATGGATCCTTAATTTTTCGTTTAGTTAAAAAAATTCATGTATTTATTTATTACAAGTGCTTAATATTTCGATACAAATTAGAAGCATTATGTTATTTCTTGTGTATTAATAAAAAATTCGAAATCATATAAGATATCGAGAGATTGCAAAATAGATTTAAATGGAAACAAGGTTGACCTTGGAACCGGACCGGAAAAATAGGTTGGGTCGGGTACAGAGTCCAATACAAACAAGATTTGATACAGGGTCCAAAAAAAGGGAACCAGTTATAATAGGATCGTGTACAAAGTCCAAGTCTGGATCCTACCCAACCTGGATTCGATCACTCCTAGTCGTCGTCGCTGTCGCCGCCTCCCCATTGTCGTTAGGAAGGGCCTGCGACATTGGGGGGGGTGTCGGCCGGGGTCACTAGGCCTTAGCCAAGGGTCGACAACCCCGGCCAACCAAGGGTGAGGGCCCGTGAGCCCTCGCCCAAATCTGGGGTGAGGGTCGTCGGCCCTTGGCCAGATTGGGCGAGGCCCATCGACCCTCGTCGAATCTGAGCGAGAGTTGTGACCCTTGCACAATCGAGCCAAGGGTCACCGCTCGTTGGGGGGTCGACTCAATGGGTGGCGACCCTTGGCTCGGCCGAGCGAAGGCCGCCAACCCTCACCAAATCTAGGGGAGGGCCGCGACCCTCATCCCAGATCTAGGCTAAGGATCGTGGGCCCTCACTGTTGGTCAACTGAGGTCGCCAGGCCCTCCCCTCACCATTGTTGACCCTTCCCGGCGACGGTGAGGGCGCGGCTCTTAGCCACCTCCCTTGATTTTTTTCTTTAATATTTGTATTTGTATTTTAAAATGTTTTAAATAAATTTAGTTTTAAATTTAATTTAATTAATTATCATATTAATTTTTTATCATGTCGGCACCAAAACGACTCGTTTTTACATTGTCTAGCCACGTTAGTGTGTAAAACAACACCATTTTGCACTTATATCATCGGAAAATTGCCACATCAGCATTTTTGCTGGATTTTCTCGCTGTTGACACTTAAGTGATCCATTTTACTCTGATTTTGGCACTCAAGTGTCCCTTCATGCTAAGTTTTAGCATTTAGAGTGTACTTCTTCCCAAAAGTTGATGGTCTTCCGACATGACCGGACATCATCCTATCCCATCAAGTAAGACATCGTCTTTGACCCCCACCATAGATAGCATTCCTTAAGAAGCATTGGTCTAGCCTCAACCGCGACTTAGTATCTAGACCCTTGCCAAGCATCCGATAAAATCGAGCATTATCCCCAAACTCCTATTGAGTGACGTGTTCCTTTAAGTGACCACATGAGCACACCACTAACTCATACCAATTTCATTTTTCCTTAATTATCCAATACAAACATCTTCCATGCTCATACTACAAACTACCGCAAGTTTCACTCTTAAAAATGCGATAAAATATTCACACACAATCGCATACGTAAAATTAACCCATCAAACTTTGCACACTTCCATTTTAAAACACCCTTGCCCTATTGGACACATAAAACATGGCATCCAAACACGACACCTCATGAATTACCATTTACATCTCAATAAAACCTTCTTTAAAAATAGCATATAGGGTTTCTAACTTGGGCAACAAATTTTCATGGCATCACAAGCTTAAAACAACATAAACATACATAGATTCATCCCAGAAATCAAGAGTAAAGCACCTAAAAATCATGACTTATCGCCCTATTATGATAGCTTATCAACCTTTAACCTATAGCTTATCATCAATCCTTCATTGCTTATCGTCTATTTAACAATAACTTGTCGCCTGTTTTCCGATAGCTTATCACTCCTTTGATGATAGCGTATCACCATTTTGTCGATGCCTTATCACCCATCTAATGATAGCTTAGCACTAAATCATTGATAGCTTATCAACCATTTTCTTGATAACCTATCAACTCTACTTATCACTTGTCGTGATACCCTATCCACAAAACCATCATTAATTAATACTAACTACAATTAACCTTAATCTAAACTACCCCTAAACGCAATTAATATCATAATTTAATATTAGGAAATTAACTCACGGTTTTACGGTAATGGCAAGTTAACAGCGACAGCAACACGATGGTGATGAGAACATAACCCTTGCAGCTCGAATAGTGACACCTATGGGGGCTGCTTGGCAAAACTTGAGGGGTGACTTGGCTTGCATGGTTCAGTAGCTTATGGTGGTGGTGGTGGTGGTGGTGGCGGCTTATGGGGATGAGGATGGTGGCATGGATGGTGTCGGTGGCACGAGCGGGTAGCAAACACGGCGCATAAGGGGCGATGATGGTGGCGATGGAGAAAAAAGGAAGAAGATGAAGAAAATGAGAGAGAGGATAGAGGAGGGTAGTCGGCCGAAGTGAGGGGGAGTGTGGAGAGAGAGAGAGAGAGAGAGAGAGAGAGAGAAAGAGGCTTAAGTGTGATGGGGTAAGATTTTCCCCCAAAAATTCTACTAACCTTCCCTATTTTCCTCTCATCCAAGCATTTTCCCTTTCGTCTTCATACTCTTCAATGCCAAAAATATTCTAAAATGGGCATTTTAGTCATTTCACAATTCTTTTGAAAAATCCAATTTTGCCCTTGAGCCCAATTGCTTGAAATGGGCTTGGCTTGGCTTGCTGGGCCTCATTGGGCCCCCAAGGCCGAATCCTATAGGTGTGAGGCCCATTGGGCTTTCGAGTGGCGTGGCCCCTTTTTCCAACTTCTAATTCTCAACCCATTAAACCTCATTCGAAAATTTTAAGCTTATCAATAAATGGAGGCAACATCCAATAGGTTGGTCTTGAAATCCTTGAAAGTTCGATACCTAATATTGAATTAAATTATATAATTAAAATCCATCAAATATAACTTTAGTGCGACCTAAACTATTGGGTGGCTTTTAAGGTTTCACGCATTTGACCCGTGATCGATAATTTTCAATCCATATTTGTGCCTCTTCAAATCATGGATAATCCTCAGGTGTCATGGGTGAGGATTCAATTACTTACCTTATGTACAAGATCAATAGAAAATTGGTTTATTGTCATTCGCAGCAAGTATCGTAATCGTGCAGAATTACCTACGAACTAACTACGTATTCATGTCGAATCGATTTATATACGTTCACTAATTGACTTATAACGACATAGTATTGTCCATTATCGATCCTTATGGTCGAGATGTCTGTCCACTATTGAATTCCTTGATCATTCGCGTTTTAATCCTTTATGACCTCTTCCAATATATTAGTTAATTCAACTATTATTGCATTGATAATATAACCATTTTGTGTACTTTGAAAGAAGCCGAATTTCAAGATATCACAGATCCACATATTTTACAATAAAATTTATCGAGTTTAACATTTCATATAGATCTCAAGTTTCTATATGTGGTCTACTCCATCCTAAGTAGTCTAGCTTTATAGTGTTCCACTGTACCATCTGCCTTAGTCTTAATCTTATAGACCCATCTACAACCTATAGCTGACTTTTCAAAAGGCAAATCAACTATTTCCTAGGTATGAGATTTGTCTAACATGTGAAACTCGTTTGTCATTACTTTCTGTCAAAGAGAATTAGTTTGAGCTTCTTTGTATATATGAGGCTCATGAAGGGAAGCGATAGTAGAGTAACAATGAAAATCACAAACAAGAGAAAAGGGAATGGCCAAAGGTGAAGAATCCGTGAATGGTGCAAACAAGTCAAGAATTGCTAAAGTAGGATTACCAAAGGTACTTGCATCAAGGTTAGGAGAAGACAACTCCAAAGAGGAAGATTTAATTGATGTATCTTCAAGAAATAGATCCATTGAAGGATTGGTAAAAAAGGAAGGAGCTAGACAAGAGTCGATGAGACGAAGTGAAGAGAAGTGTTATGTTCCCAAAAAGTAACATGATGAGATATGTGAAGACGATTAGAAACAGGATCCCAATTGATACCTTTTGTGCTTAATCCCATACCCAAGGAAACAATATAGACAAGCACGAGGTTCCAATTTCACGCGTTCATTTTGAAAAAGATGGACAAAGCAGGCAGTGACATAGACTCGAAGATATTATAACTAGGAACACTGCCATACAAACGCTCATAAGGAGAGGCAATGGAGTGTGATTGATAGTATATACAGCAGTATGAGAGGCTGAGATTAGAAGTGTGCAAACAACATCCAAAATATGTCGATGCTTACGTTCTGCTCGACCATTTTGTTAAGAAGTCCTTGGATAAGAGCAATGAATGGCAGTACCATTTTCAGAAATAATTCAAAGAAATTCCATGTCTCTAAATTCCATGCTCGACCATCTTGATGTTTTTAGAAAATTGTGTTTTGATCATAGCAACTAAATCATGGTAAATATGAGATAGTTCAGATCGATGCTTCATAAAATATAGTCATGTATAACGAGAATGATCATTCACAAAACTCACAAAGTAGCGAGATCCTCCCATAGTGGGAGTAGGAGATGAGCCCCAAATATCATAATGAATTAAATGAAATAGAGCATGAGAAACAAATTCACTAAGATCAAAAGGTAAGCTGTGATATTTTCCCAACTTACATGACAAGCAATCAAACTATTTATTGTCAACAGAACCTAAATGACCACTAGAAAACTGGTGACTTAATCTAGAAAAGGAAGTATGACTCCAACGAGAATGCCAAGTTTCAATGATACTGTGACAGCACATCTACTAAGAGCGATTGGAATCCTTAGGGAGATAAGCTCAAACAGGCATCCCACTTTACAGCCTATCCTAATTATCTATCTTATCAGTGGATCTTGCACATGGCAATGATTAGAAGAGAAATGAATATCAAATCCGAGTTCACATAGTTGACCCACAAATATCAAGTTCAAGGAGAGTTTAGAAACCACGATAGTGTCTGGTAATGACAATGTGGACATTGAAATGTTTCCTATTTAGCTAACGAGCATCTATGAGTTATCGATTATATGAATGGTAAGTGTTTTTGAAAGTAACAACTTTACCTTTAACAAACTGACGTTTGAAGTCATGTGATTACAACAGGCAAAATCAAAGAACCATGAATTAGAAGTACTTGGAGTCATAGACAGAGCAAAAGTGCTAGGATAGAAGAATTTAAGGTACCGGGTTCTCAAAGAATTGAGCAGAGATCCTCTAAAGATAAAATAACAGATGAGTTATTGGAAGAACCTCCATAGTAGCAACAATGACAAATGAGCGTGTAGGTGGAACTCTATATCTAGATTTGTTGTTTGTCCCTGAATGGCTATTGAGGTTGTCATCGATAGCAAGTGTTTGCAAGATGACCAGTTCGATGACAATGTGTGCAATATTTGCTACATAATGAGGAAGAAGTAGGTGTGGCAAGAACCACATCTATAGGAATGGATAAAAGAGGATGGCGCGCCTTTAGAGTAGCAAGCAGGGTCTCTTCAATTAATAGCTTTGAAACAACTACCTCTAGAGAAGGAAATGGATCTTGATGTAAAAATGAAGCTCATATAGGTTCAAACTCATCATTTAGCACCATCAAAAATTGTATAACACACATATGATCACGATATTTAGTGAACTTGCAAACATTGGCGGCAGCTTCCAATTGTGGCTCAGATAAAGCCAATTGATCCCAAAATAGCATGCATAGAGGATAAAAAATCATCAACATACTGACTTGTCCCTTGATGCATGCGATGCAAATTTCCTAAAAGTTGATATTGATGAATAATATCTGAGGTGGAGTAACAGCCAGTAGACAAATCCCATGCTTCCTTTGATGTATTGAGATGACCAAACTAAAGCCTAAAAGAAGGTATCAAAGTACTCCAAAACCATGTCAAAATCCGATGGTTCTTATTGTCCCACTTCTCCAAACGCTCAATATGTTTTCCTCCAATTTCATTAGCGTTCCTTGTAGGCTCCCGAATTTCCCCAATGATGTAATGCCAAAGTTTGCATCCTCTCAAAAAAACTTGACATTTCTTGAGCCCATAAAATATAATTTAATCCATTTGATACAGTTTCAATGGGTATTGGCACATCCCTTTTATCCATTGAAAATGCACTAATTAATGCATTAAACACAAAAAAACTAGTACTTGGAGTGCAAATACAGAGAAAATAACACCAAAAATGCAATCAACACGTCGAAATATCTTGAGAACCGATCGGTCAACTTCAATCAACACTAGTCAATGGTTCACTCTGGTCAATGGTCAACGGATGACGTGGCGGAGACATGGTGATGAAATGGCACTGATGTGTCGACCATGTGTCTGATGACATGCTGTATTGTCGATACAACGAATTGAATAAGTCCAAAAAAGACTTACAATATAAGGCCATGATGGTTCTAAAACGACGGCGTGTGGCAGCTAGGTTGGTGATGAAACAAGCAATCAAAGTTGTGGAGAAACAAGAGCGAAGCAATTTATTTGATTGGCGTCATGACACTTTCATGGAGCAAACATGACGTATTCGGTTGGCATTACAAAGCAAAAAAAAAAAAAAAAAACTCAAGAAAGAGGCTCTGATACCAAGCTAAGAATAGAGGAATAAAGAACTTTTGTATATTTCGATGATTTTATAATAAGGAATACAAGAGCCTATTTATAGGTTTTACAGGGAGACTATTAATAGTAATAAAATATTATTCAATCAATTACAATCAATCATAAATTTATCTAGAATATTAAAGATATCTAGAATATTAGAAATATCCAAGATATGGTAAGAATATCTAGTATTTCGTAAAGATAATCTCAATATATCTAACACAATTTATCAAAGTCGAGAACTCTGGACACTAAGCCAAGAAACTATTTTGCTGAGGACAATGAAAGTGTGAATCACAACTAGGTCGATTCTTTGACATACGGACGAAAGGAAGAGAGTTTGAATTGCCCGCCTATTATGTTTACATGTTGTCCCACACAATTAAGAATTCATCCCTACACACCATAATCTCATGCTAAATTGAAGGTACTTCAAAAGTGCACAATAAAGTTTAGGACTAATGCTCTTTTTGAACCTAGCTGCAAAAGGATTGTCAAATCAATAGAGGGGAAGAGTGTTTTCTTAACTTGTTAACCATAGATGCTATGCTTTAAACAAAAAATCTGCCGATTAAGGTGATCGAAAAAGGGTAAGTTGTGACATTTGCCTGACGTGGGATTTACCACTTCACTTGTAATGCACAAAGTTAATCCTAAGCAAACAACAAATCAGTTGATGCTAGTGCATAGTTCGTACACAAGACGTGCTAAGAACAATCTGTTGAATTTGATAGCCATATAGATGACAAAGAAATACTTTAAAACACTAGCAAAAGTGGGAAAAAGTAATTGTGCAATCACAATGGAGCCTTGGTTAGATATGATGAGCTGAATCTATCCAACTCAACTACAAATAGGAGAATTGTGATGTGTTGTCCTTTTTTTTCTTCCTTAAGCGTTTAGATTGCATTTGGCAGTTAGGATAAAACTAAATTTGATCAAATTTATTTTATCATGCATTTGGTGCATGATCATGATAGGATAAAGTCAAATATAAGTAGGATATAACCTGTATAAAATTATCCCATGAAGAAGGTGGGATAAATGTGGAATAAAGATTGATAGAATTTTTAAAATCCATAATATGAAAGATTTTTCTAATAAAAAGCTTCTAAATTAATAAAATTATATTATATTTCCATATAAATAACATTTGAATTCTAATATAATAAATTCAAAATAACAAAAATAACAACAATTTATTTTTTTTATTTAGTATTATTTTATTAATTCAATTTATTATTTAATAAAATTTGATTAAAGAATGATGGAATGGGAAAAAAGTAATAAAAAATAATAAAAAAGAGAGAAAAATGAAAAAGCAAATAAAAACAAAGCTGGCAAAAGTATCACAAAATTTTTTTACCATATGCACTTGTGTTATTTTTAGATTCATTTATATCGATATGTCGTTTATACCAAAAGATACACATGATATGATATAAATATTTCCGAATTTATTATTGTCCCATCCCAAAACTACAAGATAAGGAAATGACACGGCTATCCTTCCACACAAAGGATGCGTATCAATTATAACCAACTACCTGCTATTAAAATATATGTCTTCAGGCATATATACATATAAGATACACTAATAGATTAGTTATAATATCAGAGTTTCTATAATCCACCAAAAAGAATATGTACAATCAAAATTCAGCCAACCCAACAACTTAACAACTATATAAACAACTCCTTAAGCCATACCCCAATATATAATTCTCAAGAGTTTCCCAATAACAATCCCGTCCTACTTTTACTAACCTTAAGACCCGAAAATTTGAAAAATAAGTGGAATAAGCAACTGCAATTCAGTGAGTAATACATACCATAAAAGCATATCAAACCTCCACATTATACATTTAGAACTCAAAAACATAGTTCATTAGCACCAAAACCAAAATATAATAACTAGCATGAATAAAATGTATTATATATATTACTTCAACCTAGCTATATCATATAGTAAAATTGTCCGTTCATCCATAATATCAAAATAGGCATCACTGGTTTGGTTTAATAATCAAACTTGTCCTATCTCATATTAACGGTTCATTCCACGCTCAATATCTAACTTAAGGCCATAGAAGTAGCTCCCACAAATTTACGTTATCATGTAGCATTTAGTCCTTATCCCATGTATAGCAATAGTACAAGTCCATAAAGGTAGCTTTTACAAAGTTATGTTATTGTGTAACACTTAACATTTACTAAGCATGTCAATAGTGCAAGGCTCTAGAGGTGGTTTTCAGGTGACTCAAGTTACCATGTAGCCCTTAGCCCTTGACTATAAGACCCTTGAAGTGATTCACACGAATTTATGTTATCATGTAGCACTTAGTCATTTACCCGTTCATATCACAATTAGTTTTCTCAATACAACACATATTATCTTTCGATAGTTATCGCATAAATCAAATGTACTAAAATAGAACGTATAACTCTTCAAGAAAGGTTTATTGAATCATCCTACAGTAACTCAAAAGTACCAACCACTCTATCCAGCTTTATACAATAAATGGGTTTCACTTCCATGCATATATATATATATATATATATATATATATATATATATATATATATATATATATATATATACCTCAATACACAAATTTCACAAAACCAAAGAAGACATCAATACTGCTCACTTGGGGATGCCCCAAAATCAAATAATATACGTTACTTGAGCTATCGATCTTGCGAGCCTATCAAATAAGTGAAAAACAACATTAAATTTGGGTAACATGCTATCTCAACTATGAAACGGTTATACTATGCCTAAACGTTAACAAAATTTCTATACACTAATAAATTGCATACTCAAAGCAATTATTCAAGTTGTTTACAATGCGAAACTTGAGCACAAAAACTTGATCACACCATAACTTTCTCTATCGAACCCCATTCTAGACTTATTATCAATAGAAAGCCTTCAAACATACTACAAGAATCATAACTCTTGAAAATTGACAAAATACGTGCCCGAATATGCTAGATGCACACTATTCATCACGCGTGAGAAATTTTTTAAATTTTGTTATGGGCAAACAGTAAGTTTAAATCAAGATCCATAAAATTCTATGGCTCCACAATATCCTAAACTATCATATATATATATATATATAGACACACACACACACACATACACACATGTAGCTTAATGATATGACTCAAAAATCGAACTTCGCCATATGAATTTCCAATAATTCCGAATTTCAAATCCTAAGTGATTGAACGAACGAGGGGCACAAGTACTTACCTAACATTGTGTTACGTAATTGAGTCGGCTTGACGAGGCATCTGCGACGTAGACACGCAAACCCCCTTCCTCTTCTTCCTCGTTCTCCTCTTCCTCCTTTTTTTCCTTTCTCTCTCTCTTCTTTTCACTCTCTCCCAAAGTGGTTCGACCCTTATAAAAGAGAGCACCCACTTCTTTTTGCTTTATTGGCTAGTCAACACTTATTTTCTTTTTCTTTTTCTTGTTTCTTTCCTTTCTTGACTTTTCGAACCAGTATTTTACAATTATTATGATTTACCAAACTAGGGATAAGATATAGCAAAATCTCTAAATTTCATATTTTATCGAATCCGATCCTATCATGATTATAAATTTGAACGACTAAACGTAATCTTAAAGTGAAGAGATTCCTAGAGGCCAAACTGATCCGGACTCTCATGAAACTATCTATGGGATTAGAATCGTTGTGATGAGTTCATTATGGATGATCATGCATTCAATCTATAGTCAATCGGAAAAACTAGTTCCTATAAGCGATGTGAGTACAAAGCAATGTGCGCGGGATTCAGTTGCCTAGAAGAAGGTGAATTTCAAGTTCGACGACACCATATGACAATGGAAACCCACATTTTTATTATGTCATGTATGACTAGCCAAACTTAAATACGAGACTCTAAAAAGTAGACGGCCACAAATATACAAATCTTCAAACAAACACATAAACCAAGATCACTTGCATTATTCACATTTGCGTGGATCATTGCACATGACCTAATCACATGACTTCTCTATGACCCACCACGAGCTGACGCACACAAGATCACTCTTTGTTCTGCAACGCCTCCACGGACAAGCATGTTTAGGATCGTCTCCAACAGATATTGATCAATAATTCACAAGGAAAGAAAAGCAATCACACCACCGGCTATGGTGGCTCCGCTGGCAAGTCTTCCCCATCGTGGGGGGACCCACTGACCCCTTCTCGGAGGGCGAGGGTTCAACTCGCCACGGAGACGCTTGGCGTCTTACCCGATCCACAGGGGTGGTGGATCCTCCCGTGGGGCCCTAGGGCTTACTCTAGCCGCCCACGGCATACAAGGCTTCCCTGGGTCATCAAAAAAAAAAAAAGCAATCACAATCGGCAAATCGAGAATATCCATGGATCGAAAGGAAACAAATATGATGGAGAGGAATAAAGACCATGGAATTGACTTTCTTGATATTTACTATCCACCGATTCCTCCATGATGGCATCTCCATGATCATAAATTTCGAGCAAGAAGCAGAGGGATGTAGAAAGCAAACAAATTCTCGAAGGAAAGGTTGAAAATTGAGGGAAAGAGTATGAATCTGATTGGGAGGAATCAGTGAAGCATCGACAGAGATTAATACTCATGGAATGAGCTGGCCAATCGTGATTTGTTATCTTGCTCTTGCTTTCTTAAGCATGTAGGGTGTGAAGCAGATTCATAATCAAGCAATGATATGCCCAAGCGGTTTGCCAATTTCTAGAGGGCGAACCAATCAAGACTCTCATCCGAGTGAGGTATACAATATATAGGATTAGTCGTCACAATAAGTTCATTACGAGATGATCATGCATTCCATCCATAGTGAATTGAAAAAGCTTTTTCCTACAAGTGATGCGAGCACAAAGCGATGCGCGCAGGATTCGATCACTTAGAAGAAGGCGAATTTCGTGTTCAGCGATATCGTATGACAACGGAAACCACGATTTTATCATGTCATGTAATGAGCAGGCAAACTCAAGAACAGGACACTAAACAGCAGACACCCACAAATATTCTGATCTTCAAGCAGACACATAAACAAACTTCAGAAAATAGTGAAGAGACGAGACTTGTATCCCACTCGGAATATGCTCAAACAGTTGCAATTGGACCCAAATTGATGGATGACTCCATGGTCTTCATGGCCTCAAACCTTGGCTCCTTAGCCTGGAACTTGAGCCCTGCATAGAGCTTCATGTAGTCCTCGAACACAAACTTGGGGTACACTTGGCCCTTCTCTTCTTTTTCCACCAACTTTGGTGCCGGGTATTGACCGCATTGCTCCCGGGGTTGTAGAATGACGCGATGGACATCCGGTTCCCATCAGACTGTGCGATCACTCGGTGCTCGATGCTCTTGTGCTTGCCATTGGTAATGACCTAATATTACCGCATGATTAAGTTGATTTATGACCTCAAATTAAGAGCATCTCGATTATGAATGCTGTGGGAGTGAAATCATCGTACACATACCTCGAGCTGGTCACCCAAGTTGATGACAATGGAGTGACGCATCGGAGGGACATCGACCCACAGGCCATCTTTGAGAAGCTGGAGGCCGCTGACCTTGTTATCCTGGAAGAGGAGGATGAGGCCGCCGGCATCGGTGTGGGCCCGGAGCCCCTTGATGAGGTCCGGCTTTGGGCACGGAGGGTAGCTGCTCACCTTGGTACCGAAGGTCGGGCCTTCCGACCCATAGAAGGCTCTCTTCAAGTAGCCTTTTTCCAAGCCAAGGTTCTCACAGAGCAAATCCAGAAGCAGCTCAGCTAGCTTCTCCAACTCTAGAGCAAACTGCGTCATTGCCTTCCTGTTGATTATAATCACAAACAAGGGCAGAACATTAGTCACAAAATTGCTGGACGCGGGCTGATTATGAAGTTTTATTCCGTACACAGCATATGCCCAAGAGAGTGTGCTGTTCGAAATTAGAGCTTGAATTTTCGATATTATGTTAAATGGCTATTTGAATGTCCAAATATGTGGGAAAATTTGAAAGGACTCAAGAGGGTCCATAATTGTTGTGTAGTTCATATCGTTACGTCTTAACAAAGTGAGCAATGTTAAATGACACCAAGGCATGATTAAAAGAAATGCTCAATGATTGATCACCGGTAATCTTCTTCGAGATTGGGGATTTCAAAGATGTTAGAGACTGGGAGATGACGGACATAGAAGGTGCTCTCCCAGTCGATGTCGTCTATCGAGGACTGAGTGTCCTCGAGCCCTTTGCTTGCCACCGTCTGCCCGAACTTTTGCTCCATGCACTTTTTGTAATGCTCCTTGTTCAGCCTCTCCAGATCGTCCAATAGTTGGTGTGATATCCCATGGTTCACCAACTGCACGGCATCATGGTACATACAAATGAGTATTATACACCGCCCCCACGAAACACAGTTTTGTCTTCATGAAATAGTTTTTGTAATTTACTTAATGGGTCGTGTAAAAAAAAAAAAAAAAAAAAAGCTTAAATACCTCAAAGAAGCCCCAATTTTCACAGGCATCTTTGATCTTGGCCATGGGGGTTCCTCTCTCCTCACCATTCAGCTTCTCCAGATCAATCACTGGGAATGACTCCATTGCTCTCTCTCTCTCTCTCTCTCTCTCTCTCTCTCTCTCTGTGAAGTTTCTTGTGTGGTTTTGAGAGGTGGAGTGAAATGGGGAGACATTTATAGGCACTGAAGGTGTGACCCACAAGGAAAATGGTCATGAATAACAAGGACAATTATCTAGAATATTCTTTTCCCCAAGGCTATGCGAATAACTTCCTTAAGTTATACATATCTTAATTTATATATTTTATCTGAGACAATCGTTATAATGTAGGTTGATGTAATCCTCACCATGATACATTGAATCATATAGAAATTTCCAATTCAATTTTTGGCCTTTTTTCCATTTCTTGATATCTTTTGGGCATTTTTAGATGGATATATAAAAACTTCACATTAATGCTCAATTTGCCTTCCATTGATACCAACTTTCATGTTTTTCCCTTAGGAAGATGTTTCGAATCGATTGCGAGGTGAGGCAAGTACGTCTGCATGACAGCTACACATAACTGCTCAGGGCATGTGGAGAGGCAAATTATGATTAATTAAGATAAAAACAAGATTGTTTTTCACTCTCGAAGCCTTTTCTTTAGTAGTACACCATTAATGTAAAAATCCTACCTAGACAAACTTATGATTTAATGTATATATGTCCTTAAATCCCTTTACGAAGGTGTGATTTTTCTTTTTTAAGATTAAATTCAAATATGTACTGTTGAAGAGTTTGGGATGTGCTTATTTGGAAAAGAGTCCCATATAGGAAGAATAGAGGATGCGAAGGATCTAGGACTAGTTGGTGATTCCGGCTCCCCAGTGTACTCGGTGGATGGGTCCAATGAAGGTGAAGGAACGCTGGAGCAAGAGCAGTTTAGTGACGAGGAGATAGAGTGGAAGGAGAATGGGAGTGATGAGGAGCCATAGTTGTTTGGCCTCACATCTATTTGTTAAAACCCGGTATTGTTTGGTTAAGCTAAGTTTGGACCGGCTTGTATGATATATAACTGGATATGTTGTATATGTATATAAGTGTGATTTGGAATTTTATAACCCTACTTTACTATCCCATTGTTTTATTATCTAGGGATTTATATTTGCTTCCGCATGCGCATATTAAAATGAATGGGCCGGCGATGCATCCTAGGACATCGCTATTATATCAACCAAGAAGGGATGGATACGTGCTGGCCGGGTCAGGACGTGATAGTTATACTACGCCTAAACGTTAACAAAACGATTCCTATACAGTAATAAATTGCATACTCAAAGCAATTATTCAAGTTGTTCACAATGCGAAGCTTGAGCACAAAAACTCATTCACACCACAACTTTCTCCTTCGAATTCCATTCTAAACGTACTTATAATAAATAGAAAGCCTTCGAACATACTACAAGAATCCTAACTCTTGAAAATCAACAAAATATGGGCCCGAATAAGCTAGACGCACACTTTCATCACACGTGGGAAACTTTTGAAATTTTATTTCAGGCAAACTGTAAGTTTAAATTAAGATCTGTAAAATTATATAGCTCTACAACATCCTAAACTATCATATATATATATATATATATATATATATATATATATTTATATATATATATAGACAAACACACACACACACACAGATACACACACGTAACTTAATGATATGACTCAAAAATCAAACTTCGCCATACAAATTTCCAATAATTCTGAATTTCAAATCCTAAGTGCGAAACTACTCCGATTGAACGAATGAGGGGCACAAGCACTTACCAAACATTGTGTTACGTAATTGAGTCAGCTTGACGAGGCATCTGCGGTGTAGACATGCAAACCCCTTCCTCTTCTTCCTCGTTCTCCTCCTCCTCCTTTTTTCCTTTCTCTCTATCTCCTTTTCACTCTCTCCCAAAGTGGTTCAACCCTTATAAAAGAGAGCACCCACTTCTTTTGCTTTATTGACTAGTCAACACTTATTTTCTTTTTCTTTTTATTGTTTCTTTCCTTTCTTGACTTTTCAAACCAATATTTTTCAATTATTGTGATTCAACAAACTATGGATAAGATATAGCAAAATCTCTAGATTTCATATCCTATCCAATCTAAATCTATCATGATTAGAAATTTGAACAACTAAACGTAACCTTAAAGTGAAGAGATTCCTAGAGGCCGAACCGATCCGGACTCTCATCTGAGTGGTGAAACTATATATGGGATTAGAATTATCATGATGAGTTCATTATGGATGATCATGCATTCAATCTATAGTCAATTGGAAAAATTAGTTCCTATAAGCGACGTGAGTACAAAGCAATGTGCGTGGGATTCAGTTGCCTTGAAGAAGGTGAATTTCAAGTTCGACGACATCATATGACAATGGAAACCCACGTTTTTATTATGTCATGTAATGACTAGCCAAACTTAAGTACGAGACTCTAAAAAGCAGACGACCACAAATATACAAATCTTCAAACAAACACATAAACCAAGATCACTTGCATTATTCACATTTGCGTGGATCATTGCACATGACCTAATCGCATGACTCCTCCATGACCCACCATGAACTGATGCACACAAGATCACTCTTTGTTGTGCAACGCCTCCACAGACAAGCATGTTTAGGATCGTCTCCTACAGATATCGATCAATAATTCACGAGGAAAGAAAAGCAATCACAATCGGCAAATCGAGAATATCCATGGATTGAAAGGAAACAAATATGATGGAGAGGAATCAAGACCATGGAATTGACTTTCTTGATATTTACTATCCACCGATTCCTCCATGATGGCATCTCCATGATCATAAATTTCGAGCAAGAAGCAGAGGGATGTAGAAAGCAAACAAATTCTCGAAGGAAAGGATGAAAATTGAGGGAATGAGTTTGAATCTGATTGGGAGGAATCAGTGAAGCATCGACAGAGATTAATACTCATGGAATGAGCTGGCCAATCGTGATTTGTTATCTTGCCCTTGCTTTCTTAAGCATGTAGGGTGTGAAGCAGATTCATAATCAAGCAATGATATGCCCAAGCGGTTTGCCAATTTCTAGAGGGCGAACCGATCAAGACTATCCTCCGAGTGAGGTATACAATATATAGGATTAGTCGTCACAATAAGTTCATTACGAGATGATCATGCATTCCATCCATAGTGAATTGAAAAAGCTTTTTCCTACAAGTGATGCGAGCACAAAGCGATGTGCGCAGGATTCGATCACTTAGAAGAAGGCGAATTTCGTGTTAAGCGATATCGTATGACAACGGAAACCACGATTTTATTATGTCATGTAATGAGCAGGCAAACTCAAGAACAGGACACTAAACAGCAGACACCCACAAATATTCTGATCTTCAAGCAGACACATAAGCAAACTTCAGAAAATAGTGAAGAGACGAGACTTGTATCCCACTCGGAATATGCTCAAACAGTTGCAATTGGACCCAAATTGATGGATGACTCCATGGTCTTCATGGCCTCAAACCTTGGCTCCTTAGCCTGGAACTTGAGCCCTGCATAGAGCTTCATGTAGTCCTCGAACACAAACTTGGGGTACACTTGGCCCTTCTCTTCTTTTTCCACCAACTTTGGTGCCGGGTATATGACCGCATTGCTCCCGGAGTTGTAGAATGACGCGATGGACATCCGGTTCCCATCAGACTGTGCGATCACTCGGTGCTCGATGCTCTTGTACTTGCCATTGGTAATGACCTAATATTACCGCATGCTTAAGTTGATTCATGACCTCAAATTAAGAGCATCTCGATTATGAATGCTGTGGGAGTGAAATCATCGTACACATACCTCGAGCTGGTCACCCAAGTTGATGACAATGGAGTGAGGCATCGGAGGGACATCGACCCACAGGCCATCTTTGAGAAGCTGGAGGCCGCTGACCTTGTTGTCTTGGAAGAGGAGGATGAGGCCGCCGGCATCGGTGTGGGCCGGGAGCCCCTTGATGAGGTCCGGCTTTGGGCACGGAGGGTAGCTGCTCACCTTGGTACCAAAGGTCGGGCCTTCCAACCCATAAAAGGCTCTCTTCAAGTAGCCTTTTTCCAAGCCAAGGTTCTCACAGAGCAAATCCAGAAGCAGCTCAGCTAGCTTCTCCAACTCTAGAGCAAACTGCCTCATTGCCTTCCTGTTGATTATAATCACAAACGAGGACAGAACATTATGAAGTTTTATTCCGTACACAGCATATGCCCAAGAGAGTGTGCTGTTCGAAATTAGAGCTTTAATTTTCGATATTATGTTAGATGGCTATTTGAATGTCCAAATATGTGGGAAAATTTGAAAGGACTCAAGAGGGTCCATAATTGTTGTGTAGTTCATATCGTTACGTCTTAACAAAGTGAGCAATGTTAAATGACACCAAGGCATGATTAAAAGAAATGCTCAATGATTGATCACCGGTAATCTTCTTCGAGATCGGGGATTTCAAAGATGTTAGAGACTGGGAGATGACGGACATGTAGGGTGCTCTCCCAGTCGATGTCGTCTATCGGGGACTGAGTGTCCTCGAGCCCTTTGCTTGCCACCATCTGCCCGAACTTTTGCTCCATGCACTTTTTGTAATGCTCCTTGTTCAGCCTCTCCAGATCGTCCAACAGTTGGTGTGATATCCCATGGTTCACCAACTGCACGGCATCATGGTACATACAAATGAGTATTATACACCGCCCCCACCAAACACAGTTTTGTCTTCATGAAATAGTTTTTGTAATTTACTTAATGGGTCATGTAAAAAAAAAAAAAAAGCTTAAATACCTCAAAGGAGCCCCAATTTTCACAGGCATCTTTGATCTTGGCCATGGTGGTTCCTCTATCCTCACCATTCAGCTTCTCCAGATCAATCACTGGGAATGACTCCATTGCTCTCTCTCTCTCTCTCTCTCTCTCTCTCTCTCTCTCTCTCTCTCTCTCTCTGAAGTTTCTTGTGTGGTTTTGAGAGGTGGAGTGAAATGGGGAGACATTTATAGGCACTAAAGGTGTGACCCACAAGGAAAATGGTCATGAATAATAAGGACAATTATCTAGAATATTTTTTTCGCCAAGGCTATGCGAATAACTTCCTTAAGTTATACATATCTTAATTTATATATTTTATCTGAGACAATCGTTAAAATGTAGGTTGATGTAATCCTCACCATGATACATTGAATCATATAGAAATTTCCAATTCAATTTTTGGCCTTTTTTCCATTTCTTGATATCTTTTGGGCATTTTTAGATGGATATATAAAAACTTCACATTAATGCTCAATTTGCCTTCCATTGATGCCAACTTTCAAGTTTTTCCCTTAGGAAGATGTTTCGAATCGATTGCGAGGTGAGGCAAGTACGTCTGCATGACAGCTACACATAACTGCTCAGGGCATGTGGAGAGGCAAATTATGATTAATTAAGATAAAAACAAGATTGTTTTTCACTCTCGAAGCCTTTTCTTTAGTAGTACACCATTAATGTAAAAATCCTACCTAGACAAACTTATGATTTAATGTATATATGTCCTTAAATCCCTTTACGAAGGTGTGATTTTTCTTTTTTAAGATTAAATTCAAATATGTACTGTTGAAGAGTTTGGGATGTGCTTATTTGGAAAAGAGTCCCATATAGGAAGAATAGAAGGAAATCGAGTGGTATAAATAAGAGAGCACTATTTCAAGTATCGTTTGAATATTACCGAACATAGAAAAATGACAATTTTGGTAAATTACATCCACATATTTGGATGGATTCGAACAACCTTTAATAATTCTTATGTTAAATGAATTAAATAACGTATTCCTTAGAAATTGGATTAATTTGGTAATTGAGTGGAAAATTACTGGGCAACAGTGTACAGCACCAAAAATATTTGGTGGGCCATATAAAGTGATAAGATTTATGAAAATGAAATAATTATATTTTTGGTTGAGGCTGACTGTGTGCCCACACACACGGCTAATTGTTTGGGTATGATTAAAGATGAGAAAGAAAGTTGTATTATGTGGCTCAGAATCCAAGAGTGCCCTCCTAGAGAATGCACGTTACTTGTGGATGAGATAAATCACCTCTGAATGACACGTGGCTCGGTGATTAGTACGTCACCTTAGAGAATGCATGTGGCTCGGTGATTTGGTATGTCGCCTTAGAAAATGCACGTGGCTCGGTGATTAGTACGTCGCCTTAGAGAATGCATGGGGCTTGGTGAATAGACATGTCGCCTTAGAGAATGCACTGGCTCGATGACTAAGTGTGTTGCCTTAGAGAATGCATGTGGCTCGGTGACTAGATATATTATCTTGGAAAAATGAATAGTATGAATTAAAAATGATCGGGGAATGGTCTGACTAACATGTAATCGACTAGGTCGATTGATCGATGATTCGATCCGACGTGATTGGGTGTTATATTTGTCAGTAAATATTGAATTGAACTGACTTGTAAGAAAGGATTGAGGTCAAGGTGAGTCATCTGACTTGTGACGTGTTTAGATAGCCCTAGTGCGTATTGGTGTCATAATCGAGTCTTAGGGGATAGAACTTGCTGACACGTAGTCTCACCCCGTTATGGGACAACTTTTCAGGTCCATAGATGGCTGCACCTCCCGTTCCTCCCGAGCAGTTTGGTATTTCGGAGGATATTTCTAAGATTGCATATCACATCCCAATATGCCACCACTCTAAGAGATTAGAGTACATTTTGGTGAAGTCCACTGTATGGGTCGATGTAGGTAAACCCACCCATGTGCCTCACGAGTACAAGTCTTGGTATAGTTACTATTAGGACGGACGAAGGGATGGTCCTATACCCGAGTCCACTGCACCCTTATACATTTTGGAGAAAGCTTTTGGTAAGGATACGGCTAACCTTGAAGGTGGAGCTGTAGAGGATGCGAAGGATCTAGGACTAGTTGGTGATTCCGTCTCCCCAGTGTACTCAGTGGATGGGTCCAATGAAGGCGAAGGAACGCTGGAGCAAGAGCAGTTTAGTGACGAGGAGATAGAGTGGAAGGAGAATTGGAGTGATGAGGAGCCATAGTTGTTTGGCCTCACATCTATTTGTTAAAACCCAGTATTGTTTGGTTAAGCTAAGTTTGGACCGGCTTGTATGATATATAACTGGATATGTTGTATATGTATATAAGTGTGATTTGGAATTTTATAACCCTGCTTTACTATCCCATTGTTTTATTATCTAGGGATTTATATTTGCTTCCGCATGCGCATATTAAAATGAATGGGCCGGCGATGCGTCCTAGGACATCGCTATTATATCAACCAAGAAGGGATGGATACGTGCTGGCCGGGTCAGGACGTGATAGCTATACTACGCCTAAACGTTAACAAAACGATTCCTATACACTAATAAATTGCATACTCAAAGCAATTATTCAAGTTGTTCACAATGCGAAGCTTGAGCACAAAAACTCATTCACACCACAACTTTCTCCTTCGAATTCCATTCTAAACGTACTTATAATAAATAGAAAGCCTTCGAACATACTACAAGAATCCTAACTCTTGAAAATCAACAAAATATGGGCCCGAATATGCTAGACGCACACTTTCATCACACGTGGGAAACTTTTGAAATTTTATTTCGGGCAAACTGTAAGTTTAAATTAAGATCTGTAAAATTATATAGCTCTACAACATCCTAAACTATCATATATATATATATAGACACACACACACACACACACACACACACACACACACACACACACACACACACACACACAGATACACACACGTAACTTAATGATATGACTCAAAAATCGAACTTCGCCATACAAATTTCCAATAATTCTGAATTTCAAATCCTAAGTGCGAAACTACTCCGATTGAACAATGAGGGGCACAAGCACTTACCAAACATTGTGTTACGTAATTGAGTCAGCTTGACGAGGCATCTGCGGTGTAGATGTGACAGTCTGATTTTTCCACTTCTGTTTTCAATGAAATGAATCGGGCTTTTCATCGATGTGCCTATAGCGTTATTCTCTGAGCTGATCACTCATGAGATAATTAGACTAATCAGGAAAGTTATTAAAGAATTTTGATGCAACCGACTTGAGATTTCGACCACAGGTTAGTGCACCAAAAATTCCCAAAAACTAACTGATAGTTTAAGTTACGCTAAAATCACATTTGACTGAAATTAACCGAGGAAATGATGTCGATTACAGAAATTAAGAATTTTCACGTGTCACAATTAATCCCGGGGAATGTTGTTGCATCTTTCCAAATTTTATGGACGATAGGAATTATTAACGGAAAAGAGGCAAGAATAACAAATTAAAAGAATAAAAAGGAAATGCCACTTTTTAAATAGGTTTTGGGCATTTAATATGAGACAATTGGAAAAAGAGTTATAGAAGTGTAAAAGAGGTATTATAAGTTGTTACTAAGGGACTTGACCCTATTGATTTAGATGTTAGATTGGTAATTAAAGAAAAAAAAAAAAGTCTCCTCAAAATGAAATTCGTAGGAATCCCTCTCTCCTACAATTTCACCTCAATTTCCTTGTTATTTAATGGAGATAGACTTGGAAAAGATAGGGGGACCTAAGGTAGTAATGGAGAGCCATTTTTCCATGGAAAATTAGGCCAAATGCTGAGCAAATGGCTGAGTAAAGGCTGAATAACTTCTCTGTAATTACTTCTCCTTTTCCCTCATCTCTTCTTGCCGTAGGAAACCGAAATGCAGCAGCAAATGGCTGAGTGAATGCTAAGTAATGTATCTGCAATTACTTCTCCTTTTCCCTCACCTCTTCTTGCCATAGGAAACCGAAATGCAGCAGCAAATGGCTGAGTGAATGCTAAGTAATGTATCTGCGATTACTTCTCCTTTTCCCTCTCCTCTTCTTGCCGTAGGAAACCGAAATGCAGCAGCAAATGGCTGAGTGAATGCTGAGTAATTTATTTGCAATTACTTCTGCTTTACCCTCTTTTCTTCTGCACTCATTTCTTCTCCCCTGCTGCCGTGCACTTGTCTCTCTCTTTCCCTTATCTAGCCTTACAACAATTTCCTTTCCCTTTTACAGCCATAAAAAGCCTTGTCTTCTTCTCCTTTAAGTTAGTTTATTCAGCCATTCTTGCTCCCTCTTTGGACGACAAAACAGCAACTGAACAGCAAGGTCTCGAGCATTCCTCCCTCCTCAAGAAAATCCAGGACTTTGTGTGCTGCTGTGGTGGTCGCTCAACGACACCTCCAGCCGTTGTGCCGGGTCCAAATCATCGTCAAAAAACCTCCAGGGCTGTCCTTGTGTTGCCGTCCGGCCACAAGTGAGGATCGCCATTAGATTTATCGGTAAGTCGTCTCCTAAACGTAGATTAGGGGCTGAGTACATTCTTTAGGAATTTTTATGTGGAGGAACTATGTAGATGAAGTTATATGTGGATGAATATTACTTAGGGATGCTATAATGGCCATAGAAAAGTTTAGATAGGATTTATGGAGCAAAATAAAAGTCGTGGAGAGAGATTTGGAATAGAACAGAGGCTGTTTTCTGAAACAGTTTCCAGGACATGTATGTTTTGCTAATTTCGTGGACAACTTTGTGATGTGATTTTGAAGAAATTTCCTTCTGAAGAAATGTTTTGGACATCCTAAATAATAACATATATTTTTCTCAGAATTTTTAGAAATTAAAAAGGTGACGATTTTAATGACGTCACCCTCGGAACAGTATTTCGGACAGTCCAGTAACCCGTGACCTGCCATGATTCCAAGGGTTGTTACCTACCTTTAGAGGTAGAATTTCCAATTGGTTCCTTCATGAAAGTTGTTCCTTACAACTTCTAATATTACATACTCGAATTTCAAATTAAATGAACAATATTTCGACCCAAAACCGAACTGATTTTGATGAGTTAGACTCTCTGGAACTGGACCCGATTTTTGTGCTGGATGGAAGAAATTTCTGGGCCGAATCCAGAGGGATCTGGATCTCGGTGTCTTCATGAAAAATGTTTGTTTATATGTTTTCTAGCACGTGTCTGAATTTGAGAATTTTTCGAGATCATTTGAGTGAATTTCTGACTGTGACACTGGAAGAACGTTATTGGACAGCTTTCTGTAAATTTGGGTGAATAAGAGTATATGCTTGTTTTGAAGAATTCTTACTATGAAATTGCTCAATTGATGCTGTGGATGCTGTGTATAATTGATTATTGAAATGTGGCATCTATCATATGCATTCACGACATGATTCCGTCACGTGCCTTTGGGGCCGGACGATGCTCCTTCGGGAATGCCCCACGTCAACGGATGCCGGTCGCAGTGGATGCTGGGCCGATGCTCCTTAATTGGAATGCCGTCTAGATGTAGACGTTGCCGCGCTCAATGGTGTGAGGCGAAGCCCGGTTATACCGGATAACTGTTATCTGTTAAAAATTGACCACGGTCAATGATCTGACATCTGCATCCCTATCTGTATGTGCATTGAATTATTCAACTGCTATAAATGTCAATGTGATATTGTATGATTGAATGCCACTAACGTGCAGGAAAGTGCAAGTGACGAGAAAGGGTAAGAAGGGTGACTAGGTTGCATGTTATATGTACCCTTCTCCTAATCTGGGTTTAGTAGATTGACTTGCTGAGATGTGATCTCACCCCTTAGTGGGCTAACATTTTCAGGTCCCTAGACAAAGGAAGGCCAGGTCGTGTACAAAGTGGTTTGCGGGGAAGGAAAAATAGAAGTCTTTCTACCTTCACCCGGGTGATGACGGGTCTTCCGTCGAGGCTGGGAATGGGTGACAGTTTACCCTAGAAGGGTTGAGGAGTATGATAATATATTAACGAACCTCGGTTTTGTAAATAGAAGCTTAACTTATAAGAAATCAAACAACTTCACTTTTTTGTATTAGACCTTGGAGTGTTAAACTGGTTTGTATTTAAGTACTACTTTATTGTAGGTGTGGTTGTGAAAATACTATCCTACGTTTCTATCCCACTGTTATGTTGTATGGAGATTGTTTTACGTTTCCGCATGTGCATAATAATCAATGGGTCGGCGACACTCCCTGGGACGTCGCAAAATTATATCGACCACGGAGGGATGTGCATGTACTCGGAGTTCGGGTCGTGACAGTAGACATGCAAACCCCCTTCCTCTTCTTCCTCGTTCTCCTCCTCCTTCTTTTTTTCCTTTCTCTCTCTCTCTCTCCTTTTCACTCTCTCCCAAAGTGGTTCAACCCTTATAAAAGAGAGCACCCACTTCTTTTGCTTTATTGACTAGTCAACACTTATTTTCTTTTTCTTTTTATTGTTTCTTTCCTTTCTTGACTTTTCAAACCAATATTTTTCAATTATTGTGATTCACCAAACTATGGATAAGATATAGCAAAATCTCTAGATTTAATATCCTATCCAATCTAATTCTATCATGATTAGAAATTTGAACAACTAAACGTAACCTTAAAGTGAAGAGATTCCTAGAGGCCGAACCGATCCGGACTCTCATCTGAGTGGTGAAACTATATATGGGATTAGAATCGTCATGATGAGTTCATTATGGATGATCATGCATTCAATCTATAGTCAATTGGAAAAATTAGTTCCTATAAGCGATGTGAGCACAAAGCAATGTGCGTGGGATTCAGTTGCCTTGAAGAAGGTGAATTTCAAGTTCGACGACATCATATGACAATGGAAACCCACGTTTTTATTATGTCATGTAATGACTAATCAAACTTAAGTACGAGACTCTAAAAAGTAGACGACCACAAATATACAAATCTTCAAACAAACACATAAACCAAGATCACTTGCATTATTCACATTTGCGTGGATCATTGCACATGACCTAATCGCATGACTCCTCCATGACCCACCACGAACCGATGCACACAAGATCACTCTTTGTTGTGCAACGCCTCCATAGACAAGCATGTTTAGGATCGTCTCCTACAGATATCGATCAATAATTCACGAGGAAAGAAAAGCAATCACAATCGGCAAATCGAGAATATCCATGGATTGAAAGGAAACAAATATGATGGAGAGGAATCAAGACCATGGAATTGACTTTCTTGATACTTACTATCCACCGATTCCTCCATGATGGCATCTCCATTAGGGGTGAGCGTGGTTCCCAGGTAGAACCAGGAACCGGAGAACCGAACCAGAGGTTCCGGTTCATTTCCCGGTTCTAAGGGGACCAGTTCCGGTTCCCGGTTCTCTTTTTCTGAGAACCGGCGGTTCCGGTTCCGGTTCCGGTTCTTATGGGAATCGGAACCGGAGGAACCGAACCGGCCAACTTTAAAAAAAAAAAAAAAAAAACCCCCACCCACGTGATTTCCCCCATTTCTATTCATTTTCCCCCCTTTCCCTTTCTTTTTCTCTCTCTTTCTTTTCTCCCCTTTTTCCCCCTCACGTCACTTCCTGCCCCCCAACTTTTCTCTCTCTCTCTCTCTCTTCTCTTTCCCCCTCTCTTACGCCAAAACCCTCCCCCTTCCCCTTCCTCTCTTCTCCCGCCGAAACCCTCCCTTCCTCTCTTCTTCTTCTTCTTCTTCTTCTTCTTCTTCTTCTTCTTCCTCCCGCTGGTTGCTGCTTCACCCACTGCCACACCGCCGCCCCACGCCCTACTCACCACCACCTCTTGGCCACCGAGCCCCCACCACCCACCACTCGTCCAACGAGCCGTCTCGCCGTTGAGCCCGATGAGCTGTCGCGCCGTCCGCGCCGCCGTGAGGCACCGTCGTCGTCCCCAAGCCACTGTCACCACCTCTTGCCGCCGCTCGCTCGGCCGTTCAGGCCGTCGTTGCTCTAAACCGTCACCATCTCTGCTCGAACCGAGCTCTTCCCCCCTTGGCCGTGGGTTGAGCCGCAACCGCCGCTCTCTTCGCTGTGCCGTTGGTGCCGCCATTGGTGCCGTGAGACTCGTGCCTTCTTCGCCATCGTGCCGTCATCGCCGCATGCTCGCCATCGCCAGACCTCCCTCGACACCGCTGCTGGACGCCGTCACCCCTCGCTCGCCTCGCCGCTCAAACGTAATTCCAGGTATCTTTTTTATAGAGGATTTGGAATGTGAAAGTAGTAGATAGCTTTATCCTTATTATTATGCCAATTTCCCTTGATTCTCTCTCTTAACTTTAAAAATTGTTGAGCTCCTTTCTGGTTCATTGTGTACATTTTGAACATTAAGGTTACATGCTTTGGCTTCTGCCCAGGGTCCCAAACCCAGATTCGGTTGTGGTTGTTCATACCCTTTAGGGGTGTTCTCTGCTAGAAACTTGGTACAAAACCAGCAGGGGAACTTCAAAGGTTCAAGGCTGATATCATCTAGGAAAGAACTTCCCGAATCCCTAACCGTCAAGAATGATGAAATTGAACCACTCTCATCTACAAGATGTCGGGTCTTTACAAGATCTAACAAAATGGTATTGTATCCACCCAGCTCTAAATTTTACTGTCATGATCATCATTTCAATTGTCTGCCAGTAATTACATGATCTGTTTGAGTTGTGATGTGTGCTCATTCACTTCTCGAGAAAATGAAGAACCAAAGTCTCATCGTCCAATGGGGCCAACGCATCATTCTCTTCAAGAAGTGATTAACATGTGTAATTTGGAAGTAATTTTTCTACTATAACAACCCCTTCTAGTTGGAGACCTTTTTCTCTACTTTACATATTGATGGTCATAGTAGTGTTTTACAGATTTCTTCTTTTCTTTTGCAGAAACAAAATGATTCTACAATTTTTACGTCATTAAAGGAACGGCTTCACCTCTTACAAGTACGTTTGCTCCTCCAATTTTTATCATTGCATTTTGCTTGATGTGTCTTTCATAATGGCTAATATTAAATTACTGTTTCGGAGGACGAGAAAAGCATCGAATATGTTTCAAGAAAATCTGGTATACATGGATGGGGACTCTTTGCTCAAAGAAATATTCAGGAAGGAAAAATGGTACTTTCTTGTGAAAAGTACCTCATTATTTGCATGTTATGCTTTAGTTGGACGGAAATGCCGTATTTGTCATCATGCTTTTCATTTATTCTTGGAAATGGAAGACATGATAAAAAGAGATAAGTACAGCGATTTGTATTCTCAATGTTTTTCGTTTTTTCATTATCATAAAGAGTGGACTTTCTGTGGAGGCCTTAGAAGATTGGGTACATCTTATTTATGTTTTGCTATTCCCTAAGACTTGTCTCCTCTGCTATGGTGTGCTCTTTTCAGCTCTATCTGAGAAATCATATGAGAGTACCAGTGCCATATGCCTATTTAAAAGTGACATGAGATTGACACAAGACTTGTTCGTTTATAGGTTGCTGAATACCGCGGTGAGCAGGTGAGACGCAATGTGGCAAATCTTAGAGAGGCAACTTATCACAGAGAAGGGAAAAGATTGTTATGTAAGACTAAAATTCCTTCTTGTGTGCACTGCAGTTTGCCATTTCATTTTAGTTTTAAGAAAATTCAAGTTTGACTTACAACTGAGCTCCAGCCTTTTGTGGTTGAGCCTACCTGATGGAATTTTTGCATTTGTACAATTCTGTTTGATTATAATATATTTGAGAAGTGTTCACTTGGATAGTTCTGGTGTCAATAATAAATGTATGACATGGTGTGCTCTGTTACACAAGTAGAGTATTGCCCATCATGTTTGTGCTCTTCTAAAGCGAAATGTGTCCAAGATCTCCATCACTATTTTCACATTTTAATTGATCCATTTACTCGTTGCTTGTTGAGGATGCATAGCGCCTGTGGGTTCAGGAAGTGTGTTTCTTCATGATTTTCCCTCCCAAAGCTTTGTCTCTTTGGCTCATTAGGTTCATTGATTAGCATTGAAATCATGATCTGCATTATCTGTCAGTTTGTCTTCTAAACATGATAAGACATTGTGTACCTCTTCAAGATCAGTGAAGAACTTGTAATCGACACCACAAATAAAGGGAATATAGCTCGGCTAGTTAATCATTTGGTAAGTTCCAATAGAAGCATTTTTTTTTTTAACTAAAAATGAAACAAAAAAAAAATGGAACCTGTTGGAACCTGTTGGAACCTGGAACAGACCCCGGAACCTGTGACAGGGTAGGTTCCAGGTTCTTGATTCTGACGGGTAGGTTCCAGGTTCCAAATTTTTTGGAACCTATACCCGAGGGTAGGTTCCAGGTTCCAAGCGAAACCTGTGAGGAACCGGGAACCGCTCACCCCTAACTCCATGATCATAAATTTCGAGCAAGAAGCGGAGGGATGTAGAAAGCAAACAAATTCTCGAAGGAAAGGATGAAAATTGAGGGAAAGAGTATGAATCTGATTGGGAGGAATCAGTGAAGCATCGACAGAGATTAATACTCATGGAATGAGCTGGCCAATAGTGATGTGTTATCTTGCTCTTGCTTTCTTAAGCATGTAGGGTGTGAAGCAGATTCATAATCAAGCAATGATATACCCAAGCGGTTTGCCAATTTCTAGAGGGCGAACCGATCAACACTCTCATCCGAGTGAGGTATACAATATATGGGATTAGTCGTCACAATAAGTTCATTACGAGATGATCATGCATTCCATCCATAGTGAATTGAAAAAGCCTTTTCCTCCAAGTGATGCGAGTACAAAGCGATGCGCGCAGGATTCGATCACTTAGAAGAAGGCGAATTTCGTGTTCAGCGATATCGTATGACAACGGAAACCACGGTTTTATTATGTCATGTAATGAGCAGGCAAACTCAAGAACAGGACACTAAAAAGCAGACACCCACAAATATTCTGATCTTCAAGCAGACACATAAACAAACTTCAGAAAATAGTGAAGAGACGAGACTTGTATTCCACTAGGAATATGCTCAAACAGTTGTGATTGGACCCAAATTGATGGATGACTCCATGGTCTTCATGGCCTCAAACCTTGGCTCCTTAGCCTGGAACTTGAGCCCTGCATAGAGCTTCATGTAGTCCTCGAACACAAACTTGGGGTACACTTGGCCCTTCTCTTCTTTTTCCACCAACTTTGGTGCCGGGTATATGACCGCATTGCTCCCGGGGTTGTAGAATGACGCGATGGACATCCGGTTCCCATCAGACTGTGCGATCACTCGGTGCTCGATGCTCTTGTACTTGCCATTGGTAATGACCTAATATTACCGCATGATTAAGTTGATTTATGACCTCAAATTAAGAGCATCTCGATTATGAATGCTGTGGGAGTGAAATCATCGTACACATACCTCGAGCTGGTCACCCAAGTTGATGACAATGGAGTGACACATCGGAGGGACATCGACCCACAGGCCATCTTTGAGAAGCTGGAGGCCACTGACCTTGTTGTCCTGGAAGAGGAGGATGAGGCCGCCGGCATCAGTGTGGGCCCGGAGCCCCTTGATGAGGTCCGGCTTTGGGCACGGAGGGTAGCTGCTCACCTTGGTACCGAAGGTCGGGCCTTCCGACCCATAAAAGGCTCTCTTCAAGTAGCCTTTTTCCAAGCCAAGGTTCTCACAGAGCAAATCCAGAAGCAGCTCAGCTAGCTTCTCCAACTCTAGAAAAAACTGCTTCATTGCCTTCCTGTTGATTATAATCACAAACAAGGACAAAACATTAGTCACAAAATTGCTGGACGCGGGCTGATTATGAAGTTTTATTCTGTACACAGCATATGCCCAAGAGAGTGTGTTGTTCGAAATTAGAGCTCGAATTTTCGATATTATTTTAGATGGCTATTTGAATGTCCAAATATGTGGGAAAATTTGAAAGGACTCAAGAGGGTCCATAATTGTTGTGTAGTTCATATCGTTGTCTTAACAAAGTGAGCAATGTTAAATGACACCAAGGCATGATTAAAAGAAATGCTCAATGATTGATCACCGGTAATCTTCTTCGAGATCGGGGATTTCAAAGATGTTAGAGACTGGGAGATGACGGACATGGAAGGTGCTCTCCCAGTCGATGTCATCTATCGGGGACTGAGTGTCCTCGAGCCCCTTGCTTGCCACCATCTGCCCGAACTTTTGCTCCATGCACTTTTTGTAATGCTCCTTGTTCAGCCTCTCCAGATCGTCCAACAGTTGGTGTGATATCCCATGGTTCACCAATTGCACGGCATCATGGTACATACAAATGAGTATTATACACCGCCCCCACCAAACACAGTTTTGTCTTCATGAAATAGTTTTTGTAATTTACTTAATGGGTCGTGTAAAAAAAAAAAAGCTTAAATACCTCAAAGAAGCCCCAATTTTCACAGGCATCTTTGATCTTGGCCATGGTGGTTCCTCTATCGTCACCATTCAGCTTCTCCAGATCAATCACTGGGAATGACTCCATTGCTCTCTCTCTCTCTCTCTCTCTCTCTCTCTCTCTCTCTCTCTCTCTCTCTCTCTCTCTATGTGAAGTTTCTTGTGTGGTTTTGAGAGGTGGAGTGAAATGGGGAGACATTTATAGGCACTAAAGGTGTGACCCACAAGGAAAATGGTCATGAATAATAAGGACAATTATCTAGAATATTTTTTTCACCAAGGCTATGCGAATAACTTCCTTAAGTTATACATATCTTAATTTATATATTTTATCTGAGACAATCGTTATAATGTAGGTTGATGTAATCCTCACCATGATACATTGAATCATATAGAAATTTCCCATTCAATTTTTGGCGTTTTTTCCATTTCTTGATATCTTTTGGGCATTTTTAGATGGATATATAAAAACTTCACATTAATGCTCAATTTGCCTTCCATTGATGCCAACTTTCAGGTTTTTCCCTTAGGAAGATGTTTCGAATTGATTGCGAGGTGAGGCAAGTACGTCCGCATGACAGCTACACATAACTGCTCAGGGCATGTGGAGAGGCAAATTATGATTAATTAAGATAAAAACAAGATTGTTTTTCACTCTCGAAGCCTTTTCTTTAGTAGTGCACCATTAATGTAAAAATCCTACCTAGACAAACTTATGATTTAATGTATATATGGAAGGTGTGATTTTTCTTTTTTAAGATTAAATTCAAATATGTACTGTTGAAGAGTTTGTGATGTGCTTATTTGGAAAAAAGTCCCATATAGGAAGAATAGAAGGAAATCGAGTGGTATAAATAAGAGAGCACTATTTTAAGTGTCATTTGAATATTACCAAACATAGAAAAATGACAATTTTGGTAAATTACATCCACATATTTGGATGGATTCGAACAACCTTTAATAATTCTTACGTTAAATGAACTAAATAATGTATTCCATAGAAATTGGATTAATTTGGTAATTGAGTGGAAAATTACTGGGCAACAGTCTACAGCGCCAAAAATATTTGGTGGGCCATATAAAGTGATAAGATTTATGAAAGTGAAATAATTATATTTTTGATTGAGGCTGACCGTGTGCCCACACACACGGCTAATTGTTTGGGTATGATTAAAGATGAGAAAGAAAGTTGTATTATGTGGCTCAGAATCCAAGAGTGTCGTCCTAGAGAATGCACGTTACTTGTGGATGAGATAAATCACCTCTGAATGACACGTGGCTCGGTGATTAGTACGTCACCTTAGAGAATGCATGTGACTCGGTGATTTGGTATGCCACCTTAGAAAATGCACGTGGCTCGGTGATTAGTACGTGGCCTTAGAGAATGCACTGGCTCAATGACTAAGTGTGTTGCCTTAGAGAATACATGTGGCTCGGTGACTAGATATATTATCTTGGAAAAATGAATAGTATGAATAAAAAATGATCGGGGAATGATCTGACTGACATGTAATCGACTAGGTCGATTGATCGATGATTCGATCCGACGTGATTGGGTGTTATATTTCTCAGTAAATATTGAATTGAACTGACTTGCAAGAAAGGACTGAGGTCAAGGTGAGTCATCTGACTTGTGACGTGTTTAGATAGCCCTAGTGCGTATTGGTGTCATAATCGAGTCTTAGGGGATAGAACTTGCTGACACGTAGTCTCACCCCGTTATGGGACAACTTTTCAGGTCCATAGATGGCTGCACCTCCCGTTCCTCCCGAGCAGTTTGGTATTTCGGAGGATATTTCTAAGATTGCATATCACATCCCAATATGCCACCACTCTAAGAGATTAGAGTACATTTTGGTGAAGTCCACTGTATGGGTCGATGTAGGTAAACCCACCCATGTGCCTCACGACTACAAGTCTTGGTATTGTTACTATTAGGACGGACGAAGGGATGGTCCTATACCCGAGTCCACTGCACCCTTATACATTTTGGAGAAAACTTTTGGTAAGGATACGGCTAACCTTGAAGGTGGAGCTGTAGAGGATGCGAAGGATCTAGGACTAGTTGGTGATTCCGGCTCCCCAGTGTACTCGGTGGATGGGTCCAATGAATGCGAAGGAACGCTGGAGCAAGAGCAGTTTAGTGACGAGGAGATAGAGTGGAAGGAGAATGGGAGTGATGAGGAGCCATAGTTGTTTGGCCTCACATCTATTTGTTAAAACCCGGTATTGTTTGGTTAAGCTAAGTTTGGACCGGCTTGTATGATATATAACTGGATATGTTGTATATGTATATAAGTGTGATTTGGAATTTTATAACCCTGCTTTACTATCCCATTGTTTTATTCTCTAGGGATTTATATTTACTTCCGCATGCGCATATTAAAATGAATGGGCCGGCGATGCGTCCTAGGACATCGCTATTATATCAACCAAGAAGGGATGGATACGTGCTGGCCGGGTCAGGACGTGATAGTTATACAACGCCTAAACGTTAACAAAACGATTCCTATACACTACTAAATTGCATACTCAAAGCAATTATTCAAGTTGTTTACAATGCGAAGCTTGAGCACAAAAACTCATTCACACCATAACTTTCTCCTTCGAATTCCATTCTAAACGTACTTATAATAAATAGAAAGCCTTCGACCATACTACAAGAATCCTAACTCTAGAAAATCAACAAAATATGGGCCCGAATATGCTAGACGCACACTTTCATCACATGTGAGAAACTTTTGAAATTTTATTTCGGGCAAACTGTAAGTTTAAATTAATATCTATAAAATTATATAGCTCTACAACATCCTAAACTATCATATATAGACGCACACAGATACACACACGTAACTTAATGATATGACTCAAAAATCGAACTTCGCCATACAAATTTCCAATAATTCTGAATTTCAAATCCTAAGTGCGAAACTACTCCGATTGAACGAATGAGGGGCACAAGCACTTACCAAACATTGTGTTACGTAATTGAGTCAGCTTGACGAGGCATCTGCGGTGTAGACATGCAAACCCCCTTCCTCTTCTTCCTCGTTCTCCTCCTCCTCCTTTTTTTCCTTTCTCTCTCTCTCCTTTTCACTCTCTCCCAAAGTGGTTCAACCCTTATAAAAGAGAGCACCCACTTCTTTTGCTTTATTGACTAGTCAACACTTATTTTCTTTTTCTTTTTATTGTTTCTTTCCTTTCTTGACTTTTCAAACCAATATTTTTCAATTATTGTGATTCACCAAACTATGGATAAGATATAGCAAAATCTCTAGATTTCATATCCTATCCAATCTAATTCTATCGTGATTAGAAATTTGAACAACTAAACATAACCTTAAAGTGAAGAGATTCCTAGAGGCCGAACCGATCCGGACTCTCATCTGAGTGGTGAAACTATATATGGGATTAGAATTGTCATGATGAGTTCATTATGGATGATCATGCATTCAATCTATAGTCAATTGGAAAAATTAGTTCCTATAAGCGACGTGAGTACAAAGCAATGTGCGTGGGATTCAGTTGCCTTGAAGAAGGTGAATTTCAAGTTCGACGACATCATATGACAATGGAAACCCACGTTTTTATTATGTCATGTAATGACTAGCCAAACTTAAGTACGAGACTCTAAAAAGCAGACGACCACAAATATACAAATCTTCAAACAAACCCATAAACCAAGATCACTTGCATTATTCACATTTGCGTGGATCATTGCACATGACCTAATCGCATGACTCCTCCATGACCCACCATGAACTGATGCACACAAGATCACTCTTTGTTGTGCAACGCCTCCACAGACAAGCATGTTTAGGATCGTCTCCTACAGATATCGATCAATAATTCACGAGGAAAGAAAAGCAATCACAATCGGCAAATCGAGAATATCCATGGATTGAAAGGAAACAAATATGATGGAGAGGAATCAAGACCGTGGAATTGACTTTCTTGATACTTACTATCCACCGATTCCTCCATGATGGCATCTCCATGATCATAAATTTCGAGCAAGAAGCGGAGGGATGTAGAAAGCAAACAAATTCTCGAAGGGAAGGATGAAAATTGAGGGAAAGAGTATGAATCTGATTGGGAGGAATCAGTGAAGCATCGACAGAGATTAATACTCATGGAATGAGCTGGCCAATCGTGATTTGTTATCTTGCTCTTGCTTTCTTAAGCATGTAGGGTGTGAAGCAGATTCATAATCAAGCAACGATATGCCCAAGCGGTTTGCCAATTTCTAGAGGGCGAACCGATCAAGACTCTCATCCGAGTGAGGTATACAATATATAGGATTAGTCGTCACAATAAGTTCATTACGAGATGATCATGCATTCCATCCATAGTGAATTGAAAAAGCTTTTTCCTACAAGTGATGCGAGTACAAAGCGATGCGCGCAGGATTCGATCACTTAGAAGAAGGCGAATTTTGTGTTCAGCGATTTCGTATGACAACGGAAACCACGGTTTTATTATGTCATGTAATGAGGAGCTAAACTCAAGAACAGGACACTAAAAAGCAGACACCCACAAATATTCTGATCTTCAAGCAGACACATAAACAAACTTCAGAAAATAGTGAAGAGACGAGACTTGTATCCCACTCGGAATATGCTCAAACAGTTGCAATTGGACCCAAATTGATGGATGACTCCATGGTCTTCATGCCTCAAACCTTGGCTCCTTAGCCTGGAACTTGAGCCTTGCAGAGCTTCATGTAGTCCTCGAACACAAACTTGGGGTACACTTGGCCCTTCTCTTCTTTTTCCACCAACTTTGGTGCCGGCTATATGACCGCATTGCTCCCGGGGTTGTAGAATGACGCGATGGACATCCGGTTCCCATCAGACTGTGCGATCACTCGGTGCTCGATGCTCTTGTACTTGCCATTGGTAATGACCTAATATTACCGCATGATTAAGTTGATTTATGACCTCAAATTAAGAGCATCTCGATTATGAATGCTGTGGGAGTGAAATCATCGTACACATACCTCGAGCTGGTCACCCAAGTTGATGACAATGGAGTGACGCATCGGAGGGACATCGACCCACAGGCCATCTTTGAGAAGCTGGAGGCCGCTGACCTTGTTGTCCTGGAAGAGGAGGATGAGGCCGCCGGCATCGGTGTGGGCCCGGAGCCCCTTGATGTGGTCCGGCTTTGGGCACGGAGGGTAGCTGCTCAACTTGGTACCAAAGGTCGGGCCTTCCGACCCATAAAAGGCTCTCTTCAAGTAGCCTTTTTCCAAGCCAAGGTTCTCACAGAGCAAATCCAGAAGCAGCTCAGCTAGCTTCTCCAACTCTAGAGCAAACTACTTCATTGCCTTCCTGTTGATTATAATCACAAACAAGGGCAGAACATTAGTCACAAAATTGCTAGACGCGGGCTGATTATGAGGTTTTATTCCGTACACAGCATATGCCCAAGAGAGTGTGCTGTTCGAAATTAGAGCTTGAATTTTCGATATTGTGTTAAATGGCTATTTGAATGTCCAAATATGTGGGAAAATTTGAAAGGACACAAGAGGGTCCATAATTGTTGTGTAGTTCATATCGTTATGTCTTAACAAAGTGAGCAATGTTAAATGACACCAAGGCATGATTAAAAGAAATGCTCAATGATTGATCACCGGTAATCTTCTTCGAGATCAGGGATTTCAATGATGTTAGAGACTGGGAGATGACGGACGTAGAAGGCGCTCTCCCAGTCGATCGGGGACTTGATTACACTAGTTAATCACTAATGCCCTTTCGGTACCTAATCTTGTTTAAACTCTAAGGTTTTTTGGATGTTTGGGGATTTTCCATGCGTTTTAGGAAAAATCACATTTTTTGGGTGTTTTTCTCATTTTTTGGACATAAAAGGGATTTTTGGATTTTTGGGGTATTTTTTGGAAGAATACAAGTCTTTTTTGGTATTTTATGAAAATTTTGGGCATTTTGGCATTTTTGGGGTTTTTTGGCAATTTTTGATTTTGGAAAATATTAATATATTTTAATATTTTTGGGTATTTTGGAAAATAATAATTTTTAAAAAAAAATATTTTCGGAAATAAATAATTTTGTTAAAATTTAAAACATTTTTAAAACACATTTTTTTATTTTTTGAAACTTAAAATGATTTTTAATATATTTTGAAAATAAAATACTATTTTTGAAATAAAAATACTTTAAAACCTCGACCCGGCCGGATCCACGAGTTGGATCCGCCCGGTCGACCCGTAACGCGTTCAGGCTGGCATTTTGGGGGGGAGGGGGCGCCGAAACGACGTTGGGCCGGGCATGGGTGGATTCGGCCCGACCCAACGAGCGGCGACCCACTCCTCGCCCGAAACGACGGCGTCCCTGCTCCTTTGCCCAAAACGACGGCGTGGCCGTCTACCCTGGAGACCCGAGTCCTAGGGCGAAGCCCTACCCGGATCCGGCCCAGCTTCCGACCCGACTCCCTTTGAAACGGCTAAACGACGCCGCCTCGGGGGGAACCGACCCGACCTGGCTCTGACGACCCGAGGACTCTTTCCTCGCAAAACGGCGTCATTTACAAGGGACCTGACCTGGCTCCGACCCGATCCAACACGCTCCGCAACCCGGACCCGACTTCGACCCGACTTCACTTCTCCCTACAAAACGACGTCGCGACGGCCTGACCCACTCCGTGACCCGACGACCTGACCCGTCCTCCAATACTCCCTTTACATGGAACCCTACCCGGTTCCTGGCCCGGGTCCGACTCGAAAAACCAGGAACCCTAGGGTTCCAATTTGGGGCAGCAAGGGGGCGGCGACGACGGCGACGGAGACGGTTGCGGCGGCGATGATGGCAGCGGCTGGGCTAGGGGGAGAAAGACGGCGGTGGCAACGATTCCGACGGTTACCTGCACGACGGCCTTGCGGCGGCAACTGTGGGCTTCGGCCCCTCCTTTCTCTCTCTCTCTCTCTCTCTCTCTCTCTCTCTCTGCTCCGGCAAGGTTGAGATTGGAGCTCGAGACCTTGGCCCCCCCTCTGAAATCTCTCAGCGGGGTTCCTAAGGATCGCGAGCTTCCTTCTCTTTCCCTGTCGTCGCTCTGTGTGTCGAAATCGAAGGGGGAGGGGGGTATTTATAGGCCAAGGGCGGCCGGCCGACGGGGTTCGACCGGGGAAGATCGCCATGGCTCCGGCCGGCCGAACCGGCATCCCATCCGACGCGTCCCGTCGGCCGTCTGCCCCGTCCTTGCCCACGTGCTCAACTGCTGCTCCATGTGCGCGTGCTGTTCCTCCCTGCTCTGCGCGCTCTGTGGCGCGCTTGCTCGCGCGTGCTACGTACGCGTTTCGGGCGAAGAAGACAATCCCGCGGGTCAGGCGCGGGTCGGGTGTGGGCGCGAGCTGACCCGCGGGTTTTGGGCCGCGAAGGCCTTCTAGGCCGTTGGGCCGTTTTTTCTGTTTGTCCGTTTTTTGTTTTTCTTCTTTTTTAGTTTTTTCTGGTTTTTTCGTTTTTTACTGGTTTTTTCGATTTTTATCAAAATAAAACAAAAATAAAATGAAATGAAATAAAACCTGAAGAAAATAGTAATAATTTAAAACCCCAAAAATAAAAGACCAAAAAATTATACGTCAACAGCTGCCCCTCTTTGAAGGTGAGCTCGCAGAGGTTGCATTCAAAGACAAACTGATGCCTAATTTTTACCCAGCGTGGGCAGCAGGTTATGCCTTATTTAGGACATACTATCCTAAAAGAAAAAGAGAAATATAACATTACGTACATCTAGACAGATAAGAAGATGCCTAGAGTTACTTACCGGAAATGAGTGAGATAGGGTGTGAACCCCGGGTTTTGGCGAGTATCAAGGCGTCATCTTACCTGGTGATGTGAGGAGGCTACTTTTCAGGACTCGAATCATTCTTCGGTCGCCTGTCAAAACAATAGATAATTTGTCTAGGACCCGAACTTTTCTTCAGTCGCCTTAACGGGCAATTACTTCTCCAGGACCCGAACCATTCTTCGGTCACCTGTTGGAGCAATCAGAGGGGGTGTCTCGGACCCGATCCGCTCTTCGGTTGTCGTGACGAGAAATGCGCCGACCTTTCTCGGGACATCTCATTTGGGGGTGTCTGACTTGTATCGAGAACACCAGTTGGTATCTGACCTTTCTCAGGAGATGCACCGACCTTTCTCAGGGCATCCATTTTGTGGGGGTGTTTGACCTCTGTCAAGGACAACAGTTGATACCTGACCATTCTCAGGAGATGCGCCGACCTTTCTCAGGGCATCTGCTTTGAGGGTGTTTGACTTCTGTCAAGGACACCAGTTGAAACCCGACCTTTCTCAGAGGATGCGCCGACCTTTCTCAGGGCATCTGCTCTGGGGGGTGTCTGACTTGCGTCGAGGACACCGGTTGGAACTCGACCTTTCTCGGGGGATGCGCCGACCTTTCCCAGGGCATCTGCTCTGGGGATGTTTGAATTCTGTCAGGGACACCAATTGGAACCCGACCTCTCTCGGGAGATGCGCCGACCTTTTTGGGGGCATCTACTCTGGAAAATTTTTGGACATTCACAGAGATATTAAAGAGGACAAGGATATTCACGAGTACTAACCTGACGAATATTTGGGCCTCGGCAGGCGTCCTAAGCATTGAAAGGGTACTTGGATGATCACAAGTACGAGCTTTTAGGGATACTCGAACATTCACGAGCATCGAAAGGAGTTTTTGATAACATGAAGAGCATACCTTGTGCATTTGTGAAGGTCTCTTACTTTCTGGGGATTGGGAATACAGAGAACATACCTTGGGTATTCGTAGAAGTTTCTTACCTCTTGGCAATTGAGAATACCGAGGGCGCACCTATGATATTCATGGAAGTTCCTTACCTCTTGGGGATTGGGAGTATTGAGGGCGTGCCTCGCATATTCATGAAGGTTTCTCATCTCCTAGTAATTAGGAATATCGAGGACGTACCTTGGATATTTATGAAGGTCTCTCACCTCCTGGTAATTGGAAATACCGAGGACGTACCTTGGATATTCGTGAAGGTCTCTCACCTCCTGGTTTTTGGGAATACTGAGGGCGTGCCTCGAATATTCATGAAGGCCTCCCGCCTCCTGGAATTTGGGAACACCGAGGACGTACCTCGGATGTTTGTGAAGACCTCCCGCCCTCTGGATTTTGGGAATACCGAGGACATACCTGAGATGTTCATGAAGGCCTCCCGCCTCCTGGAATTTGGGAACATCGAGGCCATACCTGAGATGTTCACGAAGGCCTCCTGCCTCCTGGAATTTGGGAACACCGAGGACGTACCTGGGATGTTCATGAAGGCCTCCTGCCTTCTGGGGACTGGGAATACCGAGTACGTACCTCGGCTATTCGTGAAGGCCTCCCGCCTTCTGGAAGTTGGGAATATCGAGGGTGTACCTCGCACATTCATGAAAACCCCCTGCCTTCTGGGAATTGGGAATACCTGAGGACATACCTTGGGTATTTGTGAAGGCCTCCTACCTTCTAGGGATTTTGGGGAATGCCGAGGACGTACCTTGGCTATCTGTGAGGGCCTCCCGCCTTCTGGATTGGGGAATATCGAGGAAGTACCTCGGGTATTCGTGAAGGTCTCTCACCTCCTGGAATTTGGGAACATCGAGGCCATACCTGAGATGTTCACGAAGGCCTCCCGCCTCCTGGAATTTGGGAACACTGAGGACGTACCTGGGATGTTCATGAAGGCCTCCTGCCTTCTGGGGACTGGGAATACTGAGGACATACCTCGGCTATTCGTGAAGGCCTCCCGCCTTCTGGAAGTTGGGAATATCAAGGGCGTACCTCGAACATTCATGAAGACCCCCTGCCTTCTGGGAATTGGGAATACCTGAGGACGTACCTTGGGTATTTGTGAAGGCCTCCTGCCTTCTAGGGATTTTGGGGAATGCCGAGGACGTACCTTGGCTATTTGTGAAGGCCTCCCACCTTCTGGAAATTGGGAATACTTGAGGATGTACCTTGGGTATTCGTGAAGGCTTCCTACCTTCTGGGTTCTGGGAATACCGGGGACGTACCTCGGATATTCGTGAAGGCTTCCTGCCTTCTGGAAATCGGGAATACCTGAGGACGTACCTTGGGTATTCGTGAAGGCCTCCTGCCTTCTGGATTCTGGGAATACCGGGGACGTACCTCAGATATTCGTGAAGGCCTCCCGCCTTCTGGAAATTGGGAATACCTGAGGATGTACCTTGGGTATTCGTGAAGGCTTCCTGCCTTCTGGATTCTGGGAATACCGGGGACGTACCTCGGATATTCGTGAAGGCCTCCCGCCCTCTGGAAATTAGGAATACCTGAGGATGTACCTTGGGTATTCGTGAAGGCTTCCTGCCTTCTGGGTTCTGGGAATACCGGGGACGTACCTCGGATATTCATGAAGGCCTCCCGCCTTCTGGATTGGGGATACCAAAGGCGTACCTAAGATACTTATGGAGGTTTCCCACTCTCTTGCAATTTAGATGTAGCGCGAGGCTTACCTAGATGGCTATAGGTACACAGACGTACAAAGTAGAGGAATATTTGGATGGACACAGATATTTGACAATATAATCAGGGACCACTCAACTGGCCCAAGTGTAAGAAAACATACCTGGGTAATTGCATATGCATGATGTGGGGGAATGCTTGAGAGATTGCTAGCATCCAATGTCATGATTTTGAGAACAACTCTGGCAGGTCCAGTGTCACAGAAATGGGGTATTCGAACAGTGGTCGATACTTTGAGATGAGAGGATACTTGGATAGTCACAAGCATCTAAACTTTAACGACAGCATGAATAGGTCGAGTGTTTAACAAAGAGGACACTTGGGTAGCGGCAAACACTCGAAAACAGGGGTAAGCTTGGGCAACTGCAGATATCAATACCTAAGGGACAAATCAAGCTGAGCACGGGCACCTAGACAGTGGTAGGTACTTAAAGATAAAGGGATACTTGGTTAGCCACAAGTATCAATATTCTGGATACAACTTAAACAAACTTGAGTGTCAATAAGAAGGAGCACCTAGACAGTGGTAGGTACTCAAAAATTTATCAAACATAAAGCTTTTGGGAGTAGGGATGGAAATATGCTTTTCGGTGATATTTCTAATTTCTATGAGCATGCTTGCTATTTGTACAATATACACATGTGTATGCAATGATCTTACATGCTGTAAATTTATAAATCAAAATGTGATTTATGCATGATGACTTTGTCAGTTCTGCATCACTTGAATTCCACTGGGGAGGATTTTGAAAGACGACCTTTGTTCAGAATGTAGATGTCTTGAGCATGCTAGATGAGGGACTTTCAGTCTGAAAAGGACTTTCCACTTACTCTCGTGGGAAAGGCTGTTTTATCCTGACCATTGATGCAGGATTTATAAGGACCACACTATCTCACTTTCATCATGTCAGCAGGGGTCCGAGTATTCTCGCAAATGATACGACTTTACCAATGTGAGAGGTCTTTTTTGGAGTTGTGATGAGGGCTGGGTAAATTGCTCATCAGAGGAGGACCAATAAAGTCGTGGCTTTGTAGGGAAGCTGTTGCATGGTTATCTCCGGGTGTTTGCAAGTCGAGGATCCTGCGAAAAGAGATAGAATAATCTTGCTCATACTTCTTTGAGCGATGCTTATAGACATATGAAATCCTACGTTAATTGAAGTGCCCCTAGTTTGAAGAGACTGTTTACAATAGGATGCCATGTAGACTTGACTCATGTGTGAAAGGGTAAGAGCTGGTGACTGCCTTGACATTTGCCACCGGTCTTTCTCCTCATAGTTGGATGAAGGTTCCATGGACCTCAACAGCAACTTCTCTTGGGAATACAGATGGCTGCATTTTTGTTTGGGGCATCGGCCTTGCTTTTACCAAGTACACTGCTTTTTATGCTCCCATTTCTTTTTTCAATTTTTTTACTCATGGGCATTGACCTTGCTTTTACTAGGTACACTGCTTTTTATGCCCTGGTTTTTTTGTCCTTGCTGCTTGAGGAACTGATCTTGACAAGTTCGAGCAAATGCCTTTTCCATCTTTTGCTAGCTCTTCTGATTATGCTGCTCGAGTGGCAGCTTCTGCTTCGCTTCCTCATGAGGGTGATTTTACAGACCCGATTGAGTTGTACAATGGTTACAAGTGTATAAAGAAATAATTGCTCTTCACGGCTCTAGGGCACTTAAATTAACGCGAGTGTTCATATGCAAATAAAGACACTCAAAGATTGATGCAAGTGCAAGCAAGAGAATTTCTATCCCTTTTCTCACCTCGTGATGCTGACTTGCCTTTGGCTTGCCCCAGTGTGGGGTGATTCTTTGACGGGGGGGAGGATAGAAATTTGGCCAGTGTATGGGGCTCAAAGCGGGCGATGGAATGCCTCCCACTATTTTGGTCATCATACTATTCGCGAGAGAACTCTTTACCCTGTAGTCATGGAATTTTTCTGCACTCATCTCACATGTGTATAAATGGGGGACTGTGTATGGGATATGGCTTGCCTGTCATCATTCTGACACGCCTCATCCAATATGCTCAATTAATCTTGTATTCTTCACTTAGTAGTCTATTTTAATATTCCTTGACAAAATCAAAGATTTAGATAGATAAAATCATCATGCACAACTCACACGGAAAAAGGCATGCAATGTATGATGTGAAAGAGTTTTGTGTTTTTCAAAAATGAATGAAGGGCTTTTTACTCAAGAAAGACTATTAACAGCTTGAAGAGTGTTTAATTAATGAAATGGTATTCACAAAAGTGTTGAAATTTGAACATCAAAAGAGGTTATTTACAAAGGGTTATTTACAGATGGGCGTCAATAAATTGCTCCTATTAGTTAGGGACATGACACATGCATGATCAGCCGGGGACCGGGGATCTGATCAGGAATTCCTATTCTTGCTTTTTGCAGAAGAGAAGCTGTGGAAGTGGCTTAAACAGTAGGGCCTAGACTGTAAACAACTTGAAGCTTGAGGGATCTCCGCCATTTGCTTTGGTGATACTTGAGATGTCATTCTGCTTTGGAAAGTTTATCAGAGTCTGACAAGACTTTCATTGATTTATTTTCCGTATCTTGGACGGCCAGGCGATCCTGTAAAAGGCAAGAGAGACTGTGTTAGTCACAAACCTTTTTTAGAAGTCGGACAATTGGAAGTGATACAACATTACTCTTCACTGGTTCACAGATGATCGGGTGGACGAGGGGGACATGAAGTCTCGTGCTTCCCACTTTGTCAGGTCGATTATTGACTTGTGGATGACGCATCCCTTTATACAAGGTCGAGCGTATTTGATGCAAGTTATTTCCGTACACTAGCTTAGCTAGTATTAATTTATCAAATCTAACCTTTGAGTTTGGTCCTTGAGTTGTGAAGTTTCCTGTCAAATAGGGAAAACACGTCAAAAATGGGTTCAGATAGTAGGGGTATTGGAAACGATACCAGATTACCCTTCCCCAGAGCTTGTCTGTGCTAGCTCTTAAGGATGCTTGAATGTTGAGGATGGCCTATTTATCTTGGCACGGTTCGGTGTTTCCTCCCGTCAGCCTTCCTCGTATGCATGACTGCCGGTCATTTTTAACACCTTCCTTCTATGGAATTTCTCCCTTTGTCCTTGGCTACAGCATTATTGAGCAAAAGTCATGTACCTCAAGCTTCTATGGAATTTGAGATGGACAATCAAAAACCTCCAATTCTGGTGGCAACTACTCTTTGGAAGAGAATGCCCCTGGAGTGAAGCTTCTGGATTTCAGAGTCATTATCTAATGTGTGGGGTCATAGATTGCCTTGACTGTCTGGATTTTCTCCCTGTTGACAGTAATCACTTTAAAGGTAGAAAAGGAATTTCTTCCTCATGCTCCTGGGTCTGTCGAGGCTGTGGCACCTGGCTGTGTCGCGTGACGAGATGGTCGTTTCGCCTAGGAGGGAGCTGGGCAGGACTGAGGCACGTCATAGATGTCTTGGTTTCAACTCTATGCCTATACCTTATTACGTTTCATTTTTGTACCTTGCGGCCGAGGATTCTTTTCATTGTTTCCCTTTTGAAAACTCTTTTTCCTTCTGTCTTGGATCATAGCGGCATTGGGCAAGGTCATGCTCCTCAGGCTTCTACGGAATTTGAGATGGGCAATCAAAAATCTCAAGTTATCTGATGGGAACTCTTCCTTGGGGAAAACATGCATCTAGAGTGTAGCTTCTAGACTTTAAAGTCACTGTCCAGGGTGCAGGCTACAGATCGCCTTGACTGCCTGGATTTTCTCCCTGTTGACATTAATTGCTTTAAAGGAGTTTCTTCCTCATGTTTCTGGGTTAGTCCGGCTGGTTGGGCATGTCGTGCGATAAGATAGTCCTTTGGCTTAGGAGGGAGCTGGGCAGGAATGAGACATATCATAGATGCCCGGATTTCAACTCTATGCCTGTACCTATTACGCTTCATCCTTTGTATCCTGTCAATAGAAGGGAGAGGTTGTTATTTTCAATATTATGTTAGGGGGATAAGACTTACCTTTTTTTGAAACAGGATGATCCTTTCAGTTTGCCCCCATTTTCTTGGAACAATGTCTTCGCGTTTGATCTATTCACATGACGTGCTAATTTCAGATGCTTTTTATCACATTAAATCAAAGGGAATGATATTCTGAGACCTAAAGTGAGAGAATTAGAGAGACAAACATGCTTAAATTTATCACAAACATGCTTAAATTTATCATCTTATTTAGACAAAGGTTTTTGGCGATGAAATACTTTTTATTTTCAAAATGCATTTTCGGGGAGAAAAAGCATGAGGAAGCCCAGCCCTCAGTATTCTCCTTGGATGAAGTTTTCTTTTCATAGTTGGATAACATCGCTGGGCAGGTTTGGAATACTTCCTCATGTTTTTCAAAACAAAGTACTGGAACTTATACATTAGAGTTCTTGGAATGAGAAAATACAACGCTAGCACACTAGACATAATAAGAAACATGACATAAAAACAAGTAAAACCCATGACAACTCTTGTGTAAGGGAATGCTTTGGTAGTGCCGGTCTTGGAGCTAAGCATCCTTGGATTCCTCGTCTTCAGCAGACTCGAAGTACTCGCATGCGATGACCACTTCATTGAAGCTACGGAAGTACAACCCGTGCAGCTAGCAGCGACAGTCGCAGGACAAGGCTTCTACAAACTGTTTTATCAACTCTTCTTCGGCCAGCTCAAGGTGGATTTGCATTATGAAAGCCCTCCATCTCTCGGCATATGTTTGGAAATTCTACATCGGTCTTCTTTCGAAGTGGGCCAAGTCTTCGCACGGTAGCTCGGTTCCGATCTGGCTTTGGTACTGATGCAGGAATGTGGAAGTTAGCTCGCTCCAATCTTCTATGAGATGAATATTTGCTGTGAAGAACCATTGTAATGCAGACCCTGTAAGGGTTTCTTGAAATGCCTGAGTTGTGAGCATTGCTGGGCCATAATACCGACTCATTTCTTCGTAAAGATATTGCAAGTGGGCCACGGGGCAAGTCGTGCCATTATACTTGTGGAGGTTGGGTATCCACATCTCTATGGGGGTGAAGATTCTACGAGAGTGAGACGGGCCTGATAGGTCTTGGTTGGGCCACTGATTTTCCCACTGCATACCCATTGTAGCGTCGAATTCTTCTTCTTCAGGGACATTGGATTCTACCGAGATTACTCCATTGCTTTCTTCGGAGTTAAAATCACTGAGGGAGGATGGGGCATTTAAGCTATTCTCACGGTCGGGCGACGAGCTCAGCACTTCGTCGGGATCGTAGAGGATAAAGATGTATTCCTCCCCTTCTGACGGGCCTTCATCTTCGGATGAGAGCGGGAAATAGTTATAGGATGAACTGTCAGTCTCGCCATCGAAATAGCGCTGGAAGTCCTTGGGATGGTATTCTAGGGGCGGGAAGTCTTCAGGATCGTACTCTAGGGGATGGCTGCCTTCAAGGTTGTATTCTTGGGAATGCTCGGAGCTTCGGTACTGTAGCTCGTCGTCGGACGATGTATCAATCTAGCTAGGCTTTCTTTTCTTGGTTCCTGGTCCGGATCTTTTGAGTAAGGCCCTATGCTTGGCTATCTTCATTTTGTTAAGGGAAGTGAGAGATATTACGGTTTCACTGTCTGAGTCACTTTCCAGATTGATAGGGGTTGGTATTCTTTGGACCCTGGCTCTTGGGGTAAGCCCGGGGAGCTGTTTTGCCATGCCCCAGTCTTGAACCGGCTCTGAATCTGTGATCTCGTACAAAGGCTCCTTGCCTTTCCAAGCGGGAAACTTTTCGGTAGCTGGGTGTTGTTCGACTGTCCATTCATTATGCAAGGCTTCACTGCTACACTTCTCTCCTGTCTCAGCAACTAGTGGCTTCTCTTGTTCCATGGTCATTAGTTTTTTGTTGGGCAAGGCTATGTTAGGGCAGACGTCGTACTCTTGGCGGAAAACATGGATTAATTCTTTCCAGGTTTTAAGGAGACTAATCTTTCTAACAATGTACCATCGTAGGGCAGGGCCGGTCAGGTCTGGCTAACATGATTGAGTCATTCTTTGCACTAGGTAGGCCTGTAGGTAAGCTTCTGGATGGGAGGTATCAGCATATTTTTCACATTCAGGTGTTTTGAATTCTTCAGGGATCTCGAAATTGGAGTAGTCAGATAAGTCGATGGGATTCTGCCCCTATAGTTGGCTTAACTTTTTCATGATCTTTTCAAATTGCTGGCTAGTTTTTAGCATATCTGTAGGGGTCACGACAGTGCTTAGGGTAATTACAGAGTTGGGCTCATCATGAGTGGATTTTATCTATCTCGAGAGCTGTTGAAGGGTAATGGACATTTGCCCTACGCCATCTTCAACGTGGGCAAGGCGATTCTACACTTCATCCTGATCAGACCCTATCGTGAAGGGCCGATCGCGGGTGGCTAACGGCTGCTGATTCATGATTACCTGTTCGTGCGTGAAAATAGTGAATAAGCATAAAGTAAGCAGAGATTGACCCATGGCAACGATCTATCTACTTTCATTTATCAAAAGAGGATTTTACAAACTCCCGACATCTAGAAATTGAAACAACAGAGTACTAAAGAAAGGTCCCGAGACAATGGGACAAAGTTTTCACAGAAACTAAAGAGACATGACATATGCGACAGGGGGTCTTGTGAGGGCTGCTGGCTTCCTTGGACTGTCTCTGAGTCGGGTATCTGGCTTACTTCCCGTATCATTCGCATAATGTCTACCGGCTCGAGTAGTCCGTTCTCTCTGATGGATCGAGGGACCGACGGCTTGTGCTTCTTTGAGATGTGATAATGATGGATATAGGCCGCAGAAGCGTGGTGAGCTTTTTCTTCTCCTTCGAGTCCTTCAGGTATCACAATCCTTTTGCGATGGCACCTATCCCATATTTCTTCACAAGTGGAGATTTCATGCGTGTAATCATTGCTTGTGTTGAAAAGGAACGGAGGAATCTTCTTCCTAGAAGGTGGCGGGATTTCCTGGAGGGCTCCGAATTGTCGCGCCACTCAAAATGGGTAGTAGGGGACGGCGCCGGTCCAGCCAAGCAAGGGAATTGGATGGGTGCGTCGTAGGCAAAGCGAGCCCTCTTTTCATGGAACCAACCAGCACACCACTGGAATGTCTCGGGAGCTGGATCTCTCAGGAAATCGACCTAATGTAAACTGGTTTGATTAGGAATATAGGGTCCTAAGACCATGAATTTTTGTAATGGATGCTCAGAAGTGTTTGTCTCAAACGATCGCATGATGCCCCAGTATTCACTCAAGTGAGAAAAGAACCAGACTTGTAAAATTTCTGGAGAGCCTCGCATGATTTTTTCTGTGCTGTCCTTAAAACGGTTAAAGGATAGGAAAGTTTCAGCTAAAATTATGTTGACATAATTGGCTCCCCCCAAGATTTGATTGACGATCCAAACCATTTTAGGACTTATGGCATTTCTTTGGTGAGGGAAAATGATGAGCCCGAAAAATGCTAGGAGGAAAATTTCGCCTTTTTTAGCCATGGGCTGGTTTTGAAAACATTCATTCAAGAATTCGAAAGGGCAGTTATTATTGTTGTTTTTGAGAATTTGTCTCATAACATGAATTTCGGCTCCTAAAAACCGTGCTAGCCCGTGCCATGGGAGGGGGCCTGTTGATGGTCTGACCATCTCCTTCCCAAGGGGCGTTCCAGTGATGATGCTGTATTCTTCCAAGGTCGGAGTTAGCTCAAACCTACCGAACATGAAGGTAAGTGTCCTAGGGCACCAGAAATGTGCAATGGCTTGTATGACTTCAGGGCGAATAGTGATTCGGATCAAGGAAAGGAGATGGCCGAGCTTGTCCTTTACACGCTCCTGGGCAAGCTGATTCAACTGACCCCACCATCTGAAGATTTCCGCCTTGGGAGTAGGAATGAACTGGATGTCATCTTCCCCCATCGCATATAAACCGGGGTTTTGAAAAGTTTATCCTAAATTGCCACGAGCCAATGAAAGGACTTAGTAAAAAGTAAATAAATTACTTTGCTTTTAAGTAAAATGACAAGCACAAAGACATGCACATGAGACGTGCGGCTCGATTTCTAACTCAGAAGACTTGTTGAAATTAAAAGGGTATCTGCCGGTCGCAGTCTCGCGTTAGCAGCGTACCCCCCTAACTTCGGCTAAGAAATTCGGGGAAAAGAAAGGCAATCTCTACATGGCAGTCTCGCTTTTGAGGCCGTATATTTCTTAACACCATCCTAAAAATCCTATGGCGGCCCAGGTCCGGCGGCCGGGTTGTGTGTGCCATGTGTAGTGTTTAAAATAGTAAAGCATACACAACAGTTTATAATCACAAGACAATTTAATTTAAGCAAGCTTTAAAATAAATTTCTAAGCTCTTGACCTGTAAAAAGGAAAAAAACCCAAGTCAGTAAAAATTTAAACAAGACAAAAATGGCCTAAGTCCTCAAGGTCCCGAGCGGAGTCGCCAAGCTGTCGCGACCTCTTTTTTTTCGAGGGCACCCGGCCGGATCGGGTACGAGCGCCTGAGGAGGCTAATGGCTCGGCTGGATTTAATTAAAGCCTGGACTCTCCCAAGTCCGCCAATTCACGACTTTAAAATATTTAGCTTGTAAATCAATTTATAAAACGGAGTCGCCACTAATCAATTTAGGGTAGGTTGATTAGAAACCTAAGCGAAGTATCGGGAGAAATACTCGCTCCTACGCAACCAGAGAAATTAGGATCGGGGACTTGATTACACTAGTTAATCATTAATGCCCTTTCGGTACCTAATCTTGTTTAAACTCTAAGGTTTTTTGGATGTTTAGGATTTTCCATGCATTTTAGGAAAAATCACATTTTTGGGTGTTTTTCTCATTTTTTGACATAAAAGGGATTTTTGGATTTTTGGGGTATTTTTGGAAGAACACAAGTCTTTTTTGGTATTTTATGAAAATTTTGGGCGTTTTGGCATTTTTGGGGTTTTTTGGCAATTTTTGATTTTGGAAAATATTAATACCCAAAAATATTAAAATATATATATATATTTTTTAATATTTTTGGGTATTTTGGAAAATAATAATTTTTTATTTTTTTTAAATATTTTCGGAAATAAATAATTTTTTGAAAATTTAAAACATTTTTAAAACACATTTTTTTTACTTTTTGAAACTTAAAATGATTTTTAATATATTTTGAAAATAAAATACTATTTTTTGAAATAAAAATACTTTAAAACCCGACTCGGGTCGGATCCACGGGTCGGATCTGCCCGGGTCGACCCGAAACGCGGGTAGGCCGGCGTTTTGGGGGGGAGGGGGCGCCGAAACGACGTCAGGCCGAGCATGGGTGGATTCGGCCCGACCCGACGAACTGCGACCCACTCCTCGCCCGAAACGACGGCGTCCCCTCCTTTGCCCAAAACGACGGCATGGCCGTCTACCCCGGAGACCCGAGTCCCGGGGCGAAGCCCTACCCGGATCCGGCCCAGCTTCCGACCCAACTCCCCTTGAAACGGCTAAACGACGCCACCTCAGGGGGAACCAACCCGACCCGACTCTGACAACCCGAGGACTCTTTCCTCGCAAAACAGCGTCATTTACAAGGGACCTGACCTGGCTCCGACCCCATCTGACACGCTCCGCGACCCAGACCCAACTTCGACCCAACTTCACTTCTCCCTACAAAACGACGTCGCGACTGCCCGACCCGCTCCGTGACCCGACGACCCGACCCGTCCTCCAATACTCCCATTACGTGGAACCCTACCCGGTTCCTGGCCCAGGTCCGACCCGGTTACCCGGGATCGCAACCCGGAAAACCAGGAACCCTAGGGTTCCAATTTGGGGCAGCGAGGGGGGTGGCGACGACGGCGACGGAGACGATTGCGGCGGCGATGATGGCAGCAGCTGGGCTAGGGGGAGAAAGACGACGGTGGCAACGATTCCAACGGTTACCTGCACGGCGGCCTTGCGGCAGCGATCGTGGGCTTCGGCCCCTCCTTTCTCTCTCTCTCTCTCTCTCTCTCTCTCTCTCTCTCTGCTCCGACGAGGTCGAGATTGGAACTTGAGACCTCGGCCCCCCTCTGAAGTCTCTCAGCGGGGTTCCTAACGATCACGAGCTTCCTTTTCTTTCCTTGCCGTCGCTCTGTGTGTCGAAATCGAAGGGGGGAGGGGGGTATTTATAGGCCAAGGGTGGCCGGCCGACGGGGGTTCGACCGAGGAAGATCGCCGTGGCTCCGGCCGGCCAAACCGGCGTCCCATCCGACGCGTCCCCTCGGCCGTCTGCCCCATCCTTGCCCACGTGCTCGACTACTGCTCCATCTGCGCGTGCTATTCCTCCCTGCTTTGCGCGCTCTGTGGCGCGCTTACTCGCGCGTGCTACACACGCATTTCGAGCAGAGAAGACGATCCCGCGGGTCGGGCGTGGGTGCGGGCTGACCCGCGGGTTTTGGGCCGCAAAGGCCTTCTAGGCCGTTGGGCCGTTTTTTCTGTTTTTCCGTTTTTCGTTTTTCCTCTTTTTTTGTTTTTTCTGGTTTTTTCGGTTTTTATCAAAAAAAATAAAATAAAATGAAATAAAACCTGAAGAAAATAGTAATAATTTAAAACACCAAAAATAAAAGTTCAAAAAATTAGGCGTCAACAGAGACTCTAAAAAGCAGACGACCACAAATATACAAATCTTCAAACAAACACATAAACCAAGATCACTTGCATTATTCACATTTGCGTGGATCATTGCACATGACCTAATCGCATGACTCCTCCATGACCCACCACGAACTGATGCACACAAGATCACTCTTTGTTGTGCAACGCCTCCATAGACAAGCATGTTTAGGATCGTCTCCTACAGATATCGATCAATAATTCACGAGGAAAGAAAAGCAATCACAATCGGCAAATCAACAATATCCATGGATTGAAAGGAAACAAATATGATGGAGAGGAATCAAGACCATGGAATTGACTTTCTTGATATTTACTATCCACCGATTCCTCCATGATGGCATCTCCATGATCATAAATTTCGAGCAAGAAGCAGGGGGATGTAGAAAGCAAACAAATTCTCGAAGGAAAGGATGAAAATTGAGGGAAAGAGTATGAATCTGATTGGGAGGAATCAGTGAAGCATCGATAGAGATTAATACTCATGGAATGAGCTGGCCAATCGTGATTTGTTATCTTGCTCTTGCTTTCTTAAGCATGTATGGTGTGAAGCAGATTCATAATCAAGCAAAGATATCCCCAAGCAGTTTGCCAATTTCTAGAGGGCGAACCGATCAAGACTCTCATCCGAGTGAGGTATACAATATATAGGATTAGTCGTCACAATAAGTTCATTACGAGATGATCATGCATTCCATCCATAGCGAATTGAAAAAGCTTTTTCCTACAAGTGATGCGAGTACAAAGCGATGCACGCAGGATTCAATCACTTAGAAGAAGGCGAATTTCGTGTTCAGCGATATCGTATGACAACGGAAACCACGGTTTTATTATGTCATGTAATGAGCAGGCAAACTCAAGAACAGGACACTAAAAAGCAGACACCCACAAATATTTTGATCTTCAAGCAGACACATAAACAAACTTCAGAAAATAGTGAAGAGACGAGACTTGTATTCCACTAGGAATATGCTCAAACAGTTGTGATTGGACCCAAATTCATGGATGACTCCATGGTCTTCATGGCCTCAAACCTTGGCTCCTTAGCCTGGAACTTGAGCCCTGCATAGAGCTTCATGTAGTCCTCGAACACAAACTTGGGGTACACTTGGCCCTTCTCTTCTTTTTCCACCAACTTTGGTGCCGGGTATATGACCGCATTGCTCCCGGGGTTGTAGAATGACGCGATGGACATCCGGTTCCCATCAGACTGTGCGATCACTCGGTGCTCGATGCTCTTGTACTTGCCATTGGTAATGACCTAATATTACCGCATGATTAAGTTGATTTATGACCTCAAATTAAGAGCATCTCGATTATGAATGCTGTGGGAGTGAAATCACCGTACACATACCTCGAGCTGGTCACCCAAGTTGATGACAATGGAGTGACGCATCGGAGGGACATCGACCCACAGGCCATCTTTGAGAAGCTGGAGGCCGCTGACCTTGTTGTCCTGGAAGAGGAGGATGAGGCCGCCGGCATCGGTGTGGGCCCGGAGCCCCTTGATGAGGTCCGGCTTTGGGCACGGAGGGTAGCTGCTCACCTTGGTACCGAAGGTCGGGCCTTCCGACCCATAAAAGGCTCTATTCAAGTAGCCTTTCTCCAAGCCAAGGTTCTCACAGAACAAATCCAGAAGCAGCTCAGCTAGCTTCTGCAACTCTAGAGCAAACTGCTTCATTGCCTTCCTGTTGATTATAATCACAAACAAGGACAGAACGTTAGTCACAAAATTGCTGCAAGCGGGCTGATTATGAAGTTTTATTCCGTACACAGCATATGCCCAAGAGAGTGTGCTGTTCGAAATTAGAGCTTGAATTTTCGATAATATGTTAGATGGCTATTTGAATGTCCAAATATGTGGGAAAATTTGAAAGGACTCAAGAGGGTCCATAATTGTTGTGTAGTTCATATCGTTACGTCTTAACTAAGTGAGCAATGTTAAATGACACCAAGGCATGATTAAAAGAAATGCTCAATGACTGATCACCGGTAATCTTCTTCGAGATCGGGGATTTCAAAGATGTTAGAGACTGGGAGATGACGGACATAGAAGGTGCTCTCCCAGTCGATGTCGTCCATCGGGGACTGAGTGGCCTCGAGCCCTTTGCTTGCCACCATCTACCTGAACTTTTGCTCCATGCACTTTTTGTAATGCTCCTTGTTCAGCCTCTCCAGATCGTCCAACAGTTGGTGTGATATCCCATGGTTCACCAACTGCACGGCATCATGGTACATACAAATGAGTATTATACACCGCCCCCACCAAACACAGTTTTGTCTTCATGAAATAGTTTTTGTAATTTACTTAATGGGTCGTGTAAAAAAAAAAAAAAAAGCTTAAATACCTCAAAGAAGCCCCAATTTTCACAGGCATCTTTGATCTTGGCCATGGGGGTTCCTCTCTCCTCACCATTCAGCTTCTCCAGATCAATCACTGGGAATGACTCCATTGCTCTCTCTCTCTCTCTCTCTCTCTCTCTCTCTCTCTCTCTCTCTCTCTCTGAAGTTTCTTGTGTGGTTTTGAGAGGTGGAGTGAAATGGGGAGACATGTATAGGCACTGAAGGTGTGACCCACAAGGAAAATGGTCATGAATAATAAGGACAATTATCTAGAATATTCTTTTCAGCAAGGCTGTGCAAATAACTTCCTTAAGTTATACATATCTTAATTTATATATTTTATCTGAGACAATCGTTATAATGTAGGTTGATGTAATCCTCGCCATGATACATTGAATCATATAGAAATTTCCAATTCAATTTTTGGCCTTTTTTTTTCCATATCTTGATATCTTTTGGGCATTTTTAGATGGATATATAAAAACTTCACATTAATGCTCAATTTGCCTTCCATTGATGCCAACTTTCGGGTTTTTCCCTTAGGAAGATGTTTCGAATTGATTGCGAGGTGAGGCAAGTACGTCTGCATGACAGCTACACATAACTGCTCAGGGCACGTGGAGAGGCAAATTAGGATTAATTAAGATAAAAACAAGATGATGTTTTTCACTCTCGAAGCGTTTTCTTTAGTAGTACACCATTAATGTAAACATCCCACTTAGACAAACTTATGATTTAATGTATATATGTCCTTAAATCCCTTACGAAGGTGTGATTTTTCTTTTTTAAGATTAAATTCAAATATGTACTGTTGAAGAGTTTGCGATGTGCTTATTTGGAAAAGAGTCCCATATAGGAAGAATAGAAGGAAATCGAGTGTTATAAATAAGAGAGCACTATTTTAAGTGTCATTTGAATATTACCGAACATAGAAAAATGACAATTTTGGTAAATGACATCCACATATTTGGATGGATTCGAACAACCTTTAATAATTCTTACATTAAATGAATTAAATAACGTATTCCTTAGAAATTGGATTAATTTGGTAATTGAGTGGAAAATTACTGGGCAACAGTCTACAGCGCCAAAAATATTTGGTGGGCCATATAAAGTGATAAGATTTATGAAAGTGAAATAATTATATTTTTTGTTGAGGCTGACCGTGTGCCCACACACACGGCTAATTGTTTGGGTATGATTAAAGATGAGAAAGAAAGTTGTATTATGTGGCTCAGAATCCAAGAGTGTCATCCTAGAGAATGCACGTTACTTGTGGATGAGATAAATCACCTCTGAATGACACGTGGCTCCGTGATTAGTACGTCACCTTAGAGAATGCATGTGACTCGGTGATTTGGTATATCGCCTTAGAAAATACACGTGGCTCGGTGATTAGTACGTCGCCTTAAAGAATGCATGGGGCTTGGTGAATAAACATGTTGCCTTAGAGAATGCACTGGCTCGATGACTAAGTGTGTTGCCATAGAGAATGCATGTGGCTCGGTGACTAGATATATTATCTTGGAAAAATGAATAGTATGAATTAAAAATGATCGGGGAATGGTCTGATTGACATGTAATCGACTAGGTCGATTGATCGATGATTCGATCCGACGTGATTGGGTGTTATATTTGTCAGTAAATATTTAATTGAACTGACTTGCAAGAAAGGACTGAGGTCAAGGTGAGTCACCTGACTTGTGACGTGTTTAGATAGCCCTAGTGCGTATTGGTGTCATAATCGAGTCTTAGGGGATAGAACTTGCTGACACGTAGTCTCACCCCGTTATGGGACAACTTTTCAGGTCCATAGATGGCTGCACCTCCCGTTCCTCCCAAGCAGTTTGGTATTCCGGAGGATATTTCTAAGATTGCATATCACATCCCAGTATGCCACCACTCCAAGAGATTAGAGTACATTTTGGTGAAGTCCATTGTATGGGTCGATGTAGGTAAACCCACCCATGTGCCTCACGAGTACAAGTCTTGGTATTGTTACTATTAGGACGGACGAAGGGATGGTCCTATACCCGAGTCCACTGCACCCTTATACATTTTGGAGAAAGCTTTTGGTAAGGATACGGCTAACCTTGAAGGTGGAGCTGTAGAGGATGCGAAGGATCTAGGACTAGTTGGTGATTCCGGCTCCCCAGTGTACTCGGTGGATGGGTCCAATGAAGGCGAAGGAACGCTGGAGCAAGAGCAGTTTAGTGACGAGGAGATAGAGTGGAAGGAGAATGGGAGTGATGAGGAGCCATAGTTTTTTGGCCTCACATCTATTTGTTAAAACCCGGTATTGTTTGGTTAAGCTAAGTTTGGACCGGCTTGTATGATATATAACTGGATATGTTGTATATGTATATAAGTCTCATTTGAAATTTTATAACCCCGCTTTACTATCCCATTGTTTTATTATCTAGGGATTTATATTTGCTTCAGCATGCGCATATTAAAATGAATGGGCGGGCGATGCGTCCTAGGACATCGCTATTATATCAACCAAGAAGGGATGGATACGTGCTGGCCGGGTCAGGACGTGATAGTTATACTACGCCTAAACGTTAACAAAACGATTCCTATACACTAATAAATTGCATACTCAAAGCAATTATTCAAGTTGTTTACAATGCGAAGCTTGAGCACAAAAACTCATTCACACCGTAACTTTCTCCTTCGAATTCCATTCTAAACGTACTTATAATAAATAGAAAGCCTTCGAACATACTACAAGAATCCTAACTCTTGAAAATCAACAAAATATGGGCCCAAATATGCTAGACGCACACTTTCATCACACGTGGGAAACTTTTGAAATTTTATTTCGGGCAAACTGTAAGTTTAAATTAAGATCTGTAAAATTATATAGCTCTACAACATCCTAAACTATCATATTTATATATATATATATATATATATATATATATATATATATATATATAGACACACACACAGATACACACACATAACTTAATGATATGACTCAAAAATCGAACTTCGCCATACAAATTTCTAATAATTCTAAATTTCAAATCCTAAGTGCGAAACTACTCCAATTGAACGAATGAGGGGCACAAGCACTTACAAAACATTGTGTTACGTAATTGAGTCAACTTGACGAGGCATCTGCGGTGTAGGCATGCAAACCCCTTCCTCTTCTTCCTCATTCTCCTCCTCCTTCTTTTTTTCCTTTCTCTGTCTCTTCTTTTCACTCTCTCCCAAAGTGGTTCAACCCTTATAAAAGAGAGCACCCACTTCTTTTGCTTTATTGACTAGTCAACACTTATTTTCTTTTTCTTTTTATTGTTTCTTTCCTTTCTTGACTTTTCAAACCAATATTTTACAATTATTGTGATTCACCAAACTATGGATAAGATATAGCAAAATCTCTAGATTTCATATCCTATCCAATCTAATTCTATCATGATTAGAAATTTGAACAACTAAACGTAACCTTAAAGTGAAGAGATTCCTAGAGGCCAAATCAATTCGGACTCTCATCTGAGTGGTGAAACTATATATGGGATTAGAATCGTCATGATGAGTTCATTATGGATGATCATGCATTCAATCTATAGTCAATTGGAAAAATTAGTTCCTATAAGCGATGTGAGTACAAAGCAATGTGCGTGGGATTCAGTTGCCTTGAAGAAGGTGAATTTCAAGTTCGACGACATCATATGACAATGGAAACCCACGTTTTTATTATGTCATGTAATGACTAGCCAAACTTAAGTACGAGACTCTAAAAAGCAGACGACCACAAATATACAAATCTTCAAACAAACACATAAACCAAGATCACTTGCATTATTCACATTTGCGTGGATCATTGCACATGACCTAATCGCATGACTCCTCCATGACCCACCACGAACTGATGCACACAAGATCACTCTTTGTTGTGCAACGCCTCCACAGACAAGCATGTTTAGGATCGTCTCCTACAGATATCGATCAATAATTCACGAGGAAAGAAAAGCAATCACAATCGGCAAATCGACAATATCCATGGATTGAAAGGAAACAAATATGATGGAGAGGAATCAAGACCATGGAATTGACTTTCTTGATATTTACTATCCACCGATTCCTCCATGATGGCATCTCCATGATCATAAATTTCGAGCAAGAAGCAGAGGGATGTAGAAAGCAAACAAATTCTCGAAGGAAAGGATGAAAATTGAGGGAAAGAGTATGAATCTGATTGGGAGGAATCAGTGAAGCATCGACAGAGATTAATACTCATGGAATGAGCTGGCCAATCGTGATTTGTTATCTTGCTCTTGCTTTCTTAAGCATGTAGGGTGTGAAGCAGATTCATAATCAAGCAATGATATGCCCAAGCGGTTTGCCAATTTCTAGAGGGCGAACCGATCAAGACTCTCATCCGAGTGAGGTATACAATATATAGGATTAGTCGTCACAATAAGTTCATTACGAGATGATCATGCATTCCATCCATAGCGAATTGAAAAGGCTTTTTCCTACAAGTGATGCGAGTACAAAGTGATGCGCGCAGGATTGGATCACTTAGAAGAAGGCGAATTTCGTGTTCAGCGATATCGTATGACAACGGAAACCACGATTTTATTATGTCATGTAATGAGCAGGCAAGCTCAAGAACAGGACACTAAACAGCAGACACACACAAATATTCTGATCTTCAAGCAGACACATAAACAAACTTCAGAAAATAGTGAAGAGACGAGACTTGTATCCCACTCGGAATATGCTCAAACAGTTGCAATTGGACCCAAATTGATGGATGACTCCATGGTCTTCATGGCCTCAAACCTTGGCTCCTTAGCCTGGAACTTGAGCCCTGCATAGAGCTTCATGTAGTCCTCGAACACAAACTTGGGGTACACTTGGCCCTTCTCTTCTTTTTCCACCAACTTTGGCGCCGGGTATATGACCGCATTGCTCCCGGGGTTGTAGAATGACGCGATGGACATCCGGTTCCCATCAGACTGTGCGATCACTCGGTGCTCGATGCTCTTGTACTTGCCATTGGTAATGACCTAATATTACCGCATGATTAAGTTGATTCATGACCTCAAATTAAGAGCATCTCGATTATGAATGCTGTGGGAGTGAAATCATCGTACACATACCTCGAGCTGGTCACCCAAATTGATGACAATGGAGTGACGCATCGGAGGGACATCGACCCACAGGCCATCTTTGAGAAGCTGGAGGCCGCTGACCTTGTTGTCCTGGAAGAGGAGGATGAGGCCGCCGGCATCGGTGTGGGCCCGGAGCCCCTTGATGAGGTCCGGCTTTGGGCACGGAGGGTAGCTGCTCACCTTGGTACCGAAGGTCGGGCCTTCCGACCCATAAAAGGCTCTCTTCAAGTAGCCTTTTTCCAAGCCAAGGTTCTCACAGAGCAAATCCAGAAGCAGCTCAGCTAGCTTCTCCAACTCTAGAGCAAACTGCTTCATTGCCTTCCTGTTGATTATAATCACAAACAAGGGCAGAACATTAGTCACAAAATTGCTGGACGCGGGCTGATTATGAAGTTTTATTCCGTACACAGCATATGCCCAAGAGAGTGTGCTGTTCGAAATTAGAGCTTGAATTTTCGATATTGTGTTAAATGGCTATTTGAATGTCCAAATATGTGGGAAAATTTGAAAGGACACAAGAGGGTCCATAATTGTTGTGTAGTTCATATCGTTATGTCTTAACAAAGTGAGCAATGTTAAATGACACCAAGGCATGATTAAAAGAAATGCTCAATGATTGATCACCGGTAATCTTCTTCGAGATCGGGGATTTCAAAGATGTTAGAGACTGGGAGATGACGGACATGGAAGGTGCTCTCCCAGTCGATGTCGTCTATCAGGGACTGAGTGTCCTCGAGCCCTTTGCTTGCCACCATCTGCCTGAACTTTTGCTCCATGCACTTTTTGTAATGCTCCTTGTTCATCCTCTCCAGATCGTCCAACAGTTGGTGTGATATCCCATGGTTCACCAACTGCACGGCATCATGGTACATACAAATGAGTATTATACACCGCCCCCACAAAACACAGTTTTGTCTTCATGAAATAGTTTTTGTAATTTACTTAATGGGTCCTGTAAAAAAAAAAAAAAAAAAAAAGCTTAAATACCTCAAAGAAGCCCCAATTTTCACAGGCATCTTTGATCTTGGCCATGGTGGTTCCTCTCTCCTCACCATTCAGCTTCTCCAGATCAATCACTGGGAATGACTCCATTGCTCTCTCTCTCTCTCTCTCTCTCTCTCTCTCTCTCTCTCTCTCTCTCTCTCTCTCTCTTCTCTCTCTCTCTCTCTCTGAAGTTTCTTGTGTGGTTTTGAGAGGTGGAGTGAAATGGGGAGACATTTATAGGCACTGAAGGTGTGACCCACAAGGAAAATGGTCATGAATAGTAAGTACAATTATCTAGAATATTTTTTTCACCAAGGCTATGCGAATAACTTCTTTAAGTTATACATATCTTAATTTATATATTTTATCTGAGACAATTATTATAATGTAGGTTGATGTAATCCTCACCGTGATACATTGAATCATATAGAAATTTCCGATTCAATTTTTGGCCTTTTTTCCATATCTTGATATCTTTTGGGCATTTTTAGATGGATATATAAAAACTTCACATTAATGCTCAATTTGCCTTCCATTGATGCCAACTTTCAGGTTTTTCCCTTAGGAAGATGTTTCGAATTGATTGCGAGGTGAGGCAAGTACGTCTGCATGACAGCTACACATAACTGCTCAGGGCACGTGGAGAGGCAAATTATGATTAATTAAGATAAAAACAAGATGATGTTTTTCACTCTCGAAGCCTTTTCTTTAGTAGTACACCATTAATGTAAAAATCCTACTTAGACAAACTTATGATTTAATGTATATATGTCCTTAAATCCCTTTATGAAGGTGTGATTTTTCTTTTTTAAGATTAAATTCAAATATGTACTGTTGAAGAGTTTGCGATGTGCTTATTTGGAAAAGAGTCCCATATAGGAAGAATAGAAGGAAATCGAGTGGTATAAATAAGAGAGCACTATTTCAAGTGTCGTTTGAATATTACCGAACATAGAAAAATGACAATTTTGGTAAATTATATCCACATATTTGGATGGATTCGAATAACCTTTAGTAATTCTTACGGTAAATGAATTAAATAACGCATTCCTTAGACGTGGGCTCTCAAGTGGCATTAGCATATTGGATCGGTTCTTTTATTCATTCAAAATTAATGCAAAATTGTGATTAAATTATTTTTAATCTCCTCTTTCTAAGTTTTGATAATCTTAGGTAATGAGAATAGGAATGAAAATTTTGTTTGATGATAAATGAAAATTGATATCTAAATGTTATTAATGTATTACCGAACACAGAAAAACGACGATTTTGATAAATTACATCGACATATTTGGATGGATTCGAATGACCTTTAGTAATTCTTATGTTAAACGAATTAAATAACGCATTCCTTAGACGTGGGCTCTCAAATGGCATTAGCATATTCGATCGGTTCTTTTATTCATTCAAAATTAATGAAAAATTGTGATTAAATTATTTTTAATCTCCTCTTTCTCAGTTTATATAATCTTAGGTGATGAGAATAGGAATGAAAATTTTGTTTGATGATAATTGAAAATTGATATCTAAATGTTATTAATGTATTACCGAACATAGAAAAACGACAATTTTGGTAAATTACATCGACATATTTGGATGGATTTGAATGACCTTTAGTAATTCTTACGTTAAACGAATTAAATAACGCATTCCTTAGACGTGGGCTCTCAAGTGGCATTAGCATATTGGATCGGTTTTTTTATTCATTCAAAATTAATGAAAAATTGTGATTAAATTATTTTTAATCTCCTCTTTCTAAGTTTTGATAATCTTAGGTAATGAGAATAGGAATGAAAATTTTGTTTGACGATAATTGAAAATTGATATCTAAATGTTATTAATGTCTTACCGAACATAGAAAAACGACAATTTTGGTAAATTACATCGACATATTTGGATGGATTCGAATGACCTTTAGTAATTCTTACGTTAAACGAATTAAATAACGCATTCCTTACTATACCGGGTTAAATGGATTTTGACTCGATTTAATTGTTCAAGTCAATTCTATTGAAGATTATCGAATAAGCTTGATTTCATCAATGTGCTCAACTTTCAATTTTTGACCCTTAAATGGGTTAACCTCTGTTAATTTTTTCAGATAAATATACCCGTAGAAATTAAACTTTTTGTCTTATCTAATGACACTGTCTATTCGCAGGACACATTGATTTGAAAGGTTTTAGTTGAATTCTTGAGCATCATTGTTTGGAGACGGTGAATTCACACGCCTCTTAGCATAACGGTGATTCCATTTGCTGGAACTTTTCTTGCATGTACGATCATCTTTGCTGAAGTGGTTAAGAATCAATTGACGAGATGAGCCCATGAAAGCTCTGTCTTCGTCCCGACTCTGTGAAAATGGGACAATAATTGAGCAACGTAAACAGAGGTCCTACCAGTTTGATCCAATCATTTTGTCCTTTCGATTCCTGATTTTCCTCGGATGGGATTTCCATGGTGAGGACTGATGACCAGCTACAACATCACAGAAAAACGCACACAGTAAAGAGAAAAACCAACGCATGCCAAGCAGAAAATCATCAAAAAGGTAGAAAAAGAAAGTAGAAAGAAAGATGTGATAGCCAGTGAAATAAATGGCGAAGGACAATTGTTTTATCATTGTGGATCCGAGAAAAGAATTTCATTGTTCTGGTGCGCAATTTTCTAGAGAGAATGAAAAATAAATAAAAAAAAATAAAGAGTAGATTGTAGTAGATCATTTTACAAGAAATGGTAAAACTCACAAAAGAATAAATAAATAAAAACTTAAATTATGCCCACTGCTAAAATTTTATATATAATACCAAAACTTCCAAACTCGTAAATATATGACATATTTACTCTCTATCAAAATTATATCAGTGAAAATCGTTAAAAATCTACCTACATAGACGTCATAAAGCAAATAATGTTAACATGACATCTATGTGACTTAATTAAAATAAAATCATTGTTGCTTTGATCGAAAAATTATCTAATAGAATCTTGACAGATAGTAAATATATCACATAAGTACAAGTTCTGGATTTTTTTATGCCATAAGAAAAAGTTTAAGGTAAATATGTCATAATAGTCATAATCTGAAGTTCTTTTATATTACAAAAATAAATTTAGGGTAAGTATGTCATAATGGGTATAGTTTGAAATTTTTCGTGACTATTTTTTCACTTAAGGTTATTAACTATATAAATCAATCTATTTAAGATGGTAGTTGATCATACTATAAATTCCGTTTCAATCTCTCATTTATTTTTTAGAATCATGTATATTGCAGAAAAATGCTAAAGACCCCCTAAAGTGGGGTCATATCGGAAAATTAACCTGGACTAGGGTTTGTCCACGCAACTCACAAAACGTGATAACTTTCCATCAGCGGATCCCTCGTAGGCTCACTGCCGACGGAGAAAATGGCCGGTTGTCGAACCCATATACACCTCATATTTTCATTTTGAGCCATTATCAAGGTCTCTGCTGCTTGAAAATCTACATCCATTTGATGGTTAAAACTCTATGCGTGTCAATACAATTTTAAAAAATTTATGAGAAATGCGAAGAGGTTCTAGGTCAACCTTCTCTATTGTAAAATGAGAAGCCATCTTTAGTCAGTCCCATTCATCCCCGGATGATTCTTAATCCAAGAATTGGAATTATGGATATCATGATAGTCTAATTTATCACGTTTCTGGATTGTCATATCACCAAATCAACTCAACCTAATTGAGGGGTGAAAACTAATACATAAAACTTCGAAGGTCTCCAAATCGAAGCCCTCATCAATATTCTTGATATCCGATTGCTCTCAATTTCAGACATTACGGTAAAAGTAAGCTTGTTGAGGGTTATTTATCAAAAATATATTTCAAGACTCATTCATAAAGAACCTCAAAGTGGCTCTATTTTATCACGTTACATCCATATTACATTTTTACCCGTTAATATTCCTTTAGAGTCGTGGACATAAGAGATGCTGTTTTTAGTTATTCACAAAAACTAAAAATATGAATAATCAAACTCCTATCGACATGATAGACATATTTTTTTCTTCTCCTACAACTAAAAACATAAGGCATAAGTCGTGACAAGTGGGCCTCTTTGTACCAAATTAAGCCGCGATCTGGGAGCCGAAAAGGAAGGAACACACTGGACTTTAATCATCAATCAATCAATGCACATGATACCTAAACCCTAGAGTCTTGACGCACCTACATCCGTATCTACTTTAAGAGCAGCGTGCTTTCTTTGCTTGTGAGGTGTGAATTTCAATCTCTAATTATTGTCAAAGGATTTAGTTCCATTGCCCATCTGACCACACGTGCTATCCCGCAAGAAGTGAGGACCACATGACACACTTCACTAGGATGTTCTGATTCAGAAGTCTTCTTTTGGTTGGCCACTACCCGATTTTCATAACGGAATTTCATCGACAGCCAATCTTCAAACGAGAATACAACAGGAATTGATAGACCACAAAAACACAGAAAAGGCCACTCATGGGGTGGGAACGCAATTTTTCATTGGCGGAGCGCTAAAATTCAAGAAAGTGGAAACGGGCCACTGACAAGGATCCAAGTGAGCCCAAGCCCACATTAGATGGCCTAATAAGGCCCACACCCACATTGGACGGCCCAATAGGGCCTGTGCCCAAGGAGATGGACAGCCCAAGAGGGCTATGGGCTCCCAAGCCCACTTAAGCCTTATGAAATCCAAGCATTAAATGTGCCCATGTGTGCGAATAATAACACAATCTTCGTAAAATGACCAAATTGACCTCTCTTCATGCTTAGGACAAAAGAGGCAAGGTGGAATTGGCCAATGGAGGGAGCAGCCACATGCTTGAGGAGAGTTTGGAGAGAACACCCTAAAAACTTAGTCTAGCCTAGCCTAAACCTAATAACCATGTGTATATCTCCTCTATTGATGACTTGGATTTTGCTTCATCAAGTGCCCTTCCCTTGCATGGATGAGAGGATTTCATGAGATTGGAAAGTACAAACATTAATGAGCTAGATCTCTCTCATTCTCTCTCTTTTCCTCCCTTTGGACCCAACAGCATCACCCTCTCTCTCCCTTCTCTCTCTCTCATTTTCTCACTTGGCTTCCATTCTCACCTTCTCTTTCCCTTTTGTGCTAGCCAAACACCCTCTCTCCATTTTCATCTCCATTGCAAGCCACTTTCCTCTCATTTCTCTCCAAACTTCACTAGCCATTGACCGCCACTAACTGCCACACACATTGCCTTCGAATCGCCATTCCACACCATCGTTCTTGTAATTATATTTGGATTTTTTGGAGATAAGGAGGGAGTTGTTCAGCCCCTCACGTAGCTTTCTCTTTCCCTTTCTCTTACAGTCTAATCCTTCGCAAAGCTCGAAGGCCGTCCACTGCTCTGCCGACCGTCATGTCATCGCCTAGCCACCATCCAACCCTCACTGTGAGCTGTTTGGAGCGAGACCAACCTCCACAGCTCGTTGTCCAGCCATGCCACTCCTCTCTCGATGCTTGTTGAGCCTGGAATCAGGAGTGAGCAGCTTTCTAACCCTTGATTAAGGTTATTGCTACCCTTAGGACTTAGTTTAGGACTAGAGTAAGGTTAAGTGAGTTTTAATCGAAAAGTTATCGAAGAATATTGATAGATTACCACAATAAGTTATCACGTTTAGCCGATAGGTTATCTTATCTTATCGACAAGTTATTGGGATAGGTTATCAAGTTTCGCCCATAAGTTATCTGTTTTATCAATAGGTTATCGCGATAGGTTATCAAGTTTCGTCGATAAGTTATCTTGTTTTATCGATAGGTTATCGCGATAGGTTAACATATTTTCCAATAGGCGATCGCATTTTGCCAATAGACTATCACAATAAGCTTTTATAATATCCGATGAGTTATTGAGATATGATAAGTAGACATGCGATAAGGTATCATTTTGGGATATGTGATAGATTAGTCTAATAACTTATACTCAATTGCAATGTCTTATCTTACTTTAGTGAGCGACCTATATGCCATGGGTTTTAAATTGATTGGTGCATTGTTAGTTGCCAAAGTTGAATATAGTGCATGCTCATGTAACTCTTAGAATGGAAGATGATGCATCCTTGTGGCATTCGAGGATTGTAGCCAATTTTCATGCATATCATGATACGTGGAGAGGATACCAGGTTAGAGTCTTTGAATGGTGCATTGGTATGATATGATATGAGATACAAGTAGGACATGATGGTATGTGGCAAATGTTATTGCATATAGTATGGGCATCACATTAATCTACATTGATTAATGAAAAAGATATAAAATAAGTTGTGTGATGGTATGTCCATGTAATCACTTAAAGATCCTGATGCTTTTATGCAGGATAGTGAATCCGTCTTGATGTGTTTGCGCGAGACAATACCTGATTAAGTTTGGATGCCCCCAAATCAACAGGATGCCGTTTATTGATAGATTTCTAAACGATGCTCCTTAATGAAATGCCATCTTGATGCGTTTACGTGAGACATTGCCCTGCTTGATGGGGTGAAACGATGTCCAGTTATGCCGGAAGACCGTTGACCTTGGGGTTAGCCGTGACCTTAAGCGGCCGTAATAATTTGAACATATATGTGTGAAACGTGCATGAGATTAATATGTTGATATGTATGGATTGTTGCATGGCATTAGTGCATGCTTTTGGGATGTTGCGCGTTCTCATTTTTGCCTCATAAGGATGTGAACTGTTATAAAAATTGTCTATGTGTTTAATGATGGCTTTGAGGGATTGAGATAAGTATTCATGTCATTAGTTAAGGCAAAGCAAGGGTTTTACTATTGATCTACCATCGACAAATAACTTGCATGTTTAAGCTGGGTCCAAGGTGAATGGCTTTTCTACACGAGATCTAGAAAATTCACTCATTGAGTTTATCTCACTATTGTTTGCCAAATATTTGCACACCCTAGGAATGTTTGAGCATTTTGATCAAATTAGGTTCAAGCTCCTTGTTGAGTATATCAAGAAATGACTAATTATCCGATTAAGGGGACCGATGCATGTTATACGTGCTACATCTCGACTCTTTGGCTTGATGAGGGACTCCTAACTTGGCAGCTCACTACTTTGTAGCATGGTATATTTGGATAGGAGATGACATTCACGGACCTATTCGCAATTTCGATGGATGCCCGGGTGCTGGAAGATCAAAGGGGTATTAGTTGGGATGCTATGGATGTGGATGAACCCGATAGGGCTATGTCCAATCCAGACATCAACCCTGATAAAATCGTCAAGCCTAAGCCCTGAATTATGGAGCCCTTAGCGAGTTAGGGGTAGTAGGGATACAACATCTTTTGGAGTCACCCTCATAGTACTAGAAGTGTTAGGCTTACCCCAAAACCCTTTCTAAAGATGGACGTAGCCATGCTTTTTTAATGTACATGATGTGGCGTAGGGTGTGCTAAAGAAGCTTGTATGCTTGGGTTCGATTGTTGATAGATTGTAAGTGATCATGTTATGGATGCATATATATATATATATATATAGCTAGTTAGATTATTTGTCTATGCTTTCGCTTGTGTACATCGTTGATAAAGCGAATAGTTGGCGACACCTCCTGAGACGTCGCAAACAAATGGCCTAAGTGAATGATGATTGTAACAACCCGGGCCCTACTGTGTGATATTGTCCGCTTTGGACACTGAGTCCTCACGGCTTTAAAACACGTCACACAGGTTAGAGAGGCCCAAGCCATTATAAACTGGCCCAAGGCTCCCTCCCTAGGCGATGTGGGACAAGGACCCCTTCCTTGCGCACGTCCGAGGACCGAGGCGCGGACACACCGCCATCCCTCCTCCCCGCGCACCACCACCCAGGCCGTCACACTCTCCCCTCCTTGGGAGCACAGCGTCCTCGCTGTGGCCCCACACGCGGTCGGGAGTCGGCTCTAATACCATTTATAACAACCCGGGCCCCACTGTGTGATATTGTCCGCTTTGGACCCTGAGTCCTCACGGCTTTAAAACGCGTCACATAGGTTAGAGAGGCCCAAGCCATTATAAACTGGCCCAAGGCTCCCTCCCTAGGCGATGTGGGACAAGGACCCCTTCCTTGCGCACGTCCGGGGACCGAGGCGCGGACGCACCGCCATCCCTCCTCCCCGCGCACCGCCGCTCGGGCCGTCACAATGATAGCAAGGCATGTTGCACGTCCAGAGCAGGTTGGGTCTTGACAGCCATGTTCTAGTGGAAGTCTTCAATTTGCATGCTTTTGCACGTTTCTAGAAAGTGGTGCGGGTTTTGCAGTGAACCAAAGTCTTTAATCTTTACGCAGGTTAATTGTTCTATCCATCTCACTAATCTGAACACTAATTTGAAATTTGTTGTATCCCACAGAGATTAATTTCTATGTAAAAGGTTCTTCGAGATGATTTGCCATCTTTCTATATAACTAGCCAAAAGAGGAACTAGAAAAACATCGTCGCAGAAACTAACTTTCAATTAAGTTACGCATTTTAGTGGTCCTTGTTTCCTAAATGAAAGGGCTATTCATGGACCATTAAAACGCATGCTTCTTTTCTCCCACTGTCTTTAGGTTACATCAACGAGATTATGATCATCTCGACATTTCCCTTAGTCGTAAGGATAAGCGATGGGACGACTTAGATCAAATGAGAGGTAATACATCAAGGCGTGAATGTTGCTAACACATAGAAACAACACGCATGTCCACATCTCTTCGACTTGGCAGCATCGTTTCACCAAGTTGGATCGAGTTCAAGGTTGTGTGCATCAAGGCAAGCCGGACCCGGTTCTTGAGTTTTTCCATCTATTTGGCCTTTCATGTGTTCTTTGGTGATGTGTGGTCACCTGCCTACGAAATAATGGCCATGGTCCATGTCACGCCCCGAACCCCGAGACACGTGAACAACCCACCATGGTCGTGATATTGCGACATTCCCAGGTAGTGTCGCCGACCCAATTTAATTTAATAAGCGCATGCGGAACGTATTAAAAATCCCCTGACAAATTAAACACGGGATAGGATAGCAGGAACAAAAATCAATTTAATACAAATCACATACAATCATAAAATCAAACAAGGTTTACATGCAGCCGAAATAGGTCGGAGTCTATACACTAGGGATCGGCCCACCAAAAGAAAGAACAGTCCTATGACTACTAATCGATTCAATCCTCCATCTTCTTGGCTCGCACTCCTTGCCCAACTTCACCTAAGCAATCCACCCGACTCCGCCGGAATCCTCATCTGCGGCCCTGAAATGTGTTTCCCACAACGGGATGAGACATTGTCTCAGCAAGTTCACCCCTCCTAAGCCCCTATTAGAAAGAAAATACACCCCCGGCATGACCTAGCCACACATCAAGAAGACTTACCTCGTGACAGTCCGCGCCTGCAAGTTAGTACAATTTATACCATTCAATCACGTGCAAATATGACAATTAAATAAAGCACGGCACAATCACATCAACAATCAATCAACCACTTGGATCGTCTCAGCGATCAATCGGCTCGGCCGATTACATGTCATTCAATCAAATCAATCACCGCTCCCAACCACAACCCTAAGAGTAGACTCAACAATCGGTGGTATCACGGCCCCACATGGCACGACCTTCGAAAAGGTGGTTCAACACTAGTGGCATCACGGCCCCACTCGGCACGGCCTCTCACAGGCGGTTAACAACTAGTGGCATCACGGCCCCACTCGGCACGGCCTTTCCTAGGCGGTTCAACTAGTGGCATCACGGCCCCACTCGGCACGGCCTTTCCTAGACGGTTCAACTAGTGGCATCACAGCCCCACTCAGCACGGCCTTTCCTAGGCGGTTCAACACGGCCTCAATAGGCACGACCTCTAATAGGCGGCACAATCACGGCCAAATCCCCATCAAATTCTACAATTGGAATTTCTACACATAACCCCTAATTTACGCAATCACACTCAATTCGCCACCAATCATGCGTCAAATTTAAATTCTAACATCACAAAGAAAGCGATCGGCATGAAATTCTGAGCAACCGGGGCTAAAAATAAATTTTTCCGTTTTTTTTAATTTTAAAATAATAATATTTTATTAATTTCTGAATATTTTAATATTATTTTAATAATCCGAATTTCCAACCAATTAAATAATTCTAAATTAAAATCTAAATAAGTCACATCACACTTAACTTTAATTAACCCCTTTTAAACTTAATTAAACCCAATTAAGCTTAATCCAATTTCCTTAATCCAACTTACATTAAAATAATCTAATCTAACCACCTAAACATACTTAATTCAAACTAAACACACTTAGGGCATAATTAACCCTCTCATCAAGGATTAGTGAGGTAACTCACCCGATTAACGCGCCGGACGGACCAAAACGACGAGCGCGACGAGGGGATCGATAAACTCCAAAGCGGGCCTAGCATCCGGGGCCGGGAAGGCGGCCAAAACGGGCCCGAGAGGGGCTGCCATACCCACAAATTTCCAGATCTGGTGGCTGCGATTTGAGGCCGAAAATGGGGGGATTCGGGGTGATTTCGTGCGGAGGAACGGTGGAGGAGGAGCGGCGGTTGCTGGCGGCGGCTCACGGCGGGCTGGCGGGCATCACAGCGACGACGGCGGGCTGCTGGAGGGGCGGGGTTGCTGGAGTGACGACGGGGGACGGCGCGGAGGCGCGCGCGCGGGGCGTCACGCGGGCAGGCGGCTCCGGCGGCGTGCGACGGGCCGGCTCCGGCGGCGTGCGGCGGCGTCTTCTCCCTCCTTGCTGCTGGTTGCGTCCAAGAAGAAGAAGAAGAAGAAGAAGAAGAGGAAAGGGGGGGGGTCGCACGGATGGAGGGGGAGGGGGAGGAAGAAGAGACCTTCTCTCTCTTCCTTTTCCCTTTTCTTTTCCTTTTTCTCTTTTTCTTTCTTTCCTCCAAAGGTGGCCCACCATGACCTCATCGATGAGGTCATCTTCCACTCACCAAGCTCCCACAACTATCTTCAATAGGTGCGATTAACTTTCCGCCGGGTCCAAATTTTGCGCAACTCAATTCCTTCAATTCTTCTTTCAATTAAGTCCAATTGAAGTCCATAAAAATTAATCCAATGTCACTACACTTTAATTCACATCTTGGCTTGTCCATAGGGCCAATTTAAATCCCAAAAGTACGACCAAAGGCGAACCTTATAATTTCTCTTGATTCAATTCAAATTGACTCCCATAAAATCAATTAATGTCTCACTTATCAAATTGATTATTTTATTTATCCAAAAATTCCTCATATTCCTCAATTTCACAACTCCCGGCTTCAATTGAACGAACCCGGCCCTATTTATCCAGTCGAAATTAGGGCCCAAAAATCGGGATGTCACAGTCCATGCTAGGACCGGGACTGCTTGATTGCCAATGCACGAAGTTGTAGATTTTGTTTCTTTGAAGATATGCGAGGCTCAAATTGATGAACATCCATTTCCTTTAACCAATATATGAGTAGAACAGCAGACATATTCAACCTTTGTTTGTTAATTCTCTTTTATCATCAGTTTTCAGTAATGTTGCTTAGGGTTAATCTTGAGTCACCTAGGGTTTAGGGAGTGTTTTTGTCATGCTTAAATGGAAGGTAGTCATCTTTTGATGACTTTCTGTAATGCGTCGAGAGAGCTTTCCCGTAAATTTCATCTACAAGCGATTGTTTCGCCTTTGAACACATATGTGAAATGTTTTGCTTGTTAATCATTTGTTGCCAAATCACCCCCTGAAAATCCAAGAATTGAGAGCCTTAGCTGCTCTTGAAAGGCCCAGTGTCATCTTTCTCATGGAAACCAAAAATAAAGCCTCATTGTTGGAAAATGTTCGTAGAAAATTACAATATTAGTGTCTTTTTTTAATCAACCCAACAGGAATAGTAGGGGGGTTGGCTATATTATGGCAAGAGGAAGTTGAATTAAATGTGCAAGAACATTCCAATCAGTTTATTGATGTGATATGTACTGACCCTGACAGTAGACAAGTAATGCAGATTACCTTTGTCCATGCATCAACTGATTTTGGGGAGCGACTGTCTCTTTGGCAACAGCTTGGCAATCTAAAACCTCATCCATCCATCCCCCGGATCTGCATAGGAGACTTCAATGAGATCTTGTATGTGTGGGAGAAACTGGGGAAAAAAACACCTGACAACAGAAGAATGACAGCATTTAGAACCATGCTTGATAACTTATCCTTAATGGATGTAGACAACCAAGGATGCGCATTTACTTGGGCAAATAACAAGGAGGGGGAATAATTGGTTAAAAAACGCCTAGATCGAGTGTTATGCACCTTAGAATAGAGGGTTACCTTTCCTGCTGCAGAGGTACAAGCCCTTCCAGCTATTGGATCTGACCATAGCCCCCTTGTTCTTCGCCTACACCCTGGAACAAGGAAAAGGAAAAAACCATTCAAAATGGAGGCATTCTGGATAGAGCATGCAGAATTTCAGGGAGTTATGCAACAAATTTGGTCTACACTACCAAGCCAAATCTCCTCCTTTCCAGACAAACTATGGGAGACAGAACAGGTGTTGACGAAATGGAGTAAAGAAAAATTTGCCAACACCCCATTGAAGATAAAAGAGCTCAGCCAAGCTTTAACAAATCTTACAAATCAGACAAATCAGTTGACAAGCAAAAAGAAAGTACAGGATCTCATTCATCAAATTGAGACTCTAAGAAAGCAGGAGGAACAGTTTTGGGGAATGCGCTCGCGTGTCAAATGGCTACAATGGGGAGACAAAAATACCAATTTCTTTCATGCCACAACTATATAGAGGAGACAGAAAAATCGCATTACAATGCTACAACTAGAAGATCAAAGTCGGTGCCGAGACTCAGTGACCCTTCAAAACCACATTCAGAATTTCTACAAGAATTTATACAGGTCTGAAGGGACAAGACATTACCAACCAGTACGTGATCAATGTCCCTCACCTATCACCGAAGATATCAATGCAGAGTTAGTGGCTGTACCTTTACTGGAGGAGATCAAAGCAGCTACCTTTCAACTAGGAGCAGCAAAAGCCCCTGGCCTTGATGGTTTTAATGGAGCTTTTACCAGCAATTATGGGAAACCCTAAAAACTTACCTGATGCATCTTGTTCGGGACTTCTTCCAGAAAGGTACCTTCGATCCCCGTCTGAACCAAACACACATTGCTCTGATTCCCAAAGTAACCTGAAAATATCAGCCAATTTCATCCCATTAGCCTATGTAACTTTAGCTATAAAATAATATCAAAAATCCTAGCCAACAGACTAAAAAAATGGCTGCCACTTATCATTGAACCAGAACAGACAGCCTTTGTACAGGGGAGGCAAATTCAAGACAATATCCTTATTGTCCAGGAGGTTCTACATCAGCTGCGAATCACAAAAAACAAAACTAAATATCAGGCAATTCTAAAGCTCGACGTGCAGAAAGCTTATGACAAGGTGGAATGGGACTTTGTGAGGGACAACATGCTACATATGGGTTTCTCTGCTAAGTGGTGATCCCTAATCATGCAATGCATCACTACTGTTTCTTTTAGTGTGAAGATCAACGGGGAACATACCTCCTTTTTTCAACCAACCAGAGGACTCCGGCAAGGTGATCCATTATCGCCCTATATCTTCATACTGATATCTAATGTATTAACCTGGCTGATGAGGAAAGCGTTAGCTTATGGGACCATCAAAGGTATACAAATTAATCGACACTATCCACAATTAACTCACCTTCTCTTTACTGATGATGCTATCTTCTTCATGGATGGAACCCTTATGGAGTGTCAGAATTTAGCACTAACACTCAACCAATACTGCCACGCTACTGGTCAAGCAGTTAACTTTAACAAGTCAGGTATATTCTTCAATGCCAACTGTCCGCCACTCTTAAGATGAAACATGGCCACAGAATTGAGTTGATGTGCTGGAGAGAACAGGTAAATACTTGGGCATACCCACAAAATGGGGTCAGTCAAAGAAAGATGTGTGTCAATGGATAGTAGAAAGAGTCAAAACAAGGTTGGCAGGCTGGAAGGAAAAACTACTTACCAAGGCTAGCAAGGAAGTCTTGATTAAGAGTGTAGTGCAATCCATCCCGACATACGCCATGTCCATATTTAAGATCCCCGCTTCCATCTGCAGATCAATAGAGAAACATATTGCATCATTTTAGTGGCAAAAAAGAGATAACACGAAAGGAATGCATTGGAAGCGTTGGGAAATATTGAAAACAAGGAAGGATACGGGAGGGCTCGGTTTTAAAGACTTGCTTACCTTCAACCGTGCCATGCTCGGCAAACAGGCCTAGAGAATGGCCAATTCACCAAACAACCTTTGGAGCATAACACTCAAAGGGATTTATTTTCCCAATGGGGACGTCTGGTCAGCAAACAGGGGTCATCGACCATCTTGGGCTAGCAAGGAATCATGCTCGGCAGAGATACAATCATGGATAATATACAATGGTCAGTAGGAGATGGAGAGTCTATTAACATTCGCAAAGACAAATGGCTAAAACAGGGGATCATTGGAGGACAAGCACATCAATCGGAGCCTTTAATGGTGTCGGAGCTAATCAATTCAGAAACCCGAGAATGGAAACAGCAGCAAATTCAACAGTTTTTTGATACAAAAATCGCAGAAGAAATATTAGCTATCCCTCTGAGTCAACATTCCAAGCCAGACACACTCATATGGACAGGTAACACAACAGGGCAATATTCTGTTAAAAGTGGGTACAACAAAGCAACTTTGAGCATCAAAGGTACCGATCTAAATCGACCCTCCTGTTCATACAAAGCACCACGCAACCTATGGACCCAAATCTGGAGTCTAGAAGTCCCACCAAAGATTCGTACCTTCCTCTGGAGTCTCTGCCAGAACGCATTACCCACCAGAGAAAACCTGCATAAACGAAACATAACCACAGATCTGTTATGTCCATTTTGTCACACTGGCATGAAAACAACAGAACATCTACTTTTTCTATGTAAATGGACACAAGCGATATGGCAAGATCTGAGATTTGAAGCAATACAACCCAGGAAAGCTATCAAGCGAACAGATCAGTGGTTAGGTGAAGCTTTCCAAGGAGCTCACCTATTACCTGAACGAGAGGTTGTCGGTCTGCTTCTGTGGCACATCTGGAAGGCGAGGAACGAATGGATATTTCGCGCTAGATATCCCAAGCCTGCAGATCTGGTAAATCTCGCACATGAAAAATAGATCTGGGTAAGCAGAGGAAGGGTGAAACAGAACATACATCAAATCCTCTATCACAAACCTAAACAGAGGACATCTCCCAACACACCGACTTAGAACTGCAGGCCAGGGGTTTTTGCACAAACAAAACCGCAGATCTAGGCAAATAGAGGTCAGGCAACAACGAAGATACAAGCGGAATCATCAGATTTGAACCCTAGATCAGTGGATCTTGCAAGAAAAGGAAAGCATATATGTGTTAGTGGAGGCAAGGCGAAACAGAACACAAGACAACCCTCATGCGACATACCTGAACAGCGACGAACCTCGGAACCACCACATCTACACCCTAGGCCAGAGGATCTTGCCACACTCGTACCTAACAACCAGATCTGTGTGAGTAGTGAAAAGATGAAACAAAAAACAACAAACACAAGATCTCGAGTTAAAAAGACATCCTGGTACGGTGGAAACCACCGAGACAGCAAGCACTGAAAGTAAATGTGGATGTGGCTTGGTGCGAAGGAGACTTTCTCTATTCGGTGGCTGGAGTTGTGCGCGACGCCTTTGGGAGAGTTCTCGAAGGCTTTGCTTCAACGGCTAGGGCTTCCTCATCGAATGAGGCAGAAGCGAAGGCGATACGACATGGGCTTCTTTATATACGGGAGCTCCAATCTCGACACGTAGACGACTTCGGAAGCCGAACAGTTCTGTGGACACTTGAGAGCGACAGTTCAATTGCAATCGACATGATTTCGGGCCGGGCCGCGCCTTCATGGAACATGGACGTCTTTGTATCGAAATGTCAAAGTTTGCTTGCCCAAACTACCCTAGTCTCGTTGGCTCACTGTCCACGCGAAGCCAATGCAGCGGCAGATTGGATTGCATGGCAACATCGGGTTCGAAAACTTCCTCTTACTTGGTGGATTACACCCTCCTCTACTTTATACTCTATATTATGCTCCGATCTTTATGGGGTCGTTTTTCGTAAGCACTGATTATCAAGTTTCAATACTAAGCATCTTTTTGACCAAAAAAATCATTTGTTGCCAAATCGATACGCTTGGTTATATTAGATTATCTAGATTCCCTCGATTCAAGGTTTCTTATAGACTTAGGTGGTGGCAAATATCATGGATAATAAGATGATCAGCAGCACGATTTCATGACCTAAAGGAGGTAACTTTAGATAATTATTTTATGATTACTAAAAGTCAGGAAGTCATTCAAGCTGTTGTTCTCCTGACTTATCAACCTGAAGGATATGCTACAATAGCATGGCAATCTTCCCATATTTCGAAAGGTAAACTACTTTGTCCTTAGAGAAGGAGAGCCCAAGAAAATGAAACAGGAAACATGGATGTAATTCTCTCTCTCTCTCTCTCTCTCTCTCTCTCTCTGCACGCCCACCCACATGCCTTGTTTACTTCACTTCTCCATGTGCCATGCGTTTCGTGCATGCATCCGATCTATTCAATCGCAGGAAATCGGAAATCACATTGCAAAACCAATTTACGTGAAAAGATTATTAAACCGTTATTAAAGTACAAATACGTCTCAAACGCTCAATTGAGTTAATAAGATAATCGCTATGGTATACTTCAAATGGCTTAGACGGGCTTAAACATAATTTTTTTTGACTTATCAAGGCTAGCCCAACCTGACTTATTCACATGATTTTTATGATGGGCGGGCTTAAGTAAGCGACACCCTTCAAGGGTTTGTCCTAAATATTCTCACCTACAATATTATAGGTGTTTTCGGGTCACGAGTGAGCTTGGGTATAACCCATGAGCTGGTCATAGGTCAGGCCCCATCTGACTCGGCCATTTGGGCCTACGAAAATTTCACAAGACCCTTCACGGGCCCACTCAGCCCACAAACCTCTTGACTTCATCACGCATAATAGTTATCCATTAACGAAGTACAGATGTTGGAAATGTCCTTATCGTATGTGTTGAAGTCAAGTGCAGTGTACCCACATAGTTTTCCGACAAGTGACCAAGTTTAAAAGGATTCAAGAGTAAGATATTTTAACTTGAACAAGACCTCGGATTTGAAGTGAACAAAAAGAGTACAAATATAAACGTTTTAATCCTAATTGTCACACTTAATTCTATCTCTTCTCATCCACCAATCCACTCTAAAGAAGATAATTGGGTGTGTATTGTACATGGAACCTAGAACTTATCCTATGAAAGTCGATTCGCAATTTTGAAACAAAAAATCAAACCAATGAACCGGCCTAGAACCGAACCAAGCATCATCATCAAGGTCAATCTAGAACCGACATGCCTCAGGAAAACAAACTTTAAATAATGTATTATTCTAGGAAAATATACCATGTAATAATTTGAAGTATACTGGTTACAGTATTGATTGACTTTCTAACATTCTTAAGCTCAAAATCAATTTTCAACACATTTATCTTTATAAAAAATATATATTATGTTATATTATATTATATTATATTATATTATATTATATTAACAAGAAGAAGAAGAAAAGCCAATTTAATTTGGTTGCTGGATTAGACCGGCCTAATTACTCACCTCTACTTATATGATATTGTTTATTCTTTGTGTTTCTTGGCTTTCACGATGCCTAACATCATTTGTTATTGAAAAAGAAAATAAAAAAAAGGTCATACGCATGCTCCAAATCATATTTAATACCTAGGATTTCATATGACATCTTCACCATAGATTATGAAATAAACTTTGTTTACTTTTCAACTCGAAATTCTCAGTCGATCACGGAATTAGATTAGAGGTTTTTACTAAAACGTGGTCCAAGCCCTAGAATTTGGCCGTCATACATCAAGCAGGATTAAATATTTGACCATTGACTTGTCCCCATCCAAATTCACACTAATCGCATGATTGGGCCGCTATTACTATCCTTGACGGCTAGGAATTGAATGTGAAATTTTCTGCCTATGGATCCCTATAACTATCCTCGGTGGCTGGGTAATTGAATGTGAAATGAAATGATTTGGTACCCATAAAGTGTCCTCTATACTCAAAGCTCTCTAGAACCTCGAAAAGTGACATTCGAATACCTATCCATATCAGGGCAATCCTTGTTTTCTTTTTTTGTTCAAAAGTATGATACAATCTAATGAGCTAAACATTTGCTTAGTTACCCAATCTATTTTCCATATCCGACTGATGGACGGATCAAAGAATTCGCAAGGGATTACTCTATAGTGAGCTAATATCTTATAACATTACTTGCGAATTGAAACCGAGCTTCTTTTATACGTCGAAAACCCGAAAATTAGACGTATTTTCTTGATAATTCCAATCACTTCAAATCCAATTCATTTGTATAATTTCAACATGGGTCATATTACATGGCTAATACATTTCCTTCCCATGATGAAGCCGGCGGGGATTGGTCCAACCAAGGTTTAAGGTTTTAACGCCAAATTCACCCACAAAGCATTCATGTCTTTTTGGCCTCTAAATGTAAAATTATTGTGGCCCACATGATATGATTTTTATTATATGGTTTAATAAAATTATTGAAATGCTATAAAATAAATAAATAATTATTGGCTACGAGAAGTTGCGACTTTAATTAAATGAAAGGGTATATTGCTTTGATGGAAGACACCTTTTCAACGAAAGTATAAAGGGGTCCGGTCCTCTCTCCACCCATACAATGAACATATTTTCTTCTCCATCAATGAAATATAGAAAGAAATAGTAGGTTAAGGGAGAGAAATCAGATTTCTTCACCAGGATCGAATTCAACGGCAACGTTATGGACAAAAGTATGTTTTAATGTATTTGTGAAAATCATGAAGATCAAAGATCTTCGTTTTATTATGAATTTCCGTATAAAGAATTATAAAAAATCTAACAGTTGGTATCAGAGCGTTGGTTTTGATCTCATGATTTTCCGTTTATGGATTTATTATGTTTATGCATGATGTTTCGTTGATTGATTCTGTTTAAAGTTCCATTTATTGTTGTTAAAATGCTTTTGAAGGGTTCTGTTAAAAAAATCTGAATGATGGAATGTTTTTATGGAGAAATGATGAAAATGGAGGAGTTCGGAATTTTAAGGGCAAAAATGAAGAAATTCGGATTTTTGAGGGTAAGATTGAAACTCACCGATTCCGGACAAAATCCGACCACCCACTGCTTGATTTTGGACCCATACGGTCGCCCCGCCATGAGGAACGTTGGGCTTGAGTTTTTCCGGCATATCGGTGTTCGCCGGAGTCGAATCGGGCGGAGGAAGTCGCGGTAATTAGGGTTTTGTATTCTGAGAAATTTTGGCTTGATTTGGGGCTAATTCTTCGTCATTTTCTCCGAAACTTGGATCCATGTGGTCATGGTTGCATGCTCTTCAAAAACCATAATTTTTTCTGTGTCTGGGATGGCTACCGAAGACGAAACGGTGGAGAAATCGCGGCTGGAAACGGCGGAAACCGGCGAAAAATCGCGTCGGTGCGCGAGGAAGAAGGCGCGTGGGGTCCACGCGCGCGCGGCGGTTGCAGGCGCATGGAACCCACGCGCCACGCGCCCTCACGCGTGCAGAGATCGCCGCACGCATGGGACCACACGCGGAGCCCGCCGCGCGCGTGGGATCCACGCGCGCGGAGTTTCCCGCGGCTGTAGGCGCGTGCAACGGACGCACCTGCGCGCGTGCGAGGCCCGCGCCTGCCGAGCTGCAGGCACCTGCTCCGCACGTGCCTGACACCCCGAGCCATTTCTTTTACGTTTTTGCCCCTATGCCAATTTTAAAATTCCCATTTTGTCCTTCTCGCAATTTATTTATTGTTCTATCCCTGTTTAATTTATAATTACAATTCTGCCATTGCTGATTATTTACCATTTTGCCCCTAGATATTAAATTTATGGTTCTGCCCTTATGAAATTATGATTTTACAATTCTGCCCTTATGATTTGATTAAATTTTGTCCTTGTGTGCAATTTTGGTAAACATTTATATTTTACAATTATTAAAAAATTCATATTATGATTGGTTTGTTAGTCACCAAAGTGGCCAAACCTTAAAGTCTTTTAAATTTTTGACATTGTAAATTATTTTATTCAATTACCCATGATTAATTGATGCTATATATATATATATATATATATATATATAATTGATATGTTTTATATCTTTATTGGTGTTATGGGTATATTGAAATTCATTTATTATAAGAACTTAGGGATTAACCCAAAAGTTAATTATTTTCTTATAATTCATGAACATGATGGTTGATAATTAATATGACTTGTTAAATTTGTTTGTATAACCAAAGATAGCAAATAAATTTTAATAAGGTATATTTACAATTATCAAATAAAGGTTATTAGCATCATTATGGTTTATATATTTGTATATCACAGGATCGCCCAAAGGAGAACTGTGATGTACATGTATAGTTAGATTGAATATGATTATGTGATATTCTCAAAGCATTAATGTGTGAGTATTTCTTGTATATTTGCAGTATCTGTACCTGTTTCACTACATTCACATGCTTCATCTGTTCCCTTATTCAATGGGATAAATTTCCCTGATTGGAGTGAACAAATCCAGTTTCACTTAGGTGTCCTGGATCTTGATTTAGCTCTTCAAGTTGAGAAACCAACTGCTATTATTGATATAAGTAGCGATGAGGAAAAGTCTTTCCATAAAGCTTGGGAAAGATCGAACAGACTGAGCCTAATGTTTATGCGAATGACAGTTGCAAACAACTTAAAGACTTCACTTCCCAAGACTGACAATGCTAAGGAATTTATGAAATTTGTGGAAGAGCGTTCTCAAACTGCTGATAAGTCACTTGCTGGTACATTGATGAGTACACTGACCACCATGAAATATGATGGTTCGCGTACCATGCATGAGCATATACTTGAGATGGCGAATTTGGCAGCAAAGTTAAGGACTTTGGGAATGAATGTGGATGAGTACTTTTTAGTACAATTTATACTTAATTCCTTGCCTCATGAGCAATATGGGCCATTTCAAATGAATTACAACACTATAAAGGATAAGTGGAATGTGAATGAATTGGCCAGTATGCTAGTTCAAGAGGAAACAAGAATAAAGAATCAAAAGACTCATTCTGTTCATCTATCAAGTCATCAAGAAGCTCGAAAGAATTTCAAGAAGAAAGGTGGAAGGAGCAAGAAGAAAGGATTACATGTCCTGAATGACTCTTCAAAGGCTTCTCAAATCCACAAGAAAGAACGCAATCTTATTAAGTGTCATTTTTGCAACAAAATTGGACACTTGAAGAAAGATTGTCTGAAATGTAAGGCTTGGTTCGAAAAGAAAGGTAAGCCTTGTGCTTTAGTATGTTCTGAATCAAACTTTACTGAAGTTCCTCATAATACTTGGTGGATTGATTCTGGTGCCACCACTCATGTGTCAAATACGATGTAGGGATTCCTTACGATCCAAACTACAAAGTCAAATGAAAGTTATGTGATTACGGGAACAGAAACAAAGCTCCGGTTGAAGGCATTGGCACTTATCGTTTGATCTTAGATACTTGGGCATTATTTGGATTTGTTTCGAACCCTTTATGTACATACTTTTTCTCGCAATTTAGTTTCTTTGCCAAGACTTGATGTGGCGGGATTTTATTGTAAGTTTGGTTCTGAATCTTTCAGTTTATTTAAGTGTGATACTCTTATTGGAACTGGAATTTTATGTGATGGTCTCTACAAATTTAGACTTGATAATACTTTTGTTGAGACATTAATGACCTTGCATCATAATGTTGGCACTAAACGAAGTTTGGTGAATGAAAATTCTGCTTACTTGTGGCATAAACGTTTGGGTCATATATCCAAGGAAAGAATGCAAAGATTAGTGAAGAATGGAATTCTTCCAAATTTGGATTTTACTGACCTTGGAGTGTGTATTGATTGTATTAAAGGTAAACAAACAAAACACACTAAGAAAGGTGCCACAAGAAGCACAGAGCTCCTTGAGATTATACATACTGACATATGTGGTCCTTTCGATGTTCCATCTTTGGGTAAGGAAAGCTATTTCATCACCTTTATTGATGATTTTTCACGTTATGGTTATATTTATCTTTTGCATGAGAAGTCTCAATCAGTGAATGCACTTGAAGTGTATATTAAAGAGGTTGAGAGGCAATTAGATAAAAAGGTGAAAATAGTAAGGTCGGATAGAGGTGGTAAATATTATGGAAAGTATGATGAATCGGGACAATGTCCAGGTCCATTTGCTAAATTCCTTGAAAGACATGGCATTTGTGCTCAATATACAATGCCAGGTACACCACAACAAAATGGTGTAGCAGAAAGGCGTAATCGTACTTTAATGGAAATGGTTAGGAGTATGATGAGTCACTCATCTCTACCCTTGTCTTTGTGGATGTATGCTTTAAAGACTTCTATGTACTTATTAAATAGGGTTCCTAGTAAGGCAGTTCCAAAGACTCCCTTTGAACTTTGGACGGGTAGGAAACCTAGTTTACGACACCTGCATGTTTGGGGTTGTCCAGCAGAAGTAAGAATTTACAATCCACATGAAAGGAAATTGGATTCAAGAACGACTAGTGGTTATTTCATTGGTTATGCAGAGAAATCCAAAGGGTATAAATTTTATTGTCCTAATCATAGTACAAGAATTATTGAATCTGGAAATGCTAGGTTCATTGAGAATGATGACATCAGTGGGAGTGAAAGAGTGCGTAATGCTTGCATTCAAGAAGTAAGGGTAGAAGTTCCTATACCCAAAGCTTCTAAAATTGTTGTTCCTGATATTATAGTACAACCTAACAATAATCAAGAGCAACAAATTAATGAACAAACACCCCATAATGGAGATGTTAATATTGAACCTCCAATAGCTGAGTCACAAGAAATGGCATTAAGAAGATCTCAAAGAGAAAGGAGGTCGGCTATTTCTGATGACTATATGGTTTATCTACAAGAGTCAGAAATTGACTTAGGAATTGGAAATGATCCGGGTTCATTTTCCCAAGCCATGGAATGTGAAGATTTTAATGAATGGTTTAATGCTATGGAAGAAGAGTTAAAATCCATTGATCAAAATCAACTTTGGGATCTTGTCGAATTGCCTAAAGGATGCAAGAAGGTCAGGTGTAAATGGGTCTTTAAGACCAAGCGCGACTCAAAAGGCAATATTGAACGACATAAAGCTAGACTTGTTGCAAAGGGTTTTACACAAAAGGAAGGCATTAACTATAAAGAGACATTTTCACCAGTCTCTAAGAAGGACTCACTTAGAATCATTATGGCTTTGGTGGCTCATTATGACTTGGAGTTACACCAAATGGATGTAAAAACCGCCTTTCTTAATGGGGATTTAGAAGAAGAGGTTTATATGGACCAACTTGAAGGCTTTTCAATTAAAGGAAAGGAACACATGGTATGTAAATTAAAGAAGTCAATATATGGACTTAAACAAGCTTCACGACAATGGTATCTTAAGTTTAACGATACCATAACTTCATTTGAATTTAAAGAAAACACCGTTGATAAGTGTATATATATGAAGATTAGTGGGAGCAAGTTTATTTTTCTAGTTCTGTATATTGATGATATTTTGCTTGCTGCTAATGATCTTGGTTTGTTACATGAAACCAAGAAGTTTCTCTCTAAGAATTTTGAAATGAAGGATATGGGAGAGGCAACGTATGTGATAGGAATAGAAATATTCCGTGACGGATCACAAGGGTTGTTAGGATTGTCTCGAAAGCCTATATTGAGAAAATTTTAGAGAGATTTAATATGAGTAAATGCTCAGCAGGAATAGTTCCAATTCAGAAAGGTAATAAATTTAGCCTTATGCAATGTCCGAAAAGTGAATTGGAATGAGAACAAATGAAAAATATTCCTTATGCATCTGTTGTGGGGAGCTTAATGTATGCACAAACTTGCACCACACCGGACATCGGTTTTCTTTGTCGGAATCTTTGGGCGGTATCAAAGTAACCCTGGAATGGATCATTGGAAAGCTGCAAAGAAAGTTCTTAGATACTTGCAAGGAACGAAGAATTATATGCTCACTTATAAGAGATCAGATCATCTCGAGGTGATTGGATATTCAGATTCAGATTTAGCCGGATGTGCCGATACAAGAAAATCAACATTTGGTTACTTATTTCTTCTGGCTGGAGGAGCAATTTCATGGAAGAGTGCGAAGCAGTCGATTATTGCTGCATCTACTATGGAAGTTGAATTTGTGGCATGTTTTGAGGCCACTATTCATGGATTATGGCTGCGGAACTTTATTTCAGGACTTGTAATTGTCGACAGTATTGCCAAGCCGCTGAAAATTTATTGTGATAACTCTACAGCAGTTTTCTTCTCTAAGAACGACAAGTATTCTAAGGGTGCTAAGCATATGGAGATCAAATACTTGTCTGTTAAAGAAGAAGTTCAAAAACGAAGAGTGTCAATTGAGCACATTAGCACCAATCTTATGATAGCAGATCACTTAACAAAAGGACTGCCGCCCAAAACATTTAATGAGCATGTTGAAGAGATGGGCATTGTTGGACGTCATTAATGTTTGTATTATGTTTGTATTAAGTTTATGTATTTGACACTTTGAGCTCATTTAAGTGTTTCTGATATTTCCTGTTTTCTATTTAGTATACATTATGGAAAATAGATGAATGTTAAACGAGGATAGTTTCTAAAGAGACATTATGGTTGGACTATTACTTGTACTTCTCATTTATGGATCATGTTAAGTAAAGTACTATAGTTGTAGTGTATAGAAGGGACTATGTCGATTAATGACATACAACCGCTATGACTCACATTAGTTTTCTTTACTTAATTGTGATTATTATGTGATTGCCAATTTTGTGAAATTTTATAGCATTATCTTATTGTGCACATTACAGTCTTTATTAAACCATGAAAGGAAAGTCATATGGGCCAAGTGGGAGAATGTAAAATTATTGTGGCCCACGTGATATGATTTTTATTATATGATTTAATAAAATTATTGAAATGCTATAAAATAAATAAATAATTATTGGCTACAAGAAGTTGCGACTCCAATTAAATGAAATGGTATATTGCTTTGATGGAAGGCACCTTTTCAACGAAAGTATAAAAGGGTCCGGTCCTCTCTCCACCCATACAATGAACATATTTTCTTCTCCATCAATGAAATATAGAAAGAAATAGTGGGTTAAGGAAGAGAAATCGGATTTCTTCACTAGGATCGAATTCAACGGCAATGTTATGGACAAAGGTATGTTTTCATGTATTTGTGAAAATCATGAAGATCAAAGATCTTCGTTTTTATTATGAATTTCCGTATAAAGAATTATAAGAAATCTAACACTAAATTCGCTTCTTCTTCTTTTTTTCCCTTTTTCTTCTGCACTTTTGCTGAAATCAATAGAATTGAAAATAGAAAAAGGTATAAAATAAAATAAAATAAAATAAAATAAAACCCCCCGGGCGCAAATTTGATGCGTCGCGAACACGAGGCGCGCGGGGATCGTCGGATTCGAAGATGTCGAGGATCTCGAGGATCGGGCGATTGCGGAGGGGACAGCTCCTCGGTTCAACCACGGCTCCGGGAGCACACCCTACAGTAGGTGTGCCCGCACGGGATAAACGCCGCCCCCCCTTCTTCCGCCCCATGCACACGCAGCACACCGCGTCGCTCCCTGCCACCCCCCGCCACCGCCGTCGCCGCTGCCGTCCGCCCCCTCGCAGTCCCCGCCGTCCGCCTCCTCCAGCGGCCTCATCGGTGACACCCGCAGCGGTGTCCCCGGCTCGACCGGCCGGGCCCTCGCCCCGCCCGCCGCGTCCCCGCCTCCGGCTCCCACGTCGCCACATGTGCGCCTCTCCGCCGCCGGCGCCGCCGCAAGGTTCATGGGCGAGCCGGCCGGCTGCGCCTCGAGCACGCCGCAGCCCGGGTCAGGGGCCCGGTAGATCGGGTCGTGGGCCGGTTCGGGGCCCGATGTGCTCACAGGGTCTGGGCTGAGCGGGGGCGGTGGTTCTTGCGGCAGTTGGTGGTGGATCTTGGTGTCGCCCTCGTCGTCGTCGCGGACGCTGATGGCGGCGAACCAGATGCCCCAAATCGGGCCGCCACAGCAGGCCATGGCTTTCAACCCGAGCCGCTCCTTCAGGCTCCTCTTCCGCCGCCTCCTCCAATCGAAGCCGTCCATTTCGCATCCCCTCTGATAACATTCCTAGTCAGCAATCTTATCTTTTGTATCTAATTTAAGATACTGTTGATATTGTTCTTGTAATTTATATGCTTGCCTTAAGTATCCTCAATCATCTCTAATTTAGGGCTCTTGTAATATCTTTATATACAGTTTGTACAAGAAAAATCAAAGGTAATAAAAACAAAAACTACGATTCCTTCATGGTATCATTATGTTCGTGAATTGGTGGGTCGCTAATTACTTGACATCCGTTACATCAACACCTGTGATCAAATCGCGGACATCTTCACCAAAGGATTGTCATCAGCACGAGTTCGTCTTTTACGGTCCAAGCTTCACATTGTTGACAATGCTTCGCTTGCGGGAGCGTGATAACATTCCTAGTCAGCAATCTTATCTTTTGTATCTAATTTAAGATACTGTTGATATTGTTCTTGTAATTTATACGCTTGCCTTAAGTAGCCTCAATCATCCCTAATTTATGGCTCTTGTAATATCTTTATATACAGTTTGTACAAGAGAAATCAAAGGTAATAAAAACAAAAACTACGATTCCTTCACCCTCAGCAGGCCGAGGACCGGTTCCTGCAACATCGCCATGAGTTGGCTCATTTCGGCACACGCCCAGAAGCCGAAACACATAAAAAACGCCAAAAAAAGAAAGAGGAACGAATTTCTTCTTCTCCAAATGGGACAAATGTTAGGAAGATAAAAATCTCTCGAGGAAGACATAAATGTGCCTCGAAAGAAAAACCCAAAAACCAGTGCAAAGATTGTGAGGGAAATTAACTAACACAAGCCAATAGCAATGCAACACATATAATTTATAATCAAAACACATCTCATAATTTTTCATGCACAATGTATTCACGTGTGTTCCAAGTATTACAACCTTCAGGCCACAATTAATACAAAAGTTGAGAAAGAATTACACCCCAAGTGCCAAAACTTGACACGAATAAACACTTAAGTACCAAAAGTTAGGAAAGTGACACTTCTTTTGAAAAGTGATACACTTAAGTGCCACTTCTGGCGAATCTCATTGAAAATCTTACATGGTGATATTTTATTATCTCTCTCACTTATGTGGTTTATCAGAGAGCTAACTTAGCAAAGAAAAACAAAAACGAGTCGTTTTTGTTGTTCTTTACTAAGTTGTTTTTGTTGTTCTTTGCTAAGTTAGCTCGTCAGCGAGCCACGTAAGTGAGAGAATTTGGCGTGGATTTGAATTTTAATATAAAATTAATTAAATTAAATTATAAAAATTAAATTAATTAATTAGATTAATTAATTAAAATTTAAAGATATATTTTAAAAAAGAAAAAAGAAAGAACGCGGCTGAGGGCTAAGCCCTCATCGCCGCCACCGCTAGGGGTGTGCAACCGGACCGGTTATACCTGAGAACCAGACCGGCCCACTCGAAAAACAAGGTCGGGAACTGGTTCCCATTAAAACCGGTTCGGGAACCGGTTCCCATTGAAACCGATCCACAAACCAGTTCCCAAAATTCGGAACCGGTTTAAACCGGTCCAAGAACTAGGTCCGATTGATTACCCACCCAGGGAACCGGTTCGCGAACCGGTTTTGTAAGTATAGGTCTAAAATCTTATTTTTTTTTCCCCTTATTTCTATCATTACTCCCGCAATTACACGACACTTTTCCTCTTGGCTCTCTCAAACATGCACAGCACTCCTCCTTCATCGTTCCTCTTCCTCACTTGCTTCCCTCCCTCATCGGCTCCCTCTCGCACCGTTCAACAAATGGACGTTGTTTGTCGTCGCCAAATTCTTGTGTACCACGTGGATTGACTCACCTAATTTCTCTTTTGTAGGAAGATTTATACTTGCATAAAAGAGTAGCTTCATGCAGTAGTTGTGAGAATGAGACTAATATTATACCCATGTTTGTTACTAATTCTTTGTCTTACGATTTTATTTATTATAATTAGCCCTATGGATCCTTAATTTTTCGTTTAGTTAAAAAATTCATGTATTTATTTATTACAAGTGCTTAATATTTCGATACAAATTAGAAGCATTATGTTATTTCTCGCGTATTAATAAAAAATTCGAAATCATATAAGATATCGGGAGATTGCAAAATAGATTTAAATGGAAACAAGGTTGACCTTGGAACCGGACCGGAAAAATAGGTTGGGTCGGGTACAGAGTCCAATACAAACAAGATTTGATACAGGGTCCAAAAAAAGGAAACCGGTTATAATAGGATCGGGTATAAAGTCCAAGTCTGGACCCTACCCACCCTGGACTCGATCACTCCTAGTCATCGTCGCCGTCACCGCCTCCCCATTATCGCTGGGAAGGGCCTGCGACATTGGGAGGGTGTCGGATGGGGTCACTAGGCCTTAGCCAAGGGTCAACAACCCCGGCCAACCGAGGGTGAGGGCCCGCAAGCCCTCGCCCAAATCTGGGGCGAGGGTCGACGGCCCTTGGCCGAATTGGGCGAGGCCCATCGACCCTCGTCAAATCTGAGCGAGAGTTGTGACCCTCGCACAACCGAGCCAAGGGTCGTCGCTCGTTGGGGGGGTCGCCCCACGGGTGGCGACCCTTGGCTCGGCCGAGCGAAGGCCGCCGACCCTCACCGAATCTGGGGGAGGGCCACGACCCTCACCCCCGGATCTAGGCTAAGGATCGTGGGCCCTCACTTTTGGTCGGCGAGGTCGCCGGGCCCTCCCCTCACCATTGCCGACCCTTCTCGACGACGGTGAGGGCTCGGCCCTCGCCACCTCCCTTGGTTTTCTTTTTTTTTAATATTTGTATTTGTATTTTGAAATATTTTAAATAAATTTAGTTTTAAATTTAATTTAATTAATTATCATATTAATTTTTTACCATGTCAGCACCAAAACGACTCGTTTTTACATTGTCTAGTCACGTTAGCGTGTAAAACAACACCATTTTGCACTTATATCGCCGGAAAATTGCCACGTCAACATTTTTGTTGGATTTTCTCGCTGTTGGCACTTAAGTGATCCATTTTACTTCGATTTCGGCACTCAAGTGTCCCTTCATGCCAAGTTTTAGCATTTAGAGTGTACTTCTTCCCAAAAGTTGATGGTCTTCCGACATGACCGGACATCGTCCTATCCCATCAAGTATGACATCGTCTTTGACCCCCACCATAGATAGCATTCCTTAAGAAGCATTGGTCTAGCCTCAACCGCGACTTAGTATCTAGGCCCTTGCCAAGCATCCGATAAAATCCAGCATTATCCCCAAACTCCTATTGAGTGACGTGTTCCTTTAAGTGACCACATGAGCACACCACTAACTCATACCAATTTCATTTTTCCTTAATTATCCAATACAAACATCTTCCATGCTCACCACCGCCCGCAGCGGCGTAGCTGGCTTGGGCTCTCTCCCCCTTACGAAGGGGAGAAGTTCAAATCCCAGAGGCGTCGTTAGGGATTCTTACCTGGAGTACTGTGGTGGTGGGGCCTGCAGTCGCTCCCCCAGGGTTTACTCGCCGGCTGTCGGCTTACGGGGTTCCCTGGGTCACCAAAAAAAAAAAAAAAAACATCTTCCATGCTCATACTACAAACTACCGCAAGTTTAACTCTTAAAAATGCGATAAAATATTCACACACGATCGCATACGTAAAATTAACCCATCAAACTTTGCACACTTCCATTTTAAAACACCCTTGCCCTATTGGACACATAAAACATGGCATCCAAACACGACACCTCATGAATTACCATTTACATCTCAATAAAACCTTCTTTAAAAATAGCATATAGGGTTTCTAACTTGGGCAACAAATTTTCGTGGCATCACAAGCTTAAAACAACATAAACAGACATAGATTCATCCCATAAATCAAGAGTAAAGCACATAAAAATCATGACTTATCGCCCTATTACGATAGCTTATCAACGTTTAACCGATAGCTTATCATCAATCCTTGATTGCTTATCGTCTATTTAACAATAACTTGTCGCCTATTTTCCGATAGCTTATCACTCCTTTGATGATAGCGTATCACCATTTTGTCAATGCCTTATCATCCATCTAATGATAGCTTATCACTAAATCATTGATAGCTTATCACCCATTTTCTTGATAACCTATCAACTCTACTTATCACTTGTCGTGATAACCTATCCACAAAACCATCATTAATTAATACTAACTACAATTAACCTTAATCTATACTACCCCTAAACGCAATTAATATCATAATTTAATATTAGGAAATTAACTCACGGTTTTACGGTAATGGCAAGTTAACAGCGACAGCAGCACGATGGTGATGAGAACATAACCCTTGCAGCTCGAATGGTGACACCTATGGGGGCTGCTTGGCAAAACTTGAGGGGTGGCTTGGCTTGCATGGTTCAGTAGCTTATGGTGGTGGTGGTGGTGGTGGCAGCTTATGGGGATGAGGATGATGGCGTGGATGGTGTCGGTGGCACGAGCGGGTAGCAAACACGGTGCATAAGGGGCGATGATGGTGGCGATGGAGAAAAAAAGGAAGAAGATGAAGAAAATGAGAGAGAGGATAGAGGAGGGTAGTTGGCCGAAGTGAGGAGGAATGTGGGGAGAGAGAGAGAGAGAGAGAGAGAGAGAGGCTTAAGTGAGATGGGGTAAGATTTTCCCCCAAAAAATTCTACTAACCTTCCCTATTTTCCTCTCATCCAAGCATTTCCCTTTTCGTCTTCATATTCTTCAATGCCAAAAATATTCTAAAATGGGCATTTTAGTCATTTCACAATTCTTTTAAAAAATCCAATTTTGCCCTTGAGCCCAATTGCTTGAAATGGGCTTGGCTTGGCTTGGTGGGCCTCATTGGGCCCTCAAGGCCGAATCCTATAGGTGTGAGGCCCATTGGGCTTTCGAGTGGCCTGGCTCCTTTTTCCAACTTCTAATTCTCAACCCATTAAACCTCATTCGAAAATTTTAAGCTTATCAATAAATGGAGGCAACATCCAATAGGTTGGTCTTGAAATCCTTGAAAGTTCGATACCTAATATTGAATTAAATTATATAATTAAAATCCATCAAATATAACTTTAGTGCGACCTAAACTATTGGGTGGCTTTTAAGGTTTCACGCATTTGACCCATGATTGATAATTTTCAATCCATATTTGTGCCTTTTCAAATCATGGATAATCCTCAGGTGTCATGGGTGAGGATTCAATTACTTACCTTGTGTACAAGATCAATAGAAAATTGGTTTATTGTCATTCGCAGCAAGTATCGTAATTGTGCAGAATTACCTACAAACTAACTACATATTCATGTCGAATCGATTTATATACGTTCACTAATTGACTTATAATGACATAGTATTGTCCATTATCAATCCTTATGGTCGAGATGTCTATCCACTATTGAATTCCTTGATCATTCGCGTTTTAATCCTTTATGACCTCTTCCAATATATTAGTTAATTCAACTATTATTGCATTGATAATATAACCATTTTGTGTACTTTGAAAGGAGCCGAATTTCAAGATATCACAGATCCACATATTTTACAATAAAATTTATCAAGTTTAACATTTCATATAGATCTCAAGTTTCTGTATGTGGTCTACTCCATGCTGAGTAGTCTAGCTTTATAGCGTTCCACTGTACCATCCGCCTTAGTCTTAATCTTATAGACCCATCTACAACCTATAGCTGACTTTTCAAAACGCAAATCAACTATTTCCTAGGTATGAGATTTGTCTAACCTGTGAAACTCGTTTGTCATTACTTGCTGTCAAAGAGAATTAGTTTGAGCTTCTTTGTATATATGAGGCTCATGAAGGGAAGCGATAGTAGAGTAACAATGAAAATCACAAACAAGAGAAAAGGGAATGGCCAAAGGTGAAGAATCCGTGAATGGTGCAAACAAGTCAAGAACTGCTAAAGTAGGATTACCAAAGGTACTTGCATCAAGGTTAGGAGAAGACAACTCCAAAGAGGAAGATTCAATTGATGTATCTTCAAGAAATAGATCCATTGAAGGATTGGTAAAAAAGGAAGGAGCTAGACAAGAGTCGATAAGATGAAGCGAAGAGAAGTGTTATGTTCCCAAAAAGTAACATGATGAGATATGTGAAGACGATTAGAAACAGGATCCCATTTGATACCTTTTGTGCTTAATCCCATACCCAAGGAAACAATATAGACAAGCACGAGGTTCCAATTTCGCGCGTTCATTTGGAAAAAGATGGACAAAGCAGGCAGTGACATAGACTCGAAGATATTATAATTAGGAACACTGCCATACAAACGCTCATAAGGAGAGGTATTACCTATAGTAGGCAATGGAGTGTGATTGATGGTATATACAGCAGTATGAGAGGCTGAGATTAGAAGTGTGCAAACAACATCCAAAATGTGTCGATGCTTACACTCTGCTCGACCATTTTGTTAAGAAGTCCTTGGATAAGAGCAATGAATGGCAGTACCATTTTCAGAAATAATTCAAAGAAATTCCATGTCTCTAAATTCCATGCTTGACCATCTTGATGTTTTTAGAAAATTGTGTTTTGATCATAGCAACTAAATCATGGTAAATATGAGATAGTTCAAATCGATGCTTCATAAAATATAGTCATGTATAACGAGAATGATCATTCACAAAAATCACAAAGTAGCGAGATCCTCCCATAGTGGGAGTAGGAGATGAGCCCCAAATATCATAATGAATTAAATGAAATAGAGCGTGAGAAACAAATTCACTAAGATCAAAAGGTAAGCTATGATATTTTCCCAACTTACGTGACAAGCAATCAAACTGTTTATTGTCAACAGAACCTAAATGACCACTAGAAAACTAGTGACTTAATCTAGAAAAGGAAGTATGACCCCAACGAGAATGCCAAGTTTCGAATGATACTGTGACAGCACATCTACTAAGAGCGATTGGAATCCTTAGGGAGATAAGCTCAAACAGGCATCCCACTTTACAGCCTATCCTAATTATCTATCTTATCAGTGGATCTTGCACATGGCAACAATTAGAAGAGAAATGAATATCAAATCCGAGTTCACATAGTTGACCCACAAATATCAAGTTCAAGGAGAGTTTAGAAACCACGATAGTGTCTGGTAATGACAATGTGGACATTGAAATGTTTCCTATTTAGCTAACGAGCATCTATGAGTTATCGATTATATGAATGGTAACTGTTTTTGAAAGTAACAACTTTACCTTTAACAAACTGACGTTTGAAGTCATGTGATTACAACAGGAAAAATCAAAGAACCATGAATTAGAAGCACCTGGAGTCATAGACAGAGCAAAAGTGCTAGGGATAGAAGAATTTAAGGTACCGGGTTCTCAAAGAATTGAGTAGAGATCCTCTAAAGATAAAATAACATATGAGTTATTGGAAGAACCTCAATAGTAGCAGCAATGACAAATGAGCATGTAGGTGGAACTCTATATCTAGATTTGTTGTTTGTCCCTGAATGGCTATTGAGGTTGTCATCGATAGCAAGTGTTTGCAAGATGACCAGTTCAATGACAATGTGTGCAATATTTGCTACAGAATGAGGAAGAAGTAGGTGTGGCAAGAACCACATCTATAGGAATGGATAAAAGAGGACGGCGTGCCTTTAGAGTAGCAAGCAGGGTCTCTTCAATTAATAGCTTTGAAACAACTACCTCTAGAGAAGGAAATGGTTCTCGATGTAAAAATGTAGCTCGTATAGGTTCAAACTCATCATTTAGCACCATCAAAAATTGTATAACACACATATGATCACGATATTTAGTGAACTTGCGAACATTGGCGGCAGCTTCCAATTATGGCTCAGATAAAGCCAATTGATCCCAAAATAGCATGCATAGAGGATAAAAAATCATCAACATACTGACTTGTCCCTTGATGCATGCGATGCAAATTTCCTAATAGTTGATATTGATGAATAATATCTGAGGTGGAGTAACAGCCAGTAGACAAATCCCATGCTTCCTTTGATGTATTGAGATGACCAAACTAAAGCCTAAAAGAAGGTATCAAAGTACTCCAAAACCATGTCAAAATCTGATGGTTCTTATTGTCCCACTTCTCCAAACGCTCAATATGTTTTCCTCCAATTTCATTAGCATTCCTTGTAGGCTCCCGAATTTCCCCAATGATGTAATGCCAAAGTTTGCATCCTCTCAAAAAAACTTGACATTTCTTGAGCCCATAAAATATAATTTAATCCATTTGATACAGTTTCAATGGGTATTGGCACATCCCTTTTATCCATTGAAAATGCACTAATTAATGCATTAAACACAAAAAACTAGTACTTGGAGTGCAAATACAGAGAAAATAACACCAAAAATGCAATCAACACGTCGAAATATCTTGAGAACCGATTGGTCAACTTCAATCAACACTAGTCAATGGTTCACTCTGGTCAATGGTCAACGGATGACGTGGCGGAGACATGGTGATGAAATGGCACTGACGTGTCGATCATGTGTTTGATGACATGCTGTATTGTCGATACAACGAATTGAATAAGTCCAAAAAAGACTTACAATATAAGGCCATGATGGTTCTAAAACGACGGCGTGTGGCAACTAGGTTGGTGATGAAACAAGCAACCAAAGTTGTGGAGAAACAAGAGCGAAGCAATTTATTTGATTGGCGTCATGACACTTTCATGCAGCAAACATGACGTATTCGGTTGGCATTACAAAGCAAAAACAAAAAAAAACAAAACTCAAGAAAGAGGCTCTGATACCAAGCTAAGAATAGAGGAATAAAGAACTTTTGTATATTTCGATGATTTTATAAGGGATAAATGCAGCGGAAGTCCTAAAACTTGTCACAAATATGCATTTCAATCCTAAAACTTGCAAAATGTTCATTTCAGTCCTAAAACTTGTCGAAACGTTACAAGTGAGTCCAAAAGCCGACGCCGTTAACTTTTTCCATTAAAAATGCTGACGTTGCATTTTATATTATTTTTTATTTTACATGTGGATTTTTTAATTATTTTTAATCATTTTTTAAACAATTTGTTAAAACAATTTTTAAAAATAAAATTTTTATTTTATCTTTTTAAGTTTTTGGTGAAAATTAGATAAAATGAATAAATCTATTTTTTAAAAAATGATTAAAAAATAATTAAAAAAATCCACCTGGAAAATAAAAATAATAATTTAAAATGCCACGTCAGCATTTTTAACTGAAAAAATTAACGGCGTCAGCTTTAGGACTCATTTGTAACATTTCGACAAGTTTTAGGACTGAAATGAATATTTTGCAAGTTTTAGAACTGAAATGCACATTTGCGACAAGTTTTAGGACTTCCGCTGCACTTATCCCATTTTATAATGAGGAATACAAGAGCCTATTTATAGGTTTTACAGGGAGACTATTAATAGTAATAAATATTATACAATCAATTACAATCAATCATAAATTTATCTAGAATATTAAAGATATTTAGAATATTAGAAATATCCAGGATATGGTAAGAATATCTAGTATTTCGTAAAGATAATCTCAATATATCTAACACAATTTATCAAAGTCGAGAACTCTGGACACTAAGATGGGTGGCCAAGAAACTATTTTGCTGAGGACAATGAAAGTGTGAATCACAACTAGGTCGATTCTTTGACATACGGATGAAAGGAAGAGAGTTTGAATTGCCCGCGTATTACGTTTACATGTCGTCCCACACAATTAAGAATTCATCCCTACACACCATAATCTCATGCTAAATTGAAGGTACTCCAAAAGTGCACAATAAAGTTTAGGACTAATGCTCATTTTGAACCTAGCTGCAAAAGGATCGTCAAATCAATAGAGGGGAAGAGTGTTTTCTTAACTTGTAAACCATAGATGCTATGCTTTAAACGAAAAATCTGATGATTAAGGTGATCGAAAAAGGGTAAGTCGTGACATTTGCCTGACGTGGGATTTACCACTTCACTTGTAATGCACAAAGTTAATCCTAAGCAAACAACAAATCAGTTGATGCTAGTGCATAGTTTGTACACAAGACGTGCTAAGAACAATCTGTTGAATTTGATAGCCATATAGATGACAAAGAAATACTTTAAAACACTAGCAAAAGTGGGAAAAAGTAATTGTGCAATCACAATGGAGCCTTGGTTAGATATGATGAGCTGAATCTATCCAACTCAACTACAAATAGGAGAATTGTGATGTGTTGTCCTTTTTTTTCTTCCTTAAGTGTTTAGATTGCATTTGGCAGTTAGGATAAAACTAAGGATTTGATCAAATTTATTTTATCATGCATTTGGTGCATGATCATGATAGGATAAAGTCAAATATAAGTGGGATATAACCCGTATAAAATTATCCCATGAAGAAGGTGGGATAAATGTGGAATAAAGATTGATAGAATTTTTAAAATCCATAATATGAAAGATTTTTCTAATAAAAAGCTTCTAAATTAATAAAATTATATTATATTTCCATATAAATAACATTTGAATTCTAATATAATAAATTCAAAATAACAAAAATAACAACATTTTATTTTTTTATTTAGTATTATTTTATTAATTCAATTTATTATTTAATAAAATTTGATTAGAGAATGATGGAATGGGAAAAAAGAAATAATAAATAATAAAAAAGAGAGAAAAAATGAAAAAGCAAATAAAAACAAAGCTGGCAAAAGTATCGCAAAATTTTTTTACCATATGCACTTGTTGTCACGCCCCGAACTCCGAGACACGTGATCAACCCGCCATGGTCATGTGATTTGCGACACTCCTAGGTTGTGCCGCCGACCGAAATTGATTTAATAAGCGCATGCGGAACGTATTAAGAACCCCTGACAAAATAAAAGCGGGATAGAACAGCAGGAATAAAATCAATTTAATACAAACCAACATACTATCACAAAATCAACCAGGGTTTACATACAACCAAAATGAGTCAGAGTCTAAGTGCATCAAAAAGGAGTAGACTGCACACTAGGGGTCGATCCATCAAAAAGAAGGAAAAGTCCTAAGGCTACTAGCCGGACTCGATCGTCAATCCCCCATCTTCAAGCTCTGACACTCCTTGACCATCTGCATCGACAGTCCATCATTCTCCACTAGCCCCATCACCTACGGCCCTGAAATATTTTTCCCACAACGGGGTGAGACATTGTCTCAGCAAGTTCACCCCTCCTAAGCCCCTATTAGAAAGAAAATACACCCCAGCATGACCTAGCCACACATCAAGAAGACTTACCTCGCAATAGTCCGCGCCTGCAGATTAGCACAGTTCATATTATTCAATCACGTGCAAATATGACAATTAAATAAAGCACGGCACAATCACACAATCAATCACTTGGATCGTCTCAGCGATCAATCGACTCGGCCGATTATATGTCATTCAATCAAATCAATCACTGCTCCCAACCTCAACCCTAAGGGTAGACTCAATCATCGGTGGTAATCACGGCCCCACATGGCACGACCTTTAATAAGGTGGTCAAACACAGCCTCAACAGGCACGGCCTCTAGTAGGCGGTTCATCACGGCCCCAAAGGCACGACCTCAAAAAGGTGGTTCATCACGGCCTCACTAGGCACGGCCTCTCGTAGGCGGTTCATCACTGTCCCAAAGGCACGACCTCTAATAGGTGGTTGATCACGGCCTCATTAAGCACGGCCTCTAATAGGCGGTCAATCCCGGCCAAATTCCCAACGATTCCTATACTTGGAATTTCTACACATAACCCCTAAATAAAGCAATCACACTCAATTCACCACCAATCAAGCATCAAATTTAAATTCTAACATCACAGCAGTGATTAGCACGAAATTCGAGCAACCGGGGCTAAAAATAAATTTTTCCTTTTTTTAATAATATTAAATTAATTTCGGAATATTTTTAATATTATTTTAATAATCCGAATTTCCAACCAATTAAATAATTCTAAATTAAAATCTAAATAAGTCACATCACAATTAACATAAAACAAATCATTCTTAATCTTAATTAAACCGAAATTAACTTAAACAAATTCCTTAATCCAACTTATAATAAAATAATCTAATCTAACCACCTAAACATACTTAATTCAAACTAAACACACTTAAGGCATAATTAACCGTCTAATCAAGGATTAGTGAGGTAACTCACTAAATTAGCGCGCCGCTTAGCTCAACTCGAAGAGGGCGACGCCGGGATCGATTTTCCCCAAAGCCGATCTCGCGTCCGGGGCCGGGAAGGGGGGCGAAAAGAGCTCGGAAGTGGCTGGAAACCCACTTGGGTGGGCTGCTGTTCGGCCGGACGGGGAGGCGCGACGGTGAGGCCTCACGGCGGCGGTTCGACGGAGAAGGAGGCGGAGGAGAGGGCGGCTCGGCTGGCGACGGCTTGGACGGCGGCGAACGGCGGACGGAGACGGAGGCGGACGGAGACGGAGGCGGCTGGCGACGGGCTGGGCTGCGGCGAGCTACGGGGCGCGACGGTGCGGCGACGGGCGCGGCGCGACGCGGCGGCGGCGGCGCGGGCGAGGAAGCACGGTCAACCGGGGGCAACGGACGGGGGGAAACCATTGGTCTGTTTTTTTTTTTTTTTTTTTTCCTTTTTTTCTTTTTCTTTCTTTCCTTTTCCTTTTCTTTTTCTTCTCTTTCCTCCCTCCTAGTCCCAAGGTTGAAGATGCAATCTTCACCCTCCACTTGTCACCACCTCCTTCACCCTAACCACATCACCATGACATCATGTGGGTGATGTCATCTTCCACTAACCCTTCCCACAACTTCATTCAATGGTTGCACTTCACTTTTCCGCCGGGGTCCAATTTTTGCACATTCTAATTTCCTCAATTTCTCAATCAATTCTCTTCTAATTGAGTCCAATTAAAATCCATAAAATTAATCCAAGATCCTATTAAGATTTGTGACATAACCAAGCCTCCAATTTTTAATTTCAATTTCAATTTTCACGGTTAAATTCAATGCAGTGCGATTTCAAAGACGCCCGATCTACTAAGTAGCTTTCAGGGAAATTTTCTTGCATCCGACCCGAGGGTGATCAGTCCCCGAGCCTAACACATCAAAATCCCTTAATTGCTTCACCCAATAGACCAGTCCTCACGCGAGTGGCCAACTCAAAAGGATGACTACACGCACAGATGAATCGCCCGGTTCAATTGACTGAAAATAAATTCAAGAAAATTCGGGATGTCACAACTCTTCCCCTCTTATAGAAATTTTGTCCTCGAAATTTAAATCATTACAAATTCTTAAGCAAGAAGATAGGGGTACAATTTTCTTATCGATTCTTCGATCTCCCAGGTTGCTCCTTCAGTTCCGTGGTGTTGCCAGACCACCTTGACCATTGGGATGGTCCTGGTGCGCAGGACTTGCTCCTTGCGATCCACAATCCGAGCTGGGCTTTCAACATACGACACCCTATCGTCCACATCGAATTCCTCGAAATTTAGAACGTGGGTCGGGTCAGGTTCATACTTCCTCAACATCGACACGTGAAAGACGTCATGCACCTGTGACAACTTCGGCGGCAGTGCAAGACGATACGCCAGAGTCCCTATTCTTTCCAAGATCTCAAAGCGACCTACGTACACAGGGCTCGTTTTCCCTTTTTGCCAAAGCGGGAAGTACCTCTCACCGGTGACACCTTCAAGAAGACGTGCTCACCAACCTGAAATTCCAACGGCCTTCGGCGCTTGTCTGCATAGCTTTTCTGGCGGCTCTAAGCGGTCTTTAATCTGTCTCTGATAACTGCAACTGCTTCCACTGACTGTTAGACCAACTCTGGGCCAGTGATCTTTCTTTCCCCGACCTCATCCCAGCACACCGGCGTCTGCCCGCTACGCCGCCATACAACGCTTCAAAAGGGGCCATCTGAATACTCTGTTGGTAACTGTTGTTGTAGGCGAATTCGACTAGATGAAGCTGTTTTTCCCAACTTCCCTTGAAGTCCAAGACACAAGCCCTTAGCATATCCTCGAGGATCTGAATCGTCCTTTCGGACTGGTCATCCGTCTGCGGGTGATAAGCCGTACTATATTGCAATTTCGTCCCTAACGCTGACTGGAGGCTCTTCCAAAAGGCGGCGGTGAATCTTGGGTCCCTGTCTGAAGTGATCGTGACCGGCACCCCATGCATACGGACTATGTGACGGACGTACAAGTCTGCGTGTCTATCCAAACTAAGGTCCCTTCGAACCGCGATAAAGTGTGCTGACTTCGTCAATCTATCGACCACCACCCATATCGAATCATTTCCTCTCTAGCTCCTCGGTAGTCCTGTCACAAAGTCCATTGTAATATGCTCCCATTTCCACTCTGGGATCTCCAGGGGTTGCAGAAGTCCTCCTAGCTTGCAATGCTGAGCTTTCACCTGCTGACACGTCAAACACTTGGCGACATGCTTGGCGATGTCTGCCTTCATGCCACACCACCAGTAGTGTTGACGCAGATTACTCGGTACATCTTGGTACTACCGGGATGAATGCTGTAACTGCTACGATGTGCTTCTGATAAAATCCCCTCCCTAAGCTCCACATCGTCAGGTACAACCAATCGTCCTTGGAATCTCAATGTTCCATCATTAGAAATCTGGAAGCCAACTTTCCTCTTCTCTGAATCCTCGTGTACGATCTGCTGAACATATGGATCTGTTTGCTGAAGCTCCCTGATTCTGACCTGCACTTCTAGCTCAATCCTAAGGGTGGCCATAAGGCTCGAAAGGTGGCCTACCTCGAACTTGAAACTTGAATCTCGAGCTCCCTCAAGTAGACTCCACTCCTTGAGTACCATGTGTGCAACCGAAGACTTTCTACTCAAGGCATCGGCGACCTTGTTTCCTTTCCAAGATGGTACAGGATCTCACAGTCATAGTCTTTTAGGAGCTCCATCCATCGACGCTGTCTCATATTCAACTCCCTTTGAGAGAACAAGTACTTAAGACTCTGATGGTCAGTGAAGATCTGAAATCTTTCCCCGCACAAGTAGTGCCTCCAAATCTTAAGGGCAAAGATGATGGCTGCAAGCTCCAAGTCATGCGTCGGGTAATTCAACTCATGAGGCCTCAACTGTCGGGACGCATACGCGACAACTCGACCATGCTGCATCAACACGCAACCCAATCCTTTAATCGACGCATCACTTTGTAGATCTCAAATCCTCCCGACTGATGGAATAGTGAGTACCGGTGCGGTGGTCGCTTTTGCTTGAGCTCCTGGAAACTACTCTCACACTTATCTCCCATACAAACTTCTCTTCCTTCTTCAGCAGTCTCGTCATCGGCGATGCCAACCTTGAAAACCCTTCCACGAACCGTCTGTAATACCCCGCCAAACCCAGAAAACTCCTGATCTTCGTCACTGTAGTCGGTCTCGGCCAATTGATCACCGCTTCAATCTTGGTTGGGTCCACCGAGATCCTTTCTCCAGAGATGACGTGACCTAGGAAAGCCACACGAGTTAGCCAAAACTCGCACTTACTGAACTTAGCATACAACTCATGATCCCTCAAGGTCTGGAGCACAATCCTCAAGTGCCTTCCATGATCCTCCATACTCCTCGAATACACCAGGATGTCGTCGATGAAGACAATTACGAACCAATCCAAATACTCCTTGAACACCCAGTTCATTAGATCCATGAAAGCAGCTGGGGCGTTCGTCAACCCAAACGGCATCACAGTAAACTCATAATGGCCATATCGAGTGCGAAATGCCGACTTCGGTATATCTTCTTTCTTGATCCTTAGCTGATGATATCCCGTCCTCAAGTCGATCTTAGAAAATATCGACGCTCCCTAAAGCTGATCAAACAAATCATCAATCCTTGGCAATGGATATTTATTCTTAATTGTTACCTGGTTGAGCTGTCGGTAGTCGATGCATAGACGCAATGAACCATCCTTCTTCTTCACAAATAACACTGGTGCTCCCCAGGGTGATGCACTCGGACGAATAAATCCCTTATCCATGAACTCTTGCATTTGCACCTTTAGCTCCTTAAGCTCCGACAAGGCCATCCGATATGGTGCTTTGGAGATAGGCTCGGTCCCAGGGGCTAGCTCAATTACAAATTCTACCTCCCTTTCTGGCGGCAAACCCGGTAACTCCTTCGGGAACACGTCCGGAAACTCTTGCACCACTTGGGATGTCCTCTAACCTTGACTCCCCTACCGTCGTATCTACGACGGTCGCTAGGTAACCTTGGCAACCCCGTCTAGTAAGCGGGTTGCCTCAAGAGAAGAGATTAAGGAAATCGAGGGTCCTCCCGACTCCCAACAAACTCGAAACTCTCACCCCCTAATGGGTTAAACTGAATCGCCTTGCGATAACAGTCCATCTTAGCTCGTTGCTTGGTGAGCCAATCCATGCCAATTATCACGTCAAAATCATACATGGCCGGTACTATCAAATCTATCCTCCCTCTCTCTCACCAATCATTAACTTGCAACCAAGGCAACCCACCGTAGCTAACACATTATCTTTCAACGACGTAGATATACTCATCACAGAATCCAACAATTCGGGAATTAACTTTACCAACTTAACAAATCTTTCAGCTATAAACGAATGCGAAGCTCCGGGATCAAACAAAGCATAAGCGGGTTGGTCGTTCGGTAAGACCATACACCGTGACCACATTAGGCGCATCCTCCGCCCGTCCTCTAGTAAGTGCGTAAGCCCTTCCCCGAGCCGGGAGGTCGGTTCGGTCCACTCGGCGGCATGATCTGTGGCGTGAATCCTCTATTCTGACCCAGCGGTGGCGGCGGCGGCAACTGTGGCTGTCTCATCTGTCTCCTCGGGCAAGCCCTGGCCATGTGGCCCTGCTAGCCACACTCAAAGCAGGCACCCGTCCTAAGAGGGCACGGGGCTGAGCCATGTCGCCTCCCACACGCACGACATTCTCTACTGAAGCTAGATGATGACTTCCCCACTCCACCCTTCTTGTTGGGTGGAATAGGGTACCTCCCTCCAGGCATCGGCCTCTTCCCAAGCCGATTATCATCCCTGTTCAAATTAAACCGCGATCCAGACGCGGCGGCCCTCTCATTCTGGTCCTTCTCAATCATCTGGGCTCGCTTGTAAAGGTCATTGTACTCCCTCAAATCCAAAGGTACCAACAAGCTCCTCACCTCGGGTCGGAACCCATCCCTAAACCTTCGAGCTCGATCGGCTGGTCGCTGGACCAACTCCGGGGCATACTTCGACAGGTCGGCGAACTTCGCCTCATACTGATCAACCGTCATCGTACCCTGACGAAGGCGCTAAAACTCTGCCATCTTCACCTCTCTGGCACACTCAGAGAAGTACTTGTCATTAAAGACCTCAAGAAAGGCGTTCCACTCTAGAACCATGCCTTCAGGGAATGCAATCCTCCTGTTGGTCCTCCACCAAGTAGCTGCGGTACCCCTCAACTGATAGGCGGCCAGGATGACCTTCTCTGCTTCAGTGCATAGCAGCAACTCAAAAGCATTCTCCAACTCTAAGATCCAAAGTGCTGCTGCTTCGGGATCTCCAGCTCCTGTGAACGTTGGTGGATTCATCCTCAGGAAATGATGCACCAACTTCTGTCTAATCCTCCCAGCGGCCACATTAGCGGCCACATTCCCAGGTGGAATCTCATCAGGGTCCTCCTCCTCCTCTTGCTCGACCACTGGCGCGGCGGCAGTAGCAGTGGCATTGGCGGCATTGGCTGTGTTCACTGCAGTGGCGATAGCGGCAGCCTGCTGATCCATCCTGTCCCTCATCGCCTCAAGCATGTGCATGATCCCCACAAATCTCTGATCCTCCTGGGCTGCTGCATGACTGGAGGTACAGCTGCACCACCTATACTGGTCCCGGCACTGGTCCCGGCCTGTGCTCCTCCCGAGGCACCACGGCCACCAATCCTCAGCGAAGACCCACCTCGAAACACGGGCCCTGCTGCCCTCTTCCGAGCAGCTCTCGGCACTCGGTCACTCATACTGGAGGCTCAAACAGACGCCTATTGGGGAATTCCAATACCCCATTAGAAATGAGTAACCTCACAATCAATTTAACAAATAACTAACAATCACATGCATTAGAATAAGTAAAGTCCTTCCTACTAACTATCACATGACTCATCGCCCTTATCACTCCATACACAGACCATGCTCTAATACCACTTAATCTGGGTTGTCATGCCCCGAACTCCGAGACACGTGATCAACCCGCCATGGTCATGTGATTTGCGACACTCCCAGGTTGTGCCGCCGACCCAAATTGATTTAATAAGCGCATGCAGAACGTATTAAGAACCCCGACAAAATAAAAGCGGGATAGAACAGCGGGAATAAAATCAATTTAATACAAACCAACATACTATCACAAAATCAACCGGGGTTTACATACAACCAAAATGAGTCGAGTCTAAGTGCATCAAAAGGAGTAGACTGCACACTAGGGGTTGATCCATCAAAAAGAAGGAAAAGTCCTAAGGCTACTAGCCGGACTCGATCGTCAATCCCCCATCTTCAAGCTCTGACACTCCTTGACCATCTGCATCGACAGTCCATCATTCTCCACTGGCCCCATCACCTACAGGCCCTGAAATATTTTTCCCACAACGGGGTGAGACATTGTCTCAGCAAGTTCACCCCTCCTAAGCCCCTATTAGAAAGAAAATACACTCCAGCATGACCTAGCCACACATCAAGAAGACTTACCTCGCAATAGTCCACTCCTGCAGGTTAGCACAGTTCATATTATTCAATCACGTGCAAATATGACAATTAAATAAAGCACGGCACAATCACACAATCAATCACTTGGATTGTCTCAGCGATCAATCGGCTCGGCCGATTATATGTCATTCAATCAAATCAATCACTGCTCCCAACCTCGACCCTAAGGGTAGACTCAATCATCGATGGAAATCACGGCCCCACGTGGCACGACCTTTAATAAGGTGGTCAAACACGGCCTCGACAGGCATGGCCTCTAGTAGGCGGTTCATCACGGCCCCAAAGGCACGACCTCAAAAAGGTGGTTCATCACGGCCTCACTAGGCACGGCCTCTCGTAGGCGGTTCATCACGGCCCCAAAGGCACGACCTCTAATAGGTGGTTGATCACGGCCTCATTAGACACGGCCTCTAATAGACGGTCAATCCCGGCCAAATTCCCAACGATTCCTACACTTGGAATTTCTACACATAACCCCTAAATAAAGCAATCACACTCAATTCGCCACCAATCAAGCATCAAATTTAAATTCTAACATCACAGCAGCGATCAGCACGAAATTCTGAGCAATCGGGGCTAAAAATAAATTTTTCCGTTTTTTTAATAATAATATTTAATTAATTTCGGAATATTTTTAATATTATTTTAATAATCCGAATTTCCAACCAATTAAATAATTCTAAATTAAAATCTAAATAAGTCACATCACAATTAACATAAAACAAATCATTCTTAATGTTAATTAAACCCAAATTAACTTAAACCAATTCCTTAATCCAACTTATAATAAAATAATCTAATCTAACCACCTAAACATACTTAATTCAAAATAAACACACTTAAGGCATAATTAACTGTCTAATCAAGGATTAGTGAGGTAACTCACTAGATTAGGGCGCTGCTTATCTCAACTCGAAGAGGGCGACGCCGGGATCGATTTTCCCCAAAGCCGATCTCGCGTCCGGGGCCGGAAGGGGGCGAAAAGAGCTCGGAAGTGGCTGGAAACCCACTTGGAGTGGGCTGCTGTTCGGCCGGAGGGGGAGGCGCAACGGTGAGGCCTCACGGCGGCGGTTCGACGGAGAAGGAGGCGGAGGAGAGGGCGGCTCGGCTGGCGGCGGCTTGGACGGCGGCGGACGGAGACGGAGACGGAGGCGAATGGAGACGGAGGCGGGCGCGGCGACGGCCGGGCTGCGGCGAGCTGCGGGGCACGACGGTGCGGCGACGGCGCGGCGCGACGAGGGCGGCGGCACGGTCAACCGAGGGGGGCGACGGACGGGGGGGGAAACCGCTGGTCTGGTTTTTTTTTTTCCTTTTTTTCTTTTTCTTTCTTTCCCTTTTCCTTTTCTTTTTCTTCTCTTTCCTCCCTCCTAGTCCCAAGGTTGAAGATGCAATCTTCACCCTCCACTTGTCACCATCTCCTTCACCCTAGCCACATCACCATGACATCATGTGGGTGATGTCATCTTCCACTAACCCTTCCCACAACTTCATTCAATGGTTGCACTTCACTTTTCCGCCTGGGGTCCAATTTTTGCACATTCTAATTTTCTCAATTTCTCAATCAATTCTCTTCTAATTGAGTCCAATTAAAATCCATAAAATTAATCCAAGATCCTATTAAGATTTGTGACATAACCGGGCCTCCAATTTTTAATTTCAATTTCAATTTTCACGGTTAAATTCAATCTCGTGCGATTTCAAAGACGCCCGATCTATTGAGTAGCTTTCGGGAAATTTTCTTGCATCCGACCCGAGGGTGATCGCCTCTCGAGCCGACACATCAAAATCCCTTAATTGCTTCACCCAATAGACCAGTCCTCACGCGAGTGGCCAACTCAGAAGGACGACTACATGCACAGATGAATTGCCCGGTTCAATTGACTGAAAATAAATTCAAGAAAATTCGGGATGTCACACTTGTGTTATTTTTAGATTCATTTATATCGATATGTCGTTTATACCAAACGATACACATGATATGATATAAATATTTCCGAATTTATTACTGTCCCATCCCAAAACTACAAGATAAGGAAATGACACGGCTGTCCTTCCCCAAAAAGGATGCAGTATCAATTATAACCAACTACCTGCTATTAAAATGTATCTCTTCAAACATATATACATATAAGATACACTAATAGATTAGTTATAATTTCAGAGTTTCTATAATCCACCAAAAAGAATATGTACAATCAAAATTCAGCCAACCCAACAACTTAACAACTATATAAACAACTCCTTAAGCCATACCTCAATTTATAACTCTCAAGAGTTTCCCAATAACAATCTCGTCCTACTTTTTACTAACCTTAAGACCCGAAAATTTGAAAAATAAGTGGAATAAGCAAGCGCAATTCAGTGAGTAATACATACCATAAAAGCATATCAAACCACCACATTATACATTTAGAACTCAAAAACATAGTTCATTAGCACCAAAACCAAAATATAATAACTAGCATGAATAAAATGTGTTATATATATATTACTTCAACCTAGCTATATCATATAGTAAAATTGTTCGTTCATCCATAATATCAAAATAGGCATCACTGGTTTGGTTTAATAATCAAACTTGTCCTATCTCATATTAACGGTTCATTCCACGCTCAATATCCAACTTAAGGCCATAGAGATAGCTCCCACAAATTTACGTTATCATGTAGCATTTAGTCCTTATCCCATGTATGGTAATAGCACAAGTCCATAAAGGTAGCTTTTACAAAGTTATGTTATTGTGTAACACTTAACATTTACTAAGCATGTCAATAGTGCAAGGCTCTAGAGGTGGTTTTCAGGTGACTCAAGTTACCATGTAGCCCTTAGCCCTTGACTATAAGGCCCTCAAAATGATTCACACGAATTTATGTTATCATGTAGCACTTAGTCATTTACCCGTTCATATCACAATTAGTTTTCTCAATACAACACATATTATCTTTCGATAGTTATCGCATAAATCAAATGTACTAAAATAGAACGTATAACTCTTCAAGAAAGGTTTATTAAATCATCCTACAGTAACTCAAAAGTACCAACCACTTTGTCCAGCTTTATACAATAAATGGGTTTCACTTCCATGCATATATATATATACCTCAATACACAAATTTCACAAAACCAAAGAAGACATCAATACTACTCACTTGGGGATGCCCCAAAATCAAATAATATACATTACTTGAGCTGTCGATCTTACGATCCTATCAAATAAGCGAAAAACAACATTAAATTTGGATAACATGCTATCTCAACTATGAAACGGTTATACTATGCCTAAACATTAACAAAATTTCTATACACTAATAAATTGCATACTCAAAGCAATTATTCAAGTTGCTTACAATGCGAAACTTGAGCACAAAAACTTGATCACACCATAACTTTCTCTATCGAATCCCATTCTAGACTTATAATCAATAGAAAGCCTTCAAACATACTACAAGAATCATAACTCTTGAAAATTGACAAAATATGTGCCCTAATATGCTAGATGCACACTATTCATCACGCGTGAGAAATTTTTTAAATTTTGTTACGGGCAAACCGTAAGTTTAAATCAAGATCCATATATATAGACACACACACACATACACACATACACACACCTAGCTTAATGATATGACTCAAAAATCAAACTTCGCCATATGAATTTCCAATAATTCCGAATTTCAAATCCTAAGTGATTGAACGAACGAGGGGCACAAGTACTTACCAAACATTGTGTTACGTAATTGAGTCGACTTGACGAGGCATCTGCGACGTAGACACGCAAACCCCCTTCCTCTTCTTCCTCGTTCTCCTCTTCCTCCTTCTTTTCCTCTCTCTCTCTCTCTTCTTTTCACTCTCTCCCAAAGTGGTTCGACCCTTATAAAAGAGAGCACCCACTTCTTTTTGCTTTATTGACTAGTCAACACTTATTTTCTTTTTCTTTTTCTTGTTTCTTTCCTTTCTTGACTTTTCAAACCAATATTTTACAATTATTATGATTTACCAAACTAGGGATAAAATATAGCAAAATCTCTAGATTTCATATTTTATCGAATCCGATCCTATCATGATTAGAAATTTGAACGACTAAACGTAATCTTAAAGTGAAGAGATTCCTAGAGGCCGAACTGATCCGGACTCTCATGAAACTATCTGTGGGATTAGAATCGTTGTGATGAGTTCATTATGGATGATCATGCATTCAATCTATAGTCAATCGGAAAAACTAGTTCCTATAAGCGATGTGAGTACAAAGCAATGTGCGCGGGATTCAGTTGCCTAGAAGAAGGTGAATTTCAAGTTCGACGACACCATATGACAATGGAAACCCACGTTTTTGTTATGTCATGTAATGACTCCAAACTTAAATACGAGACTCTAAAAAGTAGACGGCCACAAATATACAAATCTTCAAACAAACACATAAACCAAGATCACTTGCATTATTCACATTTGCGTGGATCATGCACATGACCTAATCGCATGACTTCTCTATGACCCACCACGAACTGATGCACACAAGATCACTCTTTGTTCTGCAACGCCACCACGGACAAGCATGTTTAGGATCGTCTCCTACAGATATCGATCAATAATTCACAAGGAAAGAAAAGCAATCACACCACCGGTTGTGGTGGCTCCGCTGGCAAGTCTTCCCCATCGTGGGGGGACCCACTGACCCCTTCTCGGAGGGCGAGGGTTCAACTCGCCGCGGAGACGCTTGGCATCTTACCCGTTCCACAGGGATGGTGGGTCCTCCCGTGGGGCCCCAAGGTTTACTCCAGCCGCCCACGGCGTACGGGGCTTCCCTAGGTCATCAAAAAAAAAAAAGCAATCACAATTGGCAAATCGAGAATATCCGTGGATTGAAAGGAAACAAATATGATGGAGAGGAATCAAGACCATGGAATTGACTTTCTTGATGTTTACTAACCATCGATTCCTCCATGATGGCATCTCCATGATCATAAATTTCGAGCAAGAAGCGGAGGGATGTAGAAAGCAAACAAATTCTCGAACGAAAGGATGAAAATTGAGGGAAAGAGTATGAATCTGATTGGGAGGAATCAGTGAAGCATCGACAGAGATTAATACTCATGGAATGAGCTGGCCAATCGTGATGTGTTATCTTGCTTATGCTTTCTTAAGCATGTAGGGTGTGAACCAGATTCATAATCAAGCAATGATATACCCAAGCGGTTTGCCAATTTATGGAGGGCGAACCGATCAAGACTCTCATCCGAGTGAGGTATACAATATATAGGATTAGTCGTCACAATAAGTTCATTACGAGATGATCATGCATTCCATCCATAGTGAATTGAAAAAGCTTTTTCCTACAAGTGATGCGAGTACAAAGCGATGTGCGCAGGATTCAATCACTTAGAAGAAGGCGAATTTCATGTTCAGCGATATCGTATGACAACGGAAACCACGATTTTATTATGTCATGTAATGAGCAGGCAAACTCAAGAACAGGACACTAAAAAGCAGACACCCACAAATATTCTGATCTTCAAGCAGACACATAAACAAACTTCAAAAAATAGTGAAGAGACGAGACTTGTATCCCACTCGGAATATGCTCAAACAGTTGCAATTGGACCCAAATTGATGGATGACTCCATGGTCTTCATGGCCTCAAACCTTGGCTCCTTAGCCTGGAACTTGAGCCCTGCATAGAGCTTCATGTAGTACTCGAACACAAACTTGGGGTACACTTGGCCCTTCTCTTCTTTTTCCACCAACTTTGGTGCCGGGTATATGACCGCATTGCTCCCGGGGTTGTAGAATGACGCGATGGACATCCGGTTCCCATCAGACTGTGCGATCACTCGGTGCTCGATGCTCTTGTACTTGCCATTGGTAATGACCTAATATTACCGCATGATTAAGTTGATTCATGACCTCAAATTAAGAGCATCTCGATTATGAATGCTGTGGGAGTGAAATCATCGTACACATACCTCGAGCTGGTCACCCAAGTTGATGACAATGGAGTGACGCATCGGAGGGACATCGACCCACAGGCCATCTTTGAGAAGCTGGAGGCCGCTGACCTTGTTGTCCTGGAAGAGGAGGATGAGGCCGCCGGCATCGGTGTGGGCCCGGAGCCCCTTGATGAGGTCCGGCTTTGGGCACGGAGGGTAGCTGCTCACCTTGGTACCGAAGGTCGGGCCTTCCGACCCATAGAAGGCTCTCTTCAAGTAGCCTTTTTCCAAGCCAAGGTTCTCACAGAGCAAATCCAGAAGCAGCTCAGCTAGCTTCTCCAACTCTAGAGCAAACTGCTTCATTGCCTTCCTGTTGATTATAATCACAAACAAGGGCAGAACATTAGTCACAAAATTGCTGGACGCGGGCTGATTATGAAGTTTTATTCCGTACACAGCATATGCCCAAGAGAGTGTGCTGTTCGAAATTAGAGCTTGAATTTTCGATATTGTGTTAAATGGCTATTTGAATGTCCAAATATGTGGGAAAATTTGAAAGGACACAAGAGGGTCCATAATTGTTGTGTAGTTCATATCGTTATGTCTTAACAAAGTGAGCAATGTTAAATGACACCAAGGCATGATTAAAAGAAATGCTCAATGATTGATCACCGGTAATCTTCTTCGAGATCGGGGATTTCAAAGATGTTAGAGACTGGGAGATGACGGACATGGAAGGTGCTCTCCCAGTCGATGTCGTCTATCGGGGACTGAGTGTCCTCGAGCCCTTTGCTTGCCACCATCTGCCTGAACTTTTGCTCCATGCACTTTTTGTAATGCTCCTTGTTCAGCCTCTCCAGATCGTCCAACAGTTGGTGTGATATCCCATGGTTCACCAACTGCACGGCATCATGGTACATACAAATGAGTATTATACACCGCCCCCACAAAACACAGTTTTGTCTTCATGAAATAGTTTTTGTAATTTACTTAATGGGTCGTGTAAAAAAAAAAAAAAAAAAAGCTTAAATACCTCAAAGAAGCCCCAATTTTCACAGGCATCTTTGATCTTGGCCATGGTGGTTCCTCTCTCCTCACCATTCAGCTTCTCCAGATCAATCACTGGGAATGACTCCATTGCTCTCTCTCTCTCTCTCTCTCTCTCTCTCTCTCTCTCTCTCTCTCTCTCTCTGAAGTTTCTTGTGTGGTTTTGAGAGGTGGAGTGAAATGGGGAGACATTTATAGGCACTGAAGGTGTGACCCACAAGGAAAATGGTCATGAATAGTAAGTACAATTATCTAGAATATTTTTTTCACCAAGGCTATGCGAATAACTTCTTTAAATTATACATATCTTAATTTATATATTTTATCTGAGACAATCATTATAATGTAGGTTGATGTAATCCTCACCGTGATACATTGAATCATATAGAAATTTCCGATTCAATTTTTGGCCTTTTTTCCATATCTTGATATCTTTTGGGCATTTTTAGATGGATATATAAAAACTTCACATTAATGCTCAATTTGCCTTCCATTGATGCCAACTTTCAGGTTTTCCCTTAGGAAGATGTTTCGAATTGATTGCGAGGTGAGGCAAGTACGTCTGCATGACAGCTACACATAACTGCTCAGGGCACGTGGAGAGGCAAATTATGATTAATTAAGATAAAAACAAGATGATGTTTTTCACTCTCGAAGCCTTTTCTTTAGTAGTACACCATTAATGTAAAAATCCTACTTAGACAAACTTATGATTTAATGTATATATGTCCTTAAATCCCTTTATGAAGGTGTGATTTTTCTTTTTAAGATTAAATTCAAATATGTACTGTTGAAGAGTTTGCGATGTGCTTATTTGGAAAAGAGTCCCATATAGGAAGAATAGAAGGAAATCGAGTGGTATAAATAAGAGAGCACTATTTCAAGTGTCGTTTGAATATTACCGAACATAGAAAAATGACAATTTTGGTAAATTATATCCACATATTTGGATGGATTCGAATAACCTTTAGTAATTCTTACGGTAAATGAATTAAATAACGCATTCCTTAGACGTGGGCTCTCAAGTGGCATTAGCATATTGGATCGGTTCTTTTATTCATTCAAAATTAATGCAAAATTGTGATTAAATTATTTTTAATCTCCTCTTTCTAAGTTTTGATAATCTTAGGTAATGAGAATAGGAATGAAAATTTTGTTTGATGATAAATGAAAATTGATATCTAAATGTTATTAATGTATTACCGAACACAGAAAAACGACGATTTTGATAAATTACATCGACATATTTGGATGGATTCGAATGACCTTTAGTAATTCTTATGTTAAACGAATTAAATAACGCATTCCTTAGACGTGGGCTCTCAAATGGCATTAGCATATTCGATCGGTTCTTTTATTCATTCAAAATTAATGAAAAATTGTGATTAAATTATTTTTAATCTCCTCTTTCTCAGTTTATATAATCTTAGGTGATGAGAATAGGAATGAAAATTTTGTTTGATGATAATTGAAAATTGATATCTAAATGTTATTAATGTATTACCGAACATAGAAAAACGACAATTTTGGTAAATTACATCGACATATTTGGATGGATTTGAATTACCTTTAGTAATTCTCACGTTAAACGAATTAAATAACGCATTCCTTAGACGTGGGCTCTCAAGTGGCATTAGCATATTGGATCGGTTTTTATTCATTCAAAATTAATGAAAAATTGTGATTAAATTATTTTTAATCTCCTCTTTCTAAGTTTTGATAATCTTAGGTAATGAGAATAGGAATGAAAATTTTGTTTGACGATAATTGAAAATTGATATCTAAATGTTATTAATGTATTACCGAACATAGAAAAACGACAATTTTGGTAAATTACATCGACATATTTGGATGGATTCGAATGACCTTTAGTAATTCTTACGTTAAACGAATTAAATAACGCACTCCTTACTATACCGGGTTAAATGGATTTTGACTCGATTTAATTATTCAAGTCAATTCTATTGAAGATTATCGAATAAGCTTGATTTCATCAATGTGCTCAACTTTCAATTTTTGACCCTTAAATGGGTTAACCTCTGTTAATTTTTTCAGATAAATATACCCGTAGAAATTAAACTTTTTGTCTTATCTAATGACACTGTCTATTCGCAGGACACATTGATTTGAAAGGTTTTAGTTGAATTCTTGAGCATCATTGTTTCGAGACGGTGAATTCACACGCCTCTTAGCATAACGGTGATTCCGTTTGCTGGAACTTTTCTTGCACGTACGATCATCTTTGCTGAAGTAGTTAAGAATCAATTGACGAGATGAGCCCATGAAAGCTCTGTCTTCATCCCGACTCTGTGAAAATGGGACAATAATTGAGCAACGTAAACAGAGGTCCTACCAGTTTGATCCTATCATTTTGTCCTTTCGATTCCTGATTTTCCTCGGATGGGATTTCCATGGTGAGGACTTCTGACCAGCTACAACATCACAGAAAAACGCACACAGTAAAGAGAAAAACCAACGCATGCCAAGCAGAAAATCATCAAAAAGGTAGAAAAAGAAAGTAGGAAGAAAGATGTGATAGCCAGTGAAATAAATGGAGAAGGACAATTGTTTTATCATTGTGGATCCGAGAAAAGAATTTCATTGTTCTGGTGCGCAATTTTCTAGAGAGAATGAAAAATAAATAAATAAAAAATAAAGAGTAGATTGTAGTAGATCATTTTACAAGAAATGGTAAAACTCACAAAAGAATAAATAAATAAAAACTTAAATTATGCCCACTGCTAAAATTTTATATATAATACCAAAACTTCCAAACTTGTAAATATATGACATATTTACTCTCTATCAAAATTATATCAGTGAAAATCGTTAAAAATCTACCTACATAGACATCATAAAGCAAATAGTGTTAACATGACATCTATGTGGCTTAATTAAAATAAAATCATTGTTGCTTTGATTGAAAAATTATCTAACAAAACCTTGACAGATAATAAATATATCACATAAATACAAGTTCTGGATTTTTTTATGCCATAAGAAAAATTTTAAGGTAAATATGTCATAATAGTCATAATCTGAAGTTCTTTTATATTACAAAAATAAATTTAGGGTAAGTATGTCATAATGGGTATAGTTTGAAATTTTTCGTGACTATTTTTTCACTTAAGGTTATTAACTATATAAATCAATCTATTTAAGATGGTAGTGGATCATACTATAAATTCCGTTTCAATCTCTCATTTATTTTTTAGAATCATGTATATTGCAGAAAAATGCTAAAGACCCCCTAAAGTGGGGTCATATCGGAAAATTAACCTGGACTAGGGTTTGTCCACGCAACTCACAAAACGTGATAACTTTCCATTAGCGAATCCCTCCTAGGCTCACTGCCGACGGAGAAAGTGGCCGGTTGTCGAACCCATGTACACCTCATATATTCATTTTGAGCCATTATCAAGGTCTCTGCTGCTTGAAAATCTACATCCATTTGATGGTTAAAACTCCTATACGTGTCAATACAATGTTAAAAAATTTATGAGAAATGCGGAGAGGTTATAGGTCAACCTTCTCTATTGTAAAATGAGAAACCATCTTGATTCAGTCCTATTCATCCCCAGGTGATTCTTAATCCAAGAATTGGAATTATGGATATCATGATAGTTTAATTTATCACGTTTCTGGATTGTCATATCACCAAATCAACTCAACTTAATTGAGGGGTGAAAACTAATACGTAAAACTTCGAAGGTCTCCAAATCGAAGCCCTCATCAATATCATTGATATCCGATTGCTCTCAATTTCAAACATTACGGTAAAAGTAAGCTTGTTGAGGGTTATTTATCAAAAATATATCTCAAGACTCATTCATAAAGAACCTCAAAGTGGCTCTACTTTATCACGTTACATCCATATTACATTTTTACCCGTTAATATTCCTTTGGAGTCGTGGACATAAGAGATGCTGTTTTTAGTTATTCACAAAAACTAAAAATATGAATAATCAAACTCCTATCGACATGATAGCCATATTTTTTTCTTCTCCTACAACTAAAAACATCAGGCATAAGTCGTGACAAGCGGGCCCCTTTGTAGCAAATTAAGCCGCGATCTGGGAGCCGAAAAGGAAGGAACGCATTGGACTTTAATCATCAATCAATCGATGCACATGATTCCTAAACCCTAGAGTCTTGACGCACCTACATCCGTATCTACTTTAAGAGCAGCGTGCTTTCTTTGCTTGTGAGGTGTGAATTTCAATCTCTAATTATTGTCAAAGGATTTAGTTCGATTGCCCATCTGAGCACACGTCCTATCCCGCAAGAAGTGAGGACCACATGACACACTTCACTAGGATGTTCTGATTCAGAAGTCTTCTTTTGGTTGGCCACTGCCCGATTTTCATAACGGAATTACATCGACGGCCAATCTTCAAACGAGAATACAACAGGAATTGATAGACCACAAAAACACAGAAAAGGCCACTCATGGGGTGGGAACGCAATTTTTCATTGGCGGAGCGCTAAAATTTAAGAAAGTGGAAACGGGCCACGGACGAGGATCCAAGTGAGCCCAAGCCCACATTGGATGGCCCAATAGGGCCCGCACCCACATTGGACGGCCCAATAGCGCCCATGCCCAAGGAGATGGACAGCCCAAGAGGGCTATGGGCTCCCAAGCCCACTTAAGCCTTATGAAATCCAAGCATTAAATGCGGCCATGCGTGGGAATAGTACACAATCTTCGCAAAATGACCAAATTGACCTCTCTTCATGCTTAGGACAAAAGAGGCAAGGTGGAATTGGCCAATGGAGGGAGCAGCCACATGCTTGAGGAGAGTTTGGAGAGGACACCCTAAAAACTTAGTCTAGCCTAGCCTAAACCTAATAACCATATGTATATCTCCTCTATTAATGACTTGGATTTTGCATCATCAAGTGCCCTTCCCTTGCATGGATGAGAGGATTTCATGAGATTGGAAAGTACAAACATTAATGAGTTAGATCTCTCTCGTTCTCTCTCTCTTTTCCTCCCTTTGGACCCAACGGCATCACCCTCTCTCTCCCTTCTCTCTCTCTCTCTCATTTTCTCACTTGGCTTCCATTCTCACCTTCTCTTTCCCTTTTGTGCTAGCCAAACACCCTCTCTCCATTTTCATCTCCATTGCAAGCCAGCAAGCCACTTTCCTCTCATTTCTCTCCAAACTTCACCGGCCACTGACCGCCACTAACTGCCACACACATTGCCTTCGAATCGCCATTCCACACCGCTGTTCGTGTAACCATATTTGGATTTTTTGGAGATAAGGAGGGAGCTGTTCAGCCCCTCACATAGCTTTCTCTCTCCCTTTCTCTTACAGTTTAGTCCCTCGCAAGGCCCAAAGGCCATCCACCGCTCTACCGACCGCTATGTCACCGCCTAGCCACCATCCAACCCTCACTGTGAGCTGTTTGGAGCGAGACCAACCTCCACAGCTCGCTGTCCAACCATGCCACTCCTCTCTCGATGCTTGTTAAGCCTAGATTCAGGAGTGAGCAGCTTTCTAACCCTTGATTAAGGTTATTGCTACACTTAGGACTTAGTTTAGGACTAGATTAAGGTTAAGTGATGCTTTGATGATGTGATAAGTGAGTTCCAATTGAAAAGTTATCGTAGAATATTAATAGATTATCACAATAAGTTATTATGTTTAGCTGATAGGTTATCTTATCTTATCGACAAGTTATTGGGATAGGTTATCAAGTTTCGCCCATAAGTTATCATGTTTTATCAATAGGTTATCGCGATAGGTTATCAAGTTTCGTCAATAAGTTATCTTATTTTATCAATAGGTTATCGCGACAGGTTAACATATTTTCTAATAGGCTATCGTATTTTGCCAATAGATTATCGCGATAAACTTTTATAATATTCGATGAGTTATTGAGATATGATAAGTAGACATGTGATAAGGTATCATTTTGGGATATGCGATAGATTACTCTAATAACTTATACTCAATTTCAATGTCTTATCTTACTTTAGTGAGCAATTGCAATGTCTTATCTTACTTTAGTGAGTGACCTATATGCCAAGGGTTTTAAATTGATTGGTGCATTGTTAGTTGCCAAAGTTGAATATAGTGCATGCTCATGTAACTCCTAGAATGGAAGATGATGCATCTTTGTGGCATTCGAGGATTGTAGCCAATTTTCATACATATCATGATATGTGGAGAGGATACTAGGTTAGAGTGTTTGAATGGTGCATTGGTATGATACAATATGAGATATGAGTTGGACATGATGGCATGTGGCAAATGTCATTGCATATAGTATGGGCATCACATTATCCTACATTGATTAATGAAAAAGATATAAAATAAGTTGTGTGATGGTATGTCCGTGTGATCACTTAAAGATCCTGATGCGTTTACGCAGGATGGTGAATCCGTCCTAATATATTTGCGCGAGACGATGCCTGATTAAGTTCGAATGCCCCCAAATCAACGGGATGCCATTTATTGATGGATTTCTAAACGAAGCTCCTTAATGGAGTACCATCTTGGATGCGTTTATGTGGGATGTTGCCGTGCTCGATGAGGCGAAACGATGTCCAGTTATGCGACCTTGGGGTTAGCCGTGACCTTAAGTAGTCGTAATAATTTGAACATATGTGTGAAACGTGCTTGAGATTAATATGTTGATATTTATAAATTATTGCATGGCATTGGTGCATGCTTTTGGGATGTTGTGCGTTCTCATTTTTGCCTCGTAAGATGTGAACCGTTATAAAAATTGTCTATGTGTTTACTGATGGCTATGAGGGATTGAGATAACTATTCATGTCATTAGTTAAGGCAAAACAAGGTTTTTACTATTGATCTGCCATCGACAAGTAACTTGCATGTTTAGGCTGGGTCCGAGGTGAATGGCTTTCTTACACGAGATCTAGAAAATTCACTCATTGAGTTTATCTCATTATTGTTTGTTAAATATTTGCACACCCTAGGAATGTCTAAGCATTTTCATCAGATCAAGTTCGGGCTCCTCGTTGAGTATAGTTAGGAAATGACTGATTATCCAATTAAGAGGACCGATGCATGTTATACGCGCTACATCAAGACTCTCTGGCTCGATGAGGGACTCCTAACTTGGTAGTTCACTACCTTGTAGCATGGTATATTTGGATAGGAGATGATGTTCACAAACCTATTCGCAATTTTGATGGACACCCGGATGCTGTGGATGTGGATGAACCCGATAGGCTATGTCTAATTCAGAGATCAACCCTAACAAAATCGTCAAGTCTAAGTCCTAAATTATGGAGCCCTTAGTGAGTTAGGGGTAGTAGGGGTACAATACTTTTTGGAATCACCCTCATAGTACTAGAAGTGTTAGGCTTACCCCAAAACCCTTTTTGAACATGGACGTAACCGCGCTTTTTGAATGTATATGATGTGGTGTAGGGTGTGCTAAAGAAGCTTGTATGCTCGGGTTCGATTGTTGATAGATTGTAAGGCGTGATCATGTTATGGATGCATATATATATATATATAGCCGGTTAGATGATTTGTCTAAGCTTTCACTTGCGTACATTGTTGATAAAGTGAATGGGTTGGCGACACCTCTGAGACGTTGCAAACAAATGGCCTGTGAATGATGATAGCAAGGCATGTTGCACGTCCAGAGCAGGTTGGGGCGTGACAGCCACGTTCTAGTGGAAGTCTTCAATTTGCATGCTTTTGCATGTTTCTAAACATTGGTGCGGGTTTTGCACTGAACCAAAGTCTTCAATTAACTTTACGCAGGTTAATTATTCTATCCATCTCACGAATCTGAACACTCATTTGAAATTTGTTGTATCCCACAGAGATTAATTTCTATATATTAACGTTCCTCGAGATGATTTGCCATCTTTCAGTAATGCTGCTTAGGCTTAATCTTGGGTCACCTAGGGTTTAGGGAGTGTTTCTGTCATGCTTAAATGGAAGGTAATCGTCTTTTGATGACTTTCTGTAATGCATCGAGAGAGCTTTCCCGTAAATTTCATCTACAAGCGATTGTTTCGCCTTTGAACACATATGTGAAATGTTTTGCTTGTTAATCATCTGTCGCCGAATCGACACGCTTGGTTATATTAGATTATCTAGATTCCCTTGATTCAAGGTTTCTTATAGACTTAGGTGGTGGCAAATGTCATCGATAATAAGATGATCAGCAGCATGATTTCATGACCTAAAGGAGGTTAAATTAGCTAATTATTTTATGATTACTTAAAGTCAAGAAGTCATTCAAGCTGTTGTTCTCCTGACTTATCAACCTGAAGGATGTGCTACAATAGCATGGCAATCTTCCCATATCTAGAAAGGTAAACTACTTTGTCCTTAGAGAAGGAGAGCCCAAGAAAATGAAACAAGGATCATGGATGTAACTCTCTCTCTCTCTCTCTCTCTCTCTCTCTACACGCCCACCCACATGCCTTGTTTATTTCACTTCGCCATGTGCCATGCGTTTCGTGCATGCATCCGATCTATTCAATCGCAAGAAATCGGAATTGATCATATAGCAAAACTAATTTACGTGGAAAGATTAGTAAACCGTTGTTAAAGTACAAATATATCTCAAACGTTCGACTGAGTTAATAAGATAATCGCTATGGGATACTTTAAGGGCGCGAATGATAACCATTTTGGCCAGAAATTGATTTCTGGAAGAAAAATAGATTTTTCTATTTCTATTTCTAAATGAATTTTTGAGCAAAAATAACTGTTTGATAACAACCAAAAATATAAATTTATTTAATAATGTGTCGCGACCAAATTTTCGAGTGTGAACCACCTAGGGTTTGGCTAATGGATTACTAAGCCTAAACCTAGCTCGTGCTCTCCCAAGCCCATACCAATTCGCGACTTTAGGTTCAAATTTTTAGCATGCAATTGATTTTCAATTAGGAGTCGCCACTAATCTATTTTTGGTGGGTCGATTAGAAACTCAAGTAAAGTAATGGGAGTTTTACTTTACTCCTGCGAACCAGAGATTAAGGGTACGGGGACTTGGTTACATTAGACTTCTCTAATGCCCTTTCGGTATCATTTTTTTTATTTTTTTTTTTTTTTTGAAAATGTTTTATGCGGGCGGTGATTTATTTTAACCTAAATTACTATCATGCAAATGTGGTGACCACACGGGTGCTCATCCATTATTAAAACATTCAAATAAATAAATTGCATCACACAAAGCAAGCAATCATTTTTTTGGGTTTTCTTGAAAATTAGAATTCTTTTATAAAACTGCATTTCTTAACTAAATGACTTAATCTTATTAATATGCAAATTCTAATTAAATGGGCCTATTATGCAAATTAGTTAACATGCACCTAGTATTTTTGTATTTTTTTATTGAAATTCAGAATTAATAAAAACCTTAATTAAACTATCTAAAATGGATAATGTTCTAATTTATTCTAGGAATTAATTTGACTTAACCTTATAAAACTATTTTTTGAAAAATGAGATAATTAAAATGTGCGAAGATTATCTAAAAAAAACTAATTTAGGCCCAACCCTAACTTAATTCTAAAAATGCAACCCTAAAAATATAATCCTAAGAAAATTCTAATTTACTAAACCTACATGTCTAATTTACTAAACCTACATGTCGATTTACTAAATTTATATGCTCATGCAGAATTTTGATTTTTTTTATTTTTTTAGTTTTTTAAAAGATAAGTAATTATTAAATAAATATTAAGTCTAAACTATCAACAAAATAAAGGATTAAAATAATCGAAAAAATAACCTATTGTCTCATAGGTTAAATTAACGATTATCCTAACCCTAATTATCACAACAAAGAGTTCAAAATAATTAAAAATCTAATCCGAAGTCTTACGGATCAAATTAATAATTATAATGATTTAACAATTAAAATTATACCAAAAAGCCCAAAAATTAATATAATTAAAAAATAATCCGATGTCTCTCGGATTAAATTAATAATTACAATAATTCCGGACAAAATCCTAGCGGATAATGCTTACAAAAATTATTGACATCAAATATTACAACTTAAATAGATAAACTAAAATGAGATAAAATAAAATAAATGAAAAGAAAAGGCTAAACTACTAAAAAAATGAAAAGTAAAAGTAAAAATAAAAACAGAAATAAAACTACCTAAAGGGACTCAAAAAATGGCATCGACGGGGAGCGAATCGCAGGCGGAGGCGGTGCAGTGGCGTAGTGTCGGCGAGGTCAGGAGCGGTGGGCTTTGGCTGCCAGGCGAGGAGGATCTACGGGCGCCGGCGGCGGTGTGGTGGAGAGCTGCGGGCGTTGCTGCAGGCCGTGGGTTGGTGGGTGAGTGGAAGCGGTGGCCGGCGTCGGGTGACGTTGGAGCAGCGGCGAGCGGCACGAGGATGGGAAGCGGAGGTGCGGCGGAGCTGTGCAGGGAACGGCGTTGGTCACGGCAGCAGGGGGCACGCGAAGGAGAAGCACAGTTTCCTTTCTTTTCTTTTTGCTTTTTCTTTCTTTCTTTTTTTTTTTTTTTTTTTTGCACGTCTCCCTCACTGTTGTAGCTGGCTGACTTTTCCCTTTTTTCTTTTGCAGCTTGTCAGAGGAGGAAAAAGAAAAGCTCTCTCTTGACCGAAGAGGGAGAAAGCCTTTTTCTTTTTTTTTTTTTTTTTTTTTTTACTCTCTTCCGCACCCCTCCTTTGCACGGATTTTCTCCGAATTCGTTCTGAATTTTTTTTTGAGAATCACTCCGAATTTTTTCACGAAAGAAAAACCAGGTCTTTTCTCTCTACCTTTTTTTTGGATCAACTCCCCCACGTTACGAAAAATGGACTTCTCTTTTATAATGATTCCGAGCGGCCGCTTTGTATGGCAAGACTTTCGAGTTTCCATCTCCAAATACATTAAATCGTAGCTATAAATCGGAATACGTGATTTCGCAATCAACTCGATTTTATTCGGATTTCTTCCATTTTGCAAAAATTCTTGCCCCTTATTTACTTGATTTCAAAATTGTTCTTTGCATTTAACAAAATCTGGACATCCATCGAATTCCACATTTCCTTGCACAATTCAATCAAATCAATTTCCCCCATTTTTATTTTTTTCTTTTATTTGTTCAAAATGCAATTTTATTTTTCTAAAATTAGGTGTCAACATAATGATACAAAAAATTTTCATTTCAGACGACGGTGGATCAGCAACCAACGAGGGAGGCGGCCGGCAAACGGCGGCAGATCGGCGACCGGCGAGGGGGGGTAGCGACTGGCAGCAGCAGCAACAAGCAACAACCGCTGGTGGTGGCGGCAACAGATGGCGGCAACGAACAATGAGAAATTTTTATTTCTCATTTCTATTCCAAAAATAGAAAAGTAAAAAATTTTTACTTCTAATTTCTACTCCAAACCTATTTCTGAAACAAGAATCTATTTCAGAAATAGAAAAATGAAATAATTTTACCAAATGGATTTCTATTCCAAAAACAAGTCTAGAATAGAAATAATTTTTATGATGCACCCCCTAAATGGCTTGGACGGGCTTCAACATAATTTTTTTTTACTTATCGAGGCTAGCCCGACTCAACTTATTCACATGATTTTTATGATGGGCGGGCTTAAGTAAGCTATGCCCTTCGAGGGTTTGTCCTAAATATTCTCACATACAAGATTATAGGTGTTTTCGGGTCACGCGTGAGCTTGGGTATAACCCATGAGCTGGTCATAGGGCAGGCCCCATCTGACTCGGCCATTTGGGCCTACGGAAATTTCACAAGACCCTTCACGGCCCACTCATCCCACAAACCTCTGGACTTCATCATGCATAATTGTTTCCATTAACGAAGTATAGATGTTGGAAACGTCCTTATCGTATGTGTCGAAGTCAAGTGCAGTGTACCCATATAGTTTTCCGACAAGTGACCGAGTTTTAAAGGATTCAAGAGTAAGATATTTTAACTTGAACAAGACCTCAGATTTGAAGATAACAAAAAGAGTACAAATATAAAGGTTTTAATCCTAATTGTCACACTTAATTCTATCTATTCTCATCCACTAATCCACTCCAAAAAAGATAATAAGGTGTGTGTTGTATATGGATAGTAATCAATTCAGGACAAGTAGATGTTCGATATGGAACCTAGAACTTATCCTATAAAAGTCGATTCGCGATTTTGAAACAAAAAATCAAATCGATGAACTGGCCTAGAACCGAACCAAGCATCATCAAGGTCAATTTGGGAACCGACATGCCTTTTAGGAAAACAAACTTTAAGTAATATATTATTCTAGGAAAGTATACCGTGTAATAATTTGAAGTATACTGGATTGACTTTCTAATGTTCTCAAGCTCAAAATCAATCTTCAACACATTTATCTTTATTTAAAAAATATATATATTATTATATTAAGAAGAAGAAGAAGAAGAAGAAAAGCCAATTTAATTTGGTTGCTGGATTAGACCGGCCTAATTGCTCGCCTCTACTTATATAATATTGTTTATTCTTTGTGCTTCTTGGCGCCTAACATCATTTGCTACTGAAAAAAGAAAAAGAAAAAAAAAAGGTCATACGCATGCTCCAAATCATATTTAATACCTAGGATTTCATATGACATCTACACCATAGATTATGAATAAACTTTGTTTACTTTTCAACTCGAAATTCTTAGTCGATCACGGAATTAGATTAGAGGTTTTTACTAAAACGTGGTCCAAGCCCTAGAATTTGGCCGTCATACATCAAACGGGATTAAATATTTGACCATTGACTTGTCCCCATCCAAATTCACACCAATCGCATGATTGGGCCGCTATTACTATCCTTGACGGCTAGGAATTGAATGTGAAATTTTCTGCCTATGGATCCCTATAACTATCCTCGGTGGCTGGGGAATTGAATGTGAAATGAAATGATTTGGTACCCATAAAGTGTCCTCTATACTCAAAGCTCTCTAGAACCTCGAAAAGTGACATTCGAATACCTAACCATATCGAGACAATACTTTTTTTCTTTTTTTGTTCAAAAGTATGATACAATCTGATGAGCTAGGCTTTTGCTTAGTTACCCAATCTATTTTCCATATCCGACTGATGGACAGACCAAAGAATTCGAAAGAGATTACTCTCTCATGAGCGATTATGTCTTATAACGACGCGTCACTTAAAAATTGAAATCGAGCTTCTTTTATCCGTCGAAAACCCAAAAATTAGATATAGTTTCTCGACAATTCCGTTCACTGCAATCCAATTCAATTGTATAATTTCAACATGGGTCAGATTACATGGCTAATATATTTCCTTCCCACGATGAAGCTGGCGAGGATTGGTCCAACCAAGGTTTAAGGTTGTAACGCCAAATTCACCCACAAAGCATTCATGTCTTTTTGGCCTCTAAATTCGCTTCTTCTTTTTTTTTTTTTTTCCTTTTCTTCGGCACTTTTGCTGAAATCAATAGAATTGAAAATAGAAAAAGGTAAAAAAATAAAATAAAATAAAATAAAACCCCCGCGCAAATTTGACGCGTCGCGAACACAGAGGCGCGCGGGGGACCGTCGGATTCAGAAGATGTCGAGGATCTCGAGGATCGGGCGGTTGCAGAGGGGACAGCTCCCTCGGTTCAACCACAGCTCCCGAGAGCACACCCTACAGTAGGTGTGCCCGCACGGGATAAACGCCGCCCCCTTCTTCCGCCCCATGCACACGCAGCACACGGCGTCGCTCCCCGCCACCCCCGCCGCCGCCGCCGCCGTCCGCCCCCTTGCAGTCCCCGCCGTCCGCCTCCTCCAGCAGCCTCATCAGCGACACCCGCAGCGGCGTCCCATGCTCGGCCGGCCGGGCGGCCCCCCCCCGCCCGCCGCGTCCCCCGCCTCCGGCTCCCGCGTTGCCCTGTACTGCCGCTCCGCCGCCAGCGCCGCCGCGAGGTTCATGGGCGAGCCGGCCGGCTGCGCCTCGGGCAGGCGGCAGCCCGGGTCGGGGGCCCGGTCGATCGGGTCGTGGGCCCGTTCGGGGCCCGATGTGCTCGCGGGGTCTGGGCTGAGCGGGGGCGGCGGTTCTTGGGGCAGCTGGTGGTGGATCTCGGTGTCGCCCTCGTCGTCGTCGTCGCGGACGCTGATGGCGGCGGACCGGATGCCCCATATCGGGCCGCCGCAGCAGGCCATGGCTTTCAACCCGAGCCGCTCCTTCAGGCTCCTCTTCCGCCGCCTCCGCCGATCGAAGCCGTCCATTCCCCCTGCCCTCAGCAGGCCGAGGACCGGTTCCTGCAACATCGCCACGAGTTGGCTCATTTCGGCACACGCCCAGAAGCCGGAACACATAAAAAACGCCAAAAAAAGAGAGGAAAGAATCTCTTCTTCTCCAAATGGGACGAACGTGAGTAAGATAAAAATCTCTCGAGGAAGACATAAATGTGCCTCGAAAGAAAAACCCAAAAACCAGGGCAAAGATTGTGAGGGAAATTAAGAGGGGCTTACGGTGGTGGTGGTGGAAGTCTCGTGAGCTCCTTCAAGAAATGACACGACGCCGAACAGAGCGGAACAGAGCGCAGCCGCAGAACCCACCTCCGGTTCAATGAGAGAGAGAGAGAGAGAGGCTTTGTTTCGGGGAGGGGAGAATGAAAAGCCGGAAGAGAGCGGAAGAAAGGACAAAACAGAAGCGCAGGGCAGAGCAGACCGCGCTAGAGAGAGAGAAAAAGAGCTCCTTTATAAATCGGTTTCATCTCCTGCCGGTTTGTCGTGGAGCGAGGGATGAGCTCAGCTGCCATTGCCATTGAGCTCAGCTTCAGGCATCAAAAACGTAAACAACAAAGCTGTTGACCTCGTTCTTGTTCTCTCTCTCTCTCTCTCTCTCTCTCTCTCTCTCTCTCTCTCTCTCTCCCCTTTCCTGAGCACGCACTGCACCGAGTCAGCTGCTCTCTTTTGTACGCTTCCGCCTTTGCGTTCTCCTCCCCTCCTCTCGCTTTCTTGCTCGCTTTCTCGGCCGCGCCTTCGTTCCCCTGGGGGCGGTCGAAAGGCGCGAGCTTTCGCCGGCCGAAAACGAGGTCAAACGGGCCGGCCAGCCATCGAAGCCGGCTCTGGAATCGAGGGGGGTTCTCCGCCACGTGGCGCCCTCCCCTGCGGGTTTGCATGTGGACTGTTGTGGAATCGGAACCGTCCGTTTCGCTTTTCCCCGGCTGCTCCTCCCTCCTCTTCATTTCAAAAGAGTTTCGGCTCGCGCAGTTCAATTTTCGACATTCGAAAAAATTAATCAGGCTTATGGAATAAGTTCATATGTATTAAGAAGGGGTTAATAACGAATGGTCGGTGAATTTTGACCTGATGATGTATAGTATAATCCATGAATTTTATCTCGATATGCAATATGGTCCGTAAATTTTTAATTTGTTCAATATAATTTTTGAATTTTTTATACATGTTCAATTTGATCCATGGATTATATGCAAATGTTTAATATTATACCCGAGCTTGAATTAATTGAAAGACAATATTTAACATTTTCATATAGTTTATGGTCAAATTGAATATATATTAAAAGTCCATGAATTATATTGAACAATTTAAAAGTTTAGGAATGATGTTACGCATTGGGGTAAAGTTTAAGAATCATATTAAAAAAATTAAAAATTCGAATACTACATTTCACATTGAGGCAAAATTTAAGGGCCATCTATGTCATTTTCCCCATCAATAATTATTTGGGTGTTTGCTTGTTTAATGGTTTCATAAGTACATTGACGTCACTATAAAAGAAAAAAAAAAAGTATTCATAATATTTGAAATTTATATATGAATAAATTAATGAATGAGGAGATCAATTTATTAAAGGGGATAAAGAATTAAAAATAAAATAAAGGACACCTTTGAAACGAAGGGTATGGTTGCTTGTATACATACGACTTAGTAGCCATTTACGCTAGTTGACCATTGCACAGAACTTGGCAAAACCCTAATTATCTCGCAATGTCAACTAGTTGCTTTTGTCTAATACCAAGATTGTGAATTTATATATTTCTGCACACATGTGCGGTCAGCTAGGTTTTCTTTGTCTACTCAGGTTGTTTCGTACATTTGAGGGTTTTCATACCCGAAGCAACATCGTTCTAAGGTCATTAGTGTATACCTTACATACAACTCTAAGTGAAATCCACAAGGTTTTTCGCTTCATTAAGACAATACCAGCACATGATCGGAGCAGCGAAAGTCGGATCAATCGGTACATTCTAAGAAAACCTAGAATTATAGAGATTTTAAGGGGTGTGTATTGATATAACTGTTGAGATGTGGATATAAATGGAGATTAAATCAATAAGTGTTCTTTTTTCCCTTATGAACGATACATCTGCATCATGCTTGTGCGAATGTGATAAGTAAAATTAGGAAATCACAAAGCAAAAAAGTCAATTATAGTTGTCCTGTCTTTGTATTGCTTTAACCTGAAGAATCATTTATATGTAATCAAGTCAAGTTGAGTCAACGGTCCCCGAGTGAGTTCTCGCCCATGTCTTGTACGTCCACCTCCCATTATCATTGGTTCAAGTTTGCGTTCAAAACCTTAAGCAATTCTTTCATTGGCAGCTGAGTAATTCCATGATGACTCGATTCTCAACCTATAATTGAAAACCAATCTTGTGATTCCCAATTTCGAAGAATCGAAACAAGGAATTGAATCGCTCAACTTTTGTATTAAGGAATTCCTGATCCTCGAATCTATTTGTGAAACTCATCACATTTCTTTCTTTTAGCAAAAACATAAGAGTTTGTCATAAAATTTAAAAATTGCATCTTTCCAATAAGAAAACTAATTTCTTTACAAAGGGATCCATTGTTCAAATCATAATGATCACAACCAATTCTCAAATTGAACCAACCTCGGCAATCACCCTTGTCCATCCTCACAAGTGATGTCGACTTCAGTGCCATGTGCTCAAAATAGGTTGAACCAATTATTCATCGCATATACACCTAAAAGAACAAAGGTGTTTGATTCTTGATCTCAATGTATAATTATCTACATGATTTTCATTATTTATAGATATTGCAAATTTTACACTTTGTAAGGAAATAATACGACGACGGAAAATAATAAATGAAGAAATCCTTATATTACAAAAATTGTCAATCTCTTATTTCTAGCATATCCAAAAATCAGCTTATGATTTTGATTGATATCTCTAGATTCTTTTTCCTTTGATTAATAAACAGGTGCCTCTACTACACCATCTATCCAACTCCTTAAATCTACACAATCAATCTTTCTCCACCATCCATCTAGTTGAACTTGACTCAATAATGTCTGCATCTATATTAAAAAAAACTCAATTAGGCAGGTCGAGCGTCGACTAATGTGGATAACAACAAATGATTAGGATAGAGAGACTATTTGGCGCTGGGATTAGAGCCAAAGGGAAAGCGCCGGGACTGAAGCAAAGTACGCAATCCCTCGAGCCCTTTACTTTAGAAAAAGAGGGAGAACACAAGAACAAAGCTGGACCTACCGAAGTTGACGTGACCCCTATCAGATCATGAAGGGCCACATGGCGTATCAGATTCCTCCTCCTCCTCCTCCGTGGTCTTCGCTCCCAATTTTCAATTTCGAAACGGCTTGCCGCTTTGGCCCTTCGGCCCTTTGGTCAAAGAAATCCCTCCGCCCAACGGCTGGCCGAAGAAGGATATGATGTGATCACATTGTTTTGGGGAATCAATGATTGGGGATCGAGGGTTGGTGCCTGGTCCTCTTCGTTGCCTTTTTCTTTTGGTCCAAAAGATGCGAATTTGGAATTGACTCGAGAAATGCAAAGGGGAACTGTGGCTGCGATTGGGAACCACTTTCCAAAGCCCTTTGAGAATTCAAAGCTCATTTGTTCAAATATTAAGTATTTGGGAACACCTAATAAAACTCATTTTCAAAGAATGCTAGCATTTCAAAGGCTGAAAGCCCAAGGCAAGTCTTAGGTTGCCTTGGGCTTTCAGCATTTTCAAAATGCCCATGTCACTATTTATGAACTAATGTTCATCTTCTTCTTCGGCAGCATAGACGAGCTTGAGAGGCCGATAAGGTCACAATTGAGGTCGGCGAGATCACAGCAACCATCACCGGCCAGTCGTGCGACCCAGGCGAGTTGCGATGACCGCCTGCGAGTCGCATGACTTGGTGAGTCGTGTTGCTGCGACCCAAATTTGATCGCGGCAAGGTCGCACGACCTCTGACGACCAGATCTAGGTCGTGCCAATCGCCGTGAGGTTGCATGACCTCTGGCGACCCGATTTGAGTCGTTGCAAGATCCCGTGACCTTCGGCGGACCCTTGCTAGAGGTCGCTCGAGGACGCCATGAACTTTTTTATTTTTTATTTATAATTTTTATTTTTTATTAATCACCAAAATTTTTTGTAAATGTAATTACCCAAACACCATTTTACTTAAAAATACTTACAAATGGCTTTCAAATTACAATTTACCAAACACGGTTTGCATTTTGAAAAACACCTTTAACTCAAAAGTTTTTACATTTTCCTAAAAACTTTCTCCAAAAGTATTCCCAAATGCACCCTGTGTATGAAGGAGAGGTTTTCATGGCGGGTTTCATTGAACGAAGCTCGGCACGACATGTTAAATCCGGAAGATTAGTTGATTTCATATGTGGAGCTCAATTGGGTTCAACGGTTTTGAAGGATATGGGGATATGGGAGGCGTATGCTTCCATATTGTGGAACAATTTTTCGATATTTAACATTCAAGAATTAGGGATAAGCATCGGATCCGATTAAATTTGGGATCTGACCTAAACTAACTAGTTCAAGGCCAGTTTCGAGAGCCACTAGGGGTTGTCTAATGGCCAACAAGAAGGGGGAAATAGAGAGTTCAATTCCCTCCACAGTTTCAAGGATTGAGGTGAGGAACATTGGAAAATTCGACTCTCACACTCTATAAAGAGGAAGAGTAAAAGTTTAAAAGTGAGTTGGGAGTTAAAATAGTATGAACAAAAAGAAAAAAAAAAAGACTAGTTTCGAGGAGCATTAGTTTGGTTCCTGAGATGATTTTAGATTGATGTTGGATTATTTTTCAAAAAATACTTTTCCACCCATTAAGATTCGAACCATGATTTTCAACATGAACAAGTAACTTTTGAGCTAATATATGGTGAGGGACCACATGCATATAAAAAACATATAATTTCCATAGACGTACGTGCAAGCCAGATTAGGAATGGCACGTGGATGAAGTGAACACTCACACAAAATAAATCGGTATAGAACTTGACTATGATATCATATTAAAATGTTCAATCCAAAAGCTTAAATCGATAAGTGGGGAAGTCCACACATATATGAAACATATACAAACCCAATAGTCATGCGATATGGGATGATATTTCTATGAATAATAGTATAATCAGTAGTTCTCGGATCAAACAATTTTGGTTTTCAATTTCAATCTTTTGAAAATGGAGGTCACAAGATCAAAATTCCTGATTCTAGTCCAAGAACGGACCTCATTTGAAACCGATCGCCTCTAACCCAGATTATCGTTGACAACAAAGACAAGTGACAAAAAGCTCAGGGCCCAATTGAGCACTAACCTTGCTTTGACAAAAGAATTCTCCATGTAGACCGGCCCGAAGAAGAAGGCAAGAACTCTCGCCTGTTCATAGGCCTATCATGTGAACTCGGAACAGGCCTTTATGAAACATTTCATGACCGCCCAAATTGTCTTGTTGGGCTTAAAGATCAACCTTCTAGTGTTCAAACCCAAGGCCGTTCATTACTTAATTTTTTTTTTCCAAAAAAGGAAATTACTTAGGGAAATTGGCAAGTCCGAGCTGGTCAGGAAAGACCCCGAAACTACTTACTCAAGCCACGATCATGTCGAGATATTTCATGATTGGGACTAGGGAGCCAGTTCTACCTAAGAACTAGATTGAATTGACAATAGAAATGGGTCCGGTTTTAGGTTAGAACCTGTTATATGAAGTTGGAATAAAATGATTTATCTTTCTTAAATGAATTTAACTTCCCTATTATTTTATATTTTTATTTGTTTTGTATTAATATTTTACTTTAAACCTTTTGTTGCTCATATTATTTTGTCATAACTGTTATTTGTCTAATTTTCTTTTTTTAAATGAAGCAAGAAAAAGAAAGAAAGAAAAAAAGAACCCTTCTCGACTAGAACATAGAACCGGACAAGACAAGTTGTGAGATCGGTTTTCAAGTGGAATATGATAGGTTTTGGGTTCCGGGTCTACACCCTTAATCGAGACTATGCAACCTAATCAGCTGAAAATTGTATCCAAACGATGGGCCCAACAAAAAAGCTTAATTAAGTTCAAAAGTAAGTGTGCAATTAACAATAGATAGAAAAAATAAGGGGAGCTTTCAACTATATGTAAGCGAGCATTATTTTGTAATATCTAAGTAAATCTTCATCCGCTTGAAACCGGCAGCTTAGCCACGTCAGGTTCAATTATAATTTGACACGTGGTGAACAAGCATTTAATTTAATCGATAGGAGTATCCCTTTACCATCGATGAAAACAATGGCTTGTCCACATAGGAAGTTTCCAACTTGGATTTCTCCTTCTCCGACAGGACCAGCACTTGCTGATAATATATTTTCTTATTTCTCTAGAGAATAAAACTCTCGAGATACCCTACAATTTCTCAAAATTATTATAATACGAAATCCTTTTTTTTTTTACATAGGGCTAATCAATTCTCAACCTACAATCTAGAAATTGATCATGGGACTCTAGGTTCCAAAAAATTGAGACTAGGAAGTGCCGATTCTCAATTCATTTCCCTGATTCCATCAAAGAATAAGCTCATTTGTTTTTTGTTTTTTTTTTTTTTTTGGTGAAAAATCAAACCCTTGTAATAAAAGATAAAGGTGTATCACTGCACTACAAAAGCATATGTTGGTGAAGTGATTATGTTGTTCATTAATGTGAGAAAATCCTGGTTCGATTCTGACACAAAGGAAGTTATGTAAGGATTCTAAAAGATAGTGTTTATTTTGAATAAAGAAGTGCAGATTATAATATCTTAAGTGTTTATTTATAATGAGGTTGTTATCTAGAAAATAACCAAATAACTCGAAATTGAATAACAAAATTAAGGAAAATATATTGATAAAAGGGAAAGTTATCAAAACACAACTAGAAAATCTGCAAAGACATTTGAAATTTGTGACATCTTAAAAATTAAGAGGAACGCGTGAATCAAATATTATAATCAATTTGTAATATTGAAAATCACGCAATTCTCTTTGATTTGTGGGACTACCCGCTCTTATGATACTCTAATGCTTTCATAAAAGTATTTGTATATCGTTCTACATCAGATTCCCAGTAAGTATAGAAATATACTTTCTCTAAAAAAAAACTCTAAAATCGATGTAAATAGTTGAATTGGTTTGATTAGGTTCGCAGGTAGAACCTGCTCTAGGTTGGTCAAACCGGGAATTGAACCGGTTGTCCTTAGAATTCATGCGAGTCCCTGAAAAGTTCCGGAATTCATGGTCATGCCAAAGGCATTTTTGCGGGATTCATTCAGAACTACGAAGTCAATTCCCAACCTCTCATAAAAGATGGTCTTTGTTCTTTTTGCTAGCTCGACAGTCCACGTGTCAGCCTCACGTGGAGCTCCACTGATTTGCAGGGACCTTACCTTATTCGCGATGACCAAAACACCCTCCACATGAATTAAGCCCATGATGATTTGTGGCAGCTTCTTCGGAGGCGCAATGCGCTGCTCAATTTGGTTTTCAGCTGGACCATCTCCCCCAGCAAAGGTGTCTGATTTGGGTTTAATTCCCTTTAATAAAAAAAGTTCAATCTTATATCCAATTTCAATTCTATAATCCCAATTGTAATATGTACTTTTTCCTCTAAAAAAATCGCAATTTTTCACTATAATCCCAAATTTGCCTCTACTCTTAAAGATCGCTGTCGATTTCTTTAAAATTATAAACATTAGAGCCAGTTGAGGGATCATTATCATGACTTGTATCATCATCGACACCTTCGTTTTGGTACAAGATAACGGTAGCCTCTTTATATCAATGACTTAGAAAATAAAAATCAATATCAATCTTTTAACACAGGGCAAATTTGAAACTAGTGTGAAAATTGATGAGTCTTTTATAAACAAAAAAAGGTTTTGGGGTATTATTAGAATTGCACCTAAATATGACTTATATAACTTGTCTCATGAATGTTGTGAAAGAATAGAACGAAAGGACAAAATGTGACAACATAATTGGGAACGTGAAATGCATAACAATGTATCCGAGCATCAAATTCATAGTCTCTCAATTCATCAAATAACCTTTCACGTCTTCTTTCAAATCTTGGGTATGTATAGATTGATATGATGCTTCTTCTAGCATTGATCAATTCACGCATCATGGAGGTTCACTTCTTTATATACAATGAAATACAACATCACCTCAAGTCATTAACTCATTTTTTTCATTAACTCATTTTTTGACAATTTATTTTCTTATCCCATGAGTTAATGAGAGAATTCATTAGCTCATAGTGCAAGAGTCACAATAGGCTTATTCGTTCAATAGAGATGGCATCCTTGTCCACATACTCCTGCCAATTGAGGATATATTACCCTGAACAGCATGAGTGCCAAATTAAGAGTGGATTAACATTTCCATCACTATCAAATCGAGAGCGATCCATGTTTCCATTACTACTAATCTCATGAATTAATAAAACACTTCCTGAGCTGTAATCCAATACAGGCTTCTACACTAATCAAAGATACATTGTATTTGACGCTGAGTACGGCTCCCGATCGAGAATGATTAACATATCTATTGTTCCCAAATCAAGGGTGATTCCCATTTTAATTAATTACCAAATTAAGAGATGAAAACAACAGAGTGCTGACTCAGGGGCAAAATCGTCTTTCCGCGGGAGATGCCAAAATCTCATTTTGGCAGTGATTTAAAACGGAGTCTGGCATCATCGCTCGAACCTCGAATTCTTCAAGTCCCCGATTGTCGTCGGTCTGTTCTGTCGTTTCATTCGATTCGTCTTCTTGCAACTCGAGTTCGGAACGGAAGCGCATCGTTGGGCCTTGCTCTGTCCGCAGAAACCTTCCCCTGTTTTCTGTTCAACGAGGAACCTCCCCTGTTTCTTGCCGGAAAATCAAGAACCCTCGGAATCCGATTCTTGGTCCGAAGATGTCCACCGTCTCGCAGCTCATCCATTTACCATGCGTTTCCCTCTCGTCGGGCCCTACCCAGCACCGTTTGTCCCCCAAGCCTTCGGTCCTCGCCGTGGCCAACCCCGGAATCGCCTGCAGGATCGCCTGCGGCTCAAGAATCCGGAACGGCAACCCGGGTCGCCGTGTCCGACCCGTGTTCCGGGTCAGGGCCGCGGAGGACGGCGACGAAGGGGTGCCCGAGAAGGGTGAGGAGGAGCCGGTGAGTGGGACCGGCGGCGGCGGGGCTGCGGTGGCGGTGGCGGAGCCGGAGGAGCCGGAGCCGCCGAAGGAGGTGCCGGAGATCGCCGCGCTGAAGAAGGAGCTGGTGGATTCGTTCTACGGGACGGACCGCGGGCTGAGGGCGACGAGCGAGACGAGGGCGGAGATCGTGGAGCTGATCACGAAGCTCGAGGCGAAGAACCCGACTCCGGCGCCGACGGAGGCTCTGACGAAGCTCAACGGGAAGTGGATTCTTGCGTAAGTTTCCGTGTTTTTTTATTTTAATTTTCTTTTTCGGGTTTTCGTTGGATTGGATTGGTTGATGAGTGGGAATCAACTGGTGAATTTCTCGCTTTCGTTTGAAGTTACATGGAGAACGTGTTTCTTGATCATGGTTAGTCCTTTCTTTTAGCTTAACCAGGAACTGCATTAACTGAATTAACTGTGCGTTGGTACTCAATTGAACTTCGAAGAAAGATTTCAGAGGAAACATTGAATGTGAATTCAAGGAGCTTTGAAGAAATCACAAAAGTTAAACAGAAAGTTTTCTAAAATGTTTCAGTAAAAAACGGAATATTGCAAAACAGCTCATCCGTAACTTAGGATTGATGGCGAGTACGATTTGCCTGCGTATTATAGAACCATCAGTTTGATCATGTGATCTGTGATGAATAATTGGGAAGAAGTTTGACAGTTCGGCGTGGCTTTAGTTTCACATGCCATGTGTAGACATCAATTCGACAAGCATTTTGCTAGAAATAGCAGGACAAGTGACCCCGGCGTGTAAAGCTAGAAGTTGTTGAGTCACTATCTACTTGTACCAATTATTGGTTTGTACTGTTTAAAAGGACCAGAATGGGTACCACAATATATTAGGTTCATGTACCATGAGACTAGCGAATTGACGAAACTCGGCCATCATGTTTGGAATTGTGTTTGGTTGTTTGGGTTATGATGAAATTTAACTTCTTAGCTTAGCTGTAAATAAAATCTCAATCGAATCTTAGCATGGTAACACTATTATGCTCATGCCATGGAGCTACTCTATGACCGTAATACATGAGCTTTTTCCTCTATAGGAGGTCGGTTACACGATCCTCTTTCAACAGTTGTTTTTTCTAGAACCATTCATATCTCTAGCAAGATCCAAGTGCCCAACATCTTTCCTTAGAGTGTCATTTCTTAGTTGTTTTGTATTCGTTTCATCTCAGTGTGGTCACTGTAGTTGATACTTACATCTGCTGCTTTGTTTTGAACACATGGTGTTCAAACCTATTATCTCAGCTTGAGTATAGTGCTTTTATTGTGCTTTCCAGGTGAGATGTCTTTTAAGATTGCTGACACGGTTTATGTAGCTCAAACTTTTCTTCATGATGGAGATTTCATTAGGAATATGTACCTTATATTGATGACAACTGCTGACAAGGATGGAATATTTAGAAACTGTTCCAAGTTGCAGACTTTGCTTGAGCTGCTTGCTATACTATCTTTCATGAATCTAAATGATGAACGGAAAGTAAAATCATATTCTGGTTCTGTGGTAACAGTGGTATAAGCTCCAAGAAAGTTTGTCAGAGTAGTCTAAAGTAATTAATCTGCTATCCGGTATCATGTGCAGCTGGTTCCATGTCTGAGGACCTAAGGTGCATGCTTGCAGAGATAAGTTTGCATGTTTGTTTACACATATAATTATTCATTGCTTTGTGCTTATTCCATTTGTCTTCTGCTGTTTCCCAAAGTTTTCCGAAGGATCTACTATTATTTCTCCAATTTTCCTCTTTGAGCTTGTACCTCATATTAGCTGTTTCCTAAAATGCCCATTCATCTTCATTGTGCATATAGACACTATGCAGTTCTCTCAAAGTGCATGTTCTTATATTGTGATTTCAACTAAATTATGTGGTTTCAGGTACACCTCTTTTGCGCAATTATTCCCATTGTTGGCACGGGGTACCCTGCCATTGGTGAAGGTGGAGGAGATATCTCAGACCATTGATTCAGAGAATTTCACTGTCCAGAACTCAGTCCTGTTTTCTGGCCCACTGGCTACGACTTCTTTTAGCACCAATGCCAAGTTTGAAGTCCGAAGCCCCAAGCGTGTGCAGGTTCATTCTTGTTTCCTAAATGTTATTCTCTCTGTTACAACTCTTAAGGGTCATTTGAGTTGAGGGTTTCAATAGTTATTTGCTAAAGAAAATTAATTTGCTAAAGAAAATTAAGGAACTGAGAAAATTGCTTTCTTCAATGCCATATGAGTAATATTGGATGCTGGATTGATGGAGTACTACTTTTGCTATATAAATGTCAGCCAAATGAGAACAAACGACAAAACATGTGAATGAAAAATGGATAAATTCTACTTTCCGGCCCTGTATTTTGATGCTTTTACTGATGAGTCCTTGTACTAGTAATTCATCTATTCAATTTATTCTCTTTTCGCAAATTTCCTAATCAAGTTCCTCGGCACCAAATCCGTCCCAATGCAGCTGACATCGCCATCGGATGATGTCGTAGTCTCATATGGACTAAATTTTTCCAATATTGAATGTCCACTTGGTTGTCTATATTGGCTGAATTTTATCCACATGAGCATCTGCATATTTTATCTGCATCATACTGGTGATGTCCGGCAGCCATATCAGTTGAATTTGATTGGATTTAATGTCAGAGGGACTTGATTAGAAGAAGAGTGAAAGTACAATAACACAAAGTAGAATTTTATAGACAGCTAATATATAAACAGCTGGCGAAAATTCCTGGAGAATCAACATCATTAACTATCGAGAGTTGGATCTCCCTTTTTCAATATGTTTATGACCCTACATGCAGAGACAGCAGTCATGCATTCTCCTCTGTTATTTCAGATCAAGTTTGAAGAAGGCATCATTGGAACTCCGCAGCTCACCGACTCGATTGTCTTACCGGAGAATGTCGAGTTTCTAGGACAAAGGATCGACCTTGCTCCCTTCAAAGGTTTGATCAACTCTGTTCAAGACACTGCTTTCTCTGTTGCAAAGACCATCTCCAGCCAACCACCCATCAAATTCTCCCTCTCGAACAACAATGCCGAGTCGTGGCTACTCACCACCTACCTGGATGAGGAACTCCGTATCTCGAGGGGAGATGCTGGAAGCATCTTTGTTCTTATCAAGGAAGGTAGCTCCTTGTTGTCACTGTAATTGACTAATAAGTGAAGACTCCTTGTAGTGATCAACATACTTCGTTGAGAGGATATCTATGTTTGAGCTGTGGTATATGTTGATGATATTATGTGTAAAATAAGTCCTCCGATCATAGTCTGCTAAGGATTCATAGCGGTTGTTAGTAGTTGAGAACTGAAGTTTAGCTCATCTATGAAACTCATATCGATTTTATTGATCATTTATCTTCTCGAAAGTTAAAAGGAGTTTTAAGATAGGGTACATAAATTACTTAATTCTTTGTTTCAAAGCCTTACCTTCTCCTCTTCCTCAGTTACCTAATTTTTGTTATGAACTGATTCTGGACCGAACAATGGTTTTTCTCCTTTGGATCAATGACCTCAACCCTGGCAAACCCTGACTACTCAAATCTACTCATGAACTCAAATTATCAGTCTGCAAACCTCAGTAGATACCCATACGCAATATTCATGGTCAGGAAGATGAGGTTTCTTGATCTATCAACTCATTGAATCTGATCGAAGATTTCTTGATCTTACTTTTGTTTCCCTGATTTAGACAAGTGCAAAGATTCCTTTCTGCAGCTGTGCAATGTTTTTAGTGATTATCTTTCTATGGCGCGATGGTATTAAATCAATCACAGATGTATATTTAATAGACTAGAATCGACTCGATCCTCTCTATAAACTGAACGGCCATGCTATTTCTTGTTTGATTCGAAGGCTATTTGTCAAGTGGTTAATGTTGCCGGACCTCACCGTGTTTCCCACGGTGAATACGTATGGATTTCATTGCATGCATCCCCTGCTTTCCTCGTGAAGATCAGGTGGTTAAGTTTGTGTTTGAACCAGGATGCCTCTCTTTCTTAGCAAGAGATTTCTACATGCAAATGTGATTTGAATGCAGGTTTGACGGCATGAGCCTTCCTTTTGGACAATCCAAAAATCCATCATTTTCACTTACTTCCTAACAAACAAGGTAAAGCAAACATCATGAAATGCCTCCAATATTACTCCCCTACTATCCTCACAATTCACAGAGAGGTACCAATCCAATAGTCGCCGGAGGCCTTTCGCATCTACGATTCCGGTTGATGTTATCATCTGGACCATGGAGTCTTTGAAATCTTGCACAGGATCATATGATTCCATCTCTACAGCGACTATCAAAATGAATTCGGTCCTTCCCATTCTTCGCTTCCTTTGCTCTGCACGCCTCGCCTCTTGCCTCTCTCTTATCATTTGGTCAAGCCGCTCTTGAACCAAGGCGTGTGCCAGGCTCGAGATTGCTCCGACCTGGTCCAGACCGTCGCTCTCATCATCCTCCTCCGACGAGGAAACACTGAGTCTGCAGCCGCAACACAGGTACTCACACCCTCTGCTCTGAGGCCTCTGCTTCTTGGATAGCCCTGAGCTCCTCCTCATTCTTAGTCATGAAGGAGGAACTACTGAGGAAAACTCTTGCAGGAACCAACCATTTATGAGCAAAATTGGCAAGTGGGTCTCATTAGGAATGATTATGTCTTCAGTTGGTAACTTGTGGTACATGTCCTTTAAAAGGAGTTGAAGCTGTGGTTGGGAGAGGGAGAGCTTTTGGAGGGGATTGAAAGGGGGTGTGAATTGTTTATTTGGATCGTGATGATGGTGTGGACAAATCTCAAAGTTTCTGATTCCCTTTGTAGATTAGGGGTTGGTGGCAATGCTTTTCTTGAAGTTGCGGTTGATTTGGAAGCAATAGGATTGGTGAAGCTCCTAGGGTTTGAGTAGTAGTCACATGGGGAGTTTTGTTGAATAGCAAAGTTTAAATGAATCATATTCGGATCAAATGGTGCTTAGTTAACATCCCTAGTAGTGTTGCTCTTTTTATTTGTGATTTGGTCTAGGAATTTTGCCCCCGTGAGCAAGCTTGATCATCTCGATCGTGAGCGATTTGCTTGAGGAGCATAGGGAGAGGTAGAAAGAAATGTGAAAATTTGATGAAAGGACCCAATCTCAATTAAATATGAGGATTCTCTTTATTTTTTACCCAACTGTGAATTTTGAATAATATCGTCTCTATTCTACTCGCTGCCGAAAAATGTCTATTGGCAAGTTCAGGCTTTTATTTAAGACTGATTTAGCTACTTTAGAGTTCTATTTGAAATAGAGTTCACTTTTTTGAAAAAAAGAGCCTATTTTAGGTCTTCATTTGAAAAAATTTTAAAAGTTAATGATTATTGATAAGAAGTGAAACACTATACTTTAAGGAAGACCGATGTGAACAGAACTTTCAAGCGTACACCTTCAAAGATAATAAATGATTACTATATCAGGGCCAATCATGAAAAGGCTTTTTATATGTTAATCTTTTCATTGGGTCTTGAATGAGTGATAGATTGTGATACAACGAGAGCAAAGTTATACTTTTGAAAAAGCATAAAATTAGGATGACGTCACTGTACTTTGATGGATTTTCCATCTAGGTTACAGTAGGGTCACTTAACCTTTTTCTATCCCTTACAATTGGTGCTCTTCAGCCGGAATTGGATCTATTTTTCTGGCGAAGTGCCGATGCGGCAAACGTGTACAAAAAAATGGCCAAAATTTGGTCAGAGTATATCAATGCAAAACATCATAACATGGTCGTCCCATCAACACTTCAACAAATTGACAGAAGTTTAGTCAAAGAACGTTGCAAAAAACCACAAATTCAAGTTATAGAAATTGAAATCGAAGTTCAATAATGTAATTGTAAAGTTCACTGAACATTTAGGGAACATCCACCTCGATCGAATTTACCTGATTTCTGTTTCATTAGTTGTTTCTGTCTTTAGTAATCCAACCCTTCCACCAATGGCGAAAACCCCTTGAAATTTGCATCCTCGTATCCCTAATTGAATAAGAAAAATGCCTCAAATGCTACATTCTTGTCTTCCCATTCAAGATGCTAATGGGCTAAAACAAAAGAAAAATAATTCACAAGAACTATGTCCCAAAAGCCACTGTGGCATGATATCTCAACTGAACCATCAAATTCGAATTAAATGAATTTAAATCAAGAAATTCTATGGTCTTTGTGATTTCCACAAGGTAACCAACAACCAAACTACACATCCTTGTCACTGGGCTGATCCCAACGGAGGGAATAAAGCAACATCGCATCTAAAATTGGCCCACCCAAATTGACCTCAATTGGAGATATCGAACATCCCCAACAAATCTCCTCGCGTCCACCAATTATCACCATAAAAAAAGCAAGTTTTTTTTTTTTTTCCAATAATAAAGATCTGATTAACAAGCACTGTCAATGACCAATTGGGCAATTAACCCACAAGCTAACCCTCTTTCAAAGAGAAATCTTTATGGTACAATATCCCCATGGGATATTCCCTTCCTTGCTTTTCAAAGCCTAAGATCCACGCCACCCCCCTAGAGGGAAGGTTAGGTAAGCACCGAACCACACACACCATGATCTGAACTGACCCATAAACCATGGCAATAGAATAAGCACGGACAGATCCCATTCAACCACCCTTATTAGCAAGTGAAATTGATGTTGTAAACAGAGCCCTAGCACGGAGAACATATGGACAAAGCTAAATTACCCCAATACCAACCCCTCAAAACCGACAAAACCTGTTTTTTTTTTTTTTTTTTTTCCAAAGCAATGTGATGAATAATTTCCATAAAATCCAATTTACCGTCGATGTTACGTCATGTAATAATTTGCGTCCGACCTCAATCGATCCCCTATACTATAATAGCGACGTAATCGTGTCGAAATTCACATGCGTCTCTCAACGATTGATTAATCAAAAGCGCTAATTAATTTATTTAATTTTTCCTTAGGATCGGCATGTGAAAATCTATGCGCCACAAATCCCACGAATTGCAAACCCCTACCGTCATCATCACCCAACGGCACGCGCACCAAACCGTCCAAACGTTTCCCTAGTGAAATCCCCAAAATGCCCTCGCGCCCGGCGAGCGTGGGGGCAAGGGCAACCAACTTTCTCTCGCTTACGCCCGGGGGGGCGGAGACACCGAAGCACGAAATGACCATTTTGCCCCTCTGTGGCCGCTTTTAGGATTTATCGCCCCGATTTCGCACACTCGCTCGCGCACTCTCACTCTCTCTCTCTCTCTACCTCGCAGTCTCTCTCGCAGCGTTTTTAGGTACAACCGCAACGCCGATGGCGCCGAGCTTCGTGTTGAACGGCGATCTCGCCGCCGGCGGCGGCTCCGGCGGGAAGCCGGCCGGCACCGGCCGCGTCGCCTCCGTGTACAGCGAGGTCCAGACGAGCCGCATCGACCACGACCTGCCCCTGCCGTCCGTGCTCAAGGGCCCCATCAAGGTCGTCGACGGCCCCCCGAGCTCCGCCGCCGGCAATCCAGGTCCGCCCCCTCTTTGCCACATCCGTTGGATCCGGTCAGCGTCCGTCGTCGTAGAGGCCGCGGTTTCTAGCTTTCTAGCTTGGCTGTAGAGTAGAGCGTAGAGCCTTCGCGATTGTCGAGGAGTTGTTGATCCGCGTTGTCGGAATGCGTGCGCGTGGTTTGTCGAGGGAATACCGTGCGCTTCGCATTTTGAGGACTGACAATATGTTGTTTTTGTTCGCTTGCTGCTTGCTGAGTCGAGCACGCTGTGTGGAATCGAGATTCCGGTTTGCGGTGGGATTTGATAGTGTGCGTGGTGGTGGTGGTGTTTTCGCAGGGGAGATCGCGAAACTCTTTCCGTGTGTGTTTGGGCAACCGTCGGCAATGGTGGTGCCCGGTGATTCCGCCTCCGATGGACCGGGGCAGAAGTTGAAGATAGGAGTGGTGTTGTCGGGAGGTCAGGCTCCTGGAGGGCACAATGTGATTGCTGGAATCTTCGGTGAGAATCATGATAATATTATGATGATGCTCTGGTTGATCGTTATGTGATTCCTCTTTCAAGCGATTGATTCAGTTATGATTGTGCCTCTAAAGATGGACCTCTAATGATAGTTTCTTTTTTTTAAAAAAATAAATTTGGTGCTAGATTACTTGCAAGATCGCGCTAAAGGCAGCACAATGTATGGGTTCCGGGGTGGTCCTGCTGGTATCATGAAGTGCAAATATGTGGAACTCACTCCTGAGTACATATACCCTTACAGAAACCAGGTGAGGCTGTTTAGTTGTACAAAGGAAATAATGGCATCCTTTGTGAGATATGACGTGCCAGTTATTCATTTCAATCATGGGATTTCAAGAAACCTTTGGAACAAATAGTTGGGTGGCTGCTTCTTCTTCTTCTTCTTCTTCTTCTACATGGGATTTCAAGAAACCTTTGGAACAAATAGTTGGGTGGCTACTTCTTCTTCTTCTTCTTCTTCTTCTTCTTCTTTTTATGCAAGGGGAAGCTATGTGCATAAATCTAAAAATGTAGGTTGCAAAATAATCAGACTTTGACTGTGTAGTAATGCATCATCAAACTGCACGTGTGCACATGTTTGTTAGGTGAATGCTGTTTTGAGCAATCTGGTTAAGCACTTTACACTGTTTTCTTCTTGCTTCAACTAGGGTGGCTTCGACATGATCTGCAGTGGGAGAGACAAAATTGAAACTCCAGAGCAGGTGAGTCCACTTCCTTTTCGCTCTCTTGTTCAAATAGGATTACCATTTGATGCAAGAAGATGAGGCTGACAACATCTGACCTTTTTTCAGTTTAAACAAGCTGAAGAAACAGCAAAAAAACTTGACTTGGATGGCCTCGTTGTTATCGGTGGAGATGACTCAAACACGAACGCTTGCCTCCTCGCTGAAAATTTCAGGTACAATTTTCCCTATGATTATGTTTGTAGTTATCGCTTCATGGAATTGGTTATTGCCTATAATGGAGATATTCTCTGCTTGTACTCTATCACTTTATCTTTTGATTCTTTTGATGGCATTGGTACATTCAGGAGTAAAAACATGAAAACTCGGGTAATTGGATGCCCCAAAACCATTGATGGTGATCTCAAATGCAAAGAGGTTCCTGTGAGCTTTGGATTTGATACTGCTTGCAAGGTAAACTTTGGCTAATTATAGGATGCTGAACTCCTTGTCCTTAATTTGGTGTTATATATGTACTGTCTAATCATGTTATATGCCGATTGTGCTGATGTGGGATGCTGATGGAGATGCAACAAGAATAGATAATTGTAATTCCATCTTGGAAAGGCTTCTCATGTGGTCTATGTCTCGCGTGCAGATCTACTCTGAACAGATTGGCAATGTGATGGTAGATGCTCGGTCGACCGGAAAATATTACCACTGTTAGTACCTGATTTGCATGTTATGATATAAGTTACTATGCTTCAATGTCGTCGATCTTGAAATTTCTACTTTGCTCAGTCTCCTCTTTTAAACGACATCAATTTTTAGTATTTGGAAAGTTGTTAGACATTGTGAACAACATACAAGTAAGCAGGTCAGGGCAATCACTTCAGGCAGATCTTACTTTTGTTTTTCTTAAATGTCTAATTCTTTTAAAGTTATAACAATCCAAAAAGAGATCTCAAATTCATATGGTTACTCCAATGTTTTAGGATATTGCTGATTTCCTTGCAATTATAAGCAAAGCACCGCCAATCTTTTTCAATCTCTCCCCACAGACCTTCAAACATATCCCTTTCCACCAGTAATGTCAAACACTTATTGTCTTCTGTGTTGTTATAATTATATCCCATCTCATCTTCAAAAACATCAGCTTTCCTTCTCAGACTGCATTGCTCTACCTAACAATTGCCTCCTGGTCTGACGGCGATTACGTATCTTCTACATCCTTTTTTCTTTTTTCTTTTTTGACATTCCTAAATTGCAGTTCACATTTTCTGAAATACTTTTGTGCTGCAGTACTGTTCTTTTTCCTCTAGGTATGATTGTATTTATTACTGATTATGGTCCTATCTCAGTCTAAACAATGCAGCTTGCCTAATACTTCTACAATTCTCCATCTTTTGCATGATCTGTTTCATTGCCGATGGTGGTCCTCTCTGATCTCTAGTCTATTCTCGTTTGCTTTCCCTGTCTGTTTCCTCCCCTCAAGTTCTCTGGTCTGAAATGAAATGCGTCCGCTGTATTCATTTATCTAAGAATTGAATATGCTGTGATGGCCTGTCGGAGTCATGATGCATTGCATGATCCTCTCTCATCCGTTTGTCTTATTTTTACCTTATCCTATGCTTGCCTATGCAGTTGTGAGGCTAATGGGACGTGCAGCTTCTCACATCACTCTAGAATGTGCTCTGCAAACTCATCCTAATATCACCATTATTGGAGAAGAGGTAATTTTCTTAGTCTTTCATTTTGCTTGGATATAGGAATGGCGTAGCCTAGAAGAGAGGAAAAGGAATTATGTTATGTTCTCTTGCACTTTAATTCTCTGTCTATTATATTTATATATATACTCATCTGTTGACTGATTTTGTCAATAATGATCCACCTATGGTAAAAAGTTTTAGCTTTAGGCATCTCAATGTTGCTTGAAAAGAAGAGCAATATATGGCGCACCACAGTAATTGAGTGTATCAGTCTGGCGTGTCCTGAAACATTTTTGGCATTTTTCTTTACTACATTCATGTGCACTAGAAGAAGCTTTTCTGGTTTCCCCCATGCTTAGGATGCTCTTGAATTTTTGCTGATGATTCTGAGGCAACTTTTTGTATTTCTAGCTTATTGCTGGAGTAGCTTGTCCTTTTTGTCATAGACCATTTCTTGATAAATACTGACTGTAGGCTTTACCTAGTTTTCTTCCACTTGAATTTCCAACTTAATCTTGCCTAATTTAGTTGCGTGTTCACTTGTATATGGACGTCACTTGTACAATAACTAAGTAAAAGTGTTAGTAACAAGCCTTTTTGTAGAAATATCATTCTCATAATTGTTGAACAACTAGTCATATGAATTACAACTTGATGTAGGTCGCTGCCAAGAAGCTGACTCTTAAAAATGTCACCGACTACATTGTTGATGTCATCTGTAAACGTGCGGAATTTGGTTATAACTATGGAGTCATACTCATACCAGAAGGCCTCATCGATTTCATTCCAGAGGTAGACTTGTACTTCTTTTAGAAGTTGTTTCCAAGCCTTTTGAAAAATCAGTTTGGAGGACTGTCAAGTGGACTAGTGAGGATACATCTATGGTAGACACTAATTGAACTGTACTATTTGCAGGTGCAGCACCTTATTTCAGAACTAAATGAAATTCTTGCTCATGATGTCGTGGATGAAGGTGGGCTTTGGAAGAAGAAACTCCAAACTCAGTCTTTGGAGCTCTTTGAATTTTTACCTCAAGCAATTCAAGAACAATTGATGCTTGAAAGAGATCCACATGGAAATGTACAGGTAATTGTTATCATCTTGAACCGTTTCACCTAATATTCAGTTTTCTTGGGTTCTGTCATCATTCTTATCTGTTTCTTTGTTTAGGTTGCTAAAATTGAGACAGAGAAGATGCTCATTCAAATGGTTGAAACTGAATTGGAGAAGAGGAAGCAGGAAGGTACATACAAGGGGAACTTCAAAGGACAATCCCACTTTTTCGGGTAATACCAATTTGTCTGTGAAAATCTGACATTTCTTTTGTTGTTTTACTGGAAAGGTCTACTCAGGAAGGGTATCAATAATTGTTCTCTTTTTCTGGTGGTTGTAAAATACTTGAAACCTGTAGTTATTCTTGGTGGATTTTCATTTGACCTTGACCATATTGCCTTTACTCTTTATTTAATGCATACTAATTGCCTTTCAGGTATGAAGGCAGGTGTGGTCTGCCAACCAACTTTGACTCTACGTATTGCTATGCTTTGGGTTATGCAGCAGGAGCTCTCCTCCAGAGTGGGAAAACCGGGTTGATATCTTCAGTATGTCTTTTTCCCCTAACAAAGTTTGCTTTATTCTTGATGGTGGTCCTCATTTCCAGTTGACTGGTCTTTATCATCTGTGGAACTGATAGAGCTCACAAGCATAATATATCTTCAGGTGGCAAACTTAGCTGCCCCACTTTCGGAGTGGACTGTTGGTGGAACCGCTTTAACATCATTGATGGACGTTGAGAGGAGACATGGTATACTAATTTATCGAGATTCTTTGTAGGACATTACTTATTTTCTCTTTTCTGAGACTGAATAATTAAATGGTTCTGAAGCTAGATCATCCTATTTAGTAATTGCGTGCTTCATGGAAGCAATGGGGAGAATAACCGTGGACTAGGTTTATCCCTGTTCTGTTGATAGTGTGGCTGGATCTTTAAGTGGGGTTCAGTTTTGATTTATCCATCCTAATATCCCGGCGGTTCATTTATGTCTCACAAAAATGTGTGCATGATTGTATGCATCTATGCCCTTAAATTTACATCTTAAGCTGAGTCCAAAAGTTTCTTATCCCAGGTAAGTTCAAGCCTGTGATCAAGAAGGCAATGGTGGAGCTTGAAGGTAAAAACTGCTGCATGCAGTACACCCACTAAATTTGACAGTACAAACCTGGATCTTCTAAGCAATGGATATTTTATTGATGTAGGTGCACCATTCAAGAAGTTTGCGTCGATGCGGGACGAGTGGGCCATCAAGAACAGATACATCAGTCCTGGTAGGTTCTCTCTCCTTTTTATAACTAGTGTGGCTTTTTGAAATGTTCATCACTACGTATGATCTGTTTGATGCATGTTTGCTATTTCTTTGTGGTCTATTGTCATGCATTCCCTTTCTTCTATGAGTGTCTTGTTATATTCCCTCCTTGCATTTCATTGCAGGTCCTATTCAATTTAATGGCCCAGCATCAGATGCAGTCAACCACACCCTTTTGTTGGAACTTGGAGCTCAAGCTTAGATAAGTGAACAATCTCGTGGTAACGAGTTCCTGGAGAAACTCAAACTTTGCTTGGCTCAGCTCGTGATCTTTTTATGTTTGTTTTCCTCGTTGCATTGGATTTTTGTAGAACTTAGAGGTTGGTTAGAAGTATCGTCCAAGTATGATGGCACAAAGGCTTTCCACATCAACTTGGTATCTATAGGTGTTCATTTCAGATTCATGGCCTCATTCTGCTTTGTGACTACTTATTAGTTGCTCATGTTGTAGCTCTGAAACTAAATTATGATTTGAGCTAATAAATCGATCGTTTGGCGATGCTGGGTAGATGATATTCAATGCCTCATGGGCTGCCAATAAGACTTTCATTCGTGATCATCTTTTATGGTTGGTTGGTTGGTTGGTATCGGTTGTTCAAGAGTAAAATTCCTAGTCAGATTGGATAGCGTTTCTGTAGGTAGTATCACTCTTTTCAATAGTGCTGAGTAATTTTGTAGTAGTCATTTCTCGAATCACCTAAAAATTATCAATAGGTGAATAAGTAACGCTTAGAATGTTAGTGAATATGAATGGTCAGACATTGACGCCAATCGCCTAATACTAGGAATGATGAATTGCGCAAAATGAGCTGTGGACAGGCAATGGCCGATAAAGACCATTGTCTCCTGGTAAGGCAAAACGAAGACAGATAAATTTGTGTTTGGTCGTCTAGATGTAAGAAGCATTTTTGTACGTCATATCTATTGTTTGGTGAATTGGTGAATTGTAGTAATAAAGTTAGATGTTTTCTTATTTTATCATGTCTGCATATCGGTATTTGACTTTCAAGAAAAAAGGAAAAAAAAAAATTACAAGTCCCACTACTCTAGAAAATTTGCATATTAATTCTGGGAAAAACGTTATCGGTCAAGATGTAAGAGGCTTTTTATTTATTGAAGAAAAATTGTAAAAAATGTATAATTTGAAAAACATTTTTTGTCAAAATGATTGTTGGAAATGATTAGTCAATGGAATATGCAACTATGCATTAATGACAACAAATTTATGTTTAAATATTTTCGTGGACGAAGAAAATACGTTTAGTTCATGCATTTTTATAATTGATACAGACGATCTTTTTTAGAAAATTATTTTCTAAATTGTTCATTTTCTACAAAATAAATGAAATTATTCTATTTTGGAAAGTAGGCAAACATAAGACATGATAAAATTTATCATATCTCAATTTTTATCGTGATTATCAAATATGGCCCAAAATTTTGGACAGTTGCGAGAGAGGACATGTATGTGCTAATAATCTCCTTTTTAAAAGTTTCCTCTTTGTTTCAAGGTGTATGTTCCCACGGTAAATTTGGAATAATCATGTATATAACACCATACCAATAAAGTTTTAAATTTCGAATGGAATGCAAGTCTATTCCATTTTGTTGTTCCCAAGTCAATTGTTTGAAAATTGGGAAAAGAGTAATTCCATTGTCCTTGCACTTCTAAGTTTCATTGAACTGATGATGGCTAGAGTGTATACATCACTCTCGAATCCTTTCAAGGAGATCCATGCAAGAGCCACATCGATCCATACTTGACTTTTTTACTGTTTATGTTAGATTCATGAGCATACTATGCAATTTCCTTCGAGAACTATCCTTCAAAAACTCGAATTATCTGTAAGTTCACTTTCCACGCAAGCAAATGCCTTTCCATCGCAATGCCAATGATCGAGGATCCCCTCATCACCATCAAGATCCTTATGGCAATCATGTCACTTCGCCAACAAATTCTCATCCAAGTCCGTCATTTTCTTAAATACCATTGTTGCATTTGCGCCATCACCGTGCAAATCCAAAGCCACCATTTGATTTTGAATTCCTGTTGTCTTCAAAAAAAATAAAAGAAATTTTATGTTACAAAATAAAATGGGTTAATACCCTGAAAAACTCCAAACTGGTACTCTTGTGACAAATTTACCCCAAACTATTTTTTTGACTACCAAAAATCCCAAACTGATATACCTTTGACAAATTTACCTCAAACTGGTACACTTGTGACAAATTTACCCTATGTTAATTTTCGTTAAATTTTATTATCAAATTATTAAGTTAAATGACACGTGACAATTGACTAGTATATCAATTTGGGATTTTACGATCTGTTTGTCAGAGTTTACAATTTTTATGATTTTTTTGTTGTATTAATCCAATTTAGCGAAGGGTATATTTGTCACAAATTTATCAATTTGGGGTTTTCTATGGTCGAATAAATTAGTTTGGGGTAAATTTGTCATAAATATATCAATTTAGGATTTTTATGGCCAATCGGGGTAAATTTGTCACGGGTGTACCAATTTGGGGTTTTTCATGGTCAAAAAAATAATTTGGGGTAAATTTGTCATAAGTGTATCAGTTTGGGGTTTTTCAGGATATTAACCCAAATAAAATTGAATGTCGTAGCAAATGTATTCTCACTATTTTTTCATTTCAAATGATCATAAACTTATTTAAAAAGCAGAAAAAAAAAAAAAAGGCTATGACGTTGTCATAAACGCCGCTCACGCGAAGGACCAAAAAGGGGTGCACGTTTCACAAGAGCACTTTCGTCATAGAATCTTCCACGATGTTTCAAGAGCCAATTGAGGGTGCAATAGCGACTGCTTTTTCTACCATACATAATACAATCTCCTCGGCAAAGCCCAACTTCCATTTTCGCCCCTGCGAAAAATGTACTTTCCCGACCGACTCTGAAAATACACACTCTCTCTCTCTCTCTCTCTCTCTTTTTCTTCTCCGCCGGCTGACTTTTTTCTCCGGCGGAGACTCGGCGAGAGAGAGAGCAACCACCATGTCGGCCCCCAGGAAGCTGCTGCTGACGTCAGCTCGCTCCTGCCGCTCCGCCCTCTCCTCCAGAACCCTAGCGCCGCCGCGATCGCGCCGCCTCGCTCCCCCGCTCGCCCAACGTAAGGCACCGCCTCCTCCTCCTCCTCCTCTCTCGTCCACTTGTCTTTCTCGCGACGGTGCAGAGTCGATCGCTCCGGTCTGCTCCGCCGTAGCCGCCGACCGAGCGCGCTTGCGTGGATCGTAGTGACAGCTGCGGATTAGTGCTTTTTGAGCACTTCGTTTGGTCTTCTCGGTCATTGTCCTCGTTAGCTCTCCCTGTCGAATCCTCGCTTCTGCTGAACTTACAAGCGATGTTCGTGGTTATCGAGCAGGGTGTTAAAAAGTTTGTACTTTTGTGAGTCCTTTGCATTTTGCTCGTTCGGACTTTCGATGGGTCGGCAGCAAAAAATCGCCTTGAGTAAGCTTCGGTTTGGTGGTTGCGCGACGGAGTGGTGTTACTTAGTCTCTTTCGAAAGATATGTTTTGAAAGATATGTTCTTTTCTCGGTTCAGTGTCTGTGCTTGCTTCTGGATGACTTGCTTGAGTCTGAATTAGCTTTCTTATATTGTGAGGAATGCTCGTTGCCTCGGTGGATTCGTGTCGGTCATAAATTGATGAACCAATAGTAAATTGTCATGGTTGATGACATGAAAAGATCTATTTGATTCCTTTTCCCGTGTCTTTGCAATCGGTGAATTGAATGTCTCTGTCTGTAATGACAAATGCAGGGGCACTTGAGCAACTTGTTAATCTCGATACGGGTAAGATCCAGGAGGCTAAATTACTGCCCAATGTTCGCAGAGCACAATTTCTTTTGCCGGCCGTCTTGGCTGGAATCTTTGGAGCTGGAGCTCTGGAAGTAGCATATGCAGATGCTGATAAGGTCTGATTAGGAATTTAATTGAAAGACCGTGTTCTTTGATCTTTAAATGTTTTGATGGGAAGGACAAATTTTAATTATGAGTAAGCTAGGAGAGATCAATGTGTCATGTTTATGCTGACACATACAGAGTTGGTCTTGTCGCCAAGTTAATACCTATTTTATCACGTTTTAGTCGCAACTTGAAATTCCAGGTTCCTGATGTAGTTGTCAAAGCATAGTGTAAATTTTGTTACATGATTGTTTATATTGAGTATTGTACAGAACCTAATTTTGCTTTGTGCAGCCTGTTGAGAGTCCTCCATTGCAGTCAGAGTCACCATCGGTTGGTGAAAAGCTGGAGGAAATCGCCAGGACAGAGCGACAGCGTGTTGAAGAGTCGCTCAAAAGTAAAGGAATGCATTATGGTTCCTACCCCAGGTTTTCCGTTGGTGTTAAAGGTCAAAAGGTTAATTCAGTAGGATGTTTTCTTCACAATAATTTTTTCTTATTCATGGCATTACAGTGATGGCTCTTTTCTATAGTGTGGTTTCAAGAATTAAATTCTGGCCAATGTGAAGGAGTGTGACAGGATTTTTATCATTGGCTATAGAACTGATTGATACTTCTGAAGAAGATTTATGGTTGACCTTGGATCAATGTTCTTAATCTTGTATAATTTGGAGAAGCTGGAGTAAGGTGTAGAATGACTTATGAAGCAATGCATATTTATGACTGATTTGTGAAGTCTTTCAGCATATTTTGACAATAGGAAACACATATTTTGTATTTTCTAGCGTGAATAATATAATTTTGACTTATCTTTGAATACGTGGTTTTGTCCTATCTTCGAATACATGGATTTGAAGTTAAATTCAACCATGTACTATTTCATTGAAATTGAGTTGAAAATATTACTTTGAGATTTGGCTCTCTATAGCATGCATCATCATTTGAATATGTGTTTGTAAACTCAACTACTTATCAAGAATTAAGATTATTCATTAATTAAACAAAAATTTAGTGTCATTGGCACAGCTTATGATTTACCAAACTACATGTTCTTGTTGCTCTGTGGGATGTGCTGCCCTCACCTCCATTGTGCTTTACATGGACCCGAATTCCATCTAAACATAATTGCATGGTTTGAAGTTCTTAAATAAAAATTTATTGTGTACTGCAGGTAACACTGAAGTTTCAGGTCCCTCCTGCATGTGAAATATCCCAACTAATTGCAAACCTTGTTTCCAACCTTGGAGTGAAGGCTGAGGAGCACAGTGGTGGTTCAGATGTGCTGTTGCGTGGTTGGGACAGGTAAGTTGATTGCCTTTGAGTGGTCGGCTCTCACCCTCATCACTGATGGCAGTTCATTTATTGTTTCCTTTTGATTCCTTGTATTCCTTTGGAAGTTTGATGGTTCTGCACGAGTTCACTTAAGAATGCTTTGTGCTTGTTTTTCCAGTGCAGTTGCTTGGCAGCTAATGATCAACCCTCCAGAAAGGCAAAGAGAAGCAGAACAAGAGGATCGTGCTGAAAATATAAAGAAACAGGAGGGTGATTTATGCGTTCTTATATTTCACTCTCTTATCACTGCAGATAAAGCGGTGAGTTGTCATTTCTCATTAATGGAATTTTGTAGTTGCCTCATTATTTTGCGTCGGAGCTGAAAAACTTGTAAAATATCTATCTCATGAACTGTTTCTTTATATTTTCAGCACAATCCTCTTGTTCTGCTTCTGAAAAACTAGTAAAATATCTATCTCATGAACTTATGCAGGAAATTGAGTTCATGAAGCCGGGAAGCTTGACTCCGAAAGAGCTGGAAGCTTTTGTGTCTGTCTTGCAATTGGCGGGTAGAAAGTTGGGGAGTAATAAGTCTTTTGAAAGTAGACCTAGGGAAGGTACCGAAAGGAAGACAACCCCAGAAAAGACGATTACTAGTCTTCAGTCAATGGGAGTGATAATTTACGGTATTGATGAACCTCCTGTTGATGTTGAAAGCAAGAAATTATCATGGGACAACATTGCTGGGTATGAAAAGCAGAAACGGTATGTGAAGTATTACATTTATAAAACCTCATTCATATAGTTTCAGTTAGCTTATTGTGTATGTATTGGGAGGCTATTTGAAGAGCTGTATTTATAAAGGTATTGGATAATGCTTTGCTAATGCAATAGCGTACTAATTTTAGAGATTTAGTGTCATAATTGTTCTGCTTTAGCCCGCAGCAACAGCATGGATGTGTGCCATGTAAAAGATGGATTAATCCATGTAGTTAGTTGTTTCTACTTGCCTCTTTTCTGGAAATTTAATGAAGGCGGTGACACAGTCCTACTTTTAATAATTGAGGATGCAGACTTGGGAAGTCGAGGACAGCTTGTTCATTCTAGAGTGAACTATTATCAGCTTTTGTCGATTGTCAGCATTTTCTTTATTCATAGGTTTTGTGATCTACTTTTGTTTTTAGAGGAAAAATTATCTAATCATTCTGTCGAAGGTACTAAAAGACTTCTATACTACACAGCAAGAATACTGGTCGAACTCTATTTGATGTTTGTATTATCAGAATTTATTGCATCCTTTCCATTTACCATTTGATAGCATCATGGCCACATGTAATACTTATGTACCGTATCTTTCACATGCATGTCCTGAAGGGAGATAGAGGACACCATATTACTGGCTTTACATAGTCCAGAGGTGTATGATGATATTGCTCGTGGAACAAGGCGCAAGTTTGAGTCGAACAGGCCTCGAGCAGTGCTCTTTGAGGGTCCGCCAGGTTTGTCTACTATTCATTATTTAGTTAGTCAAAAGAATTTAAGTGAACTAGTGGTTATGGCCGATGATTTTACTAACCTCTTTCTAGTCGTACTTTTTTGGAGACTTACCATCTAAGGCCCTGATTATCTCTTTTCTTTTTTCTGGGATTCTTTTCTTAACTGTATGAGCCTTGGAGTAGTTATTGAACATTGGCTAGGGTTTCACTTGAAAGGATAAGAGCAGAGAGCATTTCAAGGAATAAACTTGTACTCAGATTTTGGATTTCTTTTTAATAATGCATGCTTTCAGTTGAGTTGAAGAGTAGAATTTGGTACTACATGAAAAGTTGACATTGTTAAATCAACCAGCTTCTTTTTTTACATGGGCTGGCAACCCTTGGTGCGCATTAATGATAGTTCACTTTAAATTAATAAAAATGTGTTTGTGTGGCAATTTGTAATTATCATACTAGAGTGCACAATTGGCACAACAGTCATTTGCTGCCTGTTGCAATGACCATAATAAAAGCGTGGCTAATTTTTTCTTTTTTATCTGCTCAAGTTCCTTTTGACAACTTCTGTATGTGACAAGTGTTGATGTTATTGTCACTTATGAATGGAAAAGCTAGAGAAGCTGCTGAGTTCCCGATCGTTTATAGGTGCTGCCTTAGTTTACTGACATTAAAAGACCTTTTAGACTGTATCCCCCTCCCCCACCCCACTCCTCTTAAATAAAAGCATATGATGCTTGTTAATTTCAGCACTTGAGCTAATAAGTGGGTTAATTCTCCTAATAGTGCTCCATGAGTTATTAAAATACATAGAAACTCTCCGAAATTTGGTAGGAAGAGTGAACTTTATAAAGCATGGATCTTTTTTATGCCTCAGTGGCAATAAGCTTTTTGCGTTCATATATCATAGTTATTCCAACATTCTTAGTAACAGTCCTATAAATAGGGAAGTCATTTAGTTTGAGGGTTTTGAAAATTCACCTTGAGTCGCATCAATTATTTTGTGCAATATTTTAGGCTGCTTCCATTGGAACAAATTACTTGCGTTAAAAATTGCACTGGCATATCTTGTTTCTCTGTCCTTGCTTAGTATGACAAGTTAGTCTGGCTAAGCTTAACTATGGTACCTGTCCAATTGCAGGTACAGGGAAGACATCATGTGCTCGTGTTATTGCCAATCAAGCGGTATGATACCACATCAGCTGATAAGGACATTCATAGCTGCTATCTTATCTATGTGACACATGGCTTTTGCTTTCTGCATCATGCTCTCAGTTAATTGGTTGTTGTGTTCAATATCGCCCTCAAGTGATAGATATATTTCTCTCCTTTATGATGACTAAGCTAAATAGTTAATAATATGTGCTGCATGGTTGGGTGCATTCGTTGTGGTATGCCTTATAAGAGGAGTGTTAAGCGAGAAGTTTTAATTTTATTGTGTCTAATACTGATTTCTTAAAGTTATGTTGCTGGAGTTTTTTTGGCTCTAATTCTAGCTGCTCTTTGTAGAGGCTATTGAATGTTGGGGATTGAATTTTGTTTTCCTTCTAGTGATGGTGGCGGGATCTTTGGACTGGCTTTGATTGAATTAATATAGCGATGGACTGGCTTTGATTGAATTAATATAGCGACGCATGCTTACTACATGTCTTTGCAGGGTGTTCCATTACTGTATGTACCACTGGAGATTGTCATGTCAAAGTACTATGGTGAAAGCGAAAGATTGTTGGGACAAGTGTTTTCACTTGCCAATGAGTTACCAAATGGCGCTATCATTTTCCTAGATGAGGTATGTCTGGATGATAGGCAAGCTCTTCTTGCTGAAGTAAATTTCTGTTTGAGTTCATGTTATACTTTGTAGAAAGAGACAACTAGCAAGCATGGAGAGATCGTAGAGTCCAACATACGACAACTCTTCATCCATTTCTTTATCTTATACGATTGAGCTGGTTCTAATGTTTCTGTCCTATCAGTTGAATATGTTGAGCTCCTAGTTATGATAACTTTGTACCTTGAAGGTCGATTCTTTTGCTGTTGCTCGTGATAGTGAAATGCATGAAGCTACAAGAAGGATCTTATCAGTATTGCTGCGACAGGTAGGAGAGGGTGTTTCCCTAGATTTCGTACATCTGTGATATCTGATATTGTCTAGTGTGGAAAGAATATCACTCTTTATGTGAATTTCATTTCTGAATACTACTTTTGATCAATGATGTAGATGTGACTAAACAAATCTGTGTCGGTGTTGTAATCAACCTATATTTGCAAGAACACCATTCTTGTCAGACTTGTTTAGATAAAATAATCTAGACATTAATGGCAGAACATCTTGGTCCTTTGCCACTTGATCATAGGGTCAATTCTGCAAGTTAGCTTAAGCTAGTACCCTCGAAGGTCCTTTATTCTGTCACTTTATACATTTTGCCATGCTATTCTGTCATATGCTGTCTCAACACCTGCCTTTAGTGTTCCTAGCAATTGCAGGACTCCCAGAAAATTGTTTTCCCTTCTTGTAGATTGATGGATTTGAACAAGATAAGAAGGTGGTCGTGATAGCTGCAACAAATAGGAAGCAAGACCTGGATCCTGCATTAATCAGGTAAAGCAGGTGCATGTATCTGCAAAGCACCAATTATGAGTTGATCCAGTCACTTGGTAATCACACGCTACTCATGTTCTTCCAGTCGGTTTGATTCAATGATCACCTTTGGCCTTCCCGACCAACGGAACCGCCAGGAAATAGTGGCTCAGTATGCAAAGCACTTGACAGAACCTGAGTTGGTTGAATTCGCTAAAGTCACTGAAGGGTTAGTCCCTTAAAGTCTATATTCCATAGCAACTTCTTGTTTTGGTGCTTTAGAGCCAGGAATCCGTTTATCCTACCGTTCTTTTTTTATTTTCGCATTCTGGTCCATACTAATGGAGATTATTACTTTCTGCCCTTTAATTCGTTCCCAAATGTTTTTCTGTGAAGCCCAACTAATCTGAATGTTCTGTTAAACCAGGATGTCTGGAAGGGACATCAGAGATGTGTGTCAACAAGCAGAGAGATCATGGGCTTCAAAGGTATTAGTCGGCGTGGACGAGGAGTTTTTCCTAAGCCATAGAATGGGAAACAAAACGAACTCAATCAGGGTTTTCTGATTTTTCGTTACATTTGCAGATAATTCGCAGGCAGGCAAACAAGGACGAGGAGGGGATTCTCCCGCCTCTGCAAGAGTACATCGAGAGCGCCACAAGCCGATGGAATGCGTTGCTCAGCGTTGCGGAAGAGAGGGCTGGAGATCCCATGACTCGGAAGAAGAAATTCCAGTTGGATCTAAGCTAATCAAAGAGAGGCATCATTGACTCCGATTGGCGGGACGCGTCCCTTCTTACTCTTCTTTATTCTTCTCTTGTCCAAACTCACCTAGTTCCGACTCTTCCTACTGTAAATGCATCACATCTAGTTAGTCGTGGCCACAAGCGGATTTACAGTCATTCCTGTCCGAGGCGGCAAATGCGCGAACTTCGGAATCGTATAAACATCAACAGATGGCGAAGATTCGCCGACATTGACATGTACGTGAAAAACTAGTTTCAAAGTTACATCCTAAAGTTACATCCTTTTTGCACACTTTGGAAATGAATGTTGTAGATTACCATAGAGACGACAATGAAAGCAGCATCCGAAGAGCACACGCGCGTCTACCCACTTCAGAAGAAGAGATTACAGTGCAGCAAGCTGAGCAAGAGAGCTCCTTCCCTGCATTTCGACCGCACCCGGAAAGGCGAAAAGAAGCGCAAATTCATGAATTCAGTGATTCAGCGAAATCGACAGCTCGCGCCGGAAGCGCCAAAGGGGTGAACTAGTGCGTTACCTGGTGGAGGCCGACGGCCGGTCGTCGTCCTCAGCTCGCTTCCGCTTCCTCCCCCCGCCGCCGCCGCCGCCGCCGTGGCCCTTCCCGGCCACGGCCGCCGCGACCTGCAGCTGCGTCTGCAGCAGCATCCGGGTCATCTCGCCCTCCAGCTCCGCCCGCCGCCGCTCCGCCTCCACCCTCAGGGCCTCCCGGGCCTTGGCCATCTCCACCTCGGCGTGCTCCATCCTCAGCATCGACTCCGAGAACAGCCTGAAGCTCGTCGCCACGCCGGCGGCCGCCGCCGCGTCCCCGGAGCTCTCCGAGTCGGAGGAGCTGCCCCACTCGCCGCCGCAGCAGCCGCCGCCGCCGCCGGAGTCCTCGCTCGAGGTGTACGCGCCGGAGAAGGGCCCTGCGTCGGCGGCCCGCTTGAGGCGGCCGTCACCACCGCCGCCGCCGCCGCCGCCGGCGTCGGTGTCCGGCGTGATGGGAGGGGAGGGATCGGCCATTGGAGGGGGAAGGAGTGGAGGTGGTGCGCGCGCGCTCCGTTCGACGCTGAAAAGACGAAAGCTTTTCTCCTTTCCTCTGCTTTTCCTTTCCCTTTACAGAGGCGTTTTTCCCACTTTCGTCGGCCCCCATTGGTCCACGTGTCGTCGGCGTGCCACGTCAGCGACCGACGCTTTAAATAATTTAAAATGAAAAGAAATAAAGAGAGTTAAAAGAAAATCCTAAATCTTGGGAGATTATAAATCGGTTATTAAGGTCGGAGATTAAGGGGGAAAAAGAACGAAAGTAAAATACGGTTGCGAAATTGTAAATGAGTATTCTACTGTAGTGGGGACCAATGTCATGTGGCTTGTAGTAAAAATGTAAGCATAAGATGATTAATGAAGTCAAATCATTGATTTGGCATATATGACATATGAAAGTACAAATAAAAAGATATTCAAAAAAAATTCGTGAGAACTTTTAAAAAAATTTCACATTAGGATTAGTCCTTTTATATAGGATGATCGATATTGATTAGAATGATTATATTGATAAATTGTTACAAATTTTATAATTAAATTTAATTAAATTGAAAATTTTAAAATTAAATTGACATTTATACAATAAATTTCTATTTTTTAAAAAACTTCCGAATATATGGGTAGCTATCAATAAACTACTCGATCATTGATCAATACGTTTAAACAAACAAGCCCAAACAACAAAGAGTGTCATAGTCTCAAACTATTTCATACCCAAATACATTTGTGGGGCATCATATATAAGGATTCAGATTGTGTCCATTTATCAGTGTAACGAGCTTTCTGCACATTGAACATCAAATGAACGATAGGTGCACCTACAAATAGTTGTATAACCGAATCTTAATATTAACTAATATTAAAACTGAAAAATACTGAGAGATGATAATTGCAAGGGCCTATGGAAAAAGCTGATGTGGCAAAAGACCGTCGGAATTCTTGGAGCATGCTGACGTGGATTTTTGATGTGGATTACTTGTTTTGACATTAGCCCAAAAGCTTATAAATACATCACATTTAATAATAATTATTATTATGATTGTAAGATACTCTTTTTTTGGCTAAATTGAATAATTTATTTTTAAATAGTTGCCGAACCAACAAGCTAACGAGAATCAGAATAATCGCCAATCTCTCTCTCTCTCTCTCTCTCTTTCTTTCTCTCTCTTCTGCGAAGCGCTGATTCGATCGGACCGAGCGGCGACCGGCGGGCGACGACGACGACGGCGACATGGCCTCCCGCGACAAGAAGCCGGCGAAGCCCTCCGGCAGCCGGTCCGGCGGCATCCGCACCCTCTCCGATCTGAACCGACGGTCAGGGCCCGACTCCGACAGCGACTCCGACAACCCCCAGGAGTACTACACCGGCGGCGAGAAGAGGTCCTCCCCTCCTTCCTCCGCCTCCTCCTCCGCCGAAACCCTAATCCTCTCTCTCTCTCTCTCTCTCTCTCTCTCCCGTTTCGATTCCGCTCCGGTTTTGCTCCTCCGGTTTGGCTCCGATTGGATTGGATTAGATTCGTCTCGAGGCGTTCGGCCGAGGGGAAGCGATCGTTTTCGATGGGTCTTTGCTTGCTCTGACTGAGGATGGAGATTGGGATTTTTGTTGTTTCTTGAAAGCTTCTTGTTTTTCGTTGCTGTTTTCAAGGCGTTCCGTGAAGTATGTAATGCATTTTGTCTGTGGTATTCTATCGAGAAAAAGTCGATTTATGGGTGTTCCGACTTCGTTTGTGTCCACTAGGCAATGAATTAGATGCTAGTGGAAAGGGAAAAAAAAAAAAAACTGAAACTTACAGATTGACAGGGGTCCCTTGATCGATGATGGCGTGGTAATGGTGGCGATGGCGATGGGTCGGTTTATTGGGAGAAAATTTGGTTCTTGAGTTGATTTCGGCATTTGGGGTTTGTATGCAGCAGCATAAATGGATGTACTCATTGTAGATTTTCTACATCGGAATAAGCTATGTGCATGATGGGTCCGGGTATGTAGAGTAGAGCACTTTCAAGGGGGAGTAGCATCGAGGTAATCGGGAGTGCACGTGTAACTAGATACTGGATGGCGTCTACTTGTAGCAGGGTGATTTCTTAGGTCATTTTACATTGGTTTATGAAAAAAAGGGTGAAATTAGTCTTAACTTCATGTTTCATTGGGAACTTACATGCCAAGTCACAATTGCTGGGCTTTTATCTTTTAGTCCACATCTGTACTTGGGGGGCTAATTCTGGTTTTATATTCTCAAATGCACTGGGCTTGTAGAAAAATGTAGCGTGAAGCCTTAAAATGAGGTTGGGATTCCACAGTATTGAATAGGTATCTTTTTTATATAAATTTTAGGACAGGAACATAGGTTGTCATTGACGAGAATTTCCTTGAAGGTTTCAGTGATTGCTGCTTCTGGCTAAGTAACAAATGAAGGATGCATGAGAACATACATGCTACTTTTCTCTGCAACAACCTGGAAACTTAAGGGCTGATGCGTCGATCAACTGCTTTTTTATATTGGATTTATTTATTTATTAATTCAATATTTATGTGCTGATGTTTCTGCAGTGGTATTACTCCTGTGGAAGGACATGAATTTTTTTGTTTATAAATCAGGTTTTGTTTGCGGTGTGATAACTGAGCAGTTAGTTTCCATAACTGAGCAAGTGGGTTGTCTGAAGAAATCTTTGGCACTTGTGTCAGAGCACAATATTATTGACTGTCACAGCGGAAGGCTGACACTTTATGATTTATAATTTGCAGTGGGATGCTTGTGCAAGATCCTTCAAAAGGCAATGATGTGGATTCAATCTTTAATCAGGCTAGACAAATGGGTGCTGTAGAAGGTCCTATAGACAACCTGCTTCCATCTTCAAGTTCAAGGAGCTTTAGTGGAACTGGACGACTACTTTCAGGAGAAACAGTGCCGTCAGCTCCTCAGCAACCTGAGACTGTCATTCACAATATTGTTTTCTGGAGCAATGGGTTCACTGTGAATGATGGCCCTCTAAGGAGATTGGATGATCCTGAAAATGCAGCTTTCCTTGAGGTATAAGATCCGATATATTTACTTGAACTGAAAACAAAAACTGAAATTTGTTCTCTGGAGATTTCATTGCATGAATATCTATGATGTATTTTCAGTTTAACATGTTTAGGCGGGCAATGAAACTAATTGAAATTTGAGCACTGCACCTTTTATTTTCCTCCAAGTGGAAAGAGACATGAAGAATTGATGTAGAGTACTTGGTTCTTATGGAAGTCTTGATACATAATAATAGAGTGCGTTGGCGTTAAAAAAATCTATAGGGCCAAGTTGTTCTTCTGTTGTTGATGCTGCTGGTGGAGATCAACTATATAACTCTGTCAGGAATTTAATCCACACTCTTTGATAGTTCTTGCCTTTAGCTTGTTCTATTTTGATGAGTATCTGATGTTCTTTTGGTCTAAATCAAAAGGCCTTGGTATGATTCTTGGGAATCTTTATTCCTGAATCTGGATAACAAATATGTTGTTAATCTTGCAGATAGTTGTCTCCTGGCTAGAACTTCATTTATTTTTCTAGTTCTTCTTTTGCTGCATTGTTCATGTCTTATTTCTCTCCATGCAGAGCATTAGGAAGTCTGAGTGTCCAAAAGAGCTAGAGCCTGCTGACAGGAGATCCTCTGTTCATGTGAATCTCATAAGGAGGGATGAGAAGTGTCCTGTGAGTAATTTCTCTATTGCTGTTCTTGTTGCAGTGTCTCCCTTCCTTATATTAATAGAGGGGTATACTTAGCTGATACCGGAGAATACACTAAATGGTCTTTTTCATGAAATCATGTGTTTTTATCATTTCTGCTTTTGGTAGACGTTAAGAAAACCCCCTTGGTACCACCACTATAAGACTATATCTAGGCCATTCAGACTCTGTAATTATCGAGTTAACATGCATCGTCTTGCAGGAACCAGAAAAGCGTCACGTTCCATTTCAGGGTGTTGGAAGAACACTAGGAAACAGCTCTACCCCTGCAATGGCGGCGCCTGAGACCGCCTCTGCTTCTGTTGACAGTGCTCCTGCCCCATCAGCAGGCCTGGTTGTGGACGAGACAATGCCATCAACTTCGATTCAGCTTAGATTGGCGGATGGAACCCGGATAATTGGACGTTTCAATCACCACCATACTATCAGGGACATCCGTGCCTTTGTCGATGCATCTAGACCTGGGGTTTCCAGCACTTACCAACTGCAGATGATGGGATTTCCTCCCAAGCTCCTGACTGAACTCGACCAGACAATAGAGCAGGCAGGCCTTATCAATTCAGTTGTCATGCAAAAGTTCTAGACCCTGCCTCTAACAAGAGTACTGAGGAGGGGAACATGCTGGGTGTCGGTTATGTCGTTGTGGCTTGCTTGTGTTGACTCAGTATACACTTTTTGAGGCTCTGATGAATTTCAGAATAACTCACTAGTATTGCCAAATTTGTTGCATGATGTCATTTGCATATTCTGTTGGTTCTGTTCCTCGGTGTAATCGCTCTTTGCTTGCATAAATTAACAAAAGTAAGTTAAGACTAGATCCCACTTCCAAGATCGAAACTAAAAGGCTCGAGCCACAGCACCAATCAATCAACCAGGAAGTAAATAAAAACAGTCTCCATCGGAAGTGTCGAGGTTGAGAATGTCTTGATTTCTTCTCCAATTGTCCATTGAGGAATCGTCTTTTTGTCTAAGGGTGTGAAAATGACTTGTTGAATGGGCACTGACCCGGTAGCCAGAGTGGGGATGGAGCCACACCGCTGTCGGAAACCTAGCAGACCCTGAACTTGGAGAATGCTTACCAAGGTAAATTTCGATAGAATGGCACTACGCATTACTCCAATAGATCATCAAGGAAAATTTTATCAATAAATCTTGACTACCTGGGTTGGTCAGAGAGAGTCCTAGTCATCTAGGAAAATCCCTGGAAGCAGTCAACCGCGGTATTTTGATTGCACATTTTAGCTCCTCCATGCTGTGTCGGTATCATATCACACTTCCCGTGTTCATTCTCGATCCTTCGCGCTGACCTCAGAGAGATGGAGGGACAGGCACCGGAAATACAGATGTTCCGCCTATCGCGAACAAAGCGAGAGAGCAAGCACCCGATGAACCAAGACAGACAGAGGGAAAGCGTTTGCTGCTGCAGAATCTTCTCATCGACTCCATACGGTCGAACAAGAAGAAAATGGCATGGAGAGAGCTGGTCCTGATGCCAATGCAAGATCAGATTTTGGTGACTTGGAGGATACATTCGACAAATGGCGGGCTAATTTTAGGAATGAAATCTGAAGACAGGGAGTACAAAGAATAACGAGGAATCTGAACCCAGATCGTTCGTTCGTTCTTTAGACTTCCTCAGGCTCTTTGTGGGATCAACAACAAGGCCAAGCATCCTGAAATTGTGTGCATAGGCCCTTATCACAAGGGAGGAGACCATTTAGAGGAATTTGAAGTTTATAAACGGCCGTTCTTATGCAAATTTCTGGATCAAATGAATGGAACTTTTCAGTCGCTCATCCTAGTAATGGCAGCTTCCCTCGAAGGAACCTTGAATTGCCGAATGGGTACATGCTTAATGTCTGATGCTGACCTTGGGGAAATGACGATAAAATTGATCCGTGGTTGAAATCCTGTCCCTTCTGGGCGAGCAAACCCGCCCATGAGGTAGTTCAGGCTAATTCACTTGAATCCGGCCTTAACAGCTGTGAACTTGTCTTGTTCCATAAGTAGGTGCTGTTCCTCCCCAGCGAGCTGAGGCTACTACTTATCTAATATATACGCATTTATTTGAGAAATCTTCAGAACAATCCATACCGTGTGAAACAGACCTTAGGTCATTAGTAAACAAGCATAAAGTCGAAAATCAGAAAGAGAAAAGAGGTTCGTTTGCATAAATAATAGCATGAATTGGGCAAGAGAAGTTGGTTGTTATGGGGTGAAAGAATAATGACAATGCTATCATCTCCAAAAATGTAATGTATGAAGATCTTTCTAAGGAACTTTCTCATCAGCTGTTAATCCTCGGTTGATCTGATGACTGCTTATGGTTGTTACAAAATTCAATTGAATTAGCATGTGAAAAAGAATGTTAAAACAATAAACAACTAACATTCGACAGACCCTACTTGGATATATTATTCGGTAAAGCACATACACTCCTTGCAGCGCGGGTACCGGTAAATGCTCCTTGCTACTGGCCTCGTTTGAACATGTTTAGTTTGCCTCACCGCTTTCCTCACCCTCTGTTCAAACACGCGCCATTCTATTGTGTTGTTCTTCGTAAAGATGTTTGCAAGTCTTCTTTTGTTCGGCCTTATTGTTGGCATCTTTCCGCCACCATAATATATTCGGTAACCAGAGACCAAGGATGACAGCTGACTCCCCGAGTCCGTCATGGCAAAGGCATCCGCTGCGGTGCAGACTATAAAGTCCAAAGCAGCTAACTGCAGAAATTTGAATAATTACGCAAAAAAGCAACGGACAATCAGACTAGTCCATAACCATTGCATGCTTCTCAAATCGTCCCATGAAAATGCAGAAAGGAGAAAGAACATGTAGAGAAGGCTAATGAAATCAAGCTAGGAGCGACTACTTCACACAGACTATATATACCTGAGATGAAAAGTTTTTAAAGGGTTCCAGTTCACTTGCTGAAAGAAGAGTCTCCTTGGTGACCAGATTAGGATACAAGCTTTTCAAAGCAACCAACCTCGACCTCCCCCCATATATATTAGCTCCAGCAACGTATACGTATGTTTTTCTTTTAAAACCAAGAGCGGCTAGCATAAGAACTGCTTCTTCAGGTGTCAAAGGGCACAAGCCTTCTTCCCTCAGGGCAGCAGGAGAAGGCAACCTGTCTCAGACAAACAATTTAGGTAGTCAATGAGAAATGGCCATTCTATCAGAAGGAAAATGCTAGACTGTTTTGCCAAACAGAAAACCAGGAATGTGCCATCTAAAAAGCAGAAGAAAATAAAAATTTACTGCAGGATGCAAAATAACTCATACTTTGAGCTCTTCTTTAAAAGAGTCAATGCAGTGAAATGGACTTTGCGGAATGCCTCCAATTCCTGTTTCTCTTCTTCGCCTCCACCAAATTCACACAGGGAATGAGCCACCATGTCGATCTCGAACCTCAGGTGCAGAGAAAGGTACTTAGAAGTTTTCCCAGAATGACCTCCCTTTTCTTTCAGCATTGATTCTGCATAAGGACCTACGAGATAATGATCTAGCAATCCAGGCTGTGGACGCCGTCGTACTCTCTGAAGAAGCAAAGCACCGGTTTCTTGTATCTTTGGGACGAATTGGAGAGCATGAAAATTACATCTGCAACGAAGTCTCTAGATGAAGTTTCCTCAATTAGAAAGAGCAAGCATAAAGAAGGAAACAATAAAAAATAAAGTAAGACTGACTTTAAAGAGAATGTTAGAATTTCTCATAGGGTCATGCTACAATAACTTTGTCTAAGCTTAAACCATTACCTGCAATTGAAATGGTATGGGGTCAAATGCTAGACGATTTCCAAATCCAAGGAAATGGACAACTCTATTCTGGATCAGAAGAGGAAGAATATTCTTCAGATAAAAACTCGGTTTTGATTCCTTTCTGACGTCAGTATCTGTAATCTGGAAAAATGCCCACGTAATTAGCACCACCAAAGATGAAGCCTAACAATGCTAATTAGAAAGCCACTGGCATTGTTTTGAAGTGAGTAACTCACAAGGCTGCCAATTGCCTCTAAGTCTAATGATTGTAGCTCTTCAGGGAGCTCCTTCACTATCCGAATATCAGGAGTCAAGTAGTTAATAAAATGCTCCTCCTGATAGATATCGCTGAATTGACTATAATGGGATTAAAGGGTTACTTTCCAATGAGAAAGATAAAGGATAGAGAAGCAATTATCTGACCAAGAAATGCATATTGTGCAAATGTTGAGCCTAATAAACTTTCAGACTTAACAGCATTTCACCATGGGTATCAACAATGAATCAACACCAGAAGCATAGTATCTTGACACCCTAATAGACGACAATCCATATATATTGTACCCTCCACTACAGTTTCACTGCAACAGAGTTTTTTCCTAAAAGGGAAAATAACATCATCTAGAAGAAACAGGTAATTTGATGAGTTCCTGTTTGAAAAATCTAAGATGACAGAAACTGAGAATGAATTGTCACCTAAATAGTAAAGGCTTTGAATTAATATCTAAACCAAACTATCAGTTTCAACTAATTGTTAACCACAACGATCACAGAGGAATTCGTAGAATTGAAGGAAAGTAACTTGCAGAGAATAAATGAAAGATGTGGTAGCAAGTTACCTAACATCTTTCCAGACACTGCTGTATAAAAATCGTGGAACAACGAGAGTTGCATTGAGTAATCTTGCAATAGCAACGGCATTACAGACCTGCTTAGAATCAAGTTGAGAATTTAGTAGAGAAAAGATACAAGCTGCAATAATTTGGCCATCACTGGAATTAAAGAAGTGTCACAATTTAGCAGAGGGATTACTTACAGCTACTCTCTGCTGGTTCAATCCACCATTTGCAGTGACCATTATGTATCCATTGTTACCACCTGTAGAAGTAAAGCTATGTATAGTAGATGGCCCAAGCATTGTTCACGGTTTTTTTTTTCGTGATGATGTGCTAATTGTTTCCATGTACACAAAGAAGACGACATCATCATCATTATCATCCACATTTACAACCTCTCCATTTCTGTGCACACAACCAATGTATCTACACAAGTGCATGCATGCATGGACATGCACGCACACGCGCGTGCACAGAGAGAGAGAGAGAGAGAGAGAGAGAGAGAGAGAGAGAGAGAGAGAGAGAGAGAGAGAGCTTACCACTAGGTTGCCAGTTACGTTGATCTGAACAAGGTATCCATGCAGAAGCTGGAACAAATGGTTCCTGCCATAAGTCTTTTGGCTCAGGTTTTTTATGACCCTGTTTGACATGACCCAGAGGCAACAGAGCTACCGTCAGATGATTAAGCTCTCCACTCTCCGAAGGCCAAACTGACAAAGTATAAAGATAGTGCATTTGTACCTCTGCCAAGGCATGGGCAGCCCAAGCCAACAACCTTCCATACACACCTGTCCAAGGCTTCACTCGTTTCCGGACACTTTTCATGCCTCCCTTCTGATAAAAGTGAACAGGATCAATAGACTAAAACGTTGGTCTCTGTATATTGCCATCTAGATGCAAATCTTAGCTGCACAACGTTTGGTGCATAATATTTTACCAATCTAAGGTGAGCTTCCACTTTGTTGAACAAAACAAAATATTTTCAATATAGAATAAACTCCCTGGAACTATTGGAGCATTGGCTTTCCTCCAACTACAATAACTTTTTACTTTGGTAGGATTATACTTACATATCAAGAGACCACGTTTGTAAGCCAGTTTACACAAATGAAAAGCAGTTTCTCGGACAAAAACACTGGACCTTGGCAAAATCGAATACCATAATAATATAGCAACCTACGTTCGTTGTATTACTTCCCTCAATGGATTAATAATTAATACCAGCGAGGTCTAAAGAAGAATTCATCCATTAAACACAATCAGCATTCTCCCACGTCCATCCATGGCATTAGGAAGATGTCAAAGCTATTCCGTTGAAATCTTCCCAGCATACCCTTTTTAGTCACACATCTAACGAAAAGCTCCACAACCACGGAATGCTTATGTATATAATCCACCAAATAAAAATTCTTCCGAAGAATTGAATCTCAGCAGCTGCCGCAGGACATACCTTGACATGAAATGAAACTGCAGAAGACGAATTCCCTGAAACTCCACCTTCAATGCCAACCTTGGGATCTTGCAAGCTCAAGAGCATCCACCAATTCACCAAGAGAAAGCAACCCACCAACCCAATCACCAAAACGACCCCCCTTCTCTTGTACCACCTTCTCGCCATCCTCCTCTTCACCCTCTGCTGAGTTCTGGAGACCTCCTTATCACGGCCCCACAGGAACTCCAAAGCTTTCATCTTTACGCAAGCAAACGAGGACCCACCATCGCAAGAGAGGTCGGGGCTCGAGAACCGGCTCGGCCGGGGCCTGCCGGGCTCGGCTGGGCCGCTCCTCGGGGACCTGGGGCGGAGCGAGCCGGCAAGGAAGCCGGTCGACCCGGGCTGGCTTTCTTCGTCGGGTTGATCATTGACTTCCCCGTTCGACCTTCCCATCTCATAGTTTTGGATCTGGGATTGATCCGAAGCAAGTGGGTCCTTTGCTGACGCTCCAAGGATTCGACTTTTCCGATGAAGCGGGTCTTCTTTTCTAGGACAAGATGGCAAGTGGATGCGGGGTGGTGGTGTCTTGAGTTACAAGGATCCGGTATCCAAACATCATCAGCATGCGCGTGTGATTTGAGGATGGCAAATTGCCAAATGAGGATTTTTTCGTTTTCGGTTTGGTTTTTGAGTGGAGGTGGAAGGATGGGGGAGTTCGTGGTCTTGGTCGGGTCCCTTCCGTTCGTTGTCTGAAAATCTGCATTCTTAATTGTCTGCTCAGGGCAACAGACACGTTGAGACAGTCTGGTCAAAGGCAACGAGATCGGAAATGACGAGGAGGGGAAAGCAAGACAACGGCTTGGCCTAGTCTTTGCACAAATCTCGGGATGGTGTTTATTTAAGCATCACAAATTGTTTTTATTGCTTATTATGTACTATTTGAGTTTCATCGTTTGCGAAAAATATTGACTCGAGTATTGTAATTTCTTAATAAAAGTCTTTATTTGATTGTTATAACTTTCAATAGATGGCTTGAGACTTAACTCTATATATATATACACACACCTAATAAATACCATGTTAACTAATGTGATGATAATGCGATGGTACTATGATGGCACATGCTGTGGATGCGATTCAATAACTAAGATTGTAGAGACAAGCAAGCATTTTACCACCATTTGGCTGAAGGACGAGGGAAAATGGTTTGTTTTCTTATGGCTCAATGATGGGTAATGAATTTTATAAGAATATTCGAAATCATGAAAATTTGAGACGTGAGCATTGATCTTTTCATAACTCTTAGAATCCATTTGGTAACACTTTCGTTCGGAGAATGATTTCTTTTCAAAAACAATATTTTTCTATTTCTATTCCCTGAAATAATTTATGAATAAAAGAACGTATTTGATTATTATACAAAATTTATATTCTCGGAATGGAAAAAGAATATGAATATGTTTGGTATGATTTACAAAATTTTTATTTCTTTTAATTTTTAAGATTTTTCTTTTTTTTTTTTTCATTCTTCCTTGCCGGCCATTGACGACCACCACTCACCGGCCGACAACTTATTGCTACCACCGACCTCCGCTGGTTGGTAGCGACGACTAGTCGATTGATAGTCGATTGGCAATCAATGGTTGACGATCAATCAAGGAATGGGAGTTGGTCGGAGAGCGGCGGCCGATTAGCAGTAGTGGCGGGGGTACAACAAGGAAGAAGAAAATAAAAAAAGAAAAGAAAAATAACCTATTTTCAAAAATAAGAAGTTATTTTTTTTTAACTTATTGTATTTATTTTAGATTTATTCTTCAGCTACTTTTCTATTTCGAGAAATATATAGATTAGTTGACATTACAAAATTGATCTATGCTCTTATTCTATTGGAGAACAAAAGAACAAAAAAATCAAGGAACATAAACATTTCCAAATAGCCTCATAATTTCCAATTGAGTAAACTTCATAAAGGGTGAAGTTGATAGGATAATTGGATTCGTTCTTCATGAATTTGAGATTAGTTTTGTCTCAAGCCATAGTACACCTTTGCATATCTTAATTTGATGTGACAACCCACCTTTTTTTCCATATTGATTTTATCCAATCTTTTTCTCAAAGCTAATGAAGAGTAGATCTAATTTACAAATTAAACATTTGGGTTCATAGAAAATAGACAATCCACGTCAAATTCGGTAGTCGCAATGTTTCTAAATAGCAATTCAAATCATGAATAGTTTAATAAACTAGTGGTCATTGCTCAGGGTATGATTCCAATATCTCCAAATAGCAAAACAAATCATGAATAGTTTAATGAACCAATTGTCATTACTCAGTGAGGGCATGATTCCACTAATAAACGAATATGAAAAGTCGCACTCCCCATTTGACTTTGAGGGTGCGAAGTGCAACACTTCCCAAAATTCGGGAGTAAAATGCAAAATTTCCAAGAAAAGGAGAACTTCGCCCCGAAGGGAGGGGGAGAGAGAGTTCCTTCACGGAACGAGTCCGGATGGCAGTTGTAGGAAATGACGGGTGAACGGACAGAGGCTCTGTCCGAAAAAGTCGAATTCTTTGCGCTCGTTGTGGAAGCATACCGTTCAAGATATGACCTTTTCCACATGTAGTGTAGCAGCAGTGGGAATCAAGAACCGCCCAGAAAAGGCATGAACAAGAAGGGATTGGCCATTTTGATGAGAGCCAGGATGAGGCCCAGTGATCCCAGCAAGATCCTTCTCTCCCCTCTCGCTGTAATCACTTCCTAACCCTTCTCCTCTCTTGTTGGAGTTCTCTAGATGTTTCTTGGAACGTGTCTGGATTTCCAGTTTCAGTATTTGTTGCGTTGACCGCTGAGGATGCTGCATTTCTTGATTTTTGGACATGGGAGTCTGTTTGTGGGAAAAGTTGAATTTTTTTTTTTTTCTGCTTTTGTTTTTGTTTCCGGGTGATTGGATAAGATGATGAAGCTGTTCTGTTTTGAATGGATTACCCAATAGGATAAAGTGAGCCGGGTCGCACCTGATAATCGAGCAAATCAATCTGGTGGAAGTGGCATGGAACCTGCTTCAGAGGATGGAAATGAACAGACGAACTTCTCATGCCGAAATAAAAGGTTTTTATTTTGATTCTCTACTTTTAAAGAAAACATAGAAATGGTTTTGAGTCTACTTTTTTTGGAACCCAGGGTTTAGTTTTTGGTTGTTGTTGAGTTCTTTAACCTGGGATGAAAACATATGGTGTTGTGAATTTGATGGGCAGGCCGTTTGAGCTTGTGAAGGAGTCGATGCACTCGGCAATATCGATGAACAAAACAGAGGTTTTGGATGATGTGCTCAATGATTTCACAGAGGTGGGATGAGTGGTTTGACTGATTGTTAATCAAATTTGCGAGGCAATAGACAGTTATACTTATCGGGTTCTCACAGTGTCAAATATGAAAAATGTAGGGTTATTTTAGCCTCTCTGGAGAAAGCCGTAAGGCGTTGCTGCTTTCACTTGCCAAAGAGCATGATCTTAATAGAGCACAAGTGAGGGAATTGATAAAGCAGTATCTTGGACTTGAGCTTCCAAAAGGTTAGCAATTTGGTTTGTATGCTTCTATCAGTAATCATCATTCTTGTATGTGTTCTTGTTGGAAAATTAGTGATGTTTTCGAGCTTTGACATTTTAGCTGATCCAGCTGAAGAGGGTAATGTTGTCGAGGAAAGCTCGCTTTATGCTTTCTATCGTATAGAGAGAAATTTGAGACATGCTCTTAAGCCAGCATATGAAGTTCTTTTCGAGAGATTGAACACGCATCCTGGAGGGTTGAAGTTCTTGTCCATCCTTCGAGCTGATATCTTGTCGATTCTCGCGTAAGGTTATGGTTCATATCATATAAATGATTTGGTTATGTATGGCCTGGACAGCTTCTAACTTTTTGGTGAAGTCAATTCTTTCACCTTGTTTTATGCATGTTTGTACTGCATTGAGCAGTACAATAACACTTTTTACTATTTAAATTTTCTAATTTCTGATTAATCCTGAAGTTCAGACATTTACATAAAAAGGGCAAGTGTTCCGGCCCTAATTGGGAGATCTGATTTTGATTGATATAATCTTTGTAAAAACAGAGAGGAAAATATACCATCCCTTCGAGCACTGGATTCCTATTTGAAGGAGAAGCTTGGCACGTGGCTTAGTCCTGCTACTTTGGAGCTTCATCAAATCACATGGGATTATCCTGCTTCTTTGCTAGAAAAGATCGTGGCCTATGAGGTTTGTTCTCTTAGTTTTCCTACCTCTGGAGTGTGACGGTTAAGAGCCTTTGCTAGTTTTTTCCCATCCTTTTCACTGCAGGCTGTGCATCCTATCAGCAATCTTCTAGATCTCAAGAGACGGTTAGGCATGGGACGTCGTTGTTTTGGATATTTACATCCAGCAATACCTGGTTAGACCTTCAACATTCAATGCTGCCTATCAATGCTTATCCTTTTTAATGCACTTATTTGCCAGTTGTGTGTTTTTTCTCATATTCCTCGCTGTTACAGAGTTATAGCTAGCACTGAACAGAATATATGATTTCATAAGTTGGAATTTACTTTGCTAGTGCTAGTGCTTTTATGGTATCCCCTTGTTAAGTATGTCCAATCAGCAGTATAGAATATTGCGTTGCTTGACTACATTTCAATGTAATTACAATGCAGCTCTCTTCACGGCATGTTTTACTGGTGTGTGTTCTAACAGTCAAAGATTGTCGATTGAACCATCAAATGATATTTTATTTATTTGGGTGGCTCAGTTTCTTAATAGGTTGGTTGCAATTCATATTTCCCTTGAGCCCCATTCTGTTCCCAAGCATTTTAGCGTCACTTACTTACATTTTGATCCTCTCCAACCTTCAAATGAGATAACTTCCACAAATGCATGAAATTTGAGTTTCTGGATGTGAGGAACACTGGAGTGATCTCATCGAGAATCTGTCCTCCTCCTACTCCTCTCTCTCTCTCTCTCTCTCTCTCTCTCTCTCAAATTCTCTACTATATTCTCTACTATATTGAAGTCATTGCTTCTGCATGTGATTTTGTGCAGGAGAACCTCTCATATTCATTGAAGTTGCACTCTTGAAAACTGTGGCTCAGACAATACAGGCATGTCTTACATCATATGAATTTTCTTATTGTTAGAGATCTCTATATTTGACTCTTTGATTGGATGACAGGAGGTTTTATGGGATGATCCTCCCATACTTGAACATGAAGCAACATGCGCATTGTTTTACTCTATATCATCAACTCAGGTTGGCTTCTTAGTTTTCGCTTATATGAAATATAGAAATCACAAAGCATGTGATTGTCAATATCCATATCTATCAACAGGATTTAATGGATTGCTTACAAGTTTTGGATCACGTTTAGCTCAATACTGTCCTTTGTAGCATGTAATCTGGATCTATCTGGATGCCTGAAATTTAGCAATTGGAACCTGCTAGGGGGAGTTATGGCTTTTCAGTTAAACTGTAAACTATCATGCTTCAAGTTTGCGCCAATAAAATGATAAAAGTTTGGAAATAGATAAGTTTGACCAAAGCATTTGTATAATTGTTGGTGCTGGGGATTGGCCAAGCAGATGCGAGTCATGCATATGATGAAATACACCAATGGTGTTTCAATGACTATACTAGCATCTACTGTTTTTATGGCTGAAATCAAAAGATGCTTTTACATGACTAATAGTATGTGTACTTGGAAATGTTGCAGCCTGGTTTGGCAGGGATCAACCTTGGAAAGTTTCTTATTAAACGGGTCATCACATTGGTGAAACGAGAAATGCCTCAAATTTCTGTGAGTATTTCCAGTATCAGTTAGAACTAGGATACATGTTTTTAATGAGAGAATGTTTGCTTATTCTTCAATATATTAGACTGAGAAGTTGAATGACTTGTTAGCTGGTTTTGTTATATGTTAAGCTAGCTTACCCATTTTCAGACTCTTTAACTTGGGTTTAACTGGTTTAGAGATGAAATGTTCACTCGATTAATTCCATGAATAATTCACCTGTAATTTTTTAAATTAGAATTGCTATCAATTTTCTTTTTTTTTTTTTTTGGGCCCCAATACTGACAAAATGAAGAAATTGCTTGGTTTGTTTCGCCTCCATAACTCTCTGGCTTTTACAACCTTTTGTGTGAGAAGTTATTTACCAATTCACCTTAGTCTGTAATTGTGAGAAATATTTCCATGCTTAATACTTGTCAAAAAGACCACACTAAGCGTGAGGAGGAGTGACAGAAAATTTAAACACTAAACCCCACCTTCAACAGCTTAAACTCCTAGAGCAATTGGCAATAATCCCACAAAATCTCATTGTAATAGTTAGAAACTACAAAATGAAGTTAATGAAGGTCCTTCACAGATTGGATGGGAATCTCTTACTCATGATTGGTACAACAGTTTAAGAAGTGGGTATAATGCCATGAGTAGAGTTGCTTGTTAGTAGACTGAATTAGGTGAAATTGAGCCACATCTGAATTTATTTATGAGATAGCATTGAAGATCATGGCATGGGGGTTTCGATGCGCTTTGATACAAGCTTCGAAACCATCTCCATTCCATAATCAAGAGTAATTCTTTTACTTTCTAATTTAGACAGTCAGGAGTAGCCAACGTCCGTTGTTTCTTATCTTCAATGGACCAGCAAATAAAAAAACATTCCTGCAGAAGGCAGTTTTAAGCTAATTTCTTACAGTCCATATCAGATAAATAAATATTACATTCTCTATATTTCCTCTGAATAGTGCCACTGTTAATGAACCTCAAAATAGCAAAAAAGAAAGATCATGATTCTTAACCATTCATTTTAGAACTTTCATTTCTTGAAAGCTTTTATCTCTCTTTGATGCTCAGTTTTATGATTTTTCCCCCAAAATGTTCTTGAACTACCTTGTGAAGCTTATCACTTTTCCCATGTAGACATTTGCTACTCTCAGCCCAATCCCAGGCTATATGCAATGGCTACTTTCTAAGTTGGCATCTCAGTTAAAGCTGGCTGAAACAGATGATGCCACACATACATCACCTGATCAATCTGGCTTATCATTCTGGGAAAATATACTTGAACCGGAAGAGGAAAGGGCGCTCTTGAACTTGTCTGAGTAAGCCTATTCCTTTATCGTGTCATAAGCTTTTGGTGCACTCAATTCCCAGTTCATGAAACTTTGAGTGTAACCTTCTTGAGCTTCCTCTGATCATTTTGCATTGATGATGAAACATCATGTTTCTGTCATCATCTAGTTACCTTAAGTAGTGTTTGGAAGTGCGATGTGTGGAATTGATCCATCAATTTTTCTTGTATTATGGATCTTATGGATCAAACACATGGGTTGGTCCTCAGTATAGATTGTTAATGTTTAAAACAGCTTCGAGGAGCTTATCTCATGATTTATGTCCTATAAGTACCATTTTATACAATGGTAAATTGACCCAGAACTTGAGATTTTAGACTAGAAGATGGACCAATTGTCTATGCGGTTAAGCAGGTATTGATTGAGGATGCAGTATCATTTTTCTTTTTTAATGAAGATTTCGATTCATCGTTTACTTAGTACTTGACATGTTATGCAACAGTAGAAAATAGGAAGATTTAAACCTTGGAGTTCCTCCATGGTTAAGTGACTATCCGCCTTCTTGATTGCCAATATTTAGTTAAATAGTCGAGTGTAGCTCTGCGCTATTTGTAAAGGACTAATGTTTGGGAGGGCTTGTATGATCTACAGAAATCTCTTTTTCTTATGGATATAGTTGTTGCTAGTTTTGGTCTGTTCCTGATAAAATTTATTTAGTGTTTTCTTTGTTGTTTTGTGAGCATTTTAGTTGCTTATCTGAGATCTTTTTGCTGAATTATGATTGGTTATGTCCTTTTCAGAATAAATAGCTGTTCTTGGTCTGTTTCTCTTCTATGTTCATATAAATTGTTGTGCATCACAAGGTCAACTCTTTGGGTTGGGTTGCAGGGAATACAAAGCAATGACAAATGGCATGGAAGTAATGTTTAATTTGCTGACCACAAATGACTACACATGGACCAACTCACCTGAAATGCTTTCAGTATTGAAGCCTCCTCTGATGCGGCTCTGTGCCAGGTAAATTTTTTTCTCTCCAAACTTGAGTATGTGCCTGGTGTGTTAGTAAAATCAATTTTATGGTGGAAAACAAGATCACAAGTATTGCTGAACAATAGTGATTTGCAAAATGTAACAACGAGTCAAGTTCTGGTGTTGGGTGAAGTGCTATTATTTGCCATTCAATTTCATTTGCTGTGCAGATAAGAGTGGCATTTACCTACAAAATTGATGAAACTTGGTCAAATGACTGCAGGTACCTTTTACAAGAGAAAAAGAGAGGCAAAGCATTAGACTCAGTGGCCAATTTTCACTTGCAAAATGGAGCGGTAAACTGTTCAAACTTAAATCTTTTGTAACAAAAAGTTTAAACTTCTAAATGATCTAGAAATATAAACATGCAAGATTTTCTATTAGCTTGCTCTTTCCTAATTTTTTCCTCGATTGGGAGCAGATGGTTGAAAGAATAAATTGGATGGCAGATCGGTCGGAGAAAGGACAGCGTCAGAGTGCTGGCATCATGGTAAACTACGTGTATAGGTAATTATCTCGAACCAATGTCCCTGAAAAGTTTTTGTGTCATATGCGGTTCAAGGATGAGGAAGCATAGCTGAGACATTGTCTTGGCACCTGAATAATATAACCAGGCTTCCCTCCAGATTTTGCCTATGCTAAGGGTGCAAGCAACTCAAGCTACTTGTGAGCTACTTGTGCTTGACTTTTTCACTTATTCAAGATTGGCTCCTTTTTTTTTTTTTTTTTTCGAGCTCAAGTCAAGTTCGAGTAGCTCAAATAGTTCGTTGAGCCGAATTTAAGCTTAAAGATACCTGATTTAATTGGATTACAAGCCTCATCGAGTATCTCATTGATTTTACTATGTAATTATTATTTCACCCGTTAATATAATTAAGCACAAATAAAAAGGGTGGGTGCTAGTATTCCGAGCCAAGTTGAGTATGACTGACCTTAGGAAAATCAAGTATTTTGAATTTTATATACTTAAAATCAAGTCAAGCTGAGTCATGCTCAACTATGTTGAGTTCAAGCATGAAAAAAAGTACTCAATCAAGCTCAAGTTGAGCTTTTGTGCTTCTAGATCATGAGTGGAGTGAAGCTTTGAGCCTGCCACCTTGTTGGCTTGACTCAACTCGATTGCTCTCCTCAGCCCAGATGAAACGGGGTGAAGTGTGAAACACATCAAAAAGGGCCATGCTTGCTTATATCGACTTGTTGTCATGTGTTGAGTTCAGTTCTTTTTATTTGGTCTTCATTTTGAGAAGATGATGTGAAGTTATCCACTGCAGGCTGGAGAACATTGAGGAATATGCTCAGTCATATTTCAGTACAGGGCAAATACATTCCTCAGATGACATCCTTCAATATGTAAAGGTAGTATTCTTTTTCCTTGGACAATCATGACTCTATGCATTTATCAGCACTGAGAGCTCGAGATTGGCACTATAAGCTTTCCTCTTCCTTGTCTACTAATTTTGTGGATCTACTTTTGTCTATAGGGAGTAGAGGCATGAATAATCCAGCTGGGAAGGTTGCATAGTAGCCCAGGTATTCTTCAATGAGAACGCAGTTGTTTTTGCGCATTCAAAGGAGAACACGAGCGAGCTTAGTTATGCAGGGGCATTGCTCATCACAATCAACTCACGGCGATGGTGGCAACATTTAATTCCGGAAGCAATACAGTAATCAAGGTGTTCTATAGTATTTCTCATTGCACTAAAATCTTTAATGGAGGTTTTAGGAATGACCTCATGTTCATTATCTCATGAATGTCCTGTCTGTTCTTGAGACACTAGCAACTGGACAAGAGAAGTCCATTCATCATTTTAATTGCATACGAGAAGACAATACCTCATCCAGTTAAAGTGACTTAAGTGGACGAAATGTTCTTCCGGAGCACTGGAAAATTTCTTGAGAAAATATTTCCTTCTAAAAGAGGGATGTCATTATAAAGAGATTGAAAAAGATCTGGGAATATCCAACATTGGGAAGAATCTTCTTGCAAGTTGCCTTGTTACGTTTGAGAAAGCAATGTCTATTTCTCGACAGATTGTACTCTTTCATTTCTTTGGATGGTTCTTCCAAGTAGAAGCATATCCTTTTCAAATTGAGACATGAACTTCTAGCTTCTACGGATAATAGTACATTGTAGTTCACACGTTGTCCCGCCCCAACTCTATCTTCCAATTCAATGAAACGGAACATAGTGCATAGGTATTCTCTTAGGAGACAAGTGACGAGCCCGAGGCTACCCTTCCTGGATTTCATATTGCTTTGTTAGGTATCAGATGTGTTGTTAGATCCAAAGAAGCTTGAGGTACTTAACAAGTACCATTTTAAAAGATGTCACAAGTGTGGGGTTTGATAAAATAGTAACCTCCAAGCTTTTCAATTTTAACTAGGACCGACCGATTTCTTCGACGAAGACACCAATCCCCTAAACTTCAGAAACTCTTGAGGCACTAATTCAATTTACTTTCTTGGAAGCAGAAGTAGCTCAATTTCGACAAAATATGTAGAGAAATGGCGGTATCGATATCTCTTCATAATATAAGCTCTGTTGGACCTCATCATAGGAGAAAGGAAAGTTCTTTACATAGGAATCTTCATCTATTGATCTCCTTCTATGCGGTGGTTGAAAATCGCTATACAATATTGTACAATGGTGACAGAACAGATCCGTGTGTATGGCCCGAAAGCACATGGTGAAATGGACCAGAAAACTGATCACTTCCCGCTCTCAGTTTCCACACGACTGGTTTCCAGCACGTACTCCCTCATGAGCCCCGTGTTAGCTTCATCCATCAACTGCAAATTGAACAATCATCACCCCCATGAATCATCGAATTCGATGAGCCTCCGAAATGGGAAAGCTCTACATAAGAAGAAAGTCGCCTTTACCTTGGAAGCTAGTCGTTTCAGGTTATCCCACTCAAAATCTTGCTTGCAATATGCCGATCGAACCTGGAACATTGTGTAAGCCAATTGCATAAATGGATGCTGTAAACAACGAAATAGAAAAGGGAAAGGAAGGAAGAGAGAGAAGTGGATCGACTTACCTCTAAAATGCGCAAAGCTTCGCAGTTCGGAAGACAGGACCATCATTCCCCAGAACCAAAGCTCAAGTCAAGTTCAATATCATAAGCAGGACAGAACAAAACACAGGCATATATTACATTTGATGTTGGAATCATCGGTTTCCTAGAGTTTTAAGTATCATCGACGAGAAGATGAATTTCCTCAATGGATTAGTCCAGAGGGATAGGGAAGAAACTAACCTAAGATCTGGTGCCTCGAGGATTCCCTCATCAATTCGGCACAGAATTTGTCCCCGTCGTTCAGAGAGTGTCGGCTCAAAAACTCCGTCAGCTCGTCGTACGCTTCCCGGTTATAGCTCTGCATTGGGAAATCACCAGTAAAAGATAAACTGCCCCAAATATACATGGGCACTTCGTAAAATTGAAACAGTGCTGTGTATTGGCTATGTTCATCAGTGTCGCCATATATTTTGCGTAATAAGACAGTGATGACGACGGGTTTTGTTTACAGTGCACACCCTAGCACGTATACTCAACAGAGAAAACATAGAAATCAGCAGTTCCGATAGTTTTATAGCTCTTGAAAGCTCGTAATTGCCCTAAAAACATCAACTTGGATAGATCCAGGCAACCTTCAACGATGCATTATCCTCACCAAGGTCAAGCAGACACAGACATGCACACACACTCGTAGCTGTTACGACCCTAGAACTGGTCCGACACCATCATTAATCCATCAAAAAATTAGGGTCAATTCGATAAACAGGCATAGTTCACTGATTAGACTATCCAGCACCAGTCAAAATTCTCATGCCTCGAGCTGGTAAAGCAAATAAACAGCAAACAACCTGCAGCTGTGCGCTGACGATCCGGACGGCAATATAAGTGAAGAACTTGTGCAGGTGGTTCGCAGCTTTCCTCTCCGGCGATCCTTCTCCGAACCCTGCAATGCAAATACATCAAATATCGATCGACCGAGAGAGAGAGAGAGAGGGGCAGAAAGATAGAGAGAGCATGTGAAACGTCTTACCGGGGACGTACATCTTCTGGCAATGGATGCGAGTGGGCTGAGAGCTCCGGCGCATGAAGAGCGATGAAGCCGGACAGGGTTCGTCTCTGTCGGGTCTCCGAGGAAACAGGGAGAGGCTCCGAGATAACGGGAGGATCGTGCAGGACTCCATGGCTGGTCTGGAGCACAAGAGCTTGGTGCTTTTCGTTATCTTTTGTGTGTGATTCTTGCGCTGAAGTTGCCAATGCAAATATCTGCAGTGGCCTTTAAGTAAAGAGAAATATCTTCGAGTGCCCACGTGGAAAGTGCACTTCTTTCCAGAGAGCTTATTTTCCACATGTCATACGGATAAAATTGCATTTAAAAATGACAAAATTCAGTAATATATCTCAAGAAATTCAGTATGTCTAAAAAAAGGTAAAGGATAATTCTGATGGAGGGGAAACATGTGGTGCTTATGATTTCATCAGCAGGACACAGTGCATTAGGAGTCACGTTGGGTGTATCCAAAAGTTCTGCGAAATCTATATACCTATGGAGGTGCGACAATTGCGCAAATGAAATTATAATCAATGATGCTGAGTATATTAAGAAGATTTCAATTTATATCGCCGAACTTGATTAGTTCATCAATTCTTATGCTCTCCTGTCCTTTCACAAGGCATGGATTTAAGCGTTAATAATTAGGATAAATTTCACGAGGAGTTTTGTTAGCTCCTAGAAAAGAAAAATTCGCGTTATGGGTGATGAGGGAAAGAAGTTCTTATAGCAGTCAATTTGTAAAAGTTGACATGGAATGAAGTTGAATTGTTACCAATAGCATGAGTTATGCACGTGAGGAAATATTGGGTATACAAGTTATGCCAGCAGAATAAATTGAAAAGGCACTGAAGTTGCTACGCATGTCTAAAGTGGGGCCAAATGTCAGGAGAATTATTTGAACTCAAAAGAAAATTTTGAGTGGACACTTCTCTCTTCTCTCCAAATCAATTGAAAATATTGAGTGGGCACTTCTCTCTTCTCTTGTGATCAATTGAGAGAATGCTCTCTTGGGGTGTTTGGCAACCATTTTTCAATGAGTTTTGAGTTGAAAGTTGACATTGAGAAAACTGAAAGCTTAATACTAGTAGAGACTAGCATTGAGCTCTGGGCATTTTTGGAATGCTGAAGGGCTCTATTAATAAAATTCCGTAATTACTCTCTCTCTAATTGACGATTTACATCGTAACCACGACCCATTGCCCGGCCAAAGGACCAATGAAGCTTCTTTTTGTGGGTGGTGTGGCAGTTGCCTCTCCCTCCCTCCGACGCTACCTTCATATCTTGCACCGAAAAGGAATTGACTTTCCTTCGCTCGATTCTTCTCTTCATTTGGGTTTGTTCCTGCTTGTGAGTAGTCTGTTCGCCTCTGATGCTTTTGCAGATTTGCGTAGTAACAATTGACTTTCCTCTTCTCGATTCTTCTCCTCATTTGGGTTTGTTGTGGGGTGTAAGGGGTTGAGAAAATTCAGTGGTGAGTGTGCTTTCAATGAGAATGAGATCATAGATTCATGGCGTTTTGGTATTCTTTTCACCACTTAATTAAGTTTTTTACGATTGGCAAATTTCTCTTTGTTTTATTTACTGCTTTTGTTGGGTGTTCCTTTGCTGAATCCTCGTATTATTTGCTATTGTAGAGCTAATCGACCAACGGAATTGAGTTTACCCATAGTATCAGTTATATTCAACAACTGTTAACTATTTGACTCCATTTATTCTCAATGAGTTTTTTATGTCTGAACCTTCTAGTTGCTATTGCTTTGCTCCTCTCATTCCTCACACATAGTCAGTTTTAAATTTTCAAAAAGATATTTCCGAATGCAGTAAAAGAATTTAGGACTGTCATAGTCAGTTTTAAATTTTCAAAAGGATATTTCCGAATGCGGTAAAAGAATTTAGGATCGTCTCGTTTAAATGTCCATCGATTAGAATCTTATTCCTTTTATTTTAGCTCGTGGTCTTTGTTGACACCTAAATTTCGCCATTCTACTTAAGACTTAATAGCATTAAAATTTAAGAATTAGTTGCTAAAAATAATAATAATAAATTATTTAAAATTATTATTTTTTAAAAACCGAGAAAGGCCGGGTCGGGCCGGATCCGACCTTAGCCCGGCCCGCCTCTCTCTCTCTTCTTCCCCCACGCGGGCCGGGGCGCGGCCCATCTCTTCCTTTTCTTTCCCCTCGCGCGGCCCAGGCCCTTCCTACCCTCAGCCCGGCCCGCGCCCAGCTGTCTCTTCCTCCCCCCTTGGTGGTCTTCGCTCGCAGACCTGCAGAGGAGGAGGGGAGCAGCAGCACAGCGACAGAGACAGCAGGAGGATCGGGGGGGAGCAGCTCCGGCGTGATCCGCGGGTCGGGGAGCAGGCTGGTCGACAGGCTGGCAAGGCAGGAACCAGGCACGTCCGCCCGCCGTTGTCCGCCGCAACTCTTCCCCGAACGAGCCCAGCAGAAGAACTCCACAAACGGAAGAGGCAGAACACAGCAACACAGGGGGTTCGCGGAGAGAGAGAGAGAGAGAGAGAGAGAGAGAGAGCGCTAGAGACAGAGAGGGAGAGGAGCCCGAAGGGGGAGAGACGGAGAGTGACCGGGAAGAGGGAGACCCGGAATCCACCTTAGCCGAGCGGAACCAACAAGCCGCGGCTTCCCTTGCCTCGATTCCAAGTTTTTCCGGTGAGTTTTCCGGTTTTTGGTTCAATCCTCGTGTAGATTTCCTAAGGGTCCCGGCTCGGGGGGCGTGCAAGGCGACTGGACGTAGTCCGATCTATCGATCTCGCCCATCGTTCGCCACCCCCGAGTCAGGTAGGAACCCCCCGCCGACCTTTTTTTGGGTGCCCTGCTCTTGTCCTGTTCTCTCACATTTTTGGCATGGATTACTGAGTTGGAGCGTGCGTTTCAAGTTCACTTATGCTGTCTTTCGTTGATGTTGAGCATTCCCTGCCATTCTCGTTAAGCTTTGATCTAGTTTCGAGTCTTACTCTTGTCCGTGGCTGTCTTGAGCCGACGCGCCCTAGGTGTTTGATAAAATGCCCTTGAGACGCTTCTGGTAAAACAGCCACTGTCTTCGCAGTATCCGAAGCTCGTGTATTCTGAGTTGGACTCTCGTGTTGATATGAATGAATCATCCTTTTCGCGGAGGTAAATCTTTGCCTACTAGGCAAAGAGGATAGCAAGTTACAAATTCCATTTCGGTAGGACATGCATTTCTATTACTATGAAATTCATAAATGAAGTAGTTAATGGAGGGTTATCATTATCTTTTTTTAATGATGAATATTGTATGTGTTCATAAGAAAAGAAAAGGAATTTGTCCATTTTTTGGGATCTCAAAGGCGTGTAGAAACACATAAGAACTTTTGAATGAAAATGGAAAAAAAGATGTAACTCCATTTCCGAAGATCTTTAGTACAAGAAGAAGGGGTTGATCACTATTTTACATAGATCGTCTCCCATGAAGCCTTATTTCATTGATCGTGGGTAATGGTTGGCGAGTCTTAGTGGTGTTTCTCCAAGAGAGATCCTGGCAATGGTGTTGGTCTCGGCAAAGAAGAGAACGTAGAAAAGAGGAGTTTTGGTGAGGAAGGAAACAACAACGCCCCGGAAAGGAAGAATTAAATAAAGAATAGGAACATTAAATAAAATAAAGGAAACAAACAAAGAGCAATGGAAAGAGAGATAACATTAATCCGTTAGCCTCTTGATCGTTGTGTGGGCTGGATGGACTTTAGGAGTATCTGTTTCATTTTCGAAGAGTAACATCCGTCTTCATTTCGTCCATTTTCACTTTCGTTTTGCTGAGGTCCGAACTTGTGGCCGCATGTTGCACCTCGCATCCATTTTGCGTTTTACATTTTATATATATTCGAGATTGTTGGATAGTGATGCACGCTGTTCTCGGCTTGGGATAAAAAAAGATATATGTCAAAATCGTGGTTTCGACGTTGTGAGGTTGAGATTGAATTCATGAGAGCTTCTGAGTTTAATGGAAGCTTCAAGCGTGCGGAGGATTCACCAAGAAGAAGGAAAGAAAAGATTAAAAGAAAAAAGCAAAAAAAATATGTACAGAAAAGGTAAAAAGGAAAACAAAAGAAATAGAGAAAAAGAAAGCGAAAGTTGGTGGCTTTGTAATTGTATGGAACATTGTATTTTAAATTTTGAATTTATTTTATATGATCTTTAAACTTCAGTACAATATATAATATGGTTCAAGAATTTTTAATTTATATCACCCACCCAGGTGGTGCGGTTAGGCACTGGGCCTCCCCCTCACGAAGGGGAGGGTTGCCGCCGCAAACCGTCGCGGGGTGAGTGACTTACGATGACACACGTGTGTGGTGGGCAAGACGTGTTGCCGTCGTTTACTCCCGGCGTTCGGCGGGTGCGGGGTTCCCTGGATCATAAAAAAAAAAAGAATTTTTAATTTATTTGACATGATTTCTCAACTTTCTTTATATATTAAATATAGTTCTCTAATTATGTGACAATATTTAATGTATCCATGAATTCATAATTCAAGAATTAAATTAAATCAAATTTAATAAATTAAAAATTTATAAATAAAATTATTGAGTGAAAATTTAGAGATTTATATTGAATAAATTAAAAATTGAAGAATTACACTGCCAAAATCGAAGGACCATTTATGTTATTTTCCTTAAAACAGGAGAACCCGCGAGAGACAAAAAGACCGCTTCCTAATCCCTGATCGGTGTCTTGCCTCTTCACAGGTGAAAAGGGCTCCCGCGCTTCCTCTTCTCTCACGCCAGCGCCACCTCCACCGCCGGCGAGAATCGGCCGGAGCTCGTTCGGAGCTCGAAGAAGACGTCGAAGCCGCTCAAGAACAACGCGGCAGCAGCGGCGGCGGCCATGGACAAGCGAAGGAGCGGCGGGTCGGGAAGCCGGAAAATCATCCCACCTCGCGGCAAGGTACCGGGGACCATCAAGCCCCAAGTCAACGAGGACGACGCCTCGATGCTCATCGGGAGCATCGTCGAGAAGGGCGTCTCCGACGTCCCCGCGACCCAGACCCTCGCCGCCGCCCCGACCCCTCCTCCGAGGGCCACCGTCCTCCCCTTCCCGGTCGCGCGACACCGTTCTCACGGCCCCGTAAGTTCCCTCAAACTTCTTGCGCTTCTTCTGGGTGGTGGGAATTTGAAAATTTTCGTCTGCTTTCTTGGGTTTATTGAGTAACGGAAGCATTACACGGGAGTTTCGGGACAGGTCGCCAGTCCTGCTTCGGTATTCTTGGTTCGTTGAAGCGAGGGAAATGGGTGAGTGTTAAGGTCGGCAGTTTCGTGTTTGGTTTGTAAATCTAGCCAGTGGTTTAGGGGCAGGTTTGGAACGTGTTTCAGACGGGTTGGAATGTGTAGTAGTAAAGGTAGTGGTGAAGTTTTAGTTTTGAGTAGGGAGCTCGAACAAGGTAAAATCCTGGTATGGCATTGAGTTATTGGTTGAGTTTGAGGGTCTTTTTTTTATTTGTTTGGGAACTGATAGAACAAGGAACTTCCTTGGTAATTTATTTTATTTTATTTTATTTTTGTTGATAGTGAAATGTCAATCTGCAGCATTGGGGTCCAGTTAGCACGAGATGGGACAAAGATCACGACGGTGATGATCATGAGGAGGATGCTCAAGAAGATAGGAAGCTTGCTGCTTCTGAGAGGATCGCAGCTCTTGCTAAACCAGTGCAAAGAAAGGAGAAGAGGGAATTGAACTTACAATATTGGAGGGAGCTTGTCGCGGAAAATGATTCCTCTTTTGGTAGTAAAAATACAAAACGTGGATCCGCAGGGGCTGAAGCGCGAGGTAGAGAAGTGATCAAAAGTGAAGATAAGCCGAACCTCGTAGATGATACATCTTTAAGTGGTGCAGTTCCTATGGAAGTAGATGCAAAAGCACAATCAAAATTTGAGCCTGTGTATGAAACATATGGGGGTATCACAGATGGTAAGACTTCTGCATTGATTGGTTTGCAAAGCTATACAGGTAAAGGTGCTCAAGTTCAGGGATGTTCCCTTGACGGTGACAAGAGTGCTGAGGCTGCTAATTTACTTGGAGATTTGGGGTCTATGCACACTAGCAGTAGAACTGGTTCAGTGAAAGTTTCAACCAATGAATCTGTAAGAATGCTGGATGAGGCAAAAGAGTTAAGTTCCTCGTTTCTTGATCATTCTAGAGAGCAGGAAAATCGATTGTCAAGCTCACCTACAGCCTCCTTGTTTGGATCAAGTGTCAGTGATGATGGGCATAGCCATTCTTCTCTTGAGAGTCAAATTGATGCAGAGAACCGTGCCCGATTACAGAGTATGTCTCCTGATGAAATTGCCGAAGCTCGGGCTGAGATTATGAAGAAGATGGACCCTTCATTGCTCAAGTTGCTAAAAAGAAGGGGTCAAGAGAAATTCAAGAAGCAAAACTTGTCAGGCTCTCAGATAGCTATAGATGGAACACTGGGTAGTCCATTAAGTGGGGCTCAGTCTCTTCAGACTGGAGAATCACGGAATACGAGGGATGGAGTATCTAATTTGGTATCATCGGAGACTGTAAAAGATAACCAAAGTCAGCAGGATCATGCTGGTATCCAGCATGTTGGACCAAGAGATGGCAGTTTGTGGAGTGCTTGGACTCATAGGGTTGAGACTGTACGAGAATTACGATTTTCATTAGAGGGAAATGTCATTCGAAGTGAAATTGACCCAGTTGTGGGGACTGGTAAGTCAATTGCTAATATAATCATTTCGAGTTAGTGTCTCTTGTCTCACATATCTTTTGGCGCCTTTTGAGTCGAGATGATGGTTCCTTCTCCAAAAATAAGATACCTAGTTCTTCAATGAGTTCACATCTTGTTAGTCATTACAAATGGGGTTGACATGCACTAGTAACTTAATGATGGGAGCAACTTATCTAGCTAGATCATGCGCTAGTCACACCAATGAGTCTCTATATAGTGACTAAGGCAATATAGCTTAAGGTGTCACACTAGTGCGTTCCTATGTAGTGATTAGGTTCGTTTAGCTTGACCTATTCTTTTAATGAAATGTGCAAGAATGTAGCATGGGCATCTTCATCGACTGATTTGAATAGCTAAACCTAATGTTGCTGGGGACTGCAATGTCTTGAGCTGCTATGGATTTTGACCTGTATAAGAACTTTAATTTAAAATGATGACTATAGAATTTGGGATTGGCTTTCGTTCCTTGATAAACACAAGTAGAATGAGCTTTCTTTATAAGTGCCTTTTTTTTCAATCGTAGGTCCTACCCTTATGTCAACCTATGGTTGAAAACCACATTTTCCTGTTCCCAATTTCCACACCTGGGTGATGTCTGACTGGTGTGGCATTTGTGGTGTCGCCACACCAATTCTCACTAGACAGCCTTATTAATGAGTGATAGGTTAATATATGCAGTTTAATCTGATTAGCTCCCCAGATTTCATTTGCTGAATTTTTTGGAAGTGTATATTCAATAACTTACCTTCTTGTCTAGCTTTATCATCTAGTTGGATCAGAGTATGGCATGTTCTATGCTTGAGTTCTAAGTGTGCATCAGAGGAATTCTTTAATGTTAATTCAAGTTATGTCTCAATTTATATATATTTTCTGTGATTATATCACTTATCGGGACAATACTTCAGGTCAGAACAGGCAGAATGCTGATAATGTTGCCGAGCGAGACTTCTTGAGGACTGAAGGTGACCCTGGTGCTGCGGGTTATACTATCAAAGAAGCGGTGGCACTTACAAGAAGTGTGGTAAGTCGCCTTTTAAATCAGTGCTTAGCTTATATAGACTTGAAGCTAATCAGATAGTTTTTGCTTTCTCATTAGTGTTTGTTTGTAAGTTCATATCCTTTACTGCTAAGTTACATGAACCTTCTTCACTACTGGCATATTTGGTAAATAATGAATTGATGCTTCAGGTTCCGGGACAACGGGCCCTTGCACTTCATCTTCTCGCTTCCGTACTTGACAAGGCAATGCACAATATTTGCCGGGATCAAGTTGATCTTGTTACTGGATATTCTAATGTTGATAAGGATTCAGTGGATTGGGAGGCTGTCTGGGCATTTGCACTCGGCCCAGAACCTGAACTTGTCTTAACATTGAGGTAATCTTTATTGCATAAGTTTTGTCATCATCCTTCCTTCATATTCTTAGTCAATAAGCCATGGACATGGCCTTGGTTTTTGTATTGTTACTGGAATTTCCATATTTTCTTTTGTTGTGCTAAGCTTATATATACAAATAATTCTAAGCGATACCACTGACATGGGCTCCTTGATATCCTCAAAAGAGTTTAGACTATTGAGGAAATTGTGCATACTGCTTCTTCTTTTTGTTTGTAACTACCTTATTCACTGGAGCATTAGTTCTTCTGTTATAGGTACACTCCACAACATGTTGAATCAGTGATGGGACTGCTTTGCAATGCTTATAGGGATTGACTAATGCTTGAATATCCCTTTCTATATTTTCAGATACTTTTGGGAATCTAAGTAATGAGGTCACTTTTTTATGGTCTAAGCTGCTTCTAACTAATGTTACACTGCTTTTCTGAGCATCGTTGGATGATAAATTCTACATTAAGATTATTACTCCCAGAAGGCTTTATATTTCTAGGTTTTGATATCATATCCATCCATTTGAAAAAAGTTGAAGATTTACTTTAATGCTGTGTATTTGCAGGATGTGTCTTGATGACAACCACCATTCTGTAGTTTTAGCATGTGCGAGAGTTGTTGAGTGCATTCTCAGCTCTGATTTAAACGAGATTTTCTTTGACAAATTGGAGGTAAAATTTTCTTCAGAGATGCTTATCATTGTTGTAACTCTTCATTTGGTTGAGTTTAAGTTTGATATGTTGTTCTTTCAGAGAATGAGCATGTACGGAAAGTATCTCTACACTGCCCCAGTGTTTAGGAGTAAACCAGAAATCAATGGTGGTTTGCTTCATGGTGGGTTTTGGAAGTACAGTGCTAAATCCTCTAATGTTCTTCCTATGGAAGAAACAGCTGATGATGAATCTGAAGGGAAGCGCACTATTCAGGACGATATTGTGGTTGCTGGTCAAGATTTTATTGCAGGTTTAGTCAGGATGGGAATTCTGCCAAGAATTCGTTATATCTTGGAGGTAGCATGATCTAACTGTTGTGTCAGTTTTTGACCTGTTTACTTCGTATAGAAATCATTTTGTCTTCAAATGAATGGTTTCAGACGGATCCGACCGAAGCTCTAGAAGAACGGATGATCTCTATTCTAATTGCAATAGCAAGACATTCACCAACTGCTTCATGTGCTATCATGGACTGTCCAAGGCTCATCCAAATAGTTGTCCACAGATTTTCCATGAAAAGCAGTATGGAAATTCAGCCTTCCAAGATAAAATCTGTTACACTCTTAAGGGTGAGTTATCAGTTCGTATGCATCTTGCACTAATCTAATCTTTCATGGGACAATTGGTCCCTTAGCCAGTGAAACTCATTTCTGTTTACTTTTTGAAAAGGTATTGGCACAATCTAATAGGAAGTATTGCATCGAGCTTATAAGGAGCGGAACAGTGCATGCCATGATATGGCAGTTGTATCAACCTGCTTATTCGCTTGACCAATGGACTAAACTGGGAAAAGAGCGGTGCAGACTTTCCTCGTCTCTGATGATTGAACAATTGCGGCTGTGGAGGACTTGCATAGAGTATGGATATTGTGTCTCACTCTTCTCAGATATCTTTCATTCCTTGTGCTTGTGGTTGAATCCACCTTCCATGGAAAAACTGTCAGAGAATAATATCATGAGAGAACTTTTTTCAATATCCATTGAGGCATACCTTGTTCTGGCAGCTTTAGCTTGTAGACTTCCAAAGTTTCATTCGCAGAAACATACAGGCAATCAAAATACAAAGTGTGCTGGTGATGGTACTGAATCATGGTCTTGGAGTTATGCTATACCAATGGTTGATCATGGAATAAAGTGGATAGAATGGATGAATGATTCTTGCATCTCTTGGTTCTTTGAGTCGCAAAGTGGAAAGAAAAATGACCTGAGAACTCAATCTCTGATGTCCTTATTGTGGGTTTATTCTTCGGTCATGCACATGCTGTCAGTTGTTCTTGAAAGAGTGGGGCCAGACAATGCAATAAATAGCTCTGATGATGGCAAGTCACTGCCTTGGCTTCCGGAATTTGTACCAAAAATTGGTTTAGAGATTATTCGGCAAGGATTCTTTAGCTCTTTCAATGGCAGCATAGATAATGGAACAGACTCTGCAAGAGTTGGATCGTTCATTGAAAAGTTGTCTCATTTGAGACTTAAAAGCGAAAGTGGAACCTCTTTGGCTTCTGTGTGCTGTCTCCATGGATTTGTGCAGTTGATGGTTGAAATTGATCGCTTGATTCAGTTAGCCAAGGCTGGAATGTCTAGTCCTCCAACAAAAGGACTTTCCATCTCAGCAGAAGAGAAAATTCTTGAGGATGGTATGCTCAAGGGTTCTATTCTTGATCTACAGAAAGTGCTTGAAATCCTTTTAAATGTAATTGCTTCTGAATGGCACTCAATCCAGTCCATAGAGATGTTTGGAAGAGGAGGTCCTGCTCCAGGAGTCGGGGTCGGATGGGGTGCTTCTCGTGGAGGATATTGGTCAACACGTGTCCTTCTGGCACAGAAAGATGCAGGTCTTCTTGTGTACTTGCTTGGAACTGTTCCAGTGGTATCGGTTGAGCATATAGCCTTCAGTGAGGGCCAAGCCATTGTTTTGCATAGAGTTAATGGTGCCTTAGGAGCTTGTTTGACTGCTGGCCCAAGGGATAGGGTTGTTGTGGAGAAGGCATTTGACTTTCTATTTCAAGTCCCTGTTCTAAAGTGCTTGAATATATGTATTCAGCACTTTTTTTCTCTTAGCAGGAGATCTCTGATGTGGGAGTATAGTGAAGAGGACCTACATCATATTAGCAAATTATTGTCTTCCCATTTCAGAAAGAGATGGTTGTGTGCAAAGAAAAAGGCAAGTTCCATAGAAGGCAGCGAGAGTGCCATGCATAAAGCAAATAAAAATAGTAGTTTTTCTCTTGAAACCATTCATGAGGATATGGACATGTCAGATGAGAAAGAGGAACATCCTCCTTGTGATAATCTGACTATGGAGTGGGCTTACCAGAGACTGCCACTTCCCATGCATTGGTTCATCAGCCCAATCAGTTCATTAGGGGATGGCTTGCACAGTACAGATCAGAAAGTTTCTGGTGTCATTAATCTTGTTCAGGATCATGATGATCTATCTGAAGTTGCTAAAGCTGGAATGTTCTTTCTATTAGGCGTGGAGGCAATGTCTCATTCGGGATGCACAGATATCACTTCACCTGCTCAACATGTGTCACTAGTTTGGAAATTTCACTCCTTGTCCATGATCTTACTTGTTGGGTTGTCTGTGATTGAAGAGCAGAGAAGTAGAGATGTTTATGAAGCTTTACAAGAACTCTTTGGACAGCTTCTTGATCGAGAAATTATAAGTAGAAGCACTAGACATACTCTGAAAGATGAGCCTGAAATGGGTAGCGCAAATAAATGGGGATTGTTAAAATTTGGATCAGAAATTCATGATAGTTACTCAACATTTATTGAAGCTTTTGTTGAGCAGTTTGCTGCAATATCCTATGGTGATCTGCTGTATGGTCGTCAAGTCGCGCTGTACCTCCACCGTCATGTGGAAGTTTCTGTAAGACTTGCTGCATGGAATGCACTGTCTAATGCTCGGGTTCTGGATCTTCTGCCTCCTTTAGATAAGTGCCTAGCCACTGCTGAAGGTTATCTTGAACCTCCGGAGGTATTGTTTCTGAAAATACTTGTTCTCTTCTTTTGTTGTTTGTTTGTTCAAACATCATGAACATACTTGTTCAAGCAGTGGAATTGTGGTATCGGTTTGTTTATCTTAAAGTAATATATCACCCATATTACTCAAAATGGGGTCAGTGGCTCTTATATACGTATTTTCTCCTCCATTTGTTGGATTAAATTTTTGGGTTGAACTTTCTGCCTAATTTATATCCTTCATGTCTCATCTAATATTTCATTTCATGATTGGTTTTCTTTATGTCATTCCCTGTTCTTCCATCCGGGAGCAAGAAAATTATCTTCCATTCTACGTCTTTTGATATCTACTTCATGTGTAGGATGGTTGTCTTTTTGTTCTTCATTGCCGCTTGCATGTGAGAGGGGATTCTAAAGTATATACTATATCACTTAATTACGGAATTCTAATGGTCCATGTTATATATAGTCTCCATTCACTTAATGCCTTCAGGTTTTTGTTACACTTTCGAACCATTATGTTCTGAAGTGGCAGCTTGCCATCACAAGTATTTCTCTTGTTCAAGAATCTTACTTTATGCAGTTGTGACATACTTTCCGTTTTTTCTTTGTCACGCCAGAAAAATGTAAAATTTCTTTGACAAGCTGGATATTTTATGAACTCTAGATGCAGGGTAGATGTTATCTCTGGGTAAACGCTTTTTTCCTGCTTTGGTAGTTCTCAAATTTCAGAAGCTGCTGTTCCATTCACAATACACCATTTCCAAGTGTTAGAATATTTAAATAATAAATCACGCCTTCATCTAACAGCTTATGCTTTTAGAACAGTTGGTAGTGGTCCTACAAAATCTCACATGGTATCAGAGCTAGGAGGTCCTGAGTTCAAATCTTCCAGGCTCCTATTTGCCTCCCCAATTAAATTTCCACACTTAGTACTAGGCAAAAGACCAGACTAAGTGTGAGGGGGAGTGTTAGAATAGTTAAATAATAAATCACGCCTTCATCTAACAGCTTAAGCTTTTAGAACAGTTGGTAGTGGTCTCACAAAATCTCACACCAAGGAATGACTTCACTGAGGATCTTGTGTAAATGCTTAGAGACTTGTATTAAGGTTGTTAATGAGTTTCATGTCTTTTCATTTGCAGGATGATGAACACATCTTAGAAGCATATGTGAAGTCATGGGTTTCTGGAGCACTTGAAAGAGCCGCTGCTAGAGGATCACTAGCATTAATGCTTGTCCTGCACCATATCTCCTCTTTCATTTTCCTTGATCATGCAAAAGATCGTGTTTTGCTACGAAATAAGTTAGTGAAGTCCTTGTTGCGGTATTGCTCCCGGAAGCAACAACATGAGGTATGCAATTCTGTTGAGCAGTTGAATTTTAAGCAGTCTTGTAAAATGTGGATGTAACTATGGAATGCTTTGTTCAATCTACTGGTTGCTCTTCTTTTCTTGTGTGAAAGGGAGTAATTTTATGGTGGTCTCTTGCTGCTGGATGGCTATATATGATAGTTATCATTCAGGGCCACCATTGCGGACAGGTTGGGATTTTGTAAAAAGATCATACACTCGCTATCTGATTTTTTCTAGATAAAATTATTAGGAAGGGGGTGTGGTGGGGTTCAGGAGATTCGTTTTTTGCAACAAATGTGTATATGCAATGTAGATTATGGCTGCTATTTTTACTTGAAGCCCTCTGTTTAGGAAGAGGCATGTACATGATCGTTCTATTGAAACTTGTAGATTGAATTTGACTTGTCGTTGGGATTTGTTACTGCAGGGAATGATGATGGATCTCATCCAATACAAGAAGTCATCCCCATCCAAAATGACTGCACAAGAGGAGGGTGCATCGCAAGTGAGCATTGTCCACGGAAGGCTTGAAGTACTTAAAGAGGCTTGTGAAGGAAATGCATCTCTCTTGGCTGAAGTGGAAAAGCTAAGTTCCAAGTTTCAACTACTCCAGAGGTGACTTGACCTGATTATACCCTCTGCATCACGTGCAAGCACAATCCATGGGGCTCGACGTACCCAAAGAGGCTTGTGAGGGAAATAAGTCTCTCGGCAGAAGTGGAAAAGCTAAGTCCCAAGTTTTGTCAACTCCAGAGATGACTTGGCCTAATTATACTCTGTACAGTGTAGGTATATGTTTTTGCACTCCTTTTAAGTTTTCAGAGTTGGAACAGTGAGGAACAAGAAAAGCTTTTTGTGGTCCCTGTAATTTTTGGTCAGATGGGAATGTGAAAAATGCTAATGCTAATTGAAAGTCTTTTTCTTTTTCCTTTTTACCACTTCGAGAAAAGTTAACTGCTTTCTTAGTTTTTGGATGTGAAAAATGCTACTGGTAAATGAAAGTTTTTTTCCGTTTCCTTTTTACCACTTTGAGAAAAGTTCACTGCTTTCTTAGTTTTTGGATTTTAACATCGGCTTGACGTGCTGGCATCATGTCAGCCAAATGTAGAGGGAGATAACTTATGGCTGAGTTTTCATCATCTTTATATCTGACACCTCCTTGAGAAGCAACATAGAATGATGAAAACTTGAAACATTCAATGTGATTTAGCGCATGCCTCCCAAGTCACAGCCAAACCAAATACTTTGTTGCCTGGATCCTGATAAATATTACAGAACACGGTGTCTTAAGTAAGGAGATGAACAAGGCTCAGAGTACCTCTGCATGGAGAAAAATACTCAATCTCAGGTGCATTTTGATGCCTTATGTAGGTATTGGTAACGAAATGAAAAGTCCATCCCCCTTTGGTTTGATAATCATCAACCCTCTTGGTGTTTTGGCAGATTTATATCCTCCTAGAGATATATATCACTCAACATTGAGTTGCTGATAATACTGTCGACAAAAAATGGAGACAGGCCTCCGGTTTGGTCAGGTGCATCAGTGGAGATACAAGCTCTTCTATGTAGCTGCATTTTTCCTATTCGACTCTGAGAATAAGGTCACTAGCTGGTTCTTCCATTGGTGTATCGAATCAGGCTGAAGCAAAGGCTCTACTGTAATTAGGCCTTGAGAATAAGGTCACTGCATTTTTCACTCCAAGTATAGTTTAGTTCAGTAGTCATTGAAGCATTATTTTTCTGGGTAGAATTAATAAAGATGCGTTTGCCCAGTAAACGTTTACAGTCTGTTGGAAAATCTCCTATAATCTCTCCCAAATCATTTAGGATATTGTAGGATATTATTTGATTTGATTTGATTTGATTATGTGATTTGATTTGATTCCGTTAGCTGTAAATTAGCTATTGATTGAGATTAGGTCCTCCATTCTTGATTTTCTGACCTAATTTAGATCTTCTACTCTTGTATATAAATACCATGTAATCACTTGATAAATGTATGAGAAAATACAGATTCTCTTCTTTTCTACATGGTATCGAGCCTAGTTTTCTGATCCGTCTTTCCCGCCTCTGTTTCTTTTCTTTTACCGCCGCTTGATTGCAGCCTTTTTTCTTCAGCCTTATCGGGCTTTCGTTACATTTCAGCCTTATTGCGACCTAACCAGCCTTATTGCTGGCCCTTCAATTGTGTGATAACCACCCTTGTCTCTCGATCCCTTCTTAGTCTCCTCCTATAATCTGTCCTTAAAGTTGCTGGAATGGAAGATTTAGGGAAGGCTATCTCTAGCCAAACCGGCTCCTCTGTTCAAAATCAATCCAACTCATCGGTTGGAGATTTTCCCAACATGAAGGAGTATCGATTGGATGGAAAAAATTATCTTCGTGGGCACAGATTGTGAGGACATTTCTTAAAGGAAAAGGGAAGCTCGAGTCACCTAGAAGGCACTTTGGTTCAAGACAAGGTGATCCCAAGTTTCGGACATGGGATGAAGAAGATTCCTCAATTATGTCATGGTTGTGGAGCTCAATGCAACCCGAAATCAGCAAAACTACATGTTTCTCCCTACCGCCAATGAGATATGGGAAGCTGTTCGTCAATCTTATTCGAAAGTCCAAGATGCAAAGAAGGTAATATATGAACTCAAGACAAAGGCTTCAACAACAAAACAAGGTAATCGTTCCATTACAGAATACTACAATCGATGAGAGGTCTTTGGCTTGAAATAGATCACAATCTGAATATCCAGATGAGGTGTCCCGAAGACACTAATACTCTCCAAAACTATATGGAGAGAGATAGGATCTTTGAGTTTTTGGCGGGTCTAAATGCAAACTTTGACCCAGATTCGAGTTCGATTCTCGGAAAGAAGCGGCTGCCATCCTTAAATGAAGTTTTTCTACCGTAAGGGGAGAAGAAAGCCGAAGAACTGTAATGCTTGAAGACCAACACAGCGAAGGATCCGCCATGAAAGCAAGCAAGGAGGAAACAAATCCTTACAAAAACAAGAGACTGGATCCAATTAAGACGACAAGCAATGAAGGTTTATGGTGTAGTTTTTGCAAGAAACCACGCCATACAAGAGAAAATTGCTTCAAGCTTCATGGAAGAACGCAGTGCTCAACGAGCTAAAAGACAGCCGCAAGCACACATGACCAAGTGAAGGTGAAGCTGCTCCGATGGTCCAATACAAACCCGTTAATGAGGAGATATTTAACGAGAAAGAAGTCGGTAAAATCGGGGCTCTCCTTGACTCCCTATCTAAGTCTTCCGATATGTCTTCATTGGTTCGATCGGTGCGTGTCTAATTTCCGAAAACTCAACAGCTTCTCGGTACCTAATTCATGGATTCTTGATTCAGAGCAACCAATCATATGACACATGATCCCACTAAATTTGAAACTTATAAACCATTACCGAAATAGGAGTATTACCATAGCGGATGGATCTCCCGTTATTCTTGTAGCTGGCCAAGGAACCATAATTCTAAATCCCTCACTCAAACTTAATAATGTCCTTCATGTTCCTAAGCTGTCCACCAATCTCCTTTCCATTCATCAACTTACCAAAAATCTGAATTGTAAGGTTCTTTTCTCTACTGATCATTGCATTTTGCAGGACCTGAAAACGGGGAGGATGATTGGATTTGCTAAGGAACGGAATGGGCTTTACCACCTTGAGGATTCGAGCAAAAGTGGTTGGTCTCTTGTGGGATATAAGACCCCTTACAACTCTTGTAATTCTATCCACTTATCTCGATTTGGCTTCACCATTTTCGATTAGGACATCCACCTTTTAGTCTTCTTAAGACTATGTTTCCTTCTATCTTTAAAGACGTTGCTGTTGAAAATCTTCATTGTGAAGTTTGTGAACTTGCAAAACATCATCGTGTTTCATTTCCTTTGAATAACAATGCTAGAGTTTCAACACCATTCTCTCTTATTCATACTGATGTATGGGGTCCATCTAGATCTGCTAATTTGACAGGAGCTAAGTGGTTTGTCTCTTTTATTGATGATTGTACTCGAACTACATGGCTATATCTTATGAAAGACAAATCTAATGTTCAATCTATATTTCAAAACTTTCATAAGATGATAGTTAATCAATTTGGGGTGTCAATTAAGAGACTTAGATCTGATAATGGGAAAGAATATTTCAATAAGTATCTTGATCATTTTTTCCAAACTCAAGGTATTATTCATGAGTCTTCTTGTGTTGATACTCCTCAACAAAATGGAGTAGCCGAAAGGAAAAACAAGCACCTCCTAAATGTTACTCGGGCTCTCCTCTTTCAAATGTCTGTTCCAAAACATTTTTGGGGGGAAGCTGTTTTAACTTCAGCATATCTTATTAATCGGGTTCCTTCCAAAACCTTAGGAAATAAAAGTCCCTTACAGCTCCTGTCTACATTTTATCCTGATGTCTCCCATAAATATCACATTTCTCCTCGAGTCTTTGGCTGTGTTGCATTTGTCCATATTCATAATCACAACGAAACAAACTCGACCCTCGTGCTCTAAAGTGTGTCTTTATTGGGTATTCTAATACTCAAAAGGGTTATAAATGTTATGACCCTTTAACACGTCGAGTTCTTATCTCCATGGATGTCACTTTTAATGAAAATCAATCATTTTTTACTTCCCACCACTATCTTCGGGGGAGACTCCTAATGAAGATAGTGGATTTGATGAAGATAGTGGATTTGAACCATTGCCTTCACTACCTAGTTTGCTTTCACTACCTAGTGCGTCACTCAATCCATCTTCGTCTCCTTCACCATTTTTATCAAGTCCTAATCCTCTTAGTCCATCTAGTCCTTCATCAAGTCCATTGAATCCTTTGGTCGCTCCTAGTTCCCCATCAAGTCCTCTACTTAGTTCATCATCATCTTCATCTAGTCCTCCCAAGAATGAACCAACCAAACTGCAAGTTTACTCAAGAAGGACAAAGCTCAATCCGGAACTAAATCAAGTCCCGTTATCCGAACCGTTATCGGTAATGAAATCACTCACCCTTATCCTTCTTCTAATGAACTTGAGTCAAATGATTTAGATTTACCTATTGCCTTGAGAAAAGCTACCAGAAATGTACCCAACACCCTATCTCTCAATTTGTGTCATACCATAGACTATCTACTCAACACAAAGCCTTTATTACTGCTCTTGATTCAATTACATGTTCCTAACTCGGTACATGAAGCTTTTGAGGATAAGAATTGGATACAAGCTATGACAGAGGAAATGAATGCATTGAAGAAGAATGATACATGGGAAGTTGTGACTTTACCCAAAGGCAAGCAACCAGTGGGATGTAAATGGGTTTATACCCTTAAATACAAGGCTGATGGCACCTTGGAGAGGCATAAAGCAAGGCTGGTTGCAAGGGATATACCCAAACCTATGGGGTGGACTATCGGAGACCTTTGCACCAAAGCAAAGATGAACACAAAGACGGATACTACTTTCTCTTGCAGCTAATTTTGGTTGGTCTTTGCAGCAATTTGATGTGAAGAACGCGTTTCTACATGGAGACTTGGAGGAGGAAGTCTTTATGGAGCCTCCGCTAGGCTTTGATAAAGATTTTGGAAACAATCAGGTGTGTCGACTTAAAAGGCTCTATATGGTCTCAAACAGTCCCCAAGAGCTTGGTTTGGAAGGTTCACGAAGGCAATGCTTGAGATGGGTTACAAGCGAGTAGAGGGGATCACACCCTCTTCATCAAACATTCGAGAGAAGGTATGGTCACAACTCTACTTGTTTATGTAGATGATATAGTTGTGACTGGTAATGATGAAGCTGAACAAAATTCTCTTAAGAGTAATCTTGCTCAACAGTTCGAGATCAAGGACCTTGGAAAGTTGAAATACTTCCTTGGTATTGAGGTGGCCTATTCTAATAAAGGTATTTTTATATCCCAAAGGAAGTATGTTCTTGATCTTCTCAAGGAAACAGGGATGTCTCAATAGCAAGGCGGTGAGCACTCCTATTGATGCAAATCATAAAATGGATGGACATGGAGAGAGTGGCATTGTTGATAGAGGGAGATATCAAAGGTTAGTAGGAAGACTTATTTATCTATCTCATACTAGGCCGGACATAGCCTATGTTGTGGGAGTTGCAAGTCGGTTCATGCATGATCCTAAAGAAGAACATATGCAAGCTGTCTACCGGATTCTTCACTACCTCAAAGCTACTCCTGGAAAAGGTATTCTATTTAAACGAGGTGACAAGTTGAATCTTGAAGTCTATACTTGATGCAGATTATGCTTTGGGTCACCAATAGATAGAAGGTCCACATCTGGCTATTGCACTTTTCTAGGGGGAAATCTTGTCACTTGGAGGAGTAAAAAACAAAATGTGGTTGCTAAATCAAGTGCTGAAGCTGAATTCGGGCGATGGCGAATGGGATATGCGAACTTTTGTGGCTCAGGATTGTCATTGAAGACCTCAAAGTGAAACATGAAGGAACTATGAGACTTTATTGTGATAATAAATCAGCAATCAACATTGCTCACAATCCAGTTCAGCATGATCGAACCAAGCATATTGAGATAGACAGCATTTTATAAAGGAGAAGCTTGAATCTGGTTTGATTAGCACTCCCTACACTCCTAGCAAAGATCGGCTAGCGGATGTACGACCAAAGGTCTACCGGTGTCGAGATTTCAAGAGATTATCAGCAAGTTGGGCATGGAAGATATTCACTCACCAACTTGAGGGGGAGTGTTGGAAAATCTCCTATAATCTCTCCCAAATCATTTAGGATATTGTAGGATATTATTTGATTTGATTTGATTTGATTATGTGATTTGATTTGATTCCGTTAGCTGTAAATTAGCTATTGATTGAGATTAGGTCCTCCATTCTTGATTTTCTGACCTAATTTAGATCTTCTACTCTTGTATATAAATACCATGTAATCACTTGATAAATGTATGAGAAAATACAGATTCTCTTCTTTTCTACACAGTCTAAGGGCTAGATCTTATCAACAAATTAGGACTCCACCAAGCATTAAAATTTGAGTGAGACATTAGCTGATTTTTGAGAGAACCTCCTTTCTGTCTCAGATTATGTCAAATTCTTCTGCTCTGAGAAAGTATTTGATCTCTGATGTCATGGTCATTCAACAATCCATATTTGATGATTACAGGTTCACACAGCTTCACTCATTCACGATGATCTCCCCTGCATGGACGATGATCCATCACGCAGGGGCCAGCCATCGAGCCACACCGTATACAGTGTTGACATGGCAATCCTAGCTGGAGATGTGCTGTTTACTCTCGGCTTCTGTCACATAGTCTCACAGACACCATCTGACCTCGTGCCAGAGCCTTGCCTCCTCCGAGTGATAGCGGAGATTGCCCGATCTGTGGGATCCACTGGAATGGCTGCTGGGCAGTTCTTGGATCTTGAAGGTGGTCCAAACTTGGTTGACATTGTTCAAGAGAAGAAATTTGGAGAAATGGCGTAGTGTTCTGCAGTCTGTGGAGGGTTACTAGGAGGTGCCGAAGATGAGGAGATATGGAAGAGCTGTTGGAGTACTGTATCAGGTAGTAGAGGACATACTCGAAGAGCAAACAAAGAGTGGAATGAGTGACGAGGAGAAAAAGAAGAAAAAAGTGAAGAGTTATGTGCGGTTATAGGGGATTGAGAAGGCTTTGGAGGTTGCTAAGGAGCTCAAGGACAAGGCTAAGAAGGAACTCGAAGCTTTTGAGAAATACGGTGACAGAGTCGCACCTCTCTATAGTTTTGTTGATTATGCTGCTGAAAGGGGATTTACTTTTGGCAGCTCCAGTTGATGTCAGATTTACTGCCAATGTTGGATTTGAGTGTTTCTCACTGAACTACATAATATTGCCTGGTGTTTGATGTTTTGACAAAGTGATGCACCACCTAGTGCTACCTTCTGATGAACTTGACCACATGAGTGTAGGGTTGCTATGACAAGCTCCAAGAAGTGGGTTCTCTTCTGTCACGGGGCCATGGCTGGAGATATTCGGTTGTTTGGTGAGTTGTTACTCAAAAGGTTACAGTTTCATTTCTGCAGTTTATGTAATCTGAGAAGGTAGGTATGCTATATCATGAAGCTGTAAAATTCTCTTCCAGAATTCAGTACTTCCGTGGTTAGATGATTGGTCAATGTTGATGTGTAAGTAACTTCTAGTGAGAGTGTACTTGGAACAACTCTGATTGGCCTAGTTTATGAATGGTTAAAAGCGGATTCGGCAAAGCTGTTTCTACTTCTGAAAAATTGCTTGTGTTGCCTTGGCGAGACTTCGAAGGGAAAAGCCAGTGAAAATTGAAGCAATGATGGCTGATTTTCAAGAAGTAGCCAAAAGTTTACTTTTACGTGTTTGTAGCTTTCTAAGTACAACAGAATTTGTAGTAACTTTATTTTTACTATTGAAGAAATTTAGTCCTCAATCATCTATTATTCACTTGATCAGCATCCAAAATTTCTTTTCAAACCCGTGTTGTAGCGACAGAGTAAAGCCAGTTCCAAAATTTCAAGTGTGGAAGTTATAGCAAACTCCAAATGCACTCACTGCTGATTATAATACTGGCTGTTAAATTGAATTCGCATTTCAACCGAAAAAAAAAAACGAATTATATTCGCATATCCAGTTTGTCACTGGGTACTCTTATCTCCTTGAATACTTGACTATGTTAATGAAGATTGTATAAATGCTTGTATCCCAAGGCCTCAAAAGCAGCCCAACCTCGGAGAATCTATCATCTTCATTCTCCGTGCCCAGTAGTTTGCAGGTTCTTTTGTAGCATAAATTGTGCTTGTCGGATGGGGTCATGTGATCTACGTCGGGTGCATGTTCATGGAGTGCATTCAGCTCGACTGAAAGCAGTAAATTTTTTCACATATGCATAGTTTCCTCTTGGGTTGGCGTCCATTTGATCCTACTTGTAATAAATTTCTGTTCAATCTCATCCTCTGAGATGTTCCTTTTGTACAATTCGAGTCTTCTAACATACTCTGTCTGGGCGGTCAAGTTATCTTGGCTGCATCCATGTCAGTCTATTCGATTGATGGCATGGCATTGCTGAGACGGTAAATGATTTGGTGATGTGGTGGCACCTTGTAGGTAACAATGGCGCTGCGGACTTCGGTCGATGCCGCCGAGGCAGTCATCGTGAGGGATGAAGAGGCTCTCGAAAGAATTCATCGCCTTGGTAATTTGACAGTGAAAGTTTTGACAACAGAATCTGCTGCCACGATACTGCTGATAATGGACCTAATGAATCCCAATTCTTGATGTGCTAACGTTTTTAAGCCGCTCAATTGCATCGCAGTCACTGCTATGATTCTATCATATCTCAGTTGAGAAACCAGCAATTTACAAAGATCTCTTTATGTGTTGGAGATGTGCGAAGATCGAGCTGTAAGATATGATTAATCAGTCCAAGATTACAGAAGATTATAATCTATTAATTATGTCAATCTACGATTGGATTCGATTTGATGTATATTCTCTTTTATTTTCCTTAGTTAGACATGCAATGTACTACAAATAGGAATTCATTCAATGTAAAGAAACATACATAGAGATATACAAAACAACGAGTTCTCTCTCATTCTTGGCCTATTTTCTCAACTCTGACATAGTATCAGAGCGACACCCTTCGACCTAGCTTCCGCAAATCTTTCTAATTACCTCTGTTTTCTTTTTTGCAAACCAATTTCTGCAAAAGAACAAGAGGAATTCATGGCCAAGAATTCTTTAGGAGAGATACCGACAGAAGAAAACCCAAGCTCACCTCAGAGCAGAAATCCAGGCTCAGTCGATCCATCTGAAGAAGTGCGTTTGACAGCTCAAGCTCTTGCTCCTGGAAATGTTTCCGGCCCAGTTCAATGGCCACCGACTCCATGGTTTCCCTTTCAGGGTCCGTGGGGAATTCCGCCGTTTCAATCATGGGGTCCATACGGCACATCTGGAGAAGGCTTTGCAAATTTGGGCACAAGACCGGGCACAGGGCCAGAACCCGAATCATCCTCGACGGGTCAGGGAGGAAATCCCTACCCAAATCCAGGATCCGGTTATATACCGTTTCCGTTTCCAGCCAATGGCGGTCGGCCGGAACCGGGCGACCCGTTCTACACGTCACCGGGTGACGGCCCCGAGCTCCAGCTCATCTCTTTGCAGCTTACAAGAACAGAAGATTACAGTACCTGGGCACAAGATCTCTGGCGGGCTTTAGTCACCAAGGCGAAGGATGGGTTCATTGATGGAATGGTCCCTTTTCCTACGGACGACCGATCGCAGCGTCACTGGCGTAGATGTAATCAACTCGTGTGCACATGGATCGGCAATTGTTTGGCTCCCGAGGTGGCCGCCGGACTCCCACCAACCGAAGACTCGAAGATAATATGGGATAACATTCGTGAGATGTACGGCAAGCTTGATCGGGCCAAGCTTTTCTCGCTCACCCAAGCCATATTCGACCTGTGACAAGGAAATCAACCTGTCACAACCTATTTCAACCGGCTTTCAGCCCTTTGGAACAAACTTGAGGCTACTGAGGAGAAGATGGAGGACCGGAGGAAACCCTTCGGCAATATAGGGCCATACAGGAGAGGGAAAAATCGACCCGTTTTTTGCTAATCTTAAACGAAAATTTCTTACATTTCAGATTGCAAATTCTTGCGATGGAACCACCACCACCGCTTGAGTGGATCTACCAGTTGGCGGTTCAAGAAGAAAGCCAAAGAGCAGCCGCGGCTGGACATGCTCGAACCGGCGACGCGTCGGCCTTCGTGGCTCTCGGATCGGGCTTCTCAGCGACTGGGACCTCCTCATCGGCGTTCGCCATCGCCGGATCTGGCTTTCCATCGACCGGCGGCACCTCACACTCCTCCCCCGTAGCGGAACAGCTCTTCGAGATGCTTGGAGAACCACCATCTCGAACAGCCGCGATAGAAAGGAAAAGGGGGAGGAAGGAAACCCTAATTGGTTTCGGATGGACGGCCCAGATCGTCTTCGGATGGACGGCTCAGATCGTCTTCGGCTGGATGGCTCGGATCGCTCCCTCTTCAGATTTGATGGCCACTATTCAGCCAATGCCTTGGCTGAATCCAACGGCTCCTATGGCCCCCTTAAAGGATCCTACGGCTCTCATAATTTCACACCAAACCTGAAGGAAAATATTAAAGGTAAGGGTAAATTATATTGCAGTTATTGCAAACGGCCTCACCACACAGTAGATAACTGTTGGAAATTACACGGAAAACCCGGGGAGAAAGGAAAAAGGGAATCTTCAGCTAATCAAGTCACTGGGCATTATATCAATCAGACAATTACTCAAAATCAGTACCAGCAAATCATGAGGGCCCTAAAACAGCTGGAAATGTCTGATAAAAGTTCAGGCTTCTCAGGTACTTCATTTTGCCTCGGCTCTATTTCTCATGATGCATGGATAATTGATTCAAGTGCTAGTGACCACATTATTTGTTATGAAAGTTTCTTTTCCCATACTCATAAACACATTTTCCCTATCACTGTGAAATTACCAAATGGTAACACCACAAATGTCACAAAGATAGGGACAATACATCTTAGTTCTTCCATTACCCTTGAAAATGTCCTTTATATCCCTCAATTTGAGTTCAATCTTATCTCAGTTTCAAAGGTCTGCGAGGATAATTCATGTCGAGTCTTCTTTAATTCTGACACTTGTCTTTTTCAGGCCCTTTTGACTGGCAAACTGATGGGCTTGGGTAGCCTTTCCCACGGATTATATTTTTGGACAGATTTTCCCAAAAACTTTGATCTATCATGTATTTTAGTGAATAAAAAGTCATTGTGTAATGCTGCTACCAATGATAAAGTTATTCTTTCTCATCAACGTTTTGGTCACAGTGCTTTCTTTCCACATCCTCAATGTGATGTCTGTCCCCTTGCAAAGCAATCTCGTGCTCCGTTTTCCATGAGCAAATCCCAAACTACAGAAAATTTCTCCTTAATTCATGTAGATATTTGGGGGCCCTATCATATTCCACATCGTGATGGGTCTCGTTTCTTTCTCACCATTGTAGACGATCATTCTCGTGCTACATGGGTTTATCTTATGCAGTCAAAGAGTCAAACTCTTTCTCGCTTAAAAGATTTCTTCACCTTGACCAAGAATCAATTTAAAAAATCTGTTCAACGTATTCGAACAGATAATGGGAAAGAATTCTCTAGTCATGATTGTCAATCTCTTTTTTCCTCATATGGAATTATACATGAGAGTACGTGCACTTATACACCTCAATAAAATGGGGTTGTTGAGCGGAAACACCGCCATCTTTTAGAAGTTGCACGTGCACTTAAATTTCAAGCTTTCATTCCTGAGACTTTCTGGGGAGATTGTGTGGTCACAGCAGCATACCTAATCAATAGAATGCAAACTAGGGGTCCACCTTTTGAAATTTTATTTGGAAAAAGGCCTGAAGTGAGCCATTTGAGAGTTTTTGGCTGCCTATGCTATACTACTGCCCTAGGTCAGCGTGATAAAATGGGCCCCCGAGCCAAAAGATGCATTTTTATGGGCTATCCAGCTTTCCAGAAAGGATATCGTGTCTTTGAGCCATCGACAGGTAACTTCTTCGTCAGCAGAGATGTGGTTTTCCATGAAGATATCTTTCCATTTCAGGATGAAGTATCCTCCACTGAAGATTCAAACAGAAGTCAACAGAACAAAAATTTTCTATCTGATGAAGATTTATCACTCAATACTCATTATATATATGTTCTGACTTCTTCTCCTATGACCGAAACTACTGCAGCACCTTCATCTACACTAGAGTATTCAGCACTAGAATTAGCAGTGCCAAATGAAGAGACATCTACTTCAGAACAACTATCTTCCCCTTCCGAGGTATCGTCACCTACACCTGATCATATTCCTGCACGAAGATCAGAACGAATCACTCGTCCCCCAGCTTGGACAAAGGATTATGTTTGTGCATCTCTCAACAAATCAGGTACTCCATACCCTATTTCCTCTTATGTCTCGTTTGACAATCTATCCGAGGAACACATGTGCTGCATTAGTCGCATCTCTAAAGAAATAGAACCATCATCTTATGATATGGCTGCTCGTGATCCACGATGGCAAAAGGCTATGGAAGCTGAATTACTTGCATTAATGGATAATCACACATGGGATATATTACTATTACCTGCCAATCATAAATCAATTGGCTGCAAATGGGTCTATAAGATCAAGTACAAGGCTGATGGTTCTGTGGAACGCTATAAGGCTCGTTTAGTGGCTAAAGGTTTTACACAACGAGAAGGTTTCGACTACCACAAAACATTTTCACCAGTTGTGAAGGATGTCACTGTTCGTTCCTTTCTTTCGGTTGCTGCCTTCCGCGACTGAGAACTCCATCAAATGGATGTCAACAATGCTTTTCTTCATGGAGATCTTGACGAAGAAATATATATGGATTTTCCACCAGGATTACGGCGACAGGGGGAGACTGGAGTGTGTCGTCTCCTGAAATCCATTTACGGTCTCAAGCAAGCTTCTCGTCAATGGTATGCAAAATTTACTTCAGCTCTTACGTCCATTGGTTTCAAACAATCCAAACATGATTATGCCTTATTCTCTTGGACAAAAGGTACGTCTTCAATCTATCTGATGATATATGTTGATGACATACTTATTATGGGAAATGATGATTTGGGCATCAAGAGACTTAAGAAATATTTGCATACTAGCTTTCGTATCAAGGATTTGGGACCTCCCAAGTATTTCCTTGGCATCGAAATCGCTCGTTCAGAGCTAGGAATTTCCCTTAGTCAAAGGAAATTTGTGTTAGAAATTATATCGGAGGCAGGCTTATCGGGATGTAAACCGGCGGTTATTCCTATCGATCAGAACATCAAGTTGACTACCATTGACTACGATGCGGAATCACCATCTAAGATTGACGACCCTCTGCTTGGAGATCCATCCAGTTATCAAAGACTCGTAGGGAAACTTATATACCTCACCATGACTAGACCGGACATTTGTTTTGCCGTACAGACACTCAGTCAATTCATGCATAACCCGAAGGAATCTCACATGAATGCAGCTTTGAAGGTTGTTAAATACTTGAAGAAATGTCCAGGTCTTGGAATACTCCTTTCACGGGATTGCAATCTCGAAATGGCAGCTTATTGTGACACAAATTATGCCACGCGCCCTATGAGTCGGAGACCAGTCACTGGTTTTTGCATTAAGTTGGGAGAGTCATTGCTTTCATGGAAGATGAAAAAGCAATCCACTGTATCCCTTTCATCTGCTGAAGCTGAATATCGAGCTATGGCTAAAACTGTTTGTGAAATAGTTTGGATACGAGGTTTACTTTCAGATCTTGGGATACGAGTAAAAGGGCCAACAAACCTCTATTACGACAATGACGCAGCACTCAAGTTTGCAGCGAATCCTGTTTCTCATGAAAGAACGAAACACAATGAAGTCGACTGCCACTACACTCGAGACAAGATTCAAGAGGGAATGATCAAGACAAATGGAATTAGAACCATGGAATAGCCTACTGATGTTTTTACTAAACTATTGTGTCAAAGGCAACACGCATATCTACCGAGCAAGCTAGGCGTTCTGGACATATATCGGCCGCCAGCTTGAGGGGGAGTGTTGGAGATATGCGAAGATCGAGCTGTAAGATATGATTAATCAGTCCAGGATTGCAGAAGATTATAATCTATTAATTATGTCAATCTACGATTGGATTCGATTTGATGTATATTCTCTTTTATTTTCCTTAGTTAGACATGCAATGTACTACAAATAGGAATTCATTCAATGTAAAGAAACATACATAGAGATATACAAAACAACGAGTTCTCTCTCATTCTTGGCCTATTTTCTCAACTCTGACATTATGCGACCCATATGTAGATTATTTCCATTTGTCGACGTAAAGCAGTCGGCTGTGTTGATTTTTAGCATTAGAGACTTCTTAAAATTGAAGCCAACTTGTTGGACTTCAGTTCATGATGTTTGGAAGTGGTGTTATGAGTTTTGAGGAGACGGACAATTAGAAAAGGACTCGTGGGATTATGGGGGTGCTACCGATCTATGTTGAAGCTCAAGTCTATGCTGCCTAGACTCGTTTAACAGTGACAGATTAATTTAGTATGAAGAGATAGTGAGAGTCATGATGGATCCGAAAAATTACCAGTTCTCATACATGTTTTTGAACAGTGATGATCTCTTTTTACTGCATCATTTGTCGAATAAGGCTGCGCATGGTAACCTTCCCCAGTCCAAAAAATTATGTTCTTTTGTTCCCCGGAACAAAAAAAGAACAGAAATCCGTTTAGTAACGCCAAGCTATTTTTTTGTTCCCAAAAACAAAAAGTTAGTCCGAGAATAGTTTTGGAATAGAAATGAGAAGTAAAAAAAAAAAAAAAAAGTTACTTCTTGTTCTCGAGAACAAGTTTCAGAAATAAGTGAATTTTTTTCTTTTATTCTTCTCTTGCCGCCACCGCCAGCCGGCACTAGCAAAAAAAAAAAAAAAAAAACAAATAAATATAAAAAGGAAACTGTTTTTTTATCAAACGCATTTTTATTCTTTTTTTATTTCTAGAGTAAAAATTTTGTGTAGTTACCAAACGAATTTTTTTACATATAAATTATTCCCAGAATAGAAATATAAAAGAAGCATTTCTGAAAAAAAAAAAAAAAAAAAACTCTTTCCCAGCTAAGAAGTGTTACCATTCGCACCCTAAGTCTACCTAATAGCTTTTCCTAGAAATTTAAGCTGTAAAAATACTTAGCGGTTTACTTTAACATTCTCCATCATGTGAACACTAGCAAGAGATGAGAGCTTGAATGTAATGAGCATTATATGTGTGGACAAAGAAATCACAGAAAACACATGAATGGCAAGGAAAAGTAGAAGCCTCCTATTATGATACGCTTGGTGCGAGTTTACCTAGTAAATTTAATTTTCATGGTCATTTTGGCAAGATCTCTAATCACAAAAATCTTCTATCATTATGCATGTTTTGGTATAAATCTCTGATCAATGTATGAGAAATAATAAATTTATGCATATTTTAATAAATGTTTAAAGATAACTTCATTTTGAAGTATATCTATGCAATTAGATGAATGATCAAAGATTCATGATAGATATAATTCCAATGGCGAAACCTTATATTATCATTTTGAAGTATCCCTAGGCAGCCAGATGAATGATCAAAGATTCATGATAAATAATTCCATCCACTTCACAATTGATATAAACAAAGGCATATATCTAGGTAAGTTAATATGGCTTTTGAACTTTAGTCCAATATACAATACAGTTTTATTTATTTAATATGGTCCCTAAAATTTATATATATATATATATATATATATATATATATATATATATATAGTCCAGAAGCTACATAAGAATGTTTAATGTTGTCTTGGATCTTGAATTGATAGAGGGGCGGCATTGAATATTTATATATAGTTTAGGAACTGAATTGAATATAAAGGGTCCCATTGAACAAATTAAATATGTAAAAAAAGTTCAAGGGTTCTATTGAATAAATTGAAAGTTTAAGGATCAAATTGCATATAAGACCAAAGTTGAATGGTCATATTTAACAAATTAAAAGTTCATTAATCAAATTATACATGGGGTCATAATTCAGAGATTACATTAAATAAATTAAAAAGTTTATAAATCACATTACACTTTACACTAAATTTTAATGACCATTTATATCATTTTTCCTTACTTTTAATGCCCAAAAAAAATCTCGAAACACACGCCCATGAATTTTCATATGGCAGAAAATGACAAGCTAGTAGATCCGAAAAAAGTCCCAAACGGATGGACTCGAAATATATTTTTGATCCATCCGTCAGCTTCATCCAAAATATTACTGACATGGAAACCCGCACGACAAACTACTTGGGCGATCGGATCCAAGGTGGACCTGACATGGAAATTCAAAATAAATGAGTCTTGCACAAAGTCATATTGAGGTTAAGTGTGGGAAGTTTTTAGGGGTGTGCAACGAGAACTGGTCAAATTGGAAATTGCTCGGATAGGTACCAACAGGCCGGTTTTGGGCAGTTTTCAGTGAGTGGGGTCCGATTCCCGACTCCCATTCTTGGAACCAGTGGCCGATCGATTACTCCCAATTCCAATGTAAGAACCGAGTCGATTGGACTGGATCGGTTGATTATAAATAATATATATTTTCCTCTCCCAAGTTCAAGAACAGAACACGCCCCCACCCCTCTTTCCTTTCTTCCTTTCTCCCTTCCTTCTTTTCGTCGCTATGTTCCTGCCCATGAATTAAAATTCTGTCATGTTGTACCCACCATAAAACGAGGATCCGGTCTTCTTTTTGACCGTGGGGTGATGCAACTGGGGGAATCTGAAGTGGGTTCCTGCACCAGATGCAATAAAAAACCAGAGTGACATGGAGATGGACCTAGAGACGAGGGGGAAAGGGGGAGTAGGGGTTGGAGAGTCAAATGATAAATTAAACACATTAAATAATGGAAAGGAAACAAGATCGGAGAGAAAAGAGGGAGAGAGAGAGAGGCACCACAACTGGTTTAAAAACACAACCTCGCTCTGGGGAGGGAGGTTGCTCCTTTTGCTCCTAGATGTTTTTATAGGTGTTATGCTAATATATAAAGATAGAGAGTGAATGTTGCATAGGGGAAGATGCCACCAGAAAAGTATTCTCCTCCAACTTGTGCTTCGTTCCAAATTTCCATAGTTGCCATTATTTTATGGTTCCAGCAAAAACTAAAGCAGGTTATTCTTCATGATGCATGCCAGGAAGATTATTAAAATAACATTAGATGCATCATATCAGTCATTGCAGTGTCCCACGATTCCTATTCTTGCATTCTAGCTGTTTGATTCAATTTTGGAGAAATGATTTGTGAAAATGCAAATATTTTTTAGATAAAGGATTTTCCAAAATATTACATCGTTTGATAAATTGTAATCTCAAATAGCAGTAGTTTTAATGTAAATATCGTTGGGCAAAACTCACATTTATAATGAGCTTTTATTATTTCTTATCTTTTCTTTAGATTGGAAATCAAATCCGGTGGACCTCAAGTGATGTCGCCTGAGGGTGCGACCTCAGGCGACTCCATCGGTTGTATGGCCTCTAGATTGTCGGATCTAGTGGCCTGAGCTCGCGGAGGCCAAATCTAGCCATCGGACGGCCAAATCTGGTAGATCTGGTGGTCTGAGGTCGCGTGGACCCAGGTGATGGTCATCGGGGACGCATGACCCTCAGGCGGCGGTGGCGGCTACAGGAGAAGCTCGGCTCTTAGGTGGGGAAGACGAAGATGAATGGAAAAGAAGATGAACAATGACCCGGATGAACATTGAACTTGCATTTCCAAAATGCTAAATACTCAAAGCATGTCCGAATTGTATTCGGCTTTCAGCATCCTCAATGCTGATATTTGACCAACAAGCTTTAAAAAATGTTTGTCAAACGTAAAATAAGACCGTTAAGAAATTTGAGCCGGGAACTCTAAACCTGCTGATTCCTAGGACCCTCAATCCTCACGGGTCAACCGATCTCAAATCAGTCGACTCACCCCCACTCGAATGCTGCCGCCCCCCCGAGCTCAGAGCTTCCCTCGCTCCGGCGACGATGATCGAAGCACGATCACTGGTCGAAACGACGCCGACCCGGCTCGTGATACTAGCCTTCCGGCTCGTGATACTAGCCTTCCAGCTCGTCTGGATCGTCTGTTTCGGAGCTGAGGCCAGGTGCAGACATGGCTGCGAGCTGGCCGTCGCCTCGTACTACGTGTGGGAGGCGTCGAACCTCACTTACCTCAGCAGCCTCTTCAACAGGCCAGTCCCCGAGGTGCAGCGCTACAACCCCGGCGTCGTCTCCGGCGGGGACGTCGTCGACGTCGGGACGCGGGTCAACGTGCCCTTCGCCTGCGACTGCCTGAACGGCGACTTCCTCGGCCACACCTTCACGTACGTGACACAGTCGGACGACACGTACGACGAGGTCGCGGCGTTCAAGTACTCCAACTTGACGACCGTGGGGCGGATGGTCCAGGTCAACGAGTATGAACCCACCCGGATACCGGACGGTGCGACGATCAACGTGACGGTGAGCTGCACGTGCGGGGACCGTCGCGTGTCCGAGAGCTACGGGGCGTTCACGACGTACCCGCTCCGGCCGGAGGACAACTTGTCGGGGTTGGCGGCGGAGTCGGGCCTGCCCACCCGGTTGCTGGAGCTGTACAACCCAGGTTCGAACTTTAGTGGAGGGACGGGGCTGGTGTTTGTGCCGGCTAAAGGTTGTACCTTTATCTGATCTTTTCAATTATGAAAGTATTCGTATTATTCATGGACTACGGTGAAATTTAATTCAATCAAGACAATCATCGGATGTCATTTCCCATAAAAACACTCGTGACAGTCGCTGTAGAAGTGATATTGTTCGATGGATGGAACAGTGAGTAATAACTGAGTGTGTATGCAAGGGAAGCGACCGAGAAAAGCAACACGGTTTAAGTCTCATGAATTCCTGATAAGCATTCTAATGGTGACATGCCCTTTGGTCTGCAACATTCCTCTTATATGTTGAATGAAACACATGGCCATCGACATATATAGTATATAAGCTGACTGAGAGAAGCTTGGGGCTTTTTGGGTTTGGCATTGGAAAAGCTCGCTGAACCCTTGAACATGGCTCTCAACAATTAGTCCTAGAAATGGTCACTGCTTTTTCTATGGAAGACTTTTAACATTTGTGACATGTAGCCTATGCCCAGTATATGATTCACCAAAATGAAAATGATGTCGGGAGGTGAAGAATGTTTGATTGCTGATGCCTATAGAACTCGAAGCAAGAAAAAGCTAAGAGATTATAGGATTCTCCTCTTTATTAAGGCTTTGGTTTTCTCATCCTCAGTCACTCATTAAGTTGTTCCTGACATTGCTTCGCATGAATGTTGCAGATCCAAGTGGGAACTATCCACTGTTGAAGTTAAGGTGAGTCATAGTGTCACAGAGTGTGAGAGAGTGAATTTAGAGCTTCATTGCGATGTTTCCTTACTTTCTCATGGATAATCTGAAGCTCCTGTTCTCTGTTTTGCAGACGAGGTTGTTGGTTCTTTTATAAGCTTGCTTCCCTTATTGTTCCCTCATCTCTAATTTCTTGAGGTCCAATATCGGGACAGGCCTTAATTTACCCTGCAATAACAATGGTCCAATTTTGATCAGGAATCCCCAGCAAAGCCATCTCAGGTATATCAATTGCAGGGGTAGCAGCAATTGCATTGGTCGCTTTGTGTCTCTTCACTGGTTTCTATCGAATGGAGAAGGTGATGGAGGCATTGGCTCTTTCGAAAGCATCTGATGAGAGCGATTTCGAACATGGAGAAGGTACTAATTCTGGCTCCAATTTGCTGTCACTTGAAACAGCAAACGATACTTTACTAAATAGATCATCTTAGTCTTGGTTTCTCATTTGTGAGCGTTGAATTTTGTTTGATCATTGACTATGCACGACATGGACATTCAGGTTCAGAAGAAAAAACTTCGGAATCGGAGCTTGATGCTGGTGCTTCGCATAAGCTCTCCGGTATCATGGTATACCGATCTGTAGAGTTCTATTATGAGGAGCTAGCCCAGGCTACAAATGGCTTTAGCGCAACTAATGTGATAGGGAGAGGTGGCTTTGGATCTGTCTACTATGCCGAACTGAGAGGCAAGGTTCGTAGCTCACTCCCTAATCATTATCACAAGCGGCAGAAACTTTGAAAAGCCTTTTAAAAAGCATAAAATCACTATTCAGCAAAAATAGCAGACTGGAAATTAAAGAACAGGCAAGTTGAGAGCAGCGAGAGACTGATCTTTAATGATAGCTGATGATGATAGCACTGATGTTAGACGTGAGAGTAAACAAGGATAGAACATTAAGTGAAACTTGTGCTTCTAGCTCTACTGAAGTGCCAGATAGGTTAAGCTCCTTCCTCTCTTCCTGGTTTTAGTTACACTTCTGGTTGCATCTGCTGAAGTTCCAATCCTTTTTGACAAGTTATACATCATGGTTTTCGTGAATAACCTACGAGACTTTACCATCACTTATTTTTTAATTCTTCTAGAGGGATATTTTTTAATTCTTCTAGAGGGATTTTGAATGTGACACTGATTGCCTGCCTTTCTTTGTCAAGAGAAAAGGCTGATTTTTTGAAGCTGAAATGCAGAAAACTGCTATCAAGAAGATGGATACGCATGCATCAAAGGAATTCCTCGCGGAATTGAAGGTTCTGACCCGTGTTCATCACTTGAACCTGGTAGGAGCTTTTCCTTCGATTGATCATTTCATGAACATGGTGCCTTGAAATTGGATGAACATGGTGCCTTGAAATTGGTCTCCCTGCCAAATGGGGGGGCTTTTGCACTCACTTTCTCCTTGAGTAATTCAACGATAAAAATAGCAACTTAGTCAATTACTATTCCATTTGAAGCGGATCTAAGGTCGATAAATGGGATTAATCTTTGAAACTCATGTACTGATTATCTGGTTGAGAGACTTCACTCTCATCGATGTATGTTCTGTTCTAGCTACTGGATGTGTGGACATTCAAATATAATATCCGACACGAACTTGACATCACCATATGAACATTAAGATATTTGCTTCAAGAGTTAATCGCCGGAGTCAGTGGATGGTAGTATAATTGCTTGAGCCCGTGATAAGGAACATGCAGAAAAAGCTCCTGGTCTGGTTGATTTTGAATGATGATGTTCCATGAAGAAGAATGTTTAGCGATTTCCAATAATACGCACTCAAAACATTTCACAGGTACGCTTAATAGGATACTGCATTGAAGGTTCCTTGTTCTTGGTCTACGAGTTCCTCGAAAATGGGAGCTTATGTCAACATTTGCGTGGCTCTGGTAAGACGATCCTCCAGACTCATTTGGATCGCACATCTTGTACTTTTCATTTTCTTCTTATAACCTTGTTCCCTTCAATAGAGAAGAAGCCATTGCCGTGGTCCGCTAGAATGAACATTGCCCTGGATTCTGCAAGAGGACTCGAGTATATCCATGAGAACACTGTCCCGGTCTACATACATAGAGACGTCAAATCGGCGAACATTCTGATAGACAGGGACTTTCGGGGGAAGGTATTGATAATGCTATGCTCCAAGTGGATTTGTAACTTGAAATTCTCTCTACCATTGAAGCATATCTATGCTTACAGGTTGCGGATTTCGGTTTATCGAAACTGACTGAGTACGGAAGTGCTTCACACAGTCGTCTTGTGGGTACCTTTGGATATATGTCGCCAGAGTAAGACATACTTTCAAGTTATTCATGTTCATCAGAAACATTCGCAATGCCAGATTCGCAAACACTGTTGCTAACTGAAATTTCTGTGATTCTGAGGTTGAAGTGGGTTTCACCGGCAATGCTTTTGTGCAGGTATGCTAAATATGGTGACGTCTCCCCCAAAGTAGATGTATATGCTTTTGGGGTTGTGCTCTATGAACTCATATCTGCTAAAGAAGCTGTTGTAAAGATGGATGGATCTACGAGTGAAGCAAAAGGACTTGTTGCTTTGGTTGGTCCTCTTTTCTTCACGCCCTCATTTCTCTCTTCTATTCTAGCTGGGGTAATGTCCTAACCATTCCAACCGCTTTTCTTGCACTGAACACAACTAATGTCTTGCAGTTTTGGGATGCTCTAAACCAGCCTAATCCAAAAGATAGCCTCTTTAAACTTGTTGACCCCAGGCTGGATCATGATTACCCACCAGACTTAGTTTATAAGGTACTTCAGTAGTGTTAGACGAGCCATTTTTTCCCAAAAGTTTAAGTCATCAGGAAATGAGCTGTTAACTAGTTCCTAAACAGTTCTTCAGCTGATTTTGTGGAATGGAGAAAGGTATTCCATGGAATTTGACATAGGCTTAAACTTAATTGGAGGACTCAACCATCTCAATAGAATGATTGTCCACATGCTCAAAAAGCTTTCTCAAGTGTTTGCATGGCAGATGGCCACCCTTGCTAAGGCATGCACCCAAGAAAATCCTCGACTTTGACCGACCATGAGGTCGGTAGTGGTGGCGCTGACGACGCTTTCTTCCACCGGAGATGATCGGGACATCGGTTCCTTCTGTGAAGCCCATTCTTCTATCAGTCTTATGTCAGGAAGATAGTAGCTAGAGAGGCATCTGAGGGGGAAAAAAAGGCATGCTGTGTGAACACGAGCCCCAACACTGTGTGCTGTTGGAATGGACTGTCCTCTGTGAACATTGTATCGAGCAGCAAAGACAAACTCCCTTTTCCTGGGTTTGTCTTTGTCTCCGGATCAAATGTAGCTCAAACTGGAAGTTTGAGTTGCAACTGTAGAGAAGCATATGCTATATTACTCAGATCAGGATTATAGACTATATTAAGTAGGATGACTTGGCCTGAAGAGATTAAAGATCAATAGTGTTTCCCTCTGTCAATAAGTGCTTATGCAGTAGAAAGGTAGCAGAATAAATGCTTGCTTTGCTTTATTCATCTTGGCATTTTAGCAGTCCTATTGTAAGCCTACTTTAATTGTCAGTCATCATGATTTACTTTGAGATACTGCAAATTTCTCTTGAAATAAGATTATTTCTTCGTGTTCTCTGTCAACATCGATGAATCTGACCAGAAATCAGTAAAAACAATATAAAACAGCCAAAACTTTTGGTTTCGGCTATTCTTTGTGAACTTTGTTCCACAAGTCACCGGTATTATGGACTTCCTATTGTGAAAACAATCGCATCACTTTTAATGTCAATCTTTATATATTGAAAATTATTTTAGATATTTTGCCTTAAAAAGTCAAAATGTGCAAGTCGCAAAGTTTACAAGATGTAGTAAGTCAGAAGTATCTCACTCTTTAAACAAACAAACAAAATGAGGAAAAGAGGGGGAAAAGAAGGAAGGACAATTTGAATAACCAGGAGAAGAAAACAGACAATTGACAGGAATCTAATGGTAAGTCAGCATAAGAGAAAATCATATTGATTTGAGATTAGAAGGCCTCAATTCTTGACTAAGGGTAGGGCCCAAGGCCGGAAGTGCGTTTGGGCGGGCCTAGGCAAGCATATCCTTTCTCGAACCCGGCTCCATCCATTTAGACCCGATTAGGTCCGCCTCGACTCAGTTTGTCTTATTAAGGAAATATAGGGCATGTTTGGTAACCTTTCTGTTTCGAGAAACAATTTTTGAATAGAAATAATTTTTCTATTTCTGTTCCCGAGAATAATTTCTTAGCATAAAAACGTGCTTTAATAACTGCAAAAAAATCCCTATTCCAAGAATAAAAATGCGTTTGGTAAACTTATATAATTTTGTTGTTTCTTTTTAATTTTTCAATATTTTTCAATATTTTTATTATATATATTTTTCTCTTTTCTTTTCTTTTTCTTCCTTTTTCCTTTTGGCCGCCGCCGCCTCGCCCATGGCCAGCGACCGGCCGAGGAGGGCCGATGACCTCGTCGACCCCCGGCAAGGCCCCTCCGACGAGGCCAAGCCTCGCCAAAGAAAAAAAAAAAAGAAGAAAAAGTAAGTGTTTCTCGAAATTGTTCTTGGGAATAAGTTTTTTCTACTTCTTATTTCTATTTCAAATCTGTTTTCTGGAATAAAAAAATAAATATTTTGTTCTCGGGAGTAAAAGTTTTATCAAATACTTTTCTATTTTGGGGAATAGAAACAAAAATAAACAAACAGGGCCATAATATTTTCTTGTATCATGATTGAGTCTTGACAAAGGACATTTAGGCTTGGTACAAGGGGAGGAGGCACCTAAGGTCTTTAGTCTTCCATCCAGGATAGAAGCAGTTTGTCTCTTATCATGTCAAGCGCAAAACAACGCAGCCCAAAAAGAAGCTGAAGCTAGGGATGAGCATAATTTGAGTGGGCTGATTTCCACCTTGGAATTAAGAATCGCTTACTAAGGACTAGTTTTGAAAAATTGAAATCGAAAACTGTCAGTTAATTCCTTGAATCCACCCGAGAACTAAACCGTCGATCAGTCCGATTCCCAAGTGAGTCTATGGAGCTAGTCCCATCAAGCTTCAATGCAATGTTTTACGACAAATCAAAGTAAAGCAAAAAAGCGGATTTATATGAGGCCGTGAAATAAAATGAGCACTCAGTTAATGAGTATTGAGCTTCATTTTCGGATTTTCATTTTTCTTAATTTTTTTGATAGGAAATTTTTCTTAAAATTTAAATATATATTTATACACTACCGGCTCGATCTGGGTGGGTAGGCGGACGATTTTACTACTAAAACGGAAATCGGATTAGTATTCACTAATTCCAATAAATTGAAATCAAGAACCACCGATATGGTCCATTTCAATTTCGGACCGAAGCTCAGGCCAGGGGCTTTATAATATGGAAGCAAAACCCACAACAGAAGATAAAAGAAAACGGCAAGGCTTTTTACCCGCCATCAACGACTGGATTGGTCTGCGTTATCTTGATCCCTTCCACCATCCCCTCCCTCCCCTCCTCCGCTTCCAACGCACTCCCTCAAGAAAAAATGAACACAGGCTCTCAATGTTTGCACAACCCGCTGCTGTCACGGCCTCCTCATCAGCCTCTTCCATTTCCCTTCTTTGCTCAGGGCCAGAGACCGTTCTTGCCCAGAAAACTGACCCCCGGAAGCACCGTCAAGAACGAATTCTTGGGTATTCACTTCGATGGTGCAAAAAGTAGAGGGAATGCTTGTGGTAGAGCAAGAATCAGGAGTCGGGTAGGCGGTGAATTGGCTGAGGTTCAAGAGCAGGAGCGGAAGCAAGAGCCTTCGGTGAAAAGAGCGTACCCTTTTCATGAGATTGAGCCCAAGTGGCAAGAATACTGGGAAAAGAACAAAACTTTCAGAACCCCAGATGAAATTGACACGTCCAGGCCCAAGTTCTATGTCCTCGACATGTTCCCTTATCCCAGGTCTCTCTCTCTCCCTCCCTCTCTCTCTAGTTTCTTGTCGTCGTCGTCAGTGAGTGATTGCGATGGGAAAGTTGCTAACGTCACTAGACCAATGATGGGAATTGGGAAGCATAGTTCAGTTGAGTGTCTTGAGCAACTGGGTTGGTTGTGATCGGTCCAATAATTTTAGGTTTATCCATTGGGACTGAATTCATTTTTTTGTTTGGTTTTCATGTTGTGTTCTTGGAAGTTAGATTTTTTTACTTTTATTAATGGGTTGTTTTCGATTCAGTGGAGCGGGATTACACGTTGGGCATCCCCTGGGATATACTGCCACTGATATTCTGGCTAGATTCAAGAGAATGCAAGGCTTCAATGTTTTGCACCCAATGGGATGGGATGCGTTTGGATTGCCTGCCGAGCAGTACGCAATTGAGGTTTTCTTTTCAATTTTGGTTTGGTGGTTACATGCATTTTTGAAAAATTCTGCTGTGGTTATGTAGTGGTTTGTAACAGGACTTCTTTTTTGTGTTTGGCAGACCGGAACCCACCCGAAAATCACAACTTTGAGGAACATTAACCGATTTCGCATTCAGGTGACCTACCTTCCTGGTTTAGTGTAGGGCATCATCATAAAGCTGCGTTAGCTTGGTCTTGATGTGTTTGGGAAAGAATCTGGTGTCTAGACGTGCCATTGAAATTTTCTTTTTGACCTCTTTTCTCTTGTGAAGACACTTTGTTTTGGCTTCTTTGTGAGATGTACTAGAAAACTGCAAAGAGGGGTTTGATCATCTGAGAGGTGTGTTAGCTACTTGATTTCATAGCTTAGAAAGTGGATTGGTTATTTTTAGGGTACTATTTGCGGTAATCACAAAAGCTACAATAGTCTTGATCAATCTGAAAGGATATCCGAGAAGGACTCAACAAAGTAAAATCTTTTTATGAGGTTCTCATGGAGGATCCATCAATGAAAGTAAGAGCATTAGCAGAAGCTTCTTCATATGTATTCTCTGTTTACTTCTGAAGCAGGGAAATTTTTGTGGCTACTACTTTATTGTTTCATCATTGAAACTGTTTAAAGCAGTTTCTAAGCTTCTAGTATATTGCGGGCTATGGTCTTACATTCGAGCACTTGCACTGTTATTGCAGCTTAAATCGCTAGGTTTCTCCTATGATTGGGATCGTGAAATTTCCACAGTAGAACCAGAATATTACAAGTGGACCCAATGGATTTTTCTTCAGCTTTTCAAGAGAGGATTGGCATATCAGGTACTTAAAACCACTTGCTTCTGTCTGAATACTCCATATTTGTTTAAAATGTTCATTGTCTGGGTGTTTACTTGTTCAGGCTGAAGTGCCAGTAAATTGGTGCCCTGCTCTTGGTACTGTATTGGCTAATGAGGAGGTGATAGATGGTGTGAGCGAGCGTGGTGGCCATCCAGTTATAAGAAAGGTAAGCAATGATATACGGAGATTTAGGAAACAATAAGACCTTTTTTAGCTTGGTTACAATCTTGATTTCATCATTTTGAATGGTTTTATAATTTTACAGTGTCATTGTTTATTACAAGCAGCCAATGCGGCAATGGATGCTCAAGATTACTGAATATGCTGACCGTCTTCTTGAAGATCTAGATGACCTTGAATGGCCTGAAAGCATCAAAGAAATGCAAAGAAATTGGATAGGGAGATCAGAAGGTGCTGAGTTAAAGTTCCGTGTTGTGGATGGTGATAAAATGGAAAGAAATCTAGAGCTGACTGTTTTCACTACCAGGCCTGACACAATCTTTGGAGTAACGTAAAACTTCTTCTTCCTCATATTAGCTGTACAGGAACCCTTCCATACTGAATTTGGTTGGGTTATGGCATGCATTCATCCGTGCCTTTTTCTTGCAGGTACTTAGTTGTTGCACCTGAGCATCCCCTGTTGTCAGCATTTGTCTCTGATGCCCAACGTGGTGATGTAGGCTCATCGTCTTATTTTGAATTCATATATTTTTTTTTTCTTTTTAACTGTAAGCAGAATTATAACTTTGTATTTTGCTGGAATAGGTGGAGGAATACAAGGACATAGCATCGAGAAAGAGTGACCTCGAGAGAACTGAGCTTCAGAAGGAAAAAACTGGTGTCTTTAGTGGTAGCTTCGCAGTAAACGCAGCTAATGGAGAAGCAATTCCTATATGGGTTGCAGATTATGTATTAGGGAGGTGTGTATCACTAGTCGATTGTTTAATTTCACCTCTTTGTAAGATTTAGAGGATGTCTCATTACCAACGTTTAATCTTGGAAGCATTTTTCTTGAACGTGGTCTCTATGACTTTTAGTCCCTGATATTTCTTGTCAACGTGTTTGCTTGTGTTTTCAACTTGGTTCTCTTTCCAGAGAGCACGTCATACAGTATGTGCATCACCTATACTTTCTGCTCCTGGCAGTTATGGTACCGGAGCAATAATGGCTGTGCCAGCACATGATATACGGGATCACGAGTTTGCTCTAAAGTATGACCTCCCCATTCGTTGGGTTGTGACTCCTGATGGCGAAAGCAGCCCTGATTCCAAGGTGGCTTACTCAGGTGAAGGGATAATTATTAATTCCTCAGACTCCACATCTGGGCTTGACATCGATGGCTTGCTGAGCGGCGAAGCTGCTTCCAGAGTCACTGAATGGGCTGAGAAGACTAGCAATGGGAAGAAGAAGGTGCAGTGTTATCTTTATTTAATACATTTTCCATGTGATTGGAAGGGTTGGGCTGGGGGTGGTTCAAATTGACCGTGAAAGATTGCAATACCTGTATTTGCTTAAAATTGTAATTTTGCAGGTGAACTACAAGTTGCGGGATTGGCTTTTTGCTAGGCAACGATACTGGGGGGAACCTATACCTATCATTTTCTTTGATGAAACTGGTGAGAGTGTCCCACTCAGCGAAACAGACCTGCCTCTTTTGCTTCCTGAGTTAGACGACTTTACACCCACGGGGACGGGCGAACCACCATTGTCAAAGGCAGAGGCATGGGTATGTTTTCTGTCACCAGGTCAATTTTATTTCACCTGTGAAACATTTTTTTTTCCAGCTTATACCACTAGGATACTGCTGATTTAGTTTCTCGTTAGGTTCGAACCATGGATCAATCATCTGGAAAAATTGGTAGAAGAGAAACAAGCACCATGCCGCAATGGGCTGGTTCTTGCTGGTAATTATTTTGGTGTGGTCTACAGCAACTTTTTGTACTTGTAAAGTGGAGGTATCAAATGGTCTTGTAAAAGTTTTGGGATTTGACTTTGTGCATTTCCTTCTTCAACCAGGTATTATCTGAGATTTATGGATCCCAAAAATTCCAAAGAATTAGTCTCTAAGGAGAAAGAAATGTAAGATCAACCTCTACACTTCATATTCCACCAGTTTAATATTCTTTGATTGGTCTAATGCAGAGATCGTGCATCTTATATGTTTGCCTCTCCACGTTAACTTTCATGTTACCTTCTTGTCTCAGGTACTGGGGCCCAGTTGATGTGTATGTTGGTGGTGCTGAACATGCTGTACTCCATTTACTTTATGCCAGGTTCTGGCACAAGGTTTGTTTGGACTTCTCTTGCCTTTGTCTCTGGCGAGGTTGTCTAATGCTAACTAGCTAACTAACGAAAGAAACGATGGGTGAGAAACAGGATTATACTTAAAAACACGTGCTTATGTGGTTAAGCCCTTTAATAATCCAAACTACCTTGACCAAAGCATCATATCATAATTTTCAATAGTTTTTTTTCGTTGGAAGTGGTTCTTAGGGCAGTCTTGGGCTTGTACAGAGCATAAGAGGGACGTTTAGAGTCAAACTAATTATTAGCCTAGATCTACATGGGTCCGCTCTCTTGGGTAGTTATGCTGGTTAAAGTTGGTATGGAAGGGCTTTAAGGTTTTGGAACATGTGCAATGTTATTAGGCAGAATGTGGCTGCCTGTGGTGTTAAGCCAATATTATTTACTTCAGTCTCATACTTATCTGCTGGATATGTTTCAGGTTCTGTATGACATTGGTATTGTTTCCACGAAAGAGCCTTTCAAGTGTGTTATAAACCAGGGAATCATTCTTGGGGAGGTCAGTAATAACTGTTTGTCCATATTTTCTTCCATCAGTGAATGCTCTTCTAAATGGTGTGTGTGGCAGGTCCAATATACAGCATACAAAGATGCTGATGGAAATTATGTATCTGCAGAAGCTGCAGATTCATTGGGCGAATATACTCAAGAAGTAGTCCCTGAAGAAAAAGTAAGTCACTTTCATGCATCAGCTTTGGCATTTCAGGTAGAAATGACGACATTATCTTGTGCATTAAGCAATACCACCTTCTTTGCTTAGGTCACAAAATCTGGGGAATTTTTCGTGCTGAAGGACAATCCTCATGTTCGTCTAACAGCACGTGCTTACAAAATGAGTAAGAGCAGGGGAAATGTCGTCAATCCTGATGATGTTGTTTTTGAGTATGGTGCGGACTCTCTTCGCTTGTACGAGATGTTCATGGGACCATTTAGGTATACCTTCAGTTTTCTGTTTCCCCCCTAGATCACATTATCTAAACTCTTGCTATCATTATGAGGCATTCTCAAGTTTCCAATGTTTCCTTTGGCTTCCAGAGATTCAAAAACTTGGAGCACAAGTGGAATTGAGGGTGTTCATCGGTTTCTGGCGAGAACGTGGAGGCTGCTTATTGGTTCACCATCACCTAGTGGTACATTCAAGGGGGGAACGGTGGCAACAGATGTAGAACCAAGTCTAGAACAGCTTCGTTCTCTTCATAAATGTATTGCTAAGGTCTTACTTCTGTTGCATCATCTGTCATTTCTTTAGAATGCCCTGTTGGTTTCTAGTTTGTTAGCTAAGTTCTTGCCATTTTACACGCGTACTTTGTTTTTGAATGACAAATGAAATACTAGAAGTGGTTAAATTTCTTTATGAGGACCTGTGGGAATTTGACGACAGCATGGACATGTAAATGATGACACAGTATAAGATTGATGGAGCTGTCAATTTAAGTTCTCTACCATTTACAGGTGACAGAAGAAATAGAAGGGACAAGGTTCAACACTGGAATTTCTGCAATGATGGAGTTCATTAATGCTGCGTATAAGGTAGCTTTTCTTCTGTTGAATGAAATGCCCCTAGTACCTTATCGATGTTGGTTTATTTACTTATTCCTTTTTCCCAGCTGTGTCTAGTACAGCATTATTTTTTGTGAGATCAGTGCTCTATCTTCTTTCCTTCTCTTTCATTCAGTGGGAAAAACTGCCAAAGTCAGTCGCAGAAGCATTTGTTTTGTTGCTTGCTCCATATGCTCCTCATATGGCAGAGGAGCTTTGGTCCCGCCTAGGGCATTCACATTCATTGGCTTGTGAAACTTTTCCAAAGGTATGTATTATATTTATTTGCGTGGCTCTTTCTTCTCCTCCGTTTCTGTGATTGCTTGATGCTCCGCCCCTCTACAGAGTGAGAGCCCTCCCCTCACGAGTCACCATTCATTCCCTAGTTCTGGTTTTGAATGGCAGGCTAATCCTGATTACTTGAAGGAGTCAACTATAACGCTACCGGTTCAGATCAACGGCAAGACGAGGGGTACTATCCAGGTCGAAGAAGGGTGCTCTGAGGAGGATGCTTTCAGATTAGCTTCGAAAGATGAGAAACTTTCCAAGTATCTGGATGGAAAATCCATCAAGAAGAGGATCTTTGTCCCTGGCAAGATCCTAAATGTCATCTTGGACCGCCAAAATGTTAAGGTCGGAGCTCAATAGTCACTTTGACTGTGCATTGTGGAGTCGGTCCTTGGTTACCTCGCGCCAGTAGATGTAAATGCCAAGGTGTGTCTAGCACTTAGAATTTAACTATTTGCCAGTCACGAGAGAGTCATGTTTCCCTTAAAGAGACTCCAGTTTTATCTTGTAATCTTTTGTTCTGCTGATCCAAACCCACCTCAACATTCCAGATTCTTTCGTAAAACCGGAAGATGAAGAAGAAGATATGGACCAGGTGAGATCTGCCAGGTCGCCGACATATATTACCTCGCAGAGTGGTTCCTATGCCATTACTTCATCAACCAAAAAGGAGGCATTGCATTGTGTGGTGGTAGGGGTTTAACTTGGGAATGCAAACACGTTAGCCGTGAGTCTTGATTCCAACGTTTAGATCCCGAAAGTGGGGATGCACTCCTTGGAGATGAGAAGTAAGACTTTTGTGGGTTTGGTGAAGCAAAGATCGTTGTCTCCTGTATCGTATCCTTCAGTCTGTGAGATGCTACCATACGGCGGTTGTGATGTATCGAGTGTATATTCTACTGAGAAACAGTTTGTATAAGTTGCTTAGCTTTGCTTATCCAGCAGAATTCCCTCCTTCACCCTTTTGTATGAGGTGCTGTTTCAATGTCACTTCATCATCATCTGACTCATCAGTTTTTGTGTGGTAACCGTGTTGTCTACAGGAATGCAGATTGGGGTCACTGGGAACCCAAGCTGTTGACCTTGCAAAAGGGTCTTGTCCTGAGCAATTAGGTGTGGAGAGAGAGAGAGAGAGAGAGAGAGAGAGAGAGAGAGGAGATAGTCAAAGATTTCATCTCCAAGAAAAGCCAAAATCAACAAACAAGCAGAGCAGCTTGACCCCTCACCAGACACGCTTTGCCTTGCTGACATTGATGCCTTTCCCACCCTCTTGTTCAAAACACCCCATGTTCGGGTCTCACCTACTTGTTGGCACGTCCCTGGACCATGCCTGGACGGTGCTGTTTAACCATTACTCTACCCTCGAACAAGCAAAAGAGAGAGGGTGACATTATGCAGAAAGTAGTCTTATAAAAAATGAGTCATAAATTTATTTTTTAACAAATATTTGATGGACTAAATTGTTATTCGTGCAGGTTATATTAGCAAATGGATTTAAATAAATAGGTCATAAATGAGCTGTGAATGAGTTATGAATAGATGTGAATGAGTTATGAATGAACATAAAATTTACTTAGATCTACTTGACATGACTTTCTTGATCTCGCGCCCACTCATCTTACATTTTTACTTCAGTTTGGCTACAGATTTTTGTAAATTGATTCAATGTGACATGTTTTAACAATATAGGGTCGGGTTGGATATAATTTACTAGATTTGCATTTCATGAAAAATATGTTAAAATTGACTAAATATATCTATTTGGGTCGAATCATATTCAAATTGATCTCGATTCATCCATTTGACAAATTTATCATAAAAAAAATGACAAGCTTATGTAGAGGAGCATGCCCATTTCAAAAGCCTACATGATGTGTTTTCCGTTACTAATTAAAAGATATACAAACGTCATGATACGTGAGAAGTTGACAATTAGAAGATCTTACCAAGACGTCTCGTTTTTAATTATTTGATTTATGATGTGGTATAAAGAATTCGAATCCTCCCCTCCTTACCATTCTCTTCTTTTTTCTTTTTCCTAATTTTTATCAGGTAGAGAGAGAGAGAGAGAGAGAGAGAACTTGAATATTAAAACAGAGACAGAGATTTTTTAAAAAAAAAAATTAAAATAGGAGGCTTGGGCTTTGGCGTCAGCTAATGAATGTGAACTGAAACGAAACCGAAACGGCGAAACCCCATAATCAACGGCGTCGTTTCGGGTCGCCCCGCGTCGTCTTCCTCCCCGCTTGAAAACACGTCCTCTGCACGTCGCTTTTCGCCCCGACGAAGACGACGACGACGACGAAGAGCCCGACCAAACTTCAAGCTTTCTCTCTCTTCCCCTCTCTCTCTCTCTCTCTCTACACGCCTGCAAGCTTCGAATCCTTCATCATCTCTCTCCAAATGATCTCCTTCCTCCTCCATCTCTCCGCAATCAAATGTAAGTCTCTCTCTCTCTCTGTATGCTGCTCTGCTCGGTGGTGGGGATTCATGGCGTTCTCTGCTTGTTGGCAGGAAGGAGGAGGACGATGAAGAAGTCGGCGCAAGTGGTGGCGGCCCGGCACGTGCTGTGGCTCGGCTGGAAGCTGGTCATCCTCCTCTCCCTCTCCCTCTGCCTCCTCGGCCTCTTCCGCCTCCACTCCCCTCCTAACTTCTCCTCCTCGACGTATCCGCATCTCGACGTCCGCCGCCGCGCGGGATCGCGCTTCGCCGGCACCCCCAAGCTCGCCTTCCTCTTCCTCGCCCGCCGCAACCTCCCGCTCGATTTCCTCTGGGGCAGCTTCTTCGAGGTACCGGACGTGATCTCTTGAGGTTTCTCGCGATCCCTTTATCCGCGCTGTGTTGGGGAACCGACGGTTTTTTTTTTTTTTTGGGGTGTGTGTTTTCTGCTGCAGAATGCGGACGCGGCGAATTTCTCGATATACATCCACTCGGAGCCGGGGTTCGTGTTCGACGCGACGACGACGAGGTCGCGCTTCTTCTATGGTCGCCAGCTGAGGAATAGCATTCAGGTGATTCCTGGAATTCACAGAGGAAATGCGTGATTTTTCAGTTCTTTTCTTTTTTGGGTTCTCTTCATTTTTCAGTTTTTCTCTCGGACATGACGATTTTCGGCTCGAAGTTTGTCTTCCCTGAGTTTGAATCTGTAGTTCGGCTGATGGGTTTTTCGTTGTCTCCCAAAAGTTGTTATTTTTAGCTCTCCATGTAGTTGCTGGAGACGAGAAGGATGGAACAAAATACAATGGGTTGTCTGCAGCTTCGATGAAACTATCTTCACTAGACTTGATGTTTCTTTATATCCTTTTGTTCCGATATTTTGGTCGAAATTAGTTAGGTTGAGTGATGCCTTTTCTTTTGATGGTTTTGGCCGCTAGGTGGATCTACAATAGGTCTATCATTGAACCCTAACATGCCTTTTTCCTCCTTTGTTGCCGGTGGTGACTCATCCGTCATGATAAGTTGAATCTATTTGAACGTCGTATGATTTAACAGGTGGGGTGGGGAGAGTCGAGTATGATTGAAGCGGAGAGATTGTTGTTTGCTGCAGCACTTGAGGATCCGGCAAATCAAAGATTTGTTCTCCTTTCCGATAGGTTGGTGTCCTTTGTACTCGAATAAATCGATTTTTATGTCATGCATATGCAAGCTAAGTGTTTTTTCTGCATTAAGGACGAGTAACTCTGATTTTGATCCTTCTCCTTTTGGGTGAGCAAACAATCATTTTCTTAAACCAGCAGCATTTAGCAGTATGCTGTCTCTGCTACAAGCAACACAGTTATTAAATAAATACTTATTCAATGAAGAGCTCAAATTATTTCCATCGTTCCATTTTCTTCTGAAGATAAGTAACTCTTCTTCTATGTTTCTAATAAGCATCTAATTTTAAACGAGTTGAATTTCCAGAAGGCATCCTTCTATATAAATTTCCACATACCATACATGAGTTTCAATCCAAACCATTCTAGCTGCTGCTTATTTATGGTTTGCTTCTTTGATGTAATTTTGAATTTGATCCGTTTCAATATGATCAGAGAGTTTTAACTTTCAGTTTGTTATCCATTTGCACTAAAATGTGGGCGTAAGATTGTCATTGCTACATATTAATTGGTCTCTCTCTTTTCCATATAGAAAGACATATGCTTAGTGTTGATCTATACAAGTGCATTTCCTGGCTTGAACTAGTTCTTCAAAGTTGTTATGAAGTCAAATAAGATTTTTTTTTTTTTTTTTTTTTTTTTTTTTTGTAAAGGAAGTCACATAAGATTTTTTTCGTCCATTTTTCGCAAAACTTGATTATATATGAAGTTTCTCTTTTCCTGGTGCTGCAGTTGTGTTCCTTTGTACAACTTCAGCTACATATACAGCTATCTAATGGCTTCTTCGAGGAGTTTTGTGGACAGGTAGATGGAGGCCTTTGGTAGTTGAGGTGCTTAGCATTGTTTCTGTGTATAGTGATTTCATGCTTCGATTGATACATTGCATCCATAAATTGATGCATTTCCTTACAATTTGTAGCTTTCTTGATGCAAAGGAAGGCCGGTACAACCCTCAAATGTTTCCACTTATTCCAAAAGAGAGATGGCGAAAAGGGTCACAGGTTTTTTGTTTTATTCTTTTGTCTTCCATCCTCAAAAGATGTATCGACTGATATTTCAATGAGCGTTTGTTGTGGCTATTGCATGCCCCAGATAAATTAGACTCGCCTCTGTTCACATCTATTGTGAAAGTTCTTGTTATCTGTAATATGGAAACATAGATAAGTAAATGTGGCTTCCATCTACATGCTTGAGCTTTTATTGGTGTATGGTTTTTCTTTGAAACCTACATGATGGAGCTCTTGTTGTGTTGATGTTTCCTTTAGATTTATCAAGTTATACAGAGCGATCATTATATTTCGTATTTCCAGGCCACCTGGTTCACCCTTTCTTTGCTCTGTGAATTGCACCTCAATTTCCCATGTTCCATTTCTGTCCTTTTTTTTTTGGTGTGTGTGGATTTTGATAATGATGCATCTATTGGGCTGATATTTAGTGCTGATGGAGACCAGCATTTTTCTGTGGCCTTTGTTGTATTGATGTTCTTATTGGTACCACATTTGCAGTGGATCGCCTTAGTTCGTAAGCATGCAGAAGTGGTTGTAGATGATGAGATTGTTTATCCAGCATTCAAGAAGTTTTGTAAGGTAGATGATGCCATATGTTATGTGTTTACACTCATTCTTATAAAGTTTTCTGCTTCTCACTCAATTTACTGCTGCTTGCCTACCAGCGACGACCACCTGTAGATGCCAGTAAAGGAAAGCTGAACACTGTGAGTGACTTTTGACCCCTCATAGAGATATATCAATAACCGTACTTTCTGACATGTTATGATGTTATGTGAAATTTTCAATCTTTTGATTGCTTGGTTTGTTATTGAGATCACTCCCTGCTCCCAACCCGTGCCATGTTGACAACTGGATGATATAAATTTTTCCCAGCTGTCACACTGACTAAATGCTAAAGGTTTGCATGATCAACCAACTGCAGTGGTGTTCTTCTCATAATCATCAGTATTCTTTAAGACACAGGAGTGTTGCTGCTTTCATAGTTTGGAGGCTTAACTTCTCTCTGCATGTTTTCTATTGCCCTTTTGAAACTGGGACTTTTGCTCTGTAGGCTTAACTCTTCTCAAGTTTCACTTTTTTGAGAATTCCAAGTATGGGAATTATGAATTCATATGACATGTGTTTGAAGCCTAGAGTTCTGAAGCTGTGCCCGCTGGTAGTTGTCTGGATTGCTTTTTCTGTGCATAGCCAGCTTCAATTTAACCTTAGGGTCATACTCTAAATGCCAAATTACGTATCATAGGAAATGATGAAATGTTTCAAATTATCAATCTACAAACCAGTGTGAGCTCTTAAAGGAACTAGCAATTCTCATGCAACAAATCCCGCAGGTTGCTATCGATTGGATACTTCGTATTGCACGCTGTCTAATAGCATATTGCTGGAGATGTTCGAAAATTTTCAATGTTTGAAGGATCTAAATATGGCTAATTAAGTGATTTCGATGTTTCATTGGACCGAATAACGTTGATGCATGATGCTTACAATTGCTTCTAAAAGGGATCTGCTAGTTATTCTAATATGAGATCTATGACCAACTGCAGAAACTTCAGAAGCAGCACAATTGTATTCCAGATGAGCATTATGTCCAGACGTTACTTTCTGTAAGAAATATATTCTTCATTACTCACCCGCCTTCTTTCATGTTTACATCCCATAATGCTACATTGGTCATTTTAAGCATCTTATACCTGACTGACCTCTACTTCAATCATTGCTAGTAGATGCTGCTTGATTTTTTAAAGCTCACATTGCAAGCACCTTTTTACTGGACTCTGATATCACGTGGCTTATAAGTCTTTTACTGTGTATGTTCTGCTAGTTGAATGAGCTTGACACTGAACTTGAACGAAGAACAGTAACGTATACCTCATGGAACCAGTCGGCTACAAAGATGGATACTAAAGGTTGGCATCCTGTTACATTTGATTATGCAAATGCCAGTCCGCGACAAATCCAGGGAATAAAGGTCAGTCCTGAGCACGTTTCCCTTTAATTTTTCATCCTCTGAAAATGAAGGCGCTTTCTCTAAGATTAAGTTGATGACAGGCTGAGAAAATTGTGTCTCTCTTTGTTCTAAAGCAAATCTGGCTTAGTGCTTTAGTTGCCAATCTTTGATGCTTAAACTTTTTGTTTATTTCCTTGATCGACTTCCCTGAGCAGAAGTGGTAGTTTTTCGCTAAGCAAATAACAAAGTGATAAATTTGTTATCTTCATAGGCTGCTGCTAAATTTGATGGCTACATAGGTATTTGGGTAACTAATTCTAAAGAATAAAGACAACCTTCCTTGAACTGACCAATCTCTTTGTTTAACTTCTCAACCCTATTAGTCCTTGCATTTAAAACTGCTTATGGTACTTATTCACGCTCTTCCACTTAATTTCCCCTTTGTTCATTTATATCCCTTTTCCTAATCCATTGCTTTTATCATCAATTTTGCAGAAAATCAATCATGTGTATTATGAGACAGAGTTTCGGACAGAGTGGTGCCGCGCAAATTCGTCATCTGTTCCCTGCTTTTTGTTTGCGAGGAAGTTCTCCCGAGGAGCAGCCATGCGCCTTTTGAGTGAGGGGGTGGTCGGTCGCTTCGATGCTTCCTCATTGTTAGATTCGACTCCTTGATTGGCTACACTACTAGTTATTTCTGAAGGCTCTGGGTGACCTAACAAGTAACAACTGACCAGCTTCAAGACAATTTGGAGGGGAAGTGGAGCACCCTGCTAAAAGTTATGCAGATAAGCCTATAGGTAATATAGTCAGACGATAGCATTACATTATTAACCACCAAAATTTTGCGACAGCAGCTTTGAGAAAATGACTTGAGAATTACGAAATTTGAGTTCACACGCTCGTGCGCACCTTTCTTATTGTTATATTTCCCCCCCTGAATTCATCATGCGAGTTTTCAACCGCGTCTCTTGGTTCTCCAAGTGATCTCAATTATGTACTATACTTTCTCAGGGGTGGTACTAGTACAATTTAGGCCGTCATTGAATTTTATGAAAAGTATGGCCTACGGTATTCTGACCTTTCTATGAATGTAGTCTATGATAATTTCCATTTTATATAGTGGAATGGTATCATTAATTCTTTCAATCAAGCTATGTGCTTCCACACAGGTTCAGATTACATTATGACTAGGTTGTTTTGGCAGTTGCAGTTGCTGACAAGAATGTCTAATTTCACAGCACTAGTAATGGCTGAGGCAGCCAGCTACTAAATGAGGTAGGCACATTTTAAGCGAGGCCCTCGGTGGCCTTAGTTGTGAGGAGCAATCGCATGTGATTTCATTTATAGCCTCTTGATTTAATTCCATCACACCAATAATATTTAAGAAACACCGTCCAGTATTCACAACATATGACCAATCTGTGATAAATATGCTTCATGGACTGTGATAAGGCAAAAGGAAATGCTTAAATTCTGTGTGCACTTAGTTCACCCTATTGCATTGCTTCCGCACTTCGCCCTTCGTCTTGCTGAGGGTGTTGGCTGAAGAGAGCTTGACGAATGCAGAAGAGAATGCGCGAAAGAAGTAGTCCCGATCGATGGCGAATTGCTTGACGATGTCAGAAGTGCGAGGATCTCTTGAGATGCTTGAGTCGATGAAAAACAAGCCCTTGCCCAACAATATGTCCCTGTAGTACTGGTTATCGAAAATTGTTGGGGTTATGTCGTTGGGCATGGCTGTGAGATTCGTTAGGGGATTTGGAGTTGGGCATTGTAGTCTGAGCCGAGCTTCGAACACTGGGTTCATTAGATCGTCGGGTTTTGGGTTGTACAATCTGTCGATGATGTTCACGCAGTGTCCGGCGCCTAGTGTATGTGCACCTGCAAAGAGCGGTTCACACGGTAGTGTCCGTACTTGTTAGTATGGATCGGCCCTAGTCTTGCGGGATTCATTCTAAATGGTTATAGCAGCTCAAATTCATGCTACAAAACAAAAAGGGTCGGTCGATCTTCAATGTGCAAAATATTATCTACATACAATCGCTATGCGAGTTCTACTTCTATGAACAAATATGTTGCAAAACAGGTAAGATGATATCACATTAGCTAATGCAAAAACCTTACTCTGATGCTGGACTAGCCGTGATCGCCAGAATCTCCTTTTGAAGAGTCTATCAGGCTTAGTTTATTCACATATAGATGCATTAATGCCACTGATTAGGACAAGTTCTGCCGATGTGTTTAGTTGATCAATATCGAGATTAATGATACGTGATTCTTACCCAAGATCGCGACTGATTCCTCGAGATTCAGCCCTTTCGCCATGAACATATGAAGGAACGCATCGACAGAAATACTTGGAGAAGGGAGATGAGCATCGGCTTGCTGGTAATTACTAGCTCTCGAGTCTTTCCTTCCAAGAGGAATGGCAATGTGTGGTCCTCCACTCAGAGCCACCGATTCTCTTGCAGCTAGCGCAATTATGTCTGCACAAGATACCTGGCCCGGGCATTCGGCTTCCAATGCCGACTTGACATGCTCGATCACCTCGAGTTTCCTGATGCCGAAGTTCCTCGATGATTTCATCTCTGACTTCAAGCCAATCGGGTCGAGAAGTATCGACGCGTCGCATCCCTCAAAAGATGAGGAGCATTGTTATCGTGTAGTTATTGAAGAAAGGAACAAGCTCGAGATATTATCAACTAAACGAAGAATGACGAACTCTCAGTATGAAAAAAAAAAAAAAAAAAAAAAAAAAAAAAAAAAAAAACTCTCAATATGCAGCACCAACTTGAAAAACATGTACTCAAAGGTGTTCTACAATAATGTTTAACATTCCAAGAAATGGGAGTTGTAAAAAAGGGAAGTATTCCATTGAGAACCGAATGCTAGAACTGTGGAATATGTTAGCTATGATAAGTAAATCTCTTTGTATGTTCTGAGATCAATGTAGGTAGGGAGTGCAGTCTAACTTTCATGCATTTATGTACATCTCTCTCCCTCTCTCCCTCCCTCTCTCTCTCTCTCTCTTAGAGGATACACAGACACAACATAACACCATGCATGATTGAGGAAATGATGGAGCGGTTATGTGTATGAAGTGATGATTACCTGAACTTGGCAGTCGTGAAACATGAGTCTGAGGAAGGCAGCGGGTGCAGTTGCATCCAAGAGAGCAAAGCTCAGCATCTCCCTCCTGACAATGTCTTCAGCATTTGGACATGTTGTCTTGTAGTAATCATAAGCCAGCTGACCATCACTCACCCCAACCCACACAGCCATCAATAATGCTGCCATTCCTATGCACTGAGCCCTCCTCATCTCTCTCTCTCTCTCTCTCTCCCTCTCTCTGTGCAACCTAAGAGTTGTGTAGGGAAATGAGGGTCAATTACGGCTGCTAGAAATAAGTGAAGATGAATATTTATAAGGAGGGAGAGAGGGATCACATGAGTGGGCTTGACAAAGGACAAGTGAGAGGGAAAGAGTTGGCAGTGGAGCAAGAAATCTTATCGCCTGGTCCCATACTTGTCACCCCAACTAGAGACGTGGAAAGACCACATTATCATAAAAATTCAGCTTCATCAAGGAAGCAACCGTGTCTGCTCTATGCCAACTTCCGTGGCTCTAAGCAGCCTGATAGCAACAGGTTGATAGAAGAAAACCCATGCTTGATGGGAGCCACGGTTCTTGATCGCCGTCATCCTGATCTTCTGCTGCATTAGCCTCATCCTCGGCAGAATTCACGGTTTGGGACAGTTTCTGTGGTTGAGAGCATGTGGGGTCCGAAGGAGTAAATGCATTCCCATGGTGTTCGTTTACCATCACCGGGCACGCGGCACAATAATTTCGCGACCGATCGCCATATCGTTCAACTCCAATGGGCAGAAGTTGCCATTGTCTCGCTGTGATCTCTACCCTGCGCACCTGCTTTAAGCTGCCGAGCATGCTTCAAATCCTCCCCATCAATGCTTCTATCACGCTCGAAACTTTTGTTTTGCTTCAAATTGGATTCATACTTTCGTGTTCGAATATCTTGATGCACCATATTTGCTTCCTCAATCGTTAATTTTCACACTTCAATCTTAGATCTTATCTCTTCCTACGGTGAGGGCGACTATTAGAAGGATCAAATGTGTCTGCAACAAATGATTTTAGGAACTGTTGTCAATGGTCTCGTAAAATTTCAAAGAAAGTTAGGGAGAAACATCATTTTACCAAGTGGTGGTGCATGTGAATAGCCAAGTCATGCGCCGTATAGACTGTTTACTACTCTAATTCATTTAGAATCATCTCGCTAGAATTGTTCCTTGTAAAAGGGAAAATTCTTACTAGACTTGTGTTTTTCTTGTTCAAGTTGCTTTTGCAATTGTTGGCACATGATACCTATATCGCAAGTTAAGCCTATTGAGATTATGCACAAATTCACGTCTAGCTACTAATCTTCAACTCTTGCCTAAAGTCAATATTTAATGCCCTCGAACTACCCACGATTCGCATAAGCAGAGTGACCTAAAGAACAAGTTACATGATAGGGAAATTGGACCTAACACCATGCCATTGGTTGGTACAAATGGTGCTCTGAATCATCTTGTTGAGTATTAAAAGCACTTTAGAAAAGGTTTAATGCTTATTTCCTCGTTGAGGACCTTTCGTGATCATCCAAGCTAAACCCGAGTAAGTAAAAGCTCGTTTGCCCTACGTCCAGGAAATTCAGCATCTCCGACTTTAATTTTGTCTAAATGTTTCGCACGCCAAATATTCGAAATGGCAACAGGAAATTGATATATAAGTATGTTCATGGGTGTGAGCTGGATTGTTCTATGTGGGTTCGGGAGCGTACTTGAAATGGCCGTTTCCATGGGGTCAGCACATTATGAAGTCCTTTCAAGATCCACGATGATGTGCGTGACGCTTGTGCAATCGTCCTTTCGCTCTGTCTCTACTTAATGATACCGGTTAGGATTCGATAGATTGGTGGCGATTTAGTTGGCCATGAATGCTTTAGGATGTACCGGAAATAGTTGTTATAAGACTTTTCCACACTTGCCACATACACAAGTGATTGAATGACGAACCACCGGTCCCTTAACACTTTGCAAACCGAAGTTGTGGACTATACTGCAGCGGTCCGACGACGTAAATTGGACCGACCGAAGGGTTTTAATTAAACACCGAGTTGAAAGAATAGACTTTAGGTAAAGATATGGCGCAGCGAATAAAGGAAAAGCTTCAGCAAGTGAACAAACCGATGCAGAGCGAGAGAACGAAGTTCTTAAGAAAACCTCACTGTTACGCTGTCTTGAGCACAGCGACAGCAAGTTCATCGAGGGGTCTGGTATGGAATGATTCTTCATCTCAAGGTCGAATAATGACAATGATTAGATCAAAATCTGGCTGAGTTAGCATTTATCTGCATTTCACATAAACTAAAACAGGTTCAAGTCTCACTTGCTTTTATAATCAGCGTTCTTTAAATTTATGCGCTGAAAAGAACAACGGACACAGAGACGTCTTATGCAGCAAAACGAACATTCTATTTTCCTCATTTCGGAGATTGCTGCCGGACAAGCCGATGTTTATGAGGATGCTTCAAGAACATCTTCCATTCCCAGTGTAAGGGAACGATGAATTGATCCGAAAGAACTCTTTTCTCATCATTGGATCTCTGGTTCTGATCATCCATGCTGAAGAAGTGACACTTTTCGAGGCTTTTGAATACGTACAAGTGATCACAATCATCACGATGCTGGGAAGATGCTAATCTGATGATTTCTTAGGATACTCCCTTGGGCCAAATATGATGGATCCAATCCTTACGTTTGTACTTCCCATTTCGATCTGCATAGGTTAGCAAACAAAAAGTAAAACTAAGCATTACCATTTGCTAGACAGGATTTACTAGATAAGGCCTCAGAAGAAGTTTAAGCACACGGTGCAACTGATGCTGACAAATCTCTTAAATGCAATGTTATTTTTGCGCAACATGCCAAGTAGTGGTAGCAAGAAAATCCGGAATTGCAAGGTTCCTTACAGCTTGTTCGAAATCACCAGACATTCCCATGGACAGCTCACATTTTTCTTCTGGTATTCCAAGTGCCTTGCACACCTCGCTTCTGCTGTTTGCTAATGTCTAGAATTACCAAGAAAATGTTACTATTAAGGGGCAGTGAACAACCAGCTTCTCAATAGCAAATCATCAAGTGAACAACCAGCTTCTCAATAGCAAATCATCAAAAAGCAAGTCAGAGATTACATGTAATCACCTTAAAGTTCTCTGGCGTTGATGTGTAATCCAGGTTCCCAATCGTCATTAGACCACAGAACTCTAGGTTCGCGCAGTTCTGGCTCACATGTTTTGCAAGCTCCACACAACTGGAGGGTTCGACACCGGATTTTGCTGCAAAATTGTTTATGATTAAGATCTATATGCACAATATTGAGATAAAAGAACAAGTCTGTCACTTCTTTAAAAATTTTCAAAAATTTAAGCCAACACAAAAGAAAGTCTAAAAGAAAAACCCACTAAATGGTATTATTCAATCATGACTCAAAACTTTCTAACTGAATTACTTCTCAAACTTTCTCCCAAATAAAAAAATAATTTTACCCCTAGAGGTGAATTTCACATTTCTAATCCAATATGCAGTAAGATTTTACCAATATACAAAGGGAAACCCAAACCTTACATTTTTCAATTTTGAAGGAAAATATATTAAGCATGCACAGTAATAACTGTTCTAATTAAGTGAGATTTGATCATTTTTAGAGGAGAGAGAAAATCACCAAAAGAGAGTTTGGGTGAAGAGAAAGTGCAACCTAATATAGAGAGAAATGTATTGACTTAGTGAATTAATTTAGCTAAATTATGCCTCATTTATAAGGAAAATATCTCAAAGGTATTCTGCAATGTTTCCATACATTATAAAGACAATCTTGTAAAGACTTGGCAACTTATTCTTACAGTCGAAAATAATTAGAGGAATTAAAGTAAAATGTCTCGAGCAGGTTCAAGGATGTTAAGTGTTATATTTGAAATTAGGGATGTAAAGTGAGACTACCCCAATAGAGAATGCTAAATGTAATTATCCCTAATATCTTAACATGTTTTTTGGCCACAGCATATCTAAACATGTTCAAATGCTATTTTTTCCCCCATGGCATGCTTCATTCTTCATTTCTACTCCCAATTAAATCTGGTAGCCGATAAACTTACTAGTTGAAGAAAGAATGGCTGAATACATTCTCTGCACACTTGTAATCTTAATTATAGACACTAAAAGGACAGAATACAGTCCAGAAATGACTCCTACACTGAGCTCTAGCATTTCCGAGTGTTTTGCCTCTGGGAATTAGAAATAGAAGATACAATGCAAAATATCCAAAACACAGATGTTTGACATAGATATATACAAATGAAAATTGAAGCAGCTTGGATCTATGGTCCAAACTCTCAAAAGGAAATGGCTATAAGTGGATTGATAATGATATCTGAACAGTTCTCGTGAGAAAATCATTACAAAGGGCAAAGCAGTTACTCATGAAGAATTGCTGACAAAACATCAGAAACTGCAGTTTTCATTATGATGAAAACAGTTAAGAGAATAATATTTGTAATATCCATTACCAAAAATAAGGAGATGTCTTCTATCCTAATCCATAAGTAGTCATGAAGATATCATCCTAGCATGAGGGACAAGAATTTTACAGCCTATCAAATCAATAATTCTTAAGAAAATTGAATAGCTCACATTCTTCTCCACTGGTATTCACTTGGATAAAGACTTTCAAAGGATTTCTTCCAGCACTTGCCACAAAACTATTGAGTCGATTGGCAATCTGAAAGTTCCAGAGTAGTAGGCAAGTGGTAACTATGTTAGAGCCTTCCAGATACAGATGTGGATTCACAAACTTCAGATACATCAAAGAAATAACAAGGAGTGAATTTAAGAACCTTCTCATCATCTACACTCTCTAAAACCGCAAGATTAGGAACACCAGCTGCAAAGATCAGACATTTTCCATAGAAATTACAATCAAGATGAAAGAGGGAGCAGAGACAACATTATGAACAACTGAAAGAGAACTAAAATTTCGCAATAATATCCGTACAATCTTATAAACATAGTTTTTAACCATAGATAAAAGGATTCATACATGATAAAGTATCTGATTGCTATATGAGGAATCACCTTTCTTAATCAAAGAAAATTGCGTTTAGTTATTACTACTATATATGACAACCTGATCCATCCAAATAAAATTAAAAAAAAAAAAAAAAGAAGGTAAAACCTACTAAAATCCTAGGGCAAGCATGTCAACATTATCATTTCTTACTCTTAGAAATGAACTCAAATGTCTTGCCATAGGAACAGTAAAATTCACGAGATTCAATTACTATCAAAGCTTTATAATGTAGAGCCTAAAGAATATTGACTTCAATCCTAGCTAAAATATTCCATCTGAACATCATGATGGCAGGTTGCCAGAATAAAAAAGAATCAGGGTGGTGGAAAGACAGACAGAAATCACTACCCTTTCTATGAACAATTTCCACACACACACAAAAAAAAAAAAAAAAAAAAAAAAAAAAAAAGAAGAGAGATTATGAACCTAGGCTGCATTTGATTGTTGGGATACAGTGCGGACCCAGATAGGATATAAGTTATCCGATATGGCATTTGGGCTAGTCGTTGGAATGGGATACGTCTAACCAAACCCAGATATAGCCCAATATTCACTTAGGATGTAACATAATTTTATCCAAGCCAGACAGGAATAGGATATGAAATTAAAGGAAAAAACAAAAGCAGAAAGTGAAAACTATAGGACTAGGGCTAAAGCTGGAGATTAAGGAGAGAGGAGCACTGTCGCCCATTGCCTCCATTGATCACTACCCACAACCTTGCAATCTCAAACCAAAAGGCAACTCAACAATTTGGTTTCTCAGATCAACTCACTGCATAGATTTGGTTTTTGGGCTGCATAAGGATGGCGACCACCATGCCATAGTCACAGTGGAACAAGTATTGTCCCACTTTTTTTTTCTTCTCTTAGTCCGATCACTTTGTTCTAAACATAGTTTTATAACAATCTTCTTATGTGCAGTCTGGTCTAATCTTATGAATGACAACCACTTAATCAGACATTATATGGTTATATCCAGTGTTGCATCCTGTCACTCACCAAACAAGATATAGGAAACCTGAGGGACTTCATATCCTATCCCATAGTATGCAGCCTAGGAATCCAGATTCAGGAGTACAAAATGCAGTGTCTATTGAGTAGTATAAGAGACTTAATCGAAACATACTGAGAAGAGGCTTCACTTTGTTACTCTGCAAGTTCCCAATGAAATGCCATTCGACATCGTCCGGAAGCTGCACTTGCAAAATCAATAATTGGAATCAAACAATTGGAAAAGAACATAACTTTTTGCAGAACTCGATACTATTTTGCATATCCCCAAAGCATATAGAAGCAAATCCTCGAAAAACAGTAACTTTAATCATCTTTAGCTTCTAAATCGCGGTCGCTTTGAACTCGTCACCACAAACTCCCTTCAGAACAGGCACAGCGCAAGAAACCGAAATCAGATTCTTCAGTTTCCCCGCAATCACCGCGATCATCCAAATCCCTCCCACGCACTCGGAATTTCGACAAAATCAACTACCATTTCAGCCAAAAATTGAAATTCGCAACGCGGGCTAAATCAAACTTCGAGCAGCTAAGAGTTGGCGGGACCTGAGGAGCCTTGTCGACGATCTCCTGGACGTAGTTCTCGCCGAAGCAGCGGTGGCCGGCGTCGTAGAGCTGGCGGATTTGGGCGACGGGCTTCGTCTTGCTCACCGCCACCACCCGGACGCGGTCCGCGCCGCGGCCGCACCGCTCTGCCGCCTGGCCGACCCGGTGGAGCACCGCCCGGAGCGCCTCCGTGACGGCGGCCGGCGATGACGTGGCCATCTCCGATCGGTTCTCGGCTCGATTCGCGCTCCGCTCCGTCGCCGCCGTCGGAAAGCAATGTGGCGTCTGGATTCGCGATCGCGTTAGTGGTCGCGTATTTACTCGGCTATTTTTTTATTCTTTTTTTATTATAATTACTCAGCTAATGATAATATTAATCACTTGATAATATGCTCCAAGGATATAGGAAAATTAACTTTTTTTTTTTGGTCGGTGGAAAATTAACTTTAAAAGGTAGGTATTTTCACTTGTAATTTCTTGTGTTGATTTTTGAAGTTAATTCCTATTGGTGTGTGGAATGATTTTTACTTTTAAATTTCAATATTTTGTATGTTTTGTTGTGCTTGCACTTTGATTTTTAGTTGATGTAAATCGCTCGAAATCTTATAGGATATTTTAAATATTGATAGTGATCTTATAAAATTCATAAATATATCATGTACTCTTGAAGTGAAGGCACGTGTTTTTACTTTCCCAAATCTGAAAATAGCCCACTGCCGTAGAGAGTGCAACAAAGTGGCGGACTGGGTCGCCAAGGCCTAACGATGAAAGGCCCTACCAGCTAATTGGGTTCTATACTTGTTATGTTCTTAAGCTAGTGCTTCTTTTGTCCCATCTTTACTCAAATGAATGCAAATATTTCCTTTCGACCAAAAACAAAAAAAAAAAATGCACACTGGGGTACACTTTGCATCTTATATCATTCACTTCTTCAATTACCACTAGTAGTACTACCTCAATGTGGATCCTCAACATTATTCTGCTTTGTTCTCTTGCACAGATTCTTGGACATATTTATACTTATATGTGCCTTCACCAACTGCTTCAACTAAGTAGTCTTTATCTCCAGAATCATCTTGATCATGTTGAAGAAGGACTTGGACAACTATCTATTTGTTACACTTTTGTTATCAAAATTAATAGAATAAGTATGATCTTCTTGGAAGGCTCTAGTTTGGAAGGACCTGTTCATCCTCATGAACGACTAGGTTGCAAGCACTTAGCTCATATAAAGTCCTTAGTGTTTCTAATAAATTCAAATTTCTTTGTTCAGCAACGAAGTTCTTGAGTATAGTTTCTATAAATTGTTTTGGATCATACAATTTCATACCAATCAACAAAACAAGAAATGCAACAGATGGATCATCTAGAAGAAAACTTACTTTTTTTTTTTTTTTTATGCACAACTTATCGATTTTCTTGAAGCTCGTCCTAAGAAGTATCACTCTCGATATTTTCTTCATAATTAGTATCGTCACTAGCAACACTAGCATTTGTAACTCCTTCTTCCCCTTTTACCACTTCTTTAGTTACCTACAAAGCTACTAACTTATTTGTCAACAAGTCCCTTTGCTTTTTCCTTGACTGTGCAAGCTCCTCATGATCATCACTTAGGAAATTCTGAGAGCCAAAGCTTCATCATCATCACTAGATTGAGCTGCTCTCTAATCTAATTTTGTGATTGTGTCATCACCTATCTCATCGGCACTTACTAAACTGCATCTGTGCCGCTTTCCTCCCGTCCTATCCATCCTATGGTCCTTTATCTCCAATCTTAGTACTAACTTGAATGTCATTTCCCACTTTTCATATTTGGGTGCTCTCTCTATTATCATTTTTGTCCTCCTCATCACTATTGTACTCGCTTCTTTGCTATGAAGATAATAATACATGATATTTCTAAAACCATTATCATCTCTAAAACTTCTCAAACCATCTTTTAAGCCCTTTCTAGGAACATAATAAAGCAATTTTTGTACTTTGCACGGCAAATAATACAGTATATCCATAACAAATCCAATATGAGATGTCTTGTTTATATCAACAAAAATAGTGCCTTCATTTCTGTCCTCATGCTCTCACTAGTCCTCCCCAATCACAAACTTTCCATTATAGCAAACAATGATAGCAACGTAATCCCGATCCATGTCTGCAACCAAGAAAAAAAAAGTAATTAACTTTTGGGACCACAACAACAAAGTACAAAAATTACACATGGAAGTCTTCGCAATCTCAAATAGTTTATTAAAGAAAAAACATTTGTTGTTTAGTGGAAACAAATGAGCGAAAGTCCCTACAACAATCACTTCGGTTAAACAAATTATGATGCCCACAATTGCCTTCACACATCACAGTAGCACATTCGAGCCATTCAATTGCCCTATGAGACCTATTTCCCCTTGCGAGCCCTACATTTCCCCCTCCGAGCCCCAATTTTCTCACCTGAGCCCTTCAATCGCCTTCCAAGTACTATTTTTGCTAGCCTTAGGAAGAGAAGAGGACGAACATGAGTGAGTGACGACAGTGAGCGACGAGTGATCATGAGTAAATGGCGAGCAATGAGAAAGCCTCGATGAGAATAGTGAACGAGCATGAAGAGCGAGTGTGAGAAGGAACGGCAAGCTGTAGACCGTGCTTGATTATGGGTCAAGAAGCTAAATTATGTCGTTTAGCGAACCGCGCCAAAACAATGTCATTTAGTGTCGTAGTAGACTACGTGACGCCATTCGTGCTGTCTATGTGGATAAATTTTATTTTTAAAGAAATGCCACATTATTTAAAAATTCACCTTTGAAAAAAGTTACATCAGTTGTTTGGCTGGAAATTCTTGCCGTTGACACTTAAGTGTCCATTTGTTCTTCGATTTTGACACTTAAGTATATCTTTTGGAGGTTTTGGCACTCATGTGTCCTCATTGCCAAGTTGTGGCACTTTGGTCGTTCTTCATTCAATCTCAATCATAGATCCATGGATATTGATGCGGTTGCAGGGGCGGGCAAGTGTGTTTTGAGTGATGTCGATGGAAGTACAAATGGATCAATAATCCCTTAATATTGGAGCGACAATGGAAGAATCAACAATCCCTTAATAAATTGATAGCCCGGCTGATAGTCTTCATGTTGACGACTTCATTCTCAACCCATCGAACCAAGTTATGGCTAACCAAGTTATGGCTGAAATCTACCTTAACTCGAATGAGCATCGATGGTGCCAAGTTCGATTATAGGGTTAAGTTGGATGCTCTCACATACAGATACGAGATTATTTCAATGGTTGAGACTTGTCGAGACAATGGAGGGAGCATCACGTGGGGTTGCAGGGCAGAGGGTCTTCATCCGGAAGACATAGCCCGATTAGAAAGGAGAAAATGTCGTCTCACCTTTTACTCTTATGCTGTACAAGTAACCTGCGGTAGTGTAGTTAGACTTGATCATTTAACTTGAATGTTTCACCCCAGCCACAAGTTGATATAACATATGATAGATTCTCACTTTGGAATATTCAGTTTCTCTTTTGACCTTCCAATGCGATTCAAACCATAAACGAAGAGGGAGGCGCCCGCAATTAGCGTTCACCATGCCCAGACTGAACTGGTGACATATCACTCCCGTAAATTACGAAGGGAAAGATTCGGAACCTGCAGCAATATGCTCTTGATCCAACCGCGCCATTTAACTTATTCAGAGATTTTCATTGCAAGCACGGCCTACGTCACACGTCCATCCCCCTTTCTACTCAACTCTCCCTCTGTTTTCTGTATAAAAACCCTAATTCTCACCCTACCAGCTCTCACAGCCCGAAACTCCACATTAGCTTGAAGCTAAGGAGCACACAAGCCCTCAAGCATGAGTGCGCTCCTACACTTCCTCTTCATTCTCATTGCTGCGGCGGCCTCAGTTGCCAATGCTTCCGGGACGACAGATCCCAACAATGTTGGCGGCGAAGAAGACTTTGAACCGGACACACCGTCACGGCGGTTCCTCCCCGAGCAGAGGCGAGTGTTGGCGACCGCAACATGTGATGAGTTCCCGCAGTTGTGCCGAGTGAAGAACAGCCACGGGCCAGATTGCTGCAGGAAGACGTGCACCAACATAGAGACCGACCGGCTGAACTGCGGGATGTGCGGGCACAAGTGCCCGGGCCAAGAGATCTGCTGCAAAGGGTACTGCGTGAATATTATGTTCGACAAGAGGAACTGCGGCGGGTGCCATAGAAGGTGCACGAAAGGGGGCTATTGTGTCTACGGGATGTGCGATTACGCTTGATGGGCGTGGATAAACAGCGATGGAAAGTGAAAAACTGAGCTTTCATTCGATTCAGTTTCTGTTTTAATGTAGAGTTCTGCGGGTTGTCGTGGTCGTCTGTGTTTCGCTTGATGATTCTAATAAGAAAGGAGCGCCTTATAAGAAATCTCCCTGTTATTTCGTGAGTACATTGCTAATATAATGATATAGAGAGGATAAATATCATAATATTATAAAAACTGATTTTGTTCCAAAAATGATGTGATTGGAAGTTGTTAATGTGTCGTCCAATGAGACGAGCAAATTTAGTTGAGGTCGAGGAAATTTAAGGACGGACCAAACAGATGAATTGGGTAATGTTGCGTTGATTTTACGGTTCATACTATACGATGTAATTTGCCGTGTCAAATAAGAAATATTTATATCTAAGTAAGCACAAACTGTGTATTAATCTGGACAAAAACATGGCTATTTCCCTATAAATCCTAATGGTAGGGAGACTTTACACAGTATATTAAAGTGACAAAATTAAAAAGTTCAAGATTGAAATAATATTTATGTAACAGTTTCATAATTGATTGGATAATTTCTCCATCTGATATAGATTAGAAAAAAAGTGCAATCAATAAAGTAGGTTTGGTTTTTTCTTCAATTTATTGTCAAACAGACCTACAATGACAAACAAGCTCTTTTACGCCATTTTCTACGGGCATTTACGTAGTTTATGCTACATATATAAAGGCACATATATGTAACATATGCGTGGCTTTAACTTTTTACTTGAGTGGGCAAAATTATTTTTATTAGTTAGCTTAATATAGATTGGAGAAAAAGTTTAATACATAAAATTAGGTTTGGCTTTGAATAAACTTTCTGTAAAACAGATCTACAATGACAAGAAAACTCGTTTGTATCTTAATATGTACAAATATGCCATACACGCACAGTAACTTTTTTCTTTCGCTTTCCTCTTTATTCTTTTTTGGTTGGCCAATTTTACTTTTTTCTCTGAGGTTGAAATACTTTGCACTATTAAAGTAATATGTAGGTGAGAACTGAATGAACTTTTGACTTAAAAATATAGATGCATGCATCGATATGGTCTCGGTTACAATAGGATATAAGGAAATTCAACATTAAAATATCACAGCCACAATGAATGAAATTACATAAGTAAATGTGCACTTTTTTACATGCTCTAAGTTAATCTTCTTTCCAGAGATACTTAAGCGTCTGATGATTTATATATATTTTTGTGGTAATTAAAGGAAGGTGGCATTCATCCATCACCGCATGATTTGTGTTGCATTGCCGAATCATTGTTAGCCGTCTAAAGTCAAACCGGTATCATTTGGGGATGCACGCCGGAGCAATTGCCTCCGCAAACCCCTCGCAAAAACAAAGGGAAGAGCAGCAGATTCCAGGACATTAGGGATGCTTTTGTTAATCATTCTACTCCTAAAACCAACTGCTACTTAGAAATGATTTTTTTAATTCTATTTTCTGCACTAATTTTTTGAAAATTCAAAAGTATTTAGTAATTATACAAAATTTTTATTTTTAGAATGGAAATATGTTTGATACACATTTTGAATTTTTTTGTGACCTAACATTTCTTTTAATTTTAAAAATAATTTTATTAGATTCCCCCCCCACTTTTTTTTTTTCATTTTCTTCTTCTTCTTCCTCTTATTGGTTGCTGGCCTTTGAGGAGCCTTGCTGGTAGCTGGGCGAGACTCGGCCTCTCTGGGGGCCCACGATTGGCAAGTGGAAGAAGAAGATAAAGGAGAAAGGCTTGACGTGGGAGTTGTTCCCTAAAATAAAAAAGTAATTTTTTTTTTTAACTTTTTGAGTCTATTTCAAATCTATTTTGAGAAACAAACTAGTTCCCAAAAACAAAAACGATACGAAAGGAATCTCTCTTCTTTTTTTGTTTTGGAGAACAAAATAATAGAATTGGGTGCTATTTGGCATGTTACTAAACAAGTCCTAGCAGTCCAAAGAGGATTGAAAGTTTTTTTTTTTTTTCATCCAAGATAAGCAACCAGGCCGATTCGATATAGTAAGTAACTGAACCAGCCCTATTCGATTGGTTGATTCTCAGTTCCAGTTAAGTCCGTCTCCATTCTCGATTTCGAAATTTCGGAGCTGCCTTGTAACTGATTAGGTTTTGGGTTCTTATGTTTTTTTTTTTTTTTTGGTCGAAAGATGGATAATATTTATAGCTAGCCCAAAGAACGGGCACCAACAGGCGGTACATCAAGGCATAAAATAGAAACTAAAGGCATAGGATGATAGTTCACCCAATTGGAAGGAAGGGCATTTGAACGGTGAGCACGCGCAACCCAATTAGCAGCCATGTTCATTGACCGAGGCTCAAATTGGACAGAGATGTGCTCCATTTGGGCCGCAAGAAGCTGACAGTCCACTATGACCGAATGGGCTTGCCAAGGGGCGTCTTCTCGGCCCAAGAAGAACTCAACTACTGATAAGTTATCAGTTGAGATGTAGATGGGCAGATCAAAGTGAGAACCGGCTTCTTCTTTTGTTCGTGCATCTTCTGCCCGTGCGACTCGACTTCTTTTGTTTTGATAGATTCACTGCAATGCTGTGCACAGCGCTAGGGTTTCGGCCATGAGGGCCAAGGAGGCGAAGATCGGCTCGGCGAATCCCGCGGAGAGAAGACCTGCTGCGGATCTGCACACCCCTGCGACCGAACCTGCTTTGCTCGAGCTGCACCAAGCCGCATCTATGTTGAGCTTTAGGGAAGAAGAGGCAGGGGGTTTCCATCGTGCGTAGCTGGGTGAGTGGATTTCGGCCTTCTTTGACGTTTGTTGGTTCTGTTTACCCCATTTCAGTTGGAGATCTGCTAGGATCTGAGCATTCTCTTTGGTTCGAACAGGGTTTGGTTGGATTCCCCTGAAGGGTGGCGGCATTTCAGGTCAGCCAAATGCTCCAAAGAAGGGTTGCGAAGAGGGCGTTGGTTCTGGCTTCAGATCTAGAAGTAAGTTGTTCGGAAAGCCACTTATCAATTCTTGTAATATGTTCCGGGTTTGTGTCGGCTTGGAATGGGGGTTCTGACCACAGGGCTTTTATCTAGGAACAGAGGATGAAGAGATGTTCTGTGGTTTCGGGAGCTTGGCCACAGATTTTGCACGTCGGATCAGGTATAATCTTCCTCCGATGAAGGTTTTCTTTTGTAGGAAGTGAGTTGTTACATATCTGCCAGATCAGGGTTCGGATTTTTGGGGATGTTGGAAGTTTCCATATGGTATGCCAGAGTGACTTGGGTGTTTGATAGGAGGATGAGGGTGAGTGGTGGCTGGGAAGTGTGACTAGGCTGTGTAATTGATTGTATCCACTTTTGACAGTGTAGGTGTCGGACTTATTAGCAGTCCATACTAGCTTATCTGATCTAGGATGTAGACCGAGGGGTTGTGCTAGTATCTCATGGGTGATATCTTCTGGAAATAGGGTTGTGACACGATCTGCATCCCATGTTCTGCTGTTACTGTCTATGAGATCAGCCACAAAGTATGGATCGTCCTTGTTAGCTGGTCCATTTAGTCTCCCAGTAGGCAACCATAAGTCTTCTCGAATTTTGATCAACTTGTCATTCCCAATCTCCCACCTGGTAGCTGGTTCAATCATTGCTCTCCCCTATAAAATACTCTGCCATCCCCATGAAGGTCGGTTTCCAGAACTTGCTGCCCAAAATTCTCGTCTAGGGAAATAGATGCTTTTTAGCACTTTACTCCATAATGCATCTGGGTTGTTTATAATCATCCATGCTTGTTTGCCCAGCATGGCTAAATTAAAATGGATCAAATCTTTAAACCCCAATCCGCCATTATCCTTTCGGATTTTCAGCTCTTCCCACTTTTTCCAATGTACACCTTGTTTTTTAGCATTCTGTTTCCACCAAAAGGAAGCAATTTTTTTCTCTATGGTACGGCATATAGAGAGAGGGATTTTAAATACAGACATTACAAACTGAGGAATGGCCTGGATAACGGTTTTAATAAGAATTTCCTTGCCACCTTTTGAAATGAACCTCCCTTTCCACCCTTCCAATTTCTGCTCAACTCTAGTTATCAATCAAGCAAACATTTGCTTTTTTGTTTTCCCCCAATCAGCTGGAATACCAAGATACTTCCCTATATGTTCTGTGATGGCTACTCGCAATTCAGATGCTATATTTAATCGTAACTGATAAGGACAGCTCTTACCCACAAATAGCCCAGATTTGTTTAGGTTGATTGCTTGGCCTGTCGCATAGCAATATTGATTCAGAACATTTGACACATTCTGAGCTTCTTGCATTGTACCATCTAAGAATAAAATGGCGTCGTCTGCAAATAGGAGGTGAGAGAGGGTTGGGCACGTGGGATTTAACCGTATTCCTTTGATAGTACCTTCCTGCACAGCTTTATACATTAGATAGGAGAGGAGATTTGTCATAATCATAAAAAGATAAGGTGATAGCGGATCCCCCTGTCTGATGCCCCTTGTAGGTTGAAACTCGGCTGATGGCTCACCGTTGATTAGGATATTAAAGGAGACTGAAGAGATACAAATTTTAATCCATTTGACCCATCTAGCATGAAACCCCAACTTCAGCATATAGTCGCAAAGAAAATCCCATTCCACTCTGTCGTATGCTTTTTGCATGTCTAATTTCATAATAGCTTGGTGTTTGCGGATTCTTTTCCTCACCCTTAATTGGTGGATCACCTCTTGGACAATAAGGATGTTATCTTGAATCAGTCTATTGCTTGTAAAAGCTATTTGTTCTTCCGTAATGAGCATTGGCAGCCATGGTTTCAACCGGTTTGCTAGCACTTTGGCTATAATTTTGTAGTTGAAATTACATAGGCTAATGGGTCTGAATTGGGTGATATGTTCTGGGTTTGAAACTTTAGGGACAAGGGTGATGTGTGTTCTGTTTATGGCAAGTTCAAAGATGCCTAGGCTGAGGAAAGAGTCAACCATATGGAAGAGGTCATCTTTAATGGCGTGCCACTGGCTTTGGTAAAATAAGCCGGTCAAACCATCCGAGCCCGGTGCCTTGGAGGCTCCTAACTGCAAGACTGCCTCTCTAAACTCTTCCTGAGTTACTGGCTTGATTAAATCTGCATTTATCTCCGCTGTGATCATAGGTTGGCACTGATTCAAGATAGGTTGATAGTTTCGGTCTCCAACAGAGGTGAAGAGATCTTGATAGAAGCTGGTAATGTGGGAAGAAATGGTTTGAGGATCCCTGCACCAAGTATTTTCATCTATCCGAAGCATAGATATTATGTTTCGATGTTGCCGTTGAATGGTAGTTGCCTAGAAATATTTAGTATTTTGATCACCCCATTTCAACCACTCAATTCGAGATTTCATGCACCAGAATATTTCTTCCCGTCTCCATAGTTCTTCGATCTGCCGAATGATGCTGTTTGTTTCCTCTCTGTGTTGTTCACCAGTGGGACTATTTGTTAATTCCATAAGACGTAGTTTGAGGGTATTGATCTGTTTAGGGGCATTCTGAAATCTATGTCTGCTCCAGTTATGTAATGCTGTTTTCAGCTGTTGTAATTTGTGGAAAAAAACTAGGAGAGAGAGGGTTCTGTGCATTCCATACCCGCTGCATGAGTTGCTCGAATTCATTATCTTCTAGCCAAAAGGGCTGAAACCTGAACTGGTGCTGGGATTTGCGACCTGTTGGGTAAAGAAATAAGATAATCGGGCTGTGATCCGAGCCTATAGCTGGTAGAGCAAAGGCCTGAGCGTTAGGATATTGCACTCTCTAGTCCATAGTACAGAATATCCTATCTAATCTTTCTTTAACTAATGCAGTTCCTTCTCTTTTGTTTGACCAGGTGAAGGCACAGCCCTTGCTTTCAACATCCATCAGAAAGCAGTCATCTAGGAAGTCTCGGAAGGCTGCAATGCGATTTCGATCCACCTCTCTACTACCAACTTTTTCCCAATGGTAAAGAGTCTCATTAAAGTCCCCCATACAGATCTAGGGTAACGGATTAAAGTTGTTGCCTTTCACTGTATTCCAAAATCTGATTCGCTCCTGGAAATTTGTAGGTGCATGCAACAAAGAGATGCGCATGAGGTAGCCACTTTGCGTGTCTGTGCATTTAATGTTGATAAGGTTTGTGTAACTTCCTTCTACTTCCACATGAGTCTCCTCATCCCACATCAGTGCTAAACCTCCAGCTATGCCAACCGGATCGATAATATGGGAATACTTTAAAGGAGTTTTATTCCTTACTCTTTCCACAACGTGATTCTGATTTTTGGTTTCCATGATGAACACCAGGTTGGGCCGTTCTTGAGCCATAAGGGCTCTAAAGTGCTGGACTGTCAAGGGGTTGCCCAGCCCTTGACAGTTCCAACTGAGGAGTTTCATCTTTGCTGAGGTGGCTTGTTAGGGCCAGCCACCAAAGCCCTTGTGTTAGCCCCTTCCCATGATTAGATCGGGGTATCCAGTAACAGATTTTCATCAAGCACCTACTCTTGAATATGTTTTTTTTCATAGGGACTGACCCTTCTCTGTTTCTTTGCTGCAGAGGCTTTATAAATAGCTTTGCCTTTCTTTGCACTCAATGACATCATCTCGCTACTAACTAGACTCGGGTGGAGGTCCCGCTGTTCTGCTACTAAATAGCTTCGATTGATGATCAACGGTGCTGTTTTCTCAAGTTCTACAGGTACGATCGCCAGAGCTGAAGATTCCCCCATCATTGTTGCATTTGGTGTTTCCAGAACCTCTGTCTGTGTCTCCATCACTACTTCATCTTCCAACTCCAAGAGGTCAAGGGTGCTGTAGAATGTTTTCCGATAAGGGCTATTTTCCTTCACTTCAGCCTTTAACCAGGAACCAAAACGTCATGGTTAAGACTACCCATTCTAGGGCGAATGCAGTTCTTGGTTCCAGAACTTTGCAACCGCCCTTTACCAAGACTTCATTTGTACTATGCCATGAACGATAATTTGTAGGATCAATTGTTTGTTTTTTCAAAAGAAATCTCGTTCTCGGATAAAAACAAGAACTGGCCGATTCCATTCCGGATTGTAGATAAACTGGAAGTTGAATTGTTTTTGGCCTCAATGATTCATTAGAGAACACAAAATTACAAATAATTTAGTAGCAAGATGAATAGAATACTGATGGAGAAAGATTTGAACGACATTTCTTTTCATTTAATGCATTCTTTAATTAACTTTTACCCTTTTCTTTTCTTAAAATGTCGAACAACTCTAAGGGTCTGTTAGGTAATGTTTCTATTCCCCAAATTTTCTGTTCTTTTGTTCCTTGAAACAGAAAAATAATAGAAATATGTTCGGTAACAACATTTAATTTTTCTATTCATCGAAATTGATTTGGAATAAAATCAAGAAGTAAAAAAAAAAAAAAAAAAACTTACTTCCTTATTCTCGAGAACAAATTCTGAAACAAGTCTTTTTCTTTCTCCTCTAGCTAGTTGCCGGGCCTTGGCAAGGTCAAACTCACCTTGGCACATGGGGTTAGCATCTCTTGACCATGGCGAGGCCAACTGCGTTGTGGCTAGTGAGGTTCGCCAAATTTGGGCAAGACCAATCTCGACCGGTCACAATGAGATCGTTGGTTCTCACCTTTGGCCAGTAACTAGCCATTACAAAGGCTCAACCACTAGCTAGAGGGGGAAAAAGAAAAAAAATTCAGAAAAATTAGAAAAATCTTAGAAAATTAAACTAAGAGAAGTTCTATGTCACCAAAAAAATTGAAGTGTCATACCAAATGCACTATAGACAAGAGGTAGTGACTAGTTAGAGGAGGGAGAAGAAGGGAGGAAAAAAGAGAGAAAAAAGAAAAAATTCTGAAAATTAAAAAAATCTTAGAAAATTATTAAAAATATTTGAAGGTTGTGCTAAATGCATTCTTGTTCTTTTTCTATTCCAGGAGTAGAAATTTTGTGAAATTATCAAATGCGTTTGATTACTTAGAAACACGTTTAGGGAATAGAAATGAAAAAATATATATATATATTTCTTAACAGAAGTTATTTTCGGGGAGCAACTATGTTACCAAGCACACCATAAAGTTAAAAAACATATTAAAATTAAAATTCCTAATAATTTTAAATCACATCAAAAACTTTTATAGTTTAGCATTGCGATCGAAATCTCTATTTTGATGAGAAAATAAAAGGTGTTCGGTTTTCGTTTCCGTTTACCGAGCACAGCCTTAGGAGTTCGGTGCATGAACGTAGTTACTAAAGATTTTCTTCCGGATATCGTACACGCACATAGATTTTTCAACCAATGAAAACAAGAAGAAACAATATCTTCTTTTTTTTTTTTTTTCTGTCTCTTTAATATTAATCGTAGAGGGAGGAAAAGGAAAAATTATTTGATGTCAAAGTGAGTGAGATTGATACCCGACCCAAGAGGCGATAGCATTGACCCGGTCGACCAGATTTTCAAGTTCACGTGCATTCACATAGATTTTGACCAAAAAAAACCGCAAATCCACGGTCAAGGTGGGCTAATTGAGACGTGTACAATATATCCATAGAAATTCAATCGACTTCGAAAGATAGTGCAAGTATAACCGATTCCGAATCCGATATTCGAAGAAGACCCGTTTCTTGCATCGTCAAATTGACAACGTGCGATTTGGGCTTATCAGTTTGGTCATGTATTGACAAAAAAAGGCTCTTGTACGTGATCAATTAGTGACAAGATCATGGTCATTAGATCATCACACCATGATTAGCACTAGTAAACATAGACCGGACAATTGTGTGCACACAGATTAGATGCCAATGATGAGAAACTTGTTGCTCCAAAGTCCAAGGTCGCATCTTTACTTGGTGTGTACTAATAGGGGTGATCGGTTCTAAAGTGGGCAGGTACCCACCCTAAAATTGGGAACTAGACCAGAAGGGTTAGTTCCTAGTTTGTGAAACTAGGAACCAGCCCATCTAGTCCTGGAACTGGACCCTGGTTCGATTCCATTTCCGGATGGGTCCGAGAACAACAATGATATCTATCTTTTCTTTTCTTTTCTATTCCTACAAGACTACAAGTGCTGTTGTATAGTGTAAACTCTCAATCTTTAGTGTTTTGGATCTTTAATTAATGAAAATCTCAGATGAAAGATGCTAAATGTGTGATAAAATATGATCAAGTATCATTAAGTTTCTAACGAAAAAAAGTATCGATCCAATCTAGGCGGTCCGAATGGTTCGGTCCACACCTTGAACCAGGAATTGGATAATAATCACCAATTCCAAATTGTAGGAATTAAGAACCACCCTGAACCGACAAGTTTGGTCTGGTTAAAATGCTATTTGCCAGGACCCAAGATTAGGTTTTAGTCCAAGCTACGAAGATGGAATCGCTATGCACTTAATCTCACCATGAATCTCTCTTCCACTCCTTAATCTAGATCACGAGCTCATAATTTCTAGTTTAACACTGCATGAAGATCCTTAAAAATAAGTTATCTAGTTACTACGCCCCTGCCTCAAGATTATCACTAAAAATCAATGAAAGAAATCAAGTGGAAATTTCGTCGTGGTGTTGCATCGCTTGCATAAGTCAACCAAAGCACATGAGCACATGCGCAATTCTCTCGGTTCATCTCCTTTCTCAAACTTCATATTGTTCTCTTTGTTTGAAATTCTTGGCATTGGTTGGAATCCCAACTTCCATTTACTAGAAATTTGCATCGAGAGATTGATAAAGACATCCTCGTTACCGATATACGGCATTGGCTTCCCTCCTTCGATTTGCTATAAATAGGCACCTCATTCTCATTGATTTTGCATGATTCTCAACCTCCTCTAGCCACCCTAGTTCTCTTCATCCGCCAAAACGATGAAGTCATCAAACTCATTTTGTATAATGTTAGTTCTACTTTGCCTTACGCTTGTTAATTCTGAGGTACCAGGTACTACAAATCCAAGCATCATCTCCTCAAGCCATGAGGACGAATCCAGCGTCGAGGCTCCATTTCCCCTCCATGTGCGAAACCGTTTCCTTGCCGAGGGCGTTCGTGCAACTATGACATGCGACAAGTACCCTAGGGTTTGTCGTGCGACGGGTAGTCCCGGCCCGGACTGCTGCAATAAGCGGTGCGTCGACGTGGCGACGGACCGGCTTAATTGCGGGGCTTGCGGGAAGAGGTGCAAGTATGGTGAGATGTGTTGCCAGGGGAACTGCGTGAATCCATCGGTCGATGAGAAGCATTGCGGGCGATGCGATAACAAGTGCTGGAAAGGAAGTTCGTGTGTGCATGGTTTGTGTAACTATGCTTGAAGATGAGGGTTTCATTGATTTATCCACAAGTGAAAATCGGTTGTTGCAATGTTACTAAATAATAAAAATAAGATTGCTGTTACAGAACAGTTAGCAGCTAGCTAGATACGCATGGTGCTTAGACATATGAGTGTGTGTGAACGCAATAAGCAGGCAATGTAATTGCAATATGGCATAGGGGCCAATATGGCCCATGAAGATCATTATGTAATGAATGCATGCAGTCTTAATATTGTCATTATTTACATTACAAAACATAAGTAAACTCTTTCCCTCTGTCAAGATTTAGTCAATGTCGATGACAATTCATGTGATTTTAACATGCTTTAGAGCTTATTTGGTATGATTGTAGCTAAAGTGTGGCAGTTCAAAATGTATTACATTATAATTGTGCTGTGAAATATTCTGACTTTATATATGGTAACACATTTTTTGAAGTTGCAGCACCTCAAAGTTGAGTGAAGTAACTCCTTTAAAACAACCATGAGCTACTGTAGTTATGGAGCTGTCGTAGTTGTGAGGTATTTGCCAAACATTTTTTTAAATGTTGTAAATGGCCGCACCACCTCTTTTAATAACTGAAACTACTAAAGAGAAGTTGTACCAAACAACCCCTCCAAGTACCGAGGCCGCTAGCCTATCTAGAACAAGCATGCAAAAGATTTAATCTGCGCCCATTAAAAAAAAAAAGTTGGGAAACTCAGGGCCTTTTTTAAAACCAACAATCTATTTAGGCATTACAATTATCTATTTATTCGTGGAAAGCGTAATTTTAAGCCAACAAAATAATGACTTGTTCATTCAATAATTCTAGCCTAACTCTAGCATTATAACGATTTTAATGGGGCTTTAGATTACTTACTTCTCACCATGAGATTTTTCTTCAATTAGCATTCTCTTGGGATCGTCGAAATCTTCAACCATAACTCTCATCGGAATTCCCCTTAAAAATATATATATATCGATATGATTAACACTGAGAATTTGAGAGAATGTAATTGAAAAAAAATTCCGTAACGAGTTGCCTTGTTGAAAATGAAAAATAAGGACTATACCTACTTGCATAGCTATATAAATATATATATATAAATATATATATAAATTTCTAGACATACTAACAGAACATAAAACTGCAAATAAGGGGATTTACGCAAATGAAGAGGATTCTTGTGCAAGGTTGGGCCGGCCCTTCAAAAGGGCATAAAATCCCTTCGAGAGGGTAAGTCCGGCCCTTCCAAGAACCAACAACTGCCTTCGATTAGCCCTTTTGACGGGCCAAAATTTCCCGTTTGCAAGGTCCACCGGTCCAACCTCGCGATTGCCACATGCCAGTCGCGGGTTGGCCAACTGCCAATTTTTTTACTCAAAATAGTGCTTTTGTAGTTGTTATTTTTCTTATTCAAATTTGATGAAACTTCGCTTGGATATAATTCTTTTGTCCGATGTCCGACTGAGTCGATATTTGCACTCATGGAAAAAGATGGAAAAAGATCACGACCAGAACTTTTCAAAAATGAGATTTGATATTCGAACTAACCTTGGGATAGTGGATTTCCGGGAATCGGGCCGAATGGACTGTTGAGGTCAAAAGTTGCAATATTTTTTCCCTTGAAAACTTAATCACTGTGATTTTTAGGGTGCTGGAAAGCTTATAAGTTGATTTTTAGGATGTAATTAATTAATTGGGCCAATTATACAATTCCTGACATTTTACAATTGGGTGTTTGTGATTAAAAGATATGATATCTTTAAGTCCAGTGTCCCGTTTGGACTAATTAGGTATCTTTGGAAAGCTCGTAATGAATGCAATCCAATTTCATTCTGTAATCGTACTTTTAATAAAGTAATATTTTCGATCATTCTTGGTCAAACCTTAAGCAGAAAGATAAAGGGGCTTCTTAATTTTTGGCTCAATATCATGAGGGTTTTGGCCTTGCATCTCTATTCTTATATATCAACTCATTGCAATGTCAATTTACATATGTAGCGTCACTGTTTAATGATTAGGTTGTTGTGTGAAAACCTCTTTAATATCTTAAACATTTCACATATCACCCATCTCATTCAACAAATCATGTGAGCTGATTTCACATAAATCAAGCACATACAATACCCGATCCACATGAATCGATCGATGTCACGTAAGTCATTGGGTTGATCTGGTACGCATTACAACTCATGAGAAAATCTGAACCGCAAGAGTTTGTGGCCGTGAGTCTAGGCATCAAGCTCAAACGTGCGTTTGTTCTTCTCATTCATTTTTCAAAAGCGAAAGTCAATCGGTCTTGATGATTGACTTAATGCAACAAGGAGCACCATGTTGCCGGGCCAGGATGCGCTTGCGGACAGATCTCGAGTCCTATTGAATAGAGAAAAACCCTAAAGAGACAACTCGTGAATATGTGTAGCTTCCGGGTTGACTTATAGCATGCCATAACCGGAGAATATCAACAGTACTCTAGGGTTGCTGTGATCTCTCTGACCTGTCAATGTATCGATTAGTCAATACAAACCCTAAAAATTATTCCTTACGTTGTTTATCTATTAGAAGTCAAAAACCAAGACAAGAAGAAACTCAACGCACGAGTTCTTGTTCAAACCTCGATGTGCTTCTGTACCGGTTTTATGAATATTTAAGATTATTTTTGAAGAAGCTTCCTCATTACTTTCATGTTTGATTTTCTCTATGGAAATCAGAAACTGCATTGAATATGCAATCGGTGGCTCAATGGAGAATAGTTGTTATTCTCCAATAGATCCACAATTTACGCAGCTTGTCGAAATATGTTTCAAATCGAAACTGATTTGCATGGCCAAAGAGTCTTAATTTGACTAATTACATCTTTTTTTTATTTTTTCGGGAGCTTATTCCAGAGGATCAATATAAGTTTTGACTGAAACCGTCAAAGAAAGTACCTAGGATACAAGAATATTTTTATTTTTTTAATCTTTTTTTCCAGACTTTTAAAAAAAAAAAAAGTTAGGTAGTTTTCTTGGGTTAATTTTTACGCACCCCACTAATAAAAGCTTGATTATTTAGGCTTGCAGCTCTCTAAGAAGTGCTTTTGGCATTTCCTTGAAAGATCGAAATTACTATTTATCTTTGCATATGCTTCTACAATATCTGGGTTGTTTAGTATTGCATAAGATGCATATTGTAAAATGATATAAGTACTAAACTATAAATCTGAAAGTTAAGCCTAAACCAATCGTAACATACGCGGAGAATGATGGTTTTGCAAGGAGTTGCTTTCATAAGGCTTAATTCCAGAGACTGCACGGATTCTGAATCATAATCTGGAAATGCACACTCCTTGAGATAGAAAGTCCTTGCAATAACCTCTCGGTGACTATAGATAAATTTTGGGTCAGTTTGATAACCCAATTAAGTGCTGAAGCATAAAAATTCGGCCCTTGATGAGATTTAAGTTTTTTTAAGATAGCATTCAGGTAAAAGATTCAATTAAGTCCAATAATCATTTGATAAAGTAAGAAAGGAAGAAGTTACTAAATTCTTTGTAGAGGGCAAAAAAAGAAAAAAAAAATCATGAAGTAGAAAAAGTAATTGATGTCGATTAGCGAGGGAAGTTACTGAAAAAATCCTAAACTTACGGGAATTGAACCAATTCAGTTGTAAACTTTCAAATTTAGTCAATTTAGTTTTAAATATTTTGGCAATTTACCAATTCAGTCTATCTTGTCGATTTTGGCTGAAAATTAATGACGCAAATGCCTGTCATCTTGCATGACATGGGCAGCACTAATGTGGATTTTTTTTTTTTTAAATTTTAGTCTTTTTTTTCCTTTTCCTTTTTACTGATTAGGGTGGGTAGGTGGTTGCCAACCAGCAATTGAGCCAGGCAACTCTCATTGGCTCAACTGGCGAGGCGATGCCTTGTAGTCCTCACCTAATTGTGAGGAGGCCTGTGAGCCTAGCAATGACCGCAACCCTCGCCTACCCACGGCTGGTGAGGGCACACTAGCCCTCATGCAGTGGCTGGTAATGATCGGGGGCCTTGGCTAGTGGGCGGCAACCCCTCGCCAACCCAAATCAATTAAAAAAAAAAAGTAAAGAAAAATATATAAATAATTCAAAAACTTCCGAAAATTAAAATTAAAATTTTTTCATGCTAGTACTTGCCTATACCACGCAGGATAGCTGGTGTCCATGTTATAATTTCTGGTAAAAATTAGTTGAATGGATTGAATTGGCAAATTATCAAAAGGTTTAATATTAAATTAACCAAATTGAAATGTGTATGGTTGAATGGGTGCACCTGTAATAAGTTTATGGTTTTTTTTGGTAATTTTTCCCAATTAAAATTGTGTTGCTAAAACCTTCCAATAATAGTAAAAATTCCACACATGTTAAGAAACTAATAATATTTGGTGATCGTCTTGCCTCATGGATGAGGAGTGCCAGGATGTGTTAGTTTGATCCCACTTTCTAGCGTCGAGATTAAGAAAAGGGGCAAAGCCCGATTATTACCTTATTCAAGCGTCGCTAGTTCGAATCCTCTCGCACGTACTTAGTTCGGACCTAGTTCGAGGTATATGTATAAGTCCAACAGCATGTTCGGCGAATGCGATAATGCAGTAGCATTAGCAAGGAATGTGTCGTCTTAAAATCAATTTCTTGGCAATGATATCTCGCGCCTCTGGTGAGCTTCATCGCCACCTCCCCTCCACAGATATCATGTTCAACTTGATTTGCATATCGCACCGAAAGTCAAGGTTGACCTAATCGTCGTACAAAGGGGGCGTGTCGTTTTGTAGGTACAGCTATCGTATCAGATCGTGCTTCGTTCAAACCCGTGAGTTCGGTTTTCTCGTTTTGTTTATCAAAAAGCCTAACTCCGCTTACTTTCGAAAAAAATTAGACAACATTCCACTCCATGTGTCGTCTCGTCGGACGAGCCATGCACTGTCCTCATTCAAGCATGTATGATCTCTCTTGTATAAATATCCCCACTGCGTTTCATTCCTCTCCATCAATACCATCTCTCTCTCTCTCTCTCTCAAGCTCACAAGAGATGAAGTACCCAAGGAAATCATTCCTCATGGTATTGCTCATTGCGGTAGCGGCCTTCAATGCTGCATCTGCAATGCCACCATCTTCACAAGGAGGAGGCTCGTACGTTGCTTACGGGGAAGAAGACGATGTTCCGGGCGAGACCCGCGATTCGTCCTCCCTCGAAACCCTGGAGCCGCCCACTTCTCTCCGAGGCACGGGCCGGCTCCTTGCGGAGGCCACTAGCTTGAGGACCGCGCTGACGTGCAACAGGTACCCGAGGATCTGCCGGGCCAAGGGAAGCCCCGGGCCGGACTGTTGCCACAAGAAGTGCGTGAACGTGAGCACCGACCGGCTGAACTGCGGGAGGTGCGGGCACAAGTGCAGGTACTCGGAGATATGCTGCAAGGGTCAGTGTGTGAACGCCATGTTTGACAAGAAGCACTGCGGGGGATGCAACAACAAGTGCAAGAGGAAGAATTCTGCTTGTGTCTATGGGATGTGCAGCTATGCATGAATGTGAAGCGGCGTGAAGATTTGGAGTCGAAGGGTCTGAAGCAAATTGTGCAGTTATCATCGTATTGAAGTGAATTGGTTGGTAACTTGGTACATTTTGTAGATGAGATACTATGTAGAAAGTCTTGATTTGTTTTTATGTTATTGAAGGTAATAAAGGCAAGGCCAACATCATCGTGGTTGATTGGACTTTTTGCCCCCAAAATTGTCATCGTTCAAGCCAGTTTAAACGTAATAAGAGTGGTTTTGTTATTTTTTTAGTGATCAGTATTAAGGTAGCGCACAAGATCGATTTCCAGTTTCAGGGTTTCGAGAGAATTATTGTCAATCTCGTGAACATGTTGCGTAAATACTGCCATCTCTGAAAGGAGAAGATATTATGCGAGTATGGTATATCATTTTACCCTGAATAGAGTACTTATATCTAAACGCTATGTACTTTATCTCAGTATGGCCTACGGTTTCCTTCATCTATCTCTAACAAGGACCTTATTGGTGATTACAAGACTCGGTATAACCCGCATGAATCGACCACAGACTCATGTCCTGGACATTGAGTCTCGATACCTACGGCATGTAGAATGATGGTGAATGGCGGCGACACCTCCCTAGATACAGTGCGAATCTCGTCACCGACATCTAGAAGAGAATTGTCTAGATCTCAGTAGCGAGATCTCATAGCACAGAGAGAGGGAGAGGGACGGGGACAGGGAGAGGACGATGGTAGTAGATATGACTGCAACAGCATTCTGGCTGAATGACGAGATAGTGATGGAGAGTGATCGGCAACATGGTGTGATGAGGTGACTGGTAATGTAAAGAGAGAATGAGAGATGGTGAGTTAGGATTTGATACTAAATTCATTTGGCATGTGTCGACTTTTTGGATCCATACAAAATTGGATATATCTAAACCTAACGAATTTTGTCTCGACTTACCTAATTTCTCCAATGCATGATCATTCCGAGACTACAAATTGTGTCAATGCTCCTCTCTAAATCGAAGAGACTGCAACTACACTAAAAAAGCCTTGGGCTGAAGATCATGTTTGCTCACGTATCACCAAAATTCAGTATTATATACAGACTTTTGTATATCCTTTTTAAGTCCCTCTTGTCAAATTTGACAGCACTCATTGTTTTGGCCTGATTAGGTGTTTTTCTTCTTTCATTTTCGGCCTGAAATGGTCAACACCCTCGTGTGTCGGTGCTTGTTCTCCTAAAAAGCTTGGATCAACGAAGATGTTGACTGAAGAAGAGCACTTTATTTGGGCCTTTGCTCAAAGGCTCTTCTATAATGCGGGCTGAACAAGCAATATAATCTGAAGCAAACACCAGCCATACACAAAATGAACCCACAGCCCCAACCTCATAATCGCCTCTTCACTCGTCGTTTTCGTTTGACCATCTATGATGATTCATTTGGTTATCTAAATTAGCATTACCATTGGATTTGGGAGATGCTTGAACTAGCAGTGTTAACTACTGTGGTTGAGTGAATTTCAATCATTGATGCAGTGACTCCGACATGGGGTTTATATCACTCGACGGGCTGTGATTATGTGATCTTCGATGAATCGGATCTATTTAAGAAGTTTCTCGCATCGAGTGACACACCAAGTACAAAAAGCAAGCATGGCTCGGTCTTACGACAGCGTTATATCGTGTATTGCAAGTAAATAGAATCAGAGAGGACTCAGGAATGAGAAAAAGCAGAATATATATATCTAGGATCAAGAAAAGCAAGCAAGAGGAGATGTCTGTCTACACTTTGCTTTAGTGTATTAAAAGAGCCTGTTGTCATTGGTTTGGACTCCACATGTGACCGGTGCTTTTGCCCTCACTTTCTTCCAGAACCAAATCCCAGCACCAATTCCTATGGCTCCTGCTCCTGAAACTGCAGTCACACTCCCTGTGCAAAGCCCAAAATCGAAACCCAAAAAAGAAAAGTTTGGAATTCAGCTTATTATGAGTGCATAATCTGAACCTCAAATTTCACTGTCAAATGCTATCTGAAGAGGTTCAGTATCAAGAATTTGGAACCAATATGTGTTCGGTTTTCTGTTACCTGCAATTACTGCAGTCTTGCTGTGCCCTGAAATGCTGCGATCTGCAAAACGGCACTCAATTGAGCCCACAAACTCTTACAGTGGAATTTAATAAAGAAATTAAACAAGATCGGAACGTATAAATAATGATCTATCCCTAGCATCAGGTTTTGCACCATGTAACATCAAATGTTCACCAGAATATTAGCAGGCATAGCTCAGAACGCCGAAACGTACCTTTACAAGAAGCGGTACCATTCCTACCCTCACACATACACAAGAAGCTCTCAGTTTGCGTATCGAATCCGCAAGTCCCGCCACTCTTCAGATTGTCCTGGCATGTCAAGCACTGAGTGGTCAGGGGAATGTCGAAATCGACCCTAATACCATACTCTGCGACCTGATCATATGGACCTGCGCCAATGTTCCTCCAATACACACTAGTGTAGCTAGCACAGTATCTGAGCATGAGCCTAAGTGACTCAGTGGCTTTCGGATAGTATGAGCAACAAGAACTCGATCCCAAAGCTGAGGGGCACCGCGGTAAGTGACGGCACAGGTAGCTCGAGCTGTCGCATGATGAGTCGCACCGGTCAGGGTACCGCTCGCAGAACATCGGCTTCGGCTCAATGATGACATCCTCCTCACTGCAATTGAAGAACAAGTAATCATTCTGAGGGGAGAGAGATAGATGCGTGCTCGTGTCAAGGCTAAACGCACGCGTGGGGCGGAAGTTGTCGCGGTCCAGGCAGTTCCACATAAATGGATCGATCAGCAAGATGTGCGGATCGGTGTAGCTTATGTTGCGAACCGGGTATCGGCCGGAGGGGGTCCGGAGCTCCAAATTGCCGGTGTCAGAGCAAACGAGGAGGTGACGGTAATACGGGCTGCCACATCCGTCGTCGATGCCGAACGGGTAGTGTATCGGAATGGCTCCGCATGAGGTTCTACAGTGGCTAATCGATTGAGCTGGTGCTAGGATGACAAAGAAGACCAACAGACGAGTTATCTGGAAACGGAGGGATGGTGATTTGATGGCGAGGAGGGAAGCCATTGGAGGCACTGCTAAAGTAGAGAGAGTAGAGATTTGCAGCATAAAAATGATTTGAAGCAATTAAAGGAGAAAAGCAATTGAATAGAGAAAGTTAAAGGCTTGAATGGGGTTGATGTTGTCTCTCATCTGCACAAGGAAAAAGCTAAAGCGTCATGTGAGGAAGACCAAGGAACATTTCTGTGGGGTTCACACTCTTCAGCTTTTATGCCTTTTGTTCTCTTTTTCGCTACTTTAGTATCATTTTCATTTAAGGTATACTGTGCTTTTGCTTCCTTGCAAGTAATGAGAAGATCCCCAGCTGAAATAATTAAATAAATTAGATATTTTTGAAGTTCAAGAGAGAGTGGGTTGAAATCAGAAACTTTACTTCTTTTCATGGTACTGGCATGTAGCCTTTCTTTCTGCGTAAATTATAATATAAATGGTGTATTAAAGAAATTATCATTCCTTTTGACGTAGATCTGACTAGCTACTGATAATGAGGAGTGAACACCAAGTTTGATTCAATTTGAGAATCAAACCGAACAAACTGGTTCAAGGCCTATTCTAGGGAGAACTCTTTAGTTCCTGATTCCAAGAACCTAGAAGTGGCCTAGGATAGGTTTCGTTCTCGATTTTTAGGTCCAAATCGCCCGTCCGCAATTTCTCAATTGAATTGATTTTGAATCTTCTTTTAGAAAAAGAAAATTCTTCCGCGATCATTCTCTTCAATACGAAAGGAAATAACCACTTAATCAATATATGTTTATATAGTGAAATAGTGCAACTTGTATATCTTATTATAAAAAAAAATGATTTTTCTATACAAAATAAAAAAATGGGTCGGTTCATTGATAAAATTGAGAATCGAATCGGGATCCAACCGATGTGCTCCAAACTTTTGGAATCAAGAGACACAAGATTGGTACTTGATTCTAGGTTTCTAACCAAGAAGCATTCTTCTTTGCGGACAACATCACTGCGAACGCCATTGTAATCAACCAAACTAATCATCATTGAGAAAAAAAAAATGCATTTTCAACCATTGGACACAATCTGTACATTACCCATTGATGACAAAAATTATGGATACTTCAACAGTAGACAGAATATTTTATAAATTAAGGTGATGCTGATCAAGTCATCGTCACAACCTTAATAGATGAGTCCATGAGCTTGTGATTTGTTCTGTAGAAATGATCAAATATGCGGTGGGCCTAGTCCGGCCTGGCGTAAGCTTCTCCATTCCTAGTCGGGCCGGGTAGCCCCTCGTTTTCCGGCTAGTATTTTCTGAGCCCATTCCTACAATTCCATCGAACCGTTTCTTGACGTGACACGGGAATGAGATTCCGACAGGATCAGAGAATAAATCAAAACTAGGGAAACTCGGTTTGAAATCATATCGGAATATGATTGAACGAAATCATCATTGTGCCCATGGGCCTACATCGCTTAAACAAGGGATTCTATGATGGAAATTTGAACCACCGAACGTGGTACGCCTAACTAAAAGTAATTTGTAATTATTTAGAGAAGACTACTAATTGGCTTGATATCTAAGTTGTATGGATTGTAGCCTCCACAGTGTTCTGGCTCTCATAATAGTCTAGGATTTCAATTGCCTCTTGTCCCACATCAGACTTTTAACAAGAAAAAACAAAGGATTTTATAACACATAGGATGCATTTTGAAAATGACATGAATTAGATGATATGACACAAATTGTCAATCCTCTAATTTTTGACCGGTCATATGTGAGGGTAATTGGTCCTAGAATTGGTAAATTAAAGATAAAAAAAAAATTAGAACCTACTTTGTCAGAATTTGTTTCCAATTTTGGGAACCAAAGTCAGCTGGCTCTAGAATTGAACCAGCTGATTGCAGAGTCAAATTGGGAACCAGCTTACATTTGTTTCTCGTTTGATTTTTTCTTCATCGAGAATATTTATTTCGCAATTGTAATTAGAAATCTTTTACAAAAAATTGACATAAAATATTATAAAATACTTTAGCATAAGAAAGTAGAAAGTGTTTAAATGTAAGAGATCTACGGTCGGCTTTGAACAAGTTAAAAATCGATTCTACCGAAAATCCTTTCAGTTAGCTGAACCAATCAACGACTTCCTAAATTTTTAATCCAGAAATTAATTCGGTGCCGGAATGACTGTCGATACCATTTGAATAAGGCTAATTTTGTAAGTCTCCCAAGTTGAACCGGTCTTATTTCTCACCCCAAATTATACAAGATGGAAGTCCTCTTACTATCATTTAGAGCTTCACGCAGTAAGAATTTCATTTGATATTCCCATTGCTTTTAAAATACCCTAATATTTTAAGTAAGTCACCGAACAGTTCACCCGGCCCGACTCAACCCCTCACTCATGGATACAATAAGCGAAAAGGTCAATGGAGGCCGAATTGAATAAGCCCTTGGGAGATGTGAAATGGTTCCTAATTAGTGGAAAAATCTTTACTTATACTATATTATATTACATAGAGAGAGAGAGAGAGAGAGAGAGAGAGAGAGAGAGAGAGTCAAAATGGATCATGACTACTTACTAGAGTAGTAGGGTTTCTGAATAATGACGAAAACGATTTAGCATGAAAGCAATGGCAATGATAAATAAACTCTGATGTGGACCTTAAATGGCTGAGTCACATTAGCTGATCTTGGTAGCATTTGGGTCACGGTGTCACGGGGTAGACTTTCTATTCGACCAAACTTGTTTGAAATAGAGAAAATACTATTTGACAATAATTTTGGGATCATTCACGATAATGCCCTAATGAAAGAACCATATCATAAGTTATTGGTTTCAAGGTAAACCGCTTTTGAGACAGGAACTTGATACCTACTCAAAATGACTTGTTATGAAAAAATCAGAATTGGGAACCAAGACAGTTTATATTGTGGGTTTGATACCAAATTGAAGAGACACGTGCTAAGTAACAACTCTAACCTCTTCAAAATCACACCATCAATTCAATGCAACTCGTATTGGCGTTTCTTTTCCAAAGAAGGTGTTTATAAAAGTCAATGGATCTTTTTCCTTTGCACGTACGTAGCATCGGTGAGAAACACTTTGGTCAAAGAAAAAAAAAGTTATAAATTTATTACATTGATATCAATATACTCATAAATCTTTCAATTTGATAAATTTAGTTCATCTAACCAATGAAAATTGCAGACATGAATGACAGCTGTTCTACATAGTACAGTTAGTGCTCACATGGATACTTTTCTTTTTATTTTTAATGAATTTTTTATCAAATGTTCCTTCTTTTACTTTTTTAACTTTTTTTTCTTCTTTTTTCCCCCCTTTGACTCTTTCCTTTGGCTTGTGGACAGTATTCAACCATGGTCGACGATTGGCCACAAGCGAAGGCCAACGAGGACGTCGGGACCCTTGCTAGATCCAGTGAGGGCTTGACCCTCATTGCTAGGGTAAGGGCGGCCCTTGCCAGGCGTAGGCGAGAGCGGGAGCGGCCCTTACCAAATCCAACAAAGGCAACCCTTACCTATGGCCGACGAGGGCCCCAATGTCCTCACCAGCCATGGCCGAGTACCTACCACAAGCCAAAAAGAAGGAAAAGGAAAAAAGAAGAAAAAAAGGAAAAGAAGAAAGTTGATAAAACTTAAAATTCCCAAAAAAAGGTTTTTAAAAGTATTAAAAATATTTAAAATTGTCAACGTTATTAATTTCCAACCTAACTTGGCCAAATGGACTAAATTCGTATCAATATAAAAGGGTGTAAGCCTAAATTAATCCAATTGAAATGTGTAGGACCAAATAGGTAACAATATAATAAGTGAATGACTTTTTTTGTAATTTTTCCCCCTGGTCAACCGTCGACATTATCTCACTGTTAGAACCCCTCTCCACATAAATCAATGCCGTACTAATGACCGACCGAAAAAAAAAAAGATGTCGTACTAATGAATAGAATCATTAAAACCATGTAATCAATAACATGCCTCGAGCATGTGTTTGTGTGTACGAAGCAAATGGCACCACATGTGCACTAATGCATATACGCGTATAGCCGTAAAATTCTCTCCTACATGAGCAGTAAATCTTTTAGAACATATGATAAATCTGCGATTCGCGTCTGCCCTTTCCCACTCTGTCGGCAGTTGCCATCAAAACGGGAAGAACGTGGGAGTGCGATTCTTGGTACACAGCAGTCGTGGGGACAACTATCTTGGCAGATCGAAACTTCTAACCTCTTCTTTTAGGTCTCAAAAGCGTCTCGACAGGTTCTAAAAGTAAAAGGTCGGATGCAATGACTACCCCGGTCCGAGGCTCTTCGTGAATCACGGTTGATTATGATGAGTACAGAAAACGGAGTACATACAGAGGCTGAAGCGGTTGTCAGCCGTGACGACTGCGGCGTGCGAGGAGACGGCAAAGTGCCGGCGATTACTCGGTCTAAGATGCAGACATTATTGACGGCAACAGTTGTTTTCCAGGAAACTGGGAACAAGGCTTTCCTTCCTCAGGAACGGATTTACATTCGGAATGAAAAGCGAGCAACGCCATAAGCACTTAGACGTTCCCCGTAAGAACCTGACAAGATCGATGGTTTCGGAGATTCCAACTTCAGAGGTTGTCTAGGAGACTCAAGGTGAGGATGGTGAACATACTGATGAAATAGGGATTCACGAAATGAAGTTTTCGGTGTCTCTAATGACAAAGGGAAGAAAGATATTGGAATTTCCTGTGAATGTTTATAATCAAATTGGTAAAATGAATAATTCAAGACTGAATTGTTATTTGTACAACGAGTTTAAGACTAAATTGGTATGATTAAAGAGTTTAAGATTGAATTAGCATATGTGCATTAAGTTAGGATTGATTGGGTAATTTTCCCGAGATTTCATAGTTCAAAGGAGAATTTTCTAAGGTTTAGACTATGTGGCATGCTTGGTTGGAATGTTATACCGCAAGAGATGAGATTTTCTCGATGGGAGAGAACGACACGCAACGCAACCTGATAAGTTTCGAGATTACGATTTCATACATTGGCAATTATATTTTTTAATAAGTTATTTGATTAGATTCTAAATAATATTTTGAAAGATTTTCTTTATGCTTTTCAATAATATTCCGTTTTGCTCTATTAGGACATCCTTAGGATTTTAATCTATATATATTCGAGTTATTCTCTTTCCGTATGCAACTCTTTCTCTCTCTCTGAACATAAATGAAACCGAGAGTTTCCTCTTTGCACGCCTCGTGCGTGTCCCGAGTTGCAACTTGGGGTCTACCCATTTCCATGGTGTCACGAACTTGGCAACCGCCTCCAAACTCATTAATTGCCACTACCCCTACGTCACATCATCGGGAGTTCCACCACCACCACTAGCACAACCAATACGCTCGGTATACCAAACATCCCAAAAACGATATTATCGATACCAAATGAGGCAGAAAAGCTCATAGACTATTTATGTCATTCTCGCTAAATAAACCGAAGCGCCCAATACATCACCCATGACGAATCTCGGGTTCAACCCATGGTCGTTTGATCCATAATCCAGTTCTAGGATTCTTGCCAAATTCCGGCTGGAACAGTGCAAAGCTCATGCGGACATTTCCCTTGTCGCCCCCTGTTTGAGTTCACATCGAGTGATGGGCTTGATTTGGATCCCTTCCCCTCACCCCCCAAATTTTCTCTCATCCAATGGCGAGCGTTCACATGATGTTGAAGGGTGGGTAGGTCAAAAAGATGGATGAATGGATGCGACTAAATATCGATTCGATTCTTCGGTCTTTCGAGGGTTTGAAATGAAGAGAAAGGCGTTTGAAACTTCGGATCTAAACCCAGGGAACAAAATTCTAGATGGAGACAAACCTTCATATTCGCAAGGAAGCCAATCAAAGATGACTTTTCCTAATAAAGAAAACACCGAATCTTGTCCGCTAGCAAAAACCCTAATCAACCTCTTCCTTTTTCTTCTCTCCCTCATGTGGCTTATTTGCAAAAACTTAAATGATCAGAAATTGTTGCACATGGAAAAAAAGCTAAAAAAAACTTGTTTATTCATTCACACAACAGCAAATGCGTATGTCAGAGAGAAATATTTATAAAAAATTAGATCTACCAAATTTTACAAGACCATCATCAACTGCTCTCGTTTTTGCACTGATCAAACTTTGCCTTTAAACTAAAATATGAAAACACAAAATAAGGGAGGTAAATAAGAAGTCCCAAAACGATGTAAAATTAAGACTGAAAAAGCTTAAACCGATAGATAAATATATTATTTATAAGGACAATAATATATACGAAAAATTTCCTTCTCGTGACAATAATTTGCAAACTCATAGTGGTTAGCATTAAATCATATCATAGGCGCCGAATCAAACAAACCCATTTAGTAAATTTTTCTTCACTAGATCTACATAGGATGTCATAGTCTGATCTTATGAAAAGGACAAATTGGAATTAGAAGACGGATCGTTGACACAAGGGGGAAAGCAAATTTGACCAACACTTCATCTTTTTAGCCTCTTTCTCCCCCTATCTTTCGTACTATTCTCATTTTATAATGTGAAAGGCATCCTCGCGTTTCTTGCGGCTCTACGCCATCATCATATGCTGTCACCATAAACGTTTCGCAAAAATAAAATAAAATAAAATAATTGCCCCGTTTTTTTCTACCTTGTCTCTTTCTCCATTTCAATATCATTATTGCACATTATTAATGTAGTTTTATTTGGCAAGCTGTCCGACCTAACCATGGACCGATTTTTCCACGTCATGGCAGAAAGCCACGTGGGTGTGCATCCGATGGTCAACGGAAATCTCAGTCAACCCTGTCTTTTTCTTCCTTTGCTGTATTTTTTTATAATCATTAGTTAATAAAATATCATTTTGTTTAATTATTTTGTGGTTTCTTGTCTATGATCTTGCTCAGGCTATGAAGCTAGGGAATGCCTTTTGGATGCGTTTGCCCAGACGGATTATTTAAGCTTGGTCATTGAAAATATTGGACCCGGAGTGACGACTCTATTTTAGGATTCTTCTTTAGGAGTCGTTGAAACAAGGACAAATTAGGTATAAAAAAAATTTTAGCATTATTTCTTGCGGTGGTCCGTTCATCACCAAACGTCCGGACCACCACGGCACACCGCCGCAACAATAATTTGCGGTGAAAATTGGCTAGAAAAATGATATTAGAATTCGACGTAGATGTCCAAAACTAAATTAATAAAATTGAAGAATTTAAGACTAAATTAATATTTGTAAAATAGTTTAGGACTAATTGGACAATTTCCCCCTTTTGGATGCTTTTCCTCAAATGATTTATTTATGTTGATTCATTGAAAATATTGGACCCTAAATGAGAACTGTATTTTTAAATTGTTTTTAGGAGTCATTGAGACAAAGGACAAATTAGTTATAATGAATTTTGAAGTAGTACTTCTCACAGTGATCCGATCATCACCAGTTGTTTTGCATAGCATATCGGAGCATCGACGGTTTCTGGTAAAGATCTGCTGGAATAGCTATATTAAAATTCGACATAGAGATCTAGGATTAAATTGATAAAATTGAAAAATTCAAGATTAAATCAATATTTAGACAATAAATTTAGGACTGATCGTACAATTTTTCCCCTTTTGTATCCTTACCCAAATGGATTATTCAAACTTGGTCATGGAAACAATTGGACCCTGAGTGACAACTCTCTCTCTCTCTCTCTCTCTCTCTCTCTCTCTTGTACTCTGTTCAAGACAAATTGAAATAAGGACAAATTAGCACACCTTACGGCTACCAAATCTACATGTAGCGACGGAACGAGATAGGTTAGCTGATGACAATGAAAGCACTCGTTCAAACTTGATCTGGTTCCATTTTTCATGTTTGGTCATCGATTTCGATAACTTGAACCTTAGTTTCAGATGGCTAGGTGATCAATCTCTGGGACGATGTTTCAAACATTGGAAAACTGCGGAGAAAATTTGCACTTATCAATTAAAGTTTCGTGGAAATTTTGCCGTCGGCTCGGACATGTCCAGAGATGATTGACTATACCCGTTCTTCCATTTAGGCACATTCAAGAATGTTAAGAACTTTTCAGAAAATTCGAACGAGCACAGATTCAAAAGGGCGGCTTAGGAAAAAAATTTACCGCCGTACTTGTTGAACTGAACATGACTTTCAATCCGAGAGGCGTTATGAGTCATAGAGATTATTTGAGGTCGTTTTTAAGCCTCGAATCCATCTTTTTTTGTCGGTTTCAAAACTCGTTTCTGTTCGTTGGACGATTTGGGTTCGTACTTTAAGCCCTTGTGCTTTCAAATCAAGACCGTTCTGGGTTTGTCCGGAAATCTTTCCGATCGCATCACGGGTTTACCTTAAGAAACACTGGTGCATTCGTTAGGTTGAGCAATCACATCTATGGACCGCCTCATTAGGGTTTTGACTCGCGTCCTCACTAGTCGACGAGATTTTGCCGAGGTATTCCGCAAGCTGAGCTCAAGACGTACCTAATGAGGATGGCTGGTTTGCCATAAAATAGCGAACATAACAACGTGCATGGAAACCGGAAAGAAAGGAGACTCTGGAGCATTTATATGTATAGTTACAATCGGAGACCAAGGGAAAGGTTTATGTGGTCCTGCCTTGATGGACGGTCTGCAAAGTTATACGTTACCTGCATCCGCTGACTGCCATTATCTTAATTTGGACTACTACTACTACTTACATAATGTCACGCTTCGATAGTTGACCATATTATACAACGTTTTCCCATACCCTTTCTTCATTACCTTCCCCCCCTTCAATAAATGCCGTAAATCAATCGAGAATCGAGTATTATCCGAGTAATCGTTTGCCTTTTTCTTATCCCTCTGGCGCGCGAAATCTCAATATTCTATTGAGACAACGTTTTCGGCCTGCTCACTTAACCTTTACCGAACAAAACTCTACTTTATCCGCGGGTCGCACGAGGCAGGAAGGAGACCCTTTGAATGGGATCGAAAGTAGGAGCAATTTCACTCCAACACTCCACAGCTTCCTTCCTCTTTCCCTTTGTTCCGGCGCCGTTTGCTTTTGGACTTTGAAATTGAAAATCCGCCATCAAAGCTTCTCCCTCCCTCTTGCCCTTTTTCTCCTCCTTGTCCACAAATTTCTCAAAGCGACAAATCGGCCCCACGCCTCCCGCCCCGTGCCTTTGAGGAGAATCCACTTTTTCCACGTCCGAACCTTTGAAAAAGAAGGGAACCGAACACATCCCCACGTTGTAGCTGGTCCTGTCGTACAAGTAAACAGTGACGACCGGCCCCTTTTCGATCAAACATGAACGTCTCCACGTCTGGTCAAGTTTTAGGCTCGTGGGGGTGCTTTCCCATTTGCGTACGTACCTTGCTAGGGTTTTGACGTTGAAAGTTTCTGCCCCGACATCGGTCCACGTGGAAGCTCCCTTGAATATTGTGGGACACGCCGCTAATTTGACATCTAACCCTATGAGGATTGGCTGAGTCGTTAACGCTTACGAGCCAATAGATCTAAGGTTTAGATCATGGTATTTCTAATTCAATTTCACCGCCTTCTAGGTATAGCTAATTACATGTACATGGGTGAGGTAATATACATACAATCTTTTTGGATTGATTGATCAGGAAAGGTAAGATACTCTATATCATTGAAAGCACTTTACCGATAGTAATGATCGGATAAGACCGAAGTTTAATCCTGGGTCAATGACCCTGATGTGATATAGCCAAGATTCGATGTATGGAAAGCTCGAACCGATATCTCATGTTTATTCATATCATTGCACGAAAAGTCCATTTCCTTAACCACCAAGCCAAACCTAGCCCGTTCGTGTGGAATTGATGTTGAAATCTCCCTTTCAAAGGTAATATGAATACTACAAAGTCATGGGATTCTATCCAGGCCATTACTTTCTTGTCTTGTGTTAAACACCCCACCTAACCATCATCTTTCAAAAGCCAGCACCTGTTGGAATTAGAGGCTCCAAAAGCAGGAAAAAGAGAGTCCCTCTGGAGTTGAATACTCGTGTACCCATGTGGGCGGGAAAGAGCAAGGGAGAAGATACTAATAGAAAGAGAAATTGAACTGATGTTGCTGTTGTCCATCTTTGTCATTTCAAAGCTCATGGTCTCTTTCCTTTCGTTTTTTTTTTTTTTCTGTGGGCATGCAGAAAAAGTCTCTGTCTTGGATGCATGGAAATTTCCACTGTTTGAAATGTATATAGCTTATGGAAGAAATCAAGCCCCTCAGGAGTTATTATATGGGCAAATTAGGTCATGGACATTTGACTATTGGCTCGATATGGTATGTCCATGTTCATGCATTTCAATGTAAAAATATGTCTTACATTGCATGCTCCAAAAATAACATGTCTATCCAATTCTAAGATGTCCCATTGAAAAGGTGGATTGCCCCCTTTTTTGTCCAAACCGGCTATACCTTGTGCGGCATTCAATCTTATCGTAATTTCCTAAATTGCCCTACACATACTCCCGATAACCACATCCGTTATTTTCTTCGAATCATTCGATATAGATAAAAGGGAAAAAAAATAAATGTATATGTTGGGATATTTGTTCGAAAATGACGTACATGAAAGGATTTAGAAGATTCAATTATTGGGTTGAAAAATTTAAGCCTGTATTACCAATCTATGGAATATATTACACAATTCCATTGTTGGGATATTTGTTCGAAAATGACGTACATGAAAGGATTTAGAAGATTCAATTATTGGGTTGAAAAATTTAAACCTATATTATCAATATATGGAATATATTACACAATTCCATTATGTACTTGTGGACTTTCCGACCAATATTAATCATCTTAAATCCTAAACTTTGCTTATTGGGAAGAATTAAGAGTGTTCTTTTTTCTTTTTTTCTTTTTTGTAACGATCATTAGATCACACGTGCACAAATTTATAATATCGATGACACGAAAAAAGAAAATTATTCGAGGAACTGTTGTCAAGATGGATAGTATTCTTGTCATGATGGTACAATTTTGAGGTAGTAGTGACATGACAAAAAAAAAAAAAAATGAAGTCCTGGTGTCACAGTAAGCAAAGTTAAGAAGTCCTCTTTTTTTTTTTTTTTTTTTTTTGGGTAAGGGATTTCCATCGCCTCAATTACACACATGCATATCGTGTCGAAAAAGGCTATTCCCATCTTTTTCCTCCTCTTTTTTTCCTCCTCTTCTTTCTCCAATTTCCTCCAATAATTTTCCCCACTCTTCTTCTTCCCACGTATATGACGCCACCAGCTGTTCAGAAAAACGCTGCGTCCCGGTCGGTCGAGCGGATCATGATTGGTGGCTGCGAGTGAAAAGTCAAAGCTGGTAACTCGGTCCAGCCGGTGACCGGTCAACCCGGCGAGCGCGGGAGCAACGTGGGTCTCCCGCCCGCCCCCACCCCCAAAAAGGGCGGTGGTCGCGGGGCCCGCCCGGAGACCGGGCCACTGGGCCAGCCGGTCGCCGGTCGCAGAGAGAGAGAGAGCCGGGCCGTCAATTCCGTTGACTATTGACCGTCGCGCCCCACCCCACGCCTCCCCACGCCTTTTTCAAATTAAATTAAATTAATTATATTAATTAATAATATTTTTGGAGGGGGTTTTCCTCACGTGGAACGCGCCGCACCGGACGGGGCGGTGGCTCCGCATCCGCATCTGATGAGTTTCATTTTTTTCTTTCCTGCGGAGATTTGCGAACGAGTCAACCTCCTTTCTTGACGAAACCTCTTCCGAAATTTCTCCCTCCCTCTCTCTCTCTATCTCTAAAACGTGTCGAAAGTCCCTTGTCTTCTTCTCGAAAAATCAAATCCAAGGGCCACGCTCGCCCGGTTGTAATTTCCTCCTTCCTCCCTCCTTCCTTCCCTTTTTTTTATAAATATAATTGGGATGTTTTTATTCGAATTTATGGAATTCCGAAATTGATTTTATGCATCGCCCGACCCTCTATGTATAAAATAGAGAATTGATTGGGCGATCGTTTTTAATCTACCGTAAGAACAAGGGTCGGATCACAGGAAATAAAATAAAAAATAATTTATAAATTATTGTGAAATCTATTCCTTAAAAAACTTGTAGGTACTACCTATAAATTTATGGGTTTTGAAAATGCTTGGAAAAAAAATAAATAAACGAGTGGTCGAGGTCTCGAACTACTAGAAAACACGTGACGTTCGATAGAGGAAAATAATCTTGAAATTGTAATATAAGTTTCCGTGGGTTTTCGCCTGAAAATTTGAAGGAAAATATAAATGGGGACCAATGCATTTTCCGTAATTTAAATTTATTTTCTCTGGGGGAGTGAAAATCGAACAGAAAAAGCCGGAAAAATGTGACGTGTAAAACCTTTTCATTTTTGACAGGAGGAGATAAAATACACCTGTCGCGGTGACGCACCGTCTGACGTTACGTTGCCTCCCTCGCCCCAGATCCCGAAAATCCCTTCTTTCTCTCCCCAAGCAAATCTTCATCAAATAAATAAATAATTAAATAATTTTATATTTTTTACATTTTTTAATTAATTTTTCCTTTCTGTCTTGCAAATGTATTCCGGTCTTCGTTCCAAACCCTTTTTATAGGCGCTCCAGTTGCTTCGGCCAAAGACTTCACACACTTCTCAACAACACACCACCCCCCTCCTCCTTTCTCTCTCTTCTTTCTCTCTCCTCCTTCCTCCTTCCTCCTTCATCCGCCATCGTCACCTCCTTCATCATCATCATCATCATAAGCAGCATCGTCTTCCTCGAGCTCCTGCGCATCTCTCTCTCTCTCTCTTCTTTATTTATGGACAAAGCTGGATGGGGGCTCACCCTCGACTCCTCCTCCTCCTCCCCCCACTCTGACTCCTTCTTCCCCAAGAAGCCCTCCGGGTTCCTCAAGCTCAAGCGCGACCTCCCCCCCGGCGACCCCCCCGCCGCCTCCGCCGCCAGGATGTTCCCCGGCATCGACTTCGCCGCCAGCCTCGGCCGCCGGGACGACCACCGCCACGCCTCCAACCTAAATTCGTCGTCGTCGCCCGCGGCGGACGAGGGCCGGGTCGTCGTCGGCGAGGTCGACTTCTTCTCCGATAGCAAGAGCAGGTCGTCTCTTCATGCCGCCGCAGCCGCGGGCGGCGAGGAGGGTAGAGCCGCCGCCGCCGCCGTGAGCGTCAAGAGGGAGAGCTCCGTCGCGCCCGGCCCCGCGAGGTCGGAGATGAACGTGAATGTAAGAACTCGAGCTGCTGAATTATCCTCTTCCTTTTACTTAGAAACCAGGAGATGAGTTAAATCTCGGCGATGATTCTGCGCTGGTCTTTGGTTTCTAATCTTGAATTCTGTGTGTCGACAGACTGGTTTGCGCCTCCTGACTGCTAACACCGGGAGCGACCAGTCGACGGTGGACGACGGGGTCTCCTCCGATATCGAGGAGAAAAGAGCCAAGAACGAGGTGAGAAAACCTGGTCACGGTCAGAACCGCCCACGGCTGTCGAATTTTAGGATCTTGGTCTGTTTAGTGAACGGCGATTCCTGATTTTCTTTTACAGCAGCTGTTGCACCTGCACGTGGAGCTGCAGAGAATGAATTCGGAGAACCAGAGGTTGAAGGAGATGCTCAGCCAGGTCACGAGCAACTACACCGCATTGCAGTTGCACCTCTCTTCACTCCTCCAGCAGCAGCAGCAGCAGCAGCACCAGCACCAGCACCAGAGCAATGGCGCTGAGCCCGCGCAAGATCACGAGGTACGTTTCAGTTCTTGCGAGAGAAGTTTATTGCTAAACGAGAAGAAGAAAGTGTTTCTGGGTCTGAATCGTTCTGATGCCTCGCGTCTGGAATTGCAGAATGCGATGAAGAAGAACCAGACGGTGGTGCCGATGCAGTTTCTTGATCTCGGCCCGGTGTCAGCCGCTGCCGCCGACACCGACGAGATCTCGAACTCTTCATCGGAGGAGAGGACGAGGGATGGCTCAAGGTCGCCGTTGGTGAAAATGGAAGTCGCATCATCTGCTCATAACAATAAGGCGGAACAAGATAGCTCCGGCGCCAGAGATGGTGACAAGAGAGGTGTTAGGAACGAGAGTCCCGACGACTCGGAAACTCAAGGTTGGGGGCCGAACAAGGCGGCCAAACTGGAGGCGGCAAGGACGGGCATCGAGCAATCCGCGGAGGCCACGATGAGGAAGGCCCGCGTCTCCGTCCGAGCTCGATCCGAGGCTCCCATGGTAATTCAGCTCGCCTTGCTAGATCAGGATCTTGGTCGTTTCTTCGTCGCGCGCGATGCTAATTTCGTTTGCTATGCGATCGTGTAGATTACCGACGGATGCCAATGGAGGAAATACGGACAGAAGATGGCCAAGGGGAACCCGTGCCCTCGAGCTTATTATCGCTGCACCATGGCGGTCGGCTGCCCCGTTCGCAAGCAAGTAAGTTCTAACGTTCTTTCTATCATCAATTCATGAGTCGAAAGAAAAATTTCACTATACAGATCTTTAGACTTGACTAGAATCGAGGTTCGGAAATTTCAAATGATTCAAAAGGAAATGCTGGAGTTACTAAGACTGATAATCGAAATTTTGAGGATTTCATGTATGAATGCGGTGGCGCAAGGGACTAATCCAGGATCTTGGGTAATGGTTACAGGTTCAGCGCTGTGCTGAAGACCGAGGGATTCTGATAACGACCTATGAGGGCAACCACAACCACCCGCTCCCGCCGGCAGCCATGGCCATGGCCTCGACCACCGCAGCTGCGGTCAGCATGCTGCTCTCAGGGTCAATGTCGAGCGCGGACGGCATCATGAACCCGAACCTGCTGGCAAGGGCGATCCTGCCTTGCTCGTCGAGCATGGCCACGATCTCGGCCTCGGCCCCATTCCCTACGGTCACGCTGGACCTCACCCACTCCCCGAACCCGTTGCAAAGACCCCAGCCCCAATTCCATGTCCCCTTCCCTGGCCAGCCCCAGAACTTTGGCTCATTGCCTTCACAGTCTCTTGCTCCAGCTTTTGGGCAAGCCCTCTACAATCAATCCAAGTTCTCTGGCCTCCAATTGTCTCAAGATTTGGCCAATCCTTCCCAATTAGGTCAACAAGTTGCCTCGCTACCACAACACTTGCAACAAGCACAACATCAGCAACAGCAGCAACAGCAACAACAACAACAATCGGCTTCTTTGGCTGACACGCTCAGCGCGGCCACAGCCGCCATCACCGCCGACCCCAACTTCACCGCGGCCCTCGCTGCTGCCATCTCCTCCATAATCGGCGGAGCAAATCCCAATAACAGCACCACCACCACCGCAACCGGCACCGCTGCCGCCACCGCAACCACCGGCAACAACAACAACACCACCACTAACATCAGCACAAGCAACAGCAAGATGAGCAGCTTCCCAGGAAATTAGAGCTGGGGGTCCATTTCCATTTTCGACTTACAATTCCTTTGTTTTTAGCTCATGTCAATGTCTTTTCCCTTTTTTTCACCGACTTTCTTCTTTTTCCTTTCTTGGGCGGATAAGTATGAGATTTACATGTCCATAGGGTCTTTGGTTTCTTACTATGTGGGGAGGAATTAGAACACAACAACATTCTTTCTATTGTTTTTATGAGAAATAATCTTGTGATTTCAAACTTGGGTTTCAATTTACCCGACTCTGGATCCCAATCCCTACGCAATGTCCCAGGAAGAGAGTTGATTCTATTTGACTTGCTACAGAAGGCAAAGCTCCTTCAAGAATCAACGCGAAGAAGAGATCTCGGCCCTGGGGGTAGATGACAAAAGAAGGGTCCTCGGTTGCGATTCCGTGAGGGATTGTCATCGCCGCGGCGGTCAACGAATTCGGCCACCATTGTTGACACGTCAAGTTAGATTAATACCCAGGCCGAACGCCGGACCTGAAAGCAGTCTGACTTTTTGGAGACTTCGAGGCAACTACGTGCGCGTGCGACCGTCTTCAATGCACGAACTATTTAGAAAACTCGCGCACATGAATATCGACCCTTTATATATTTTAATCAAGAAGATAAAATAAATAACGATGGCGTGAAAAATAATGGGGTTCGCAGGTCAAATTTATTCAATGAAGAAAGGTGGCGGATGGGATGGGGGAAAGAGGGGGGCAGCCTCAACGATGGCGTGAAAAATAATGGGTTTTTGCAGGTCAAATTCATTCAATGAAGAAAGGTGGCGGTGGGGAGGGGGAAGGGGGTGCAGTCTCGCCGTTTCGTGCGTGCGTTGTTGTTACGAGGTGGATACGGCTGTCTGTCGTCATGTGATTGGGCGACTGCGATACGTCGTTGACTTTGCATGCAGAAAAGAAAATCGATCGACGTCACGCAAGGGAACGAGATCTTTTTCTTGTCGACTAGAACGTGGAGCGAACGTGGGGTCGCACCGTACGCTATCCGCCGTACGAGATCTGTCTCCTCTCTCTCTCCTCTTTTACGTTCCGGTTTCCTCCTTCTGCTTCCGCTTCTGCTTCTTCTCATTGGGGGAGGAGAGGGGAAGGTGGCGGGGGTCGGACGATGGCGACGGCGTTGATGGGGTCTCCAACGGGTGGCGACTTGCACATGGTCGCGTGCGAGTTGAACGAAGAAGATGCGCGATCAACTCCCGTCGGTTCAGTCCAGCTAGATGGATGCATTCAACAAGGAAGACTTGGACATGTCGACCGTCGAGAATACGAGGTTGTATTAATTACTGACTGGGTTTCAACTGGTCCCCGAGATTGAGTCTTAGTTATTTCGCGCGTTTACAGGGGATTTAATTGGTTGAGATGAGTTTGCCCGTCGTCGGAATTGAGCGAGTCGCGAGACACTAAAGTCAACTTCCAAGCCAACTAGAAAACGTTATCGGCATCGATATGTATAAAATGGGTTTCTTCAGTAATTATATAAGTCCATTAGGTCAGCAACACGTGCTGCTCGTAGGTGGACCTGTCAGAAATTGGCAAGTCTCTTCCCTCTCTCTTCATGGTCTCTCTCCCTCCCAGGTTACACGCTTTGGTCCCTCTCTTTTCCCAGCTCGCAACGAAAACTTGAAGGAGAGATGAGCAGCAATTCGGAAATCTGAACCGGAGGCGACGACAGAGGCAAAAGACGAGGCGGAGGTGGCGGCGGGATTCGTCGACGAGGGTCACGGGAGCTCGCCAGCCATTGGGCATGGCCAACCTTTCTTTGGATGTCTTGATTGAGCCAACGCCAACTCCTTCGAATCTCGGCAAAGCCATGGCCGAGCAACTCTTCCTCCAGATCTCGGTCTAGCCATGGCCAAGCCTTAAAAAATGATGCAACTAGGACTGCAAAACCCTCACCCACATGTGGGCCAGGCACAGGCAGACGTAGGCTGTTGTGGGAGGGGCAAGCCTTGCCATGGTCTAGCCAGCCATAGGCGTAGGCGGCCATGGCCTTACTAGCCATGGGCGAGGCCGCCTTTTCCCGCAACCTTAGTCAAAATGTCATAACCTTATTACTCCATACTCATATAACTCTAATATTTGGTAGCTTTTGTACTACTGTTTACGCCATTAATCGGCTCGCCAATCCTATCCTCATAACATTTCTCCTTTCTACTATTTATTCGCATTTCAATTTGATTACTTGTTCTTTGGATTTTTGGATGTGCTTGTTGTCCTTTTCTTCCATCTCGTGTCTTCCATAAGTTGACACCTTAGAACATGACATGCGTATTTCTTAGGTATGTGTTATATCACGAAGGCTATTATTGTCTCGATCGAGCAAGTGGTCATACTTATGTTTGGCCTAATGAGGAGAATTTTCTCTTCTCACAAAATCCATCAACTCTTAGCCTCGGAATCCACTTTTCTGAATAAGCCCCTTTCACTTTTTTTTTCCTTCAATTCCTATAGGCCTCTCTCCTCCTATCTGGCTCAAAATACTAATCCGCTACTCCTCTCCTCAAGCCTAACATCCTAATGTAACAATATCTTTGTCATCTATCTTGCTCTCAATCTCATGTTTTATACTCACATGAAACACATTGAGTTGGGTTGCTTCGGCAATCTACGCGTTCACTACATGCCTACAGCGAATCAGGCATCTACGCGTTCACTACATGCCTACAGCGAATCAATTGACAAACATCTTGACCAAAGGGCTACCTAGTCCATGTCAGGTGCTATTGAGATCCAAACTCTCAATTATTACACTTCGGATTGAGAGGGGTATTAACATGTAGTTTATATGTATCATGAGATCTTTTTGTAATGATGTCTCTAACTATATCTTGATTGTAATTAATCACTCTTATAAATACATATCATGCAACCCTAATTAGAGTTAAGCCACTGTAAATATTTTGTTGTCAATTTTTCTGCAACTCTAAATATCAACAATTACTAGTAGGTAGTTGTTAATTTGAGCTCAATGGAGCATTAATGTTTCTCATCGGGCAAGAATTAATATTAAGTCATTCAACATATTCGCAAGCAAACTCTATTCTTGATTGAAATATTATTTTGATCCACATGCATGGAATGAAAGGTAACCTTATACAAGTACATCCCTAAGTTCCCCCCTTCCCCTTCCAAATTTCTCAAATCACTTGACGTTCCAAATTTTGAAAAGTATTAGTAGGAACTGCTTGATGAAAACCTTCTAATTCAAAAGCTGAATCTTGCAGCGATAAGCTTATAATCATAAAAAAAAATTGAGATAATTAAGCGACGTATTGTTTCCAACCCGAGAAATAACATATGTTATGCTTATGGAAATATTGTAGTTACCATTGGATGCAACTTCCGTAATGTTAAGCACCCATTGAAGTATGCATGTATTGTCTCTTATAAGAGATTCAAGGAAAGAATTCTACTGTTAAGAACAGAATTACATTGTGAGTCCTATGATTAAAATAATAAAAAAAGTCAAGAATTATTGCAATACTTGTAGAATAATAAGCTAGCTAGAAATCTATGAAAAAATGATTACAAATATCTTTTAGTATTCATTTTATAAATAAGACTTATTTGTATTACAAAAAAAAAAAAAAAAAAGAGAGAGAAAGAAATACATCTTTGTTACACGAATTAGATTCAAATCATAAAAATGAAAAAAATATATATATGTATATACGTATATGTGTATATATATATGTATATACGTATATGTGTATATATATGTATATATATATACGTATATGTATATACATACACACATATATACATATACATATTATATATATATACATATACATATACATATTATATATATATATATATATATATAAAATCTTGTTATTTTCTTAATAAGCTATCCAGCTAAGCTCATTAATTTTCAACTTCCAAAGCATTATTATACAAAGTATCTTGAGATCTTCTGTACTGCAAGTACTTTTCTTAATAATTTGGTCATTCATTAATGTCCAAGCTCTGCTAATGTCCTTAACAAAGTGCCCCATTTGGCAACATGGGTTTGAAGTCACACACGACGTGCCTTAAGTCTCCCTCCCTCTCTCTCTCTCTCTCTCTCTCTCTTCTGCTAAGAAAAAAGGACCACGGACAAGGTTTTGGGCACAAAAGGTTTTGTCATGGTCGCACCAATCGAGGAGGTGTACACAGAGCGTGTCGCATGGCGAGATTGCTTCATTCCCACTTCAGTGTTGTCCAGCGGCCTGGAAAAGATGAAGCAGGCTCGGTGCGAATCGACACAAAAGCAGCTCATCTCATCTTGGTGGTCCTCTAAAGGAGTCAAATTGCTTTTAGCTCCCCAAGAAAAAATCCCCTACATCCCTCCCCACAGATGGAGTTAATGTTCTTTCAGTTTGGTTCGATTTGATTGACCTCTGTTCTTTTGAATGCCCCTAGATTTCCAGGATTTATAGCCTATTAGTCGTAATCATTTTACGCCCGCATGTATTATGTAACACGGATAAAACTCCCTCAATCCAATTGAATTTTGAATGAGAAAATCGGGGATGTTACCACATAAAACCGAATATATAGCTGTTTATACCACTTGAGTAATAGAATGTGACGACGGAGTTTTGATCTCTATGAATTTATCCCTGCCCGTCCAAAATTTACAGTGTACTAATCAAGTAGGATCAATGTTGACATATCTCAAGATGGATTGTACTTGTTTAGTTCATCAAAATAGAGGAAGAAAAGACGATTTTGACTCACATTGTTTCAGCACTAGCTAAGGGTACATTGATATATAGTATATATTTATCTATGAAGCATGGACACTCTCCAAAAGCCTTCGTGTTGTGTCGGACATTTCGACACGTGTCCGACACTCTCCGACACTTTCAAACACTCGGTTAACACGTGTTAGAAAATCCGACACTTAGTTAACTTTCTCAACACTCTCCGACACTCAAGTTGAAATTCGATATATGAATTTTCGACACATTATTCCGATATCAAGGTCAATTTTAAAAATTCAATAAATGAGATGTCAAAATATATATATATGTGAAAAAATAAAACACAATAATAAAAATAATAAATTGAGAAATAAGAAAAACCTAATTTTCTCTTCTCTTATGACTCACTCTCGTGATACACAATTCATCCCTTAAGGCTTTTTTTCTCCTTTTTAAGCATATCTAACACGCGAGTCCGAACATGGATCGCTTGTTTTTTCTCCAAGTTTTATAAATTATTAAAATAGAATTGAATTTGTCAAATTGAAACAATGAATGATATTAATAAATGGCGGATTAATGTTTTTAGTGTATATTCATTCTAGGCTTTTCAATTATTTATTTATTTATGAATTTGATTCAAATTAATTTGATTGAAATAATCATAAAAATGAATATTTATCATGCATATTAAAAAATATATATTTAATATACAATGTGTCAAAATTCTTTGTTTTTTGATAAACAACGTGTCGACGTGTCGTGTCATGTCGTGTCGTGTCAAGTGTTACGTGTCAGTGTCGATGCTACTTAAATATTCATTTCTTGACACACTATAACTACATGCACGATCAGATCTTAACTCCGTATAGGAAAAATAATACTTTTCGATGGCGGTCAACAATATCAAAAATCCAATTATGTCATATCAATAATATCCACAAAAAGTTTCGAATTTCAAAAGGAGAACTCGAAAGTTGTGATCTCATGGCCCTTGAGCAACTATAGATCCATAGTCTTCAACATGGTTCAGTCTCCACTGGTCCAAATGGTTGACCAAACCATTCAAAGCCCGACTTGAATTAAGGTGACTAATTCCAACCTGGGCTAACCCCTGGATGTCATCAAGATGCTAACTGAGCCTAAAAGCCCAACAAGACCTTGGCTTAGAAGCTCTGTGAGAGAGAGAGAGAGAGAGAGGATTGTAAGTTGGGCCGCTTCAAATCTTAGTCGGACCGGCATGCTTTGGGCCCAAACTTGACGTCCAACGGCCTCAATTTCGATTCATGCAAGGAAAGTTAGGTGACATATGCACTTGACTCCATAGTGCCATAACCTTTGATAAATTTCCCCTTTTTTGCGCCCTATGTTAAGTATAATGAAAAGTTAAAGGATTAACTTCTCTACATGCGACGCTAATTACCATGTTGCTGGATATATGAGTTACACATGTGCAGAGGGTCTACTCGTGCCTCATTCTTCTCGTATCTTCCATTACTATCGTCATACGTTCTCGATGTGTCTAATGAATTAGATTATGAATAAAAACATCCTGAAATTATAGACATAAAAGAAAAAAAAAATCCTAAGTTTAACATCTGCCTAAGTAGTACCGATACCGTCACGCAACACTAAAATGATATGACATAATACGTTGACACATTATTTCTAAAATAATAAAAAATTTCGACACGTTATATATTAAATGTATATTTTTATATATACATGATAAATAATCATTTTTATAGTTATTTCAGTCAAATTAAAATACACAAAAAAGCTTAGAATTAAATGTATATTTACATTTTTTTTTTTTGATGACCTAGGGAACCCCGTACGGCCGGCAGCCGGAGATAAACCACTGGGGGTGACACGTGCTAGCCACCACACACATGCCACCAGGTAAGTCACCAATGTCTCACGCCAGCCTCCCTGCAACTTGCGTCACAGGGGCTTCGAACTCCAAACCTCTCAGCGAAAGGAAGTCTGAAATCATATTTATAGTTATTTCAGTCAAATTAAAATACACAAAAAAGCTTAGAATTAAATTTACACAAAAAATCATGAATCCGAGAAGTAAAAGTCAAGAGAGAAGAAAGAATTAGGTTTTAATTTTTTTCCCAATTTATTATCTTTTTTTTTTCCATATTTACATTTTAACTCGTTATTTATTGAAAATTTCTAGGATTGACCATGTGTGTGTTAGAATCGCATGTCAAAATTTTAGACTCGCGTGTCGAAAGAGATAATTATGTATTAGATTTTCCGATACCAGTTAATAACATATTGGAGAGTATAGAAGTGTTAGACATGACACAATAGTTTTCAGAGGATGCCAGTGCTTCCTAGTCGTCTTCCAACTACCGTTTCTATCCACTGCTACTTTGTTCCTAGCCCTTTCTCAAACGGCATTAACCACTCTCTCAGTTGCCATTTCCAAAAATGCCTCTCCCTCGCCACCAACTCCGCCATTGCCAATCCTCTACCCCTTCGCCATCATGTTACCGATCATCTGGGTCGATCCTCAACAACCCTCGATCGAGTTTGGTCGGAGACATCCGAGGCTCCGTCGAGTCTCAACCCTCGGACCTGAGGCTCGAGCTATCGCCGGGTTCGTTGGAACCGCCCCACTTATTGACATATGATGTGAATCTAGTAGCAGCACAAACAATCACATGAGCAAGATAATTAGGTGATCTACCCTATGCTTTTTACTCGACGAACGAAATGGCGACACGTCGTCACCAATAGCACATGCGCGGGAGCAAAATTGCGGCGGGCGTGACAAGAGGAATCAAATTTCTTTACCTTTATCCCAAAGGGACGACGACACATGGTATCAGATTCCAAAGGGCGGTAAGGTAACACACGCAAAGCGATCTCCGGCCGTACAGAATTCCTCAATCATGCCATAACAGCAAGTCAAGTCACAAGTCTCCTAGATCAGATCCAACCAAGCTTTCCTTAGCCAACTAAGAAGGTGGGCGTTGCCTTTTTCCCCCCTTCTCTTTTTGGGCTTAATTCACTCAAAAAAAAGAAACTTCAAATTTTGGTCTAATCTCAATTATGTGCTCAACTTTTTTTTATCTAAAAAGAAATTATCAACTTTTACTTTGATTCCGAATCCGTCCACGTTAACCCTTTATCTAAAAATCACCATCAGCTCTTTCAAATTTATCAGGTTGTTGTAATTCAGTAAGAAGACGAAGATATTATTGAAGACGTGAGTTATGATAACGGACCTTTAAGCAGTCTCGGTTTTTATGATTTTAAAGAAACCAATAGCATTTTTTTATAACAAATTAATGGGGAGTAGATGTGAGACTAGAGAGAATTTGTGATTTACTTTAACACAATAAAAGGGTAGGGACAAAATTGGTAATTGGACCTAACGTCAGGGTCTTTCTTTTTTTAAGGAATTATACTCTTTTTTTGTCCAATCTGATTATTATTAATCTTAACGAACTTGGGCTGCCCAAAAGGTGAGAAGAAGGTTTGGTGGGTGGGTGGGTCGGTCGGTCGGTCGGTGTTGGAGCGTGGAGTTGGAGGTGGCGGCGGTGGTAGCTTTGCTGCTCTGTGGTTGGTTAGTGGTTACTAAGGTAAGGTGGTCTCTATTCTTTTCTTAAAGTTTCCGCTGTCCGCTTCTGAGCCATCTCCTTTTGCCAGCTATTCTTCTTTTATCATGGCCCCTTTCTTTTCTTTTTCTTTTTCTTTTTCTCTTTTGTCCCGTTTTGTTTTATTAGTATCTTTTTACATTTATGCAAAAAAATGTTCAAATTCACCTCCCATTCAAAGACAAAAGAGAGAAAAAAAAAAAAAGGGAGATTCCAACGATTGGTGGGTGGGGTGGGGTGGGGTGGGTGCTCTTGAGATACCCTTTTCAAAAAGACCTGATTTTGTTGCATTCAAGTTCCATTCTTTGGACCCAAAGATTGCACCATAACGGTTCACGTTGTGAACTTTCTACAAAGTGGAAACTCATGCTTTTTATGCATTAATGGTTTGCAAAGATCTTTATGGGGGCTAATTTCAAATTTTAACTGACGAGTTGCCGCAAGTCTTGGCATTCTTTTCGATTTGACTTTCGTTTAGTTCAAAGTAGCTTTAATCCGACACATATGATTATGGGGAAAATTACTCGATGAGTCAAAAAATAATTGTATAAATACCAACTCACTCATAAACTTATTGGTTATGACAATTCAATCATAAATATTTGCACAATATTTCAATATAATTCTTTCAACTGATTTTCGCAAAAAAAAAAAAAAAAAAAAAAAAGCCGATATCTAGTTGTTGCCAGACGATCTACATGGTATGTTTTTATTTCAGTGATTTCTAATGAAAATTGATTAAAAATATTACAGTAGAATTTTGCAAAATGGTTGACGACTAAATTGACAAAATTAGAAAGTTTATGACCAAATGAGTATTCATATAATATAATCAACATAAATTAGATAATTTCCTCTATAATTATATATAAGTTTTTATTATTTGGAAATTTGTTCTCGTCATTTAGAACTTTGGAGAGAAAGTTAACGGAGGAGGTAATCTAATAGTTCTTTTTTTGTCATTTACAAACAAGTTCTAGACAATATAAATGATTTAACCGATGTCCTTGATCGTATATGCTTCTTGGAGAATGTACTTTGTACTTTGGTAATATATAATTATCTCATTAAGCTCTCATGGAATATCTACTATTTTACTATGTGGCAAGGGGAGGGTCTTTCTCCACCGAATCCTCATATCTATTGTTTCGAAACTCATAAACTTGGACTGTTGAGCACGTGCCAGCTACACGAATTGAATAAGACATTTCCATGAAGGGACCTTCATCAAATCATCATTGATGATCAGAAGTGATTGTTTGATTCGGGCAAGCGGGTACATACCTATTCATCGCATTGTCGAAACAATCGTACGCATATTCTCGTTACTAAATCAGGGCTTTCCTTACTCCATCATGACAGCTTGAAAAATGGCATTATTCACCTACAGAGAGCAAGTCGAAGAGGACAAATCTCTAGAGTACTCAATAAAACCCATAAAGGAAAAAAAAAACCCAAAAAAAAAAAGAAGAAAATTCTTGTCCTAACGCTCAAACTATGCACAGCTAAGGCAACTCGAATATCCCACAACCTCATCAACAAGATCCAACCAATGCCGATCTAGGACATCAAATGCCCCAAGCCCCAACCGCACTCCACCGCACGTGGACCCCTCCGTTTTCCCATTCAAGGAACCCCCCATAAAAAAAAAAAAACCAAAAAAACCAAAAAAACAAATCAAATCAATAAATAGCAAAACCATCATCATCGTCGTTCGGGGCGGCCGAACCCGTCGGGGCCCCCTCCCTCGCCACGTGTCGCTATCAGGGCGGGGAGACTGGGGGCGCTGGGCACCACGGAGCGCTGAAAAGAAAGCCAGCCGTCCATTCCCCAGAAAGCGCCAAAAAAAGAAAAAAGAAAAAAGAAAAAAAGGAAAAAAGCGAAGCAACCGAAGCGCGGGCTTCTTGCATTGTTGTGTATATATAAGCAGCGACGCCGCCGGCGAGAGCAAAGCTTCAAAATCCCACCCTCCCCTCCGCCTCCCCGATGAGCTGGACCAGGGGCCCCACCGTCGGCCGCGGCTCCTCCGCCGCCGTCGTCTCCGTCGCGGCGGCCCCCGGCTCCGGCGACGTCTTCGCCGTCAAATGGGCCGAGGCCTCCCGCTCCGAGTCCCTCCGGCGGGAGCGGGCGATCCTCGCCGAGCTGGACTCCCCACGTCGTGGCGTACCGCGGCTGGGACGTCACCCGCGAGGCCGGGGGCGGCGGGTGTGCAACCTGCTCATGGAGTACGCCCCGCGCGGCACGCTCGCCGACGCCGCCGCCGCCGCCGGGTCGCGCGGCGGCCGCCTCGGGGAGGAGGCGGTCCGGTGGTGCGCGCGGGGGGTCCTCCGCGGGCTGGAGTACGTCCACGGCAGGGGGGTCGCGCATTGCGACATCAAGGGCCAGAACATCTTGGTCACCGGCGAGGGGCCCAAGATCGCCGACTTCGGCCTGGCTCGCCGGGTCGGCGGCGACGGGGCGGCGGAGGGGCCGGTCGGCGGTACGCCGCTCTTCATGGCGCCGGAGGTGGCGCGCGGAGAACGGCCGGGGTTCGCGGCCGACGTGTGGTCCCTCGGGTGCACGGTCATCGAAATCGCCACCGGGCGGCCGCCATGGGCGGACGTCTCCGACCCCATATCGGCGATCCACCGAATCGGGTTCTCCGGCGAGTCGCCGGAGATTCCGGGCTTCCTGTCCGAGCAATGCAGGGACTTTCTGAGCAAGTGCCTGAGGAGAGACCCGTCGGAGCGGTGGTCGGCCGGCGAGCTTCTCCGCCACCCTTTTCTCGTCGAAGGACAAGAAGCTGCTCCCGAATTCCTGTCGAAGGGAACCCAAGCCAAAATCCCAGACACCGAATCTCCGACCAGCGTGCTGGAGCAAGCGGCGATCTGGTCATCCCTCGAAAATTCATCAGAGCCCTGTTATCCCCTGCTTCGGAGGAGTCCTCCGAGTCGCCCTCCAGGCGAGAGAATTCAGCAGTTGATCGGCGAATGGAGCGCGAATTCGATTCCTCCTCCTCAAATGCCGAATTGGGAGCAGGACGAGAGTTGGGTCACGGTCAGGAGCAGCGAGGAGAGCAGAGAAGCGCCGGAAACCGGTCCCACAGCAAATGCAAACGCAAACGCAAACGAAGAAGAAGAAGAAGAAGATCAAGAAGTTCAAGAAGAAGATCAAGAAGATCAAGAAGATCAAGAAGATCAAGAAGGGTTGGTGTTGGGTTCTTGTAGATGTGGACATGTTGAGAGTGGCTCTGATCGGGAGCGAGAGGGAGACGACGATTCGACTCTCTGGGGATCTAATGTTCTTGGTTCATGCGGAATTGTCAAATTTGTGAAAATTGAGTTAGAAAATTGCCAGATTTTTCCCCTTCCATTCCTTCGCATCTTCACCTATCTATGCCTATCTATCAGGGCTTTCTTTTTCCTTCTTTCGTGTTCGTTTCTTGCCAAGACGCCATCTTGGGAACCGGTTGCATTTTGCCGTCTCTCTTCACTTGACATGCTTAAGCTTCTTCCTTTCCTTTATTCTTTTTGTCCTTTTGATGGTAATTTACAAGAACGTTCACTCTTTGGGGCCCAAATACAAAATTTGCACAGGAAAAAGGAAATCATCTTGATACATTTAACTCCATCTTTCAAATTTACCTAAAAAGAAATGAATGACCAAATGTCCATATTATGAGGTAAAAAAAAAAACAGCACCCGTTAGTGTTCTGTCCATAACCAAAAGGTCTAGACCTTTAACCAAAGGACCTATTAAGGGGCCAAAAAAAAAAAAAAAATTCTAGTGCTAGTTCCAGGCAGAGAAGGAATTTTTTAAACACTTAGGATAGTAGTAGCTTCAGCGTTGAGAAGAGACGTTGAAATCGACGTCAAAATGAAAGCGGGGGTCATTACTAGCAATAGAGAGAGAGAGAGAGAGAGAGAGAGAGAGAGGGGTTCAGGTGGGGTTGGCATGTGGCCAAGACAACGACGAGAGCGTACGGAACGTTAGATGATACTATTTTTGTTGTACCGATAAAAAAGGGTTTGCGAGTATTTTAGGTACGAATCAATGGCTGGGCTTGTTGATGTGAAACACATTACTCATTATGGATTTTGGGCGAGGGCCAACAGGACATGAACACGCCTATAGTACAGATTGGGCTTGCCCTTGTAACAAAGCTCACTCCCATTTTAATAAGAGGTTAATCAGAAAATTAAATAAAAATATTTGCTCCAATCATTAGCATTCTCTTTTTCTTTTTCTTTTTTTATCCAACTCTAATTCTCAACTCATTCTCAATTTTTTGTCTTATCTTTTTACAGGACATAGAAGTCAAAACTCACATCTGAAGCTAAATATCCCCACCCCAACTCCCTAGAATATATGAATTTGAACCTTATTTAGGAAGAATGACCACTGAAGTAAATCTCAATGGTTTCAATCATCAACATTCACTCACTCAATTATCAACTTTTTTTGTACCACATTGGCTTAATTCCATTTGAAAAAAAAAAAAAAAAAAAAAAAAAACTTTAGGTTTAAACCAATTCTTCTCCGAGCTTTATTTAGTCTTAAAAAATTACAAGCTTTTACCATAGTCCCAAATTTACTCGTGTCCAAAAATTATCTCTAATTTCTTCAAAATTATTAATATTAGGGCTAGTTAAATATTCATCATCAAAAACTAGCATTTTCACCAACATGCTTACCTTTGCATGAAATAGGATAAAGTACATCAGGAACAAGAGTGAAAGATGGGAATTTTTTCGAGATAAAAAAAGTTTGAAGCATAATTGGAATTAGACTGAAAATTGGGAATTTTTCTGTGAACCCATTTAAGAAAAGGTCAATCTAAGAACAAAACAATAATTATTACTCTAATAGTAAACATTCACTTTCTCAACTATCAACCTTTTTTTGTCCCCCTTACCTTCATCTATCCAAATGATGGGTTGTCGTTCGGGAGGAAGAACTAGTAGTAGACATAAAACCATCCATTCTGGTTCTATATGTGTTCAAAAATCTTCCCACCCCCTCGCCCTCTACCTCCATCGATCTAAATGATGAGTTGTTGTTTGGAAGAAAGAATTGGTAGTAGACATAAAACTAAGACAAAGTACACTAGGAGTGTCAAAACTTGATAGAAGTGGACACTTTAGTGCCAAAAGTTTCAAAAGATATACTTAAGTGTCACTTTTTTTTTTGGGGGGTGAAATTGGAACACTTCAGTGCCAAGTCCAACCAAAGTGGCCAGAAATTCGACGTGGCTCATTTTAATAACATAAATGATCTATGTGGCTCGTTGGAATACTTATTAATACCAATGAGGGGGTCTATGCTTAGAATTAGGGAAAACTGAGTAAGTTGTTGTAGGTGTGCCTTCCTATAATGGGCAAATCTCTTGTTAAAGCCCTTTAGGGGTAGTCTTTTGGCAGCAAATTACCCAGTGATTTAGTTCAAAGCATAGAGACACTCAAGGGTACCAGAATAGTAACGTTTCTAACTAGTTGAGCTGCATTTCTTAGAGGATTCTTAGAGAGACATGGAAAAATTTTACATAAGTACACACTTTACTTCAAGAAATTTTGCCCAACACGTTACATCATCTTTGCCTTTTTTTGTCCCCCTTACCTTCATCTATCCAAATGATGGGTCGTAGTTCGGGAGGAACAACTAGTAGTAGACATAAAACCATCCATTCTGATTTTATATGTGTTCAAAAATCTTCCCACCCCCTCGCCTTTACCTCCATCTATCTAAATGATGAGTTGTTGTTTGGAAGAAAGAATTGGTAGTAGACATAAAACTAGAGGTGGCAAATGGGTGGGTTGGGTCGAAAATGGGTCGACCCATATTCGACCCATTTAACCCGTTTTGACTCATATTTTTATAGTATAAATATAATGACCCATACCCGACCCAACCCGTATCGGACCCATACTGACCCGACCCATATTGCTAAAACCTACTATTATTCTAAAAAAATACCTATGCTCACTTTAAGCTATATGCTAATTGGATAAAAACCTCAAATTAAATTAAAAAATAGTAAATAAAATAAAAATTATTAAAAAACCTATAAATTTAAATTAAAAAATAGTAAATAAAATAAAAATTGTTAAAAAAACCTATAAAATTAAATTAGAAAATAGTAAATAAAATAAAAATTATTAAAAAAACCTATAAAATTAAATTAAAAATAGTAAATAAAATAAAAATAGTTAAAAAACCTATAAATTGAAATATTTATGAAGAATTAGATTATGCACATGCTTTTCTTATTTAAAGTGAGCATACTATTGAGGTCAAATTATAAATTGGAAAAGAGCAAACAGAAGGTTATAGATAGCCATCTAGTAAGGGTCAACTCATTAGATCATCCAGAAGAGAATTCAAACTAAACAATCCTCAACAAATAAAGTTGCAAAAGAAGAAAACGCCAACCAGTCTCACAAATAAGGGTGGAAGGAAATCGAAAGATATTCACATGTGATGTTTTGACGATAAAGTCGCTGTATCATATAAAAGGTGACAGAATCCAAGTTTCTTATATCAGCCAAAAGAAGCAAAAATCTGAACTCGAGTCTACGTGTGTCTCTCTCTTGGCAAAGAAGAATATTCTTTGGATAAAATATCATCATCAGGGGCACAAAAGGATGCTTATTGCCAAGAATGTAAGGATGCAAGAACTGATCCCATAACTCGACAAGTAAAATACCAAACAAATAACACTTTGTGATCCAACCAATAGTAAACCCTCCTTTCTTGGCCGACCCGAGCTCCTCTTCTCTCCAGATTCATCTCCTTTTCTTGACTCGAAGCGGTTGCTTTCGCTCTTGCACTCCCATCGAACAAAGTGCGAGAGAAGCTTAGCAACATCGCCATGCAATGCAATAGCAGTAGCAACACTTTTATGGGATACTCTTGGGCTTCATAGAGAAGTGGGAAGAGTGAATAGCAACATACTGCACGGCAAAGACACAAGAATGTTAGAACAGGGCATTTGAGAGGTTTGGCTAATTAATAAAAGACATTAGATATGTCTATCCTTTGTCGACATCAAGAAGTAATTTAGTTATTTCACAAGTGAGGCAGAATCAGGAATTTGGACATGGAAGAGCTTGCAAACTCGAAGACAGTAGAACATCTCAACTAATTTGTTAAAGGGTCTACACCTCTTAGACCCTTCTGTTGTTGAATATTCTTCTTGATCCTCGTTAGACCTTGACATGTCAACTAATTTGTTAAAGAGAAAGAGAGGCTAGTCCCTCCTACCACTCAATTAGTTCCTATCAAACCCCTTAGAATTATCAACAACAATGACAATGATAATCACAACAGTTTGATGCTTCAACCTTCATGGAATATAATACACGGTCAAGCAAGCTAGCTGTATGCACCCCTAGAATGTTCAACAGTTAATAGTTTGCACAGAATACTCACTTCCTCTAGCTCAATGAACCCAGTTTGTCGTAGATCATACAGCCTGAATGCAACTGCAATAAAAGGACCATTCATCAAATAAATAACAGCCCACCTGTACTAAATTGATTTGGCAAACTTTTTCCAAGCCCTTACAGCTTAGTTTCTCTTCTACAGGGGTATAGGGATGGAAGACGCTGAGATCATGGACAAAATCTTCAAATTCTATGACACCATTTTTCTTCTCATCAAATAGATCAAAAACCTAAATTGACAAGAAGCTGAGTATTGTGTTGCTGCACAAATGTAAGTGAAGAGAAAAAAAGTCAGTTCCTTAGCTGCACGAAATATATAAAGTATATACATGGAAGAAGTGTGCTTGAATTATATAAATTGCTTCCCGCTTAAACTGCTTTTAAATTTTAGCAGACATTTCAATTAAACATCATTAGTTCAGAAACCTTAAATTTAACGAACCAATGACAAAATTAAGGGCTCTTTTGGTTCAGTTTTGGGGAAATGCCCTTGGGAGAATGCAAATACCTTTGAGGTAAAGAGGTTTGTTTTCCAAAATGCTAGACTTGTTTGGTAAACTATAACTGAAAAGTGCTTTAGGGAAATGCAAGACTGTTTGGTAAACATATATTTGAAAAGCCCTTTGGGCTAACCAAATTAAGACTTTTGGTTTTAGTATTTTTGAAATTACAAAAAAGAAACAATGGCTATATAACCTTTTATATTTTCATATTGAGATTAATGTAAAATATACATATTAGTAAATTTATTTAAAAATTATATTAAAAGAATTTGATTATAGATTAGATGCAAAGCTCAACTTTTGGCTTAAGGTTCTTTTAAGTTTGTTTTCAACTTTGAATAATTTTTTTAATTATTATAATATTAATCATCTTCGTTAATTAATGATCATTCTAGTATATTAATAAAAAGTTGGGCTATTGATTGTCAAAAGATAAAAATGATATAGCAAAAAATAGGTGAACTTATTCGGTGGATGATAAAGCGACTGATCGTGGATGCTATTTTTTTTAGTAAGCACTGCATATAAAAAGGGAGGTCTTCATTAAGAAAAATAAAACCAAGTTCTTCTCATATAAATTTACTAAAAAGAGTCATTTCATGATAGTAAAATATGGTCATATATCTCCAGAAAAAAGAAAGGTTCTTCCCGGTCAGTTATGCCAACCTTAAAAAGAAAAAGTGAGCTCTCGCACTTAAATATATGTGTTGGCCATTTGAATAGGTGTTTAACAGTCAACCCACATTGCACATGGACAACACCAATAACAGCCTGTCATCCAACCATAAGTCTCATATCAAATCAAACTAAATACAACATGTACAGGGACACCGGATGAAGAAACAAGAAGAGAAATGGAGATGAGGCACACGCTACTCTACAATAAGAATGTAAAGAATTAATCTACATCCGCTTGATGGAAATCCTCTGATGATACATGAACAGATTTAGATTGGATTAACACAATAAAATTCCCAGCAAAGAAAATGGTGGGAAAAATGAACTATCCTATATTATAGACAGGAAAGATCCAAGCAATACCCACAAGAGGTGGTATGCAATCTCACAAGGGTCGACAAACTATCTGCTCCTCCAACATCAATATCGAAAACCCCAAAGCACAATATGCCCCAAATCCGGCACTCAAAGAACTCAAGTCCCAAAATGACTATAGAATGACTCCATCCACAAGGTTTCAAGAACATGCAATTTCTTCAAATGCCTTGCAAGAGAATGACGCATAAGGTTTAGAAGGTGCATGAGATGCTGGAATTAAATCTCCAAGATCGCAATCCACAGTCCTCCTAGGGAGCTGTTTTCGCGTGGCCAAAGCATCTTCACCTTCCAAACATGCCAATATAAGCCACCTCACATTCGAAGAAAATTACTCAGCCTCTCTCTCTCTTGCAGTTCCCTGGCAGCAAATATTTGTACTTCTCTGCATTGTTTAGCAAATAGGCAGGAAGATGAACAGCTGAGTAAGAATGAGAGATGTGCCCCAACTTCCCTATTATCTCTCTAAACGTGTGTTCTTCAGGAAACATGTCAAATAAATTAGCCCCTTTGCAGATAACATCCTAAATCCTTGTCAGGTCTAAATAATGAGAAAATCGGACCCGTTCATAGTGGCTGTAAGCTTTCATCTTGAATATGAACTCACTTATGTGGCGAAAGCAGAAGCTACAATGCCAACCTGAAGCGGACAACAAGTAGTCAGTCTGTCTATAATGCGCATATCTCGTACTACCAGATGGATAACTGTGCACCAATGCTCTCCAGCTTTTGTTATCTACAAAAGAGTGGCATAGGCGGCCACTTTTGAAAAAATTACCAAAACTATGTATTAGAACAAAGTCCTTTGCACTAACGGCTGTATAAATATCTTCAATGTGAAAACTCGCAGTACAAAGAAGCATTTGAGTTGAAAATGTTGTTTCAAGAAAAGCCATGTAGTGTTCAATTGACTTAAAAATGGTATGTGAGGAAAAGAAAAACCATCTCAAATCAGATCACATACATTGCAATAAATAATTAAATCTGGAAGTGGAGCCTCGGCAATACAGTCCCCAAAATACAAATAGAATAGAAGACGCGCTCGACATATGCCATGGCCTAACCTAAAAAGCAAAAACATCTCTTGCATATAAAAACAAGATCTGACAAGCAGCTGAAGCAACAACAATGCAAAGGATGCAGGTACCGCAGACAAATTATAATATTTTCTTTCCATGAACAACGTCCCCATATCAGGATCACGGCATAAAGTTAACCAAAGAAACTTGATGATGAATGCCATATCCCACCACCTTACGAAGAAAACTCATAATCCTAGCATACAGGGTGCAGATGCAGGCGATATGTAAGAGCAGAAAATGTTCGAGCATCCCCTACGCCTCAAAGAATAAACGAATGGGAAAAGAAGAAAAACATCTACGCATTCTTTCGAATCTTTCAACCCGCACGAGCTTCCCATCAATTTCGTCCACGCAACAATTCGCGCGGAAACCAATACCACCTTCGCATATTCATTCCAACGGAAAAATTTCCCTCCCCTCCCCAACACCATAGCCGGAAAAACCAATGAATCGGAAGGCCGAAAAAATCAAATCGACCATCCCACGCCCCGACAATCGATATTACAGCTCCATAAATCTAAACAGAGCAAGAACAAGACAATCAACGAGCACAAGAACAGGGCAATCAACGAGCACTAGTAACAATCAACTCTGATAAAAGCAACCCTCGGCGCGCAACATCCAAAGGCGCAAAACGAACTCTCAAACTCACATCCGGGGCATACCTTAATAGTCTTTCCACACTCCACGAGCAATCTGATGGCCTCCCAGATCAAAAGCTTTGAACTTGATTTTCCCGATGCTCAACTCTTCCAATGTCGGGTACTGGGTGGGCTGGTGCTGAACCAATATCTACAATTCCAATGACAACAATCAAAAAAAGCAACCCCCAATCAATAACCGAGGTGAAAAACCCAAAACCCCGGTCGTCGATTCCCACCCCCAGCACACCCTAGAGTCACTCGCCTAAAAATGAAGTAAGAACAGTGACGTACATCTTGGAGAGCTTGTTCGGGGCGCCACCGGTGACCTTGGCGACGCGGAGGAGGGCGAACTCGGCCTTGAGTTCCTTCAGCTGGGTTAGAAGGTCGATCGCAGGAGTAGGAAGCAGAGCCGGAGCCGGAGCCGTCGCAGTCGCAGGAGTAGGAAGCAGAGCCGTCGTCGATCCACGAGAGGACCTCCGATCACAGCAATGGATGAGAGACGATCCAGATGGAGTGGTGCTCGGATTCGCTCACTCGTCAAAAAGGTAGAAGATCCAGATCTCGCTCGCTCGTCGCGACGAGAAGAGAGAGAGACGAGAAGAGAGCAGGGAGAGAGAGACGAGAAGAGAGCCGTCGTCGCGTGATGGAGAACGCTGCAGGAGAGAAGAAAACGTGGAAAAAGTAAGGGTTTTGGTTAGGTTAGGGTAAAATTGGACTTTTAAGGAAATTTTAAGGGTAAAATTGGCCATCAGCACAAATTCATTAACCCTCTCACCGGCATGCCGAAAATGATAAAATGCCCAAAGCAGCTCCCCACCTGCTTTGAGCTTTCAACATTTCAAAGGTCAGCATTTGAGGAATGGGGGGCTCCAAATGCTGAACCAAACACCCATTTTTTTTTTCCCAAGGGGCTTTGGGGGCTGAAAGCCCCTTGGGAAAGCTGAACCAAACAGGGCCTAAGACACAAATGTGCAAGACGATTGAAATTTTCCAACTTCCATATCATGATCTTGCCACTTAGGTCAGAAAGACTCACAACTAAAAGCTTGACCACTGTTTATAAGCAATGCCACATTGCCACTCTTTTTTTTTGGGTAAATTCCATCTTATGGGAAAGTCTTCTCCAAGTCAATTTAGAACATCAGATAGCATTAAAATTACTCGACAGTAAGTGGTGTCCATCAAGAGGAATATGTTCAATGAGAAAGTACAGTCCTTCCAATTCAAATAAAGACATTGAAGGAGTTGAGACCATAGTATGTAAAAACAATGAATTTCTGCTACTTGTATTGCAGCCTTAACTCGTATGGTCTGGGGGAAGCATTTGGTCCAACATGCCAAATTACACATATAAGCTCAAATTTGCCAAGACATCTGTTTGCTGCCACTATAAATGGCCATAAAAAACTTTAGCCTGCCTACTACACCTAATCAGATTAACTTTAGAGGGAGGCAAATTTTTAGTCAAACAGGGTAATTCCAATTCATGGTAGAATTCGCTTGTAAAAAATAACTTCAACTTATTCAAATACTGCAAGCATATAAAATGGAAATACAAAGACAATGTCCCTCTTAAACACATTATCATTCAGACAAAAGCCATCCAACAAGTTTTAAGCAATGTACCATAAGAGCATAACAAAATTAAAGCTACCATCATTGCTTACACAATAATTCATCAATTCGCTTGATTCCAAAGAATCCAATTTCAAAAAGGGAACACTAAGCCAACAGGCCATTCACTTCAGCATATATTAGCTAAAAGCTATATAACCAAAAAAGTTTAATGAAGAAAGGAGGGTGTACCTGATGCCCTATGTATTTCGCTCTTCGAAGGCACTCGCGATAAAGCTGCAACGACCAATAGGGCGAACAATGAAACAACCAATACAAGCAATTACTCCTCAAGATTTGACAAGATTTGCAGATTTCAGAGATGAAATGGAAAAAGACAGAAACTTTCGTCACATAATCAATGTGTAATATGCTCTGTCCCCCCCAAGTGTGGACCCATATACGCTACCAGATTATCAACCAGATGTCCTTACATTGCCATGATTAATGAACAAATCAATTGATCCATCTTTCGTGAAAAATTATAAGTAGTGCTGTACAGATGAAGGAGATGCATTACCCGATCTAGGAAAAGATTCTCTCCCTTAGGAGTGCTAAGTAGTGCTAATTGATGAACTCAGATGGCACGGTTCTCCTCTTTCTTCTCGGAAGATCGAACCATCATGTACCTGAGAAAGATTTGACAGAATGCCGAAATTTAGCGGAAGTCACTGACGCCATTATCGAGCTGCACAAAAACAGTTCCTCTCAAAAGATTAAATCACGTTTAATCACATTTATACCATTTTGCCAATCCTCCATCAACACCAATTTGTATGACTCAAGCCCTTGAATGATTACAATAAAAATCAAACGAAAACGACAACTGCACAGCCATCTAAATAATCGAAGAAGCACATAACAGAATTATCAAGGCCGACATTGAATCAACTTCCTGCGGGCTGGTAACAAGAGTTCATCAATTCGACAAAGGAATTCAAAGCGATACCATATTACTGATTCAACTGAGAGAGTGGGCGGACAAAAACTCCCTGCATTAACAATCGAAATCGCCAATCAAAACCACATAACAACAAGAAAAAAAGAAAAAAGAAAACGAAACCCACGCAACAACATCTCAACGATCAATGCTCCTGCCAAATACCCACTTGGCATCCGGGGCAAATTCTACGCCGTCCTATTGGATTCGACCGCCCTAATCAAGACCCAGAATTGAGCGACAGATCAAGGCGATCAGTTGCATCTAATCCTTAATCGAGCGACAGGTTCCATAAATTTCGGCATTTTGTTAGTCGGACAATCATGTACCTAAGAAAGATTTGACAAAGAAGGGACAAGGATCTTCAGGAACGAATTTCAAAGAGATGGACATGCTGTATATCAAGGCGATCAGTTGCATCTAATCCTCAATTGACCCAACAATCGCCCAATCGAAAAGAAACCCAAGAAACCCTAACCTCGTTCGGACGATTGAGTTCGTCGATCCATGCCAAAATGAGGAGCTGGAGCTCGTGGATGTGCTCGTCGGCGAAGGTGGGTGACGAAGGATCTTCGAGGGAGCGGCGGAGGCGAGCCTCAGAGGCGAGCAGTGGAGGCGACTCGGAGGTGAGCCGCGGAGGCGGGCGACGGAGGCGAGCCGTGGCGACAAGTGGCGGAGGCGGTGAGGAGGAGAGCGGCGGAGGGGAACGTCGAAGGACTGTCGAAGAAGAGCGGTTCTGTCGAAGGGGCGGAGGGGAACGTCAACAGTTGAAGCCTTCGACTAGAGAAAATGGGTTTCCACCTTTGGGCCAAAGGTGGAAAATGGGTCGAAAATGGGTCCGAGAGTCTGACCCATTTTCGACCCATATAAAACTGAACAAAAAAGTGGGTCGAATGTGGGTTAATAATTGTAATGAGCTATTAACCCATATTTAATTTGGGTGCAAAATGGGTCCATGACCCATTTTGCCACCTCTACATAAAACTAAGACAAAGTACACTAGGAGTGTCAAAACTTGGTAGAAGTGGACACTTTAGTGCCAAAAATTTCAAAATATATACTTAAGTGTCACTTTTTTTTTTGGGGGGCGAAATTGGAACACTTCAGGTGCCAAGTTCGACCAAAATGGCCAGAAATTTGACGTGGCTCATTTTAATAACATAAATGATCTATGTGGCTCGTTGGAATACTTATTACTACCAAAGAGGGGGTCTATACTTAGAATTAGGGAAAACTGAGTAAGTTGTGTTGCAGGTATGCCTTCTTATAATGGGCAAATCTCTTGTTAAAGCCCTTCAAGGCTAGTCTTTTGGCAGCAAATTACCCAGTGATTTAGTTCAAAGCATAGAAACACTCAAGAGTATCGGAATAATAACGTTTCTAACTAGTTGAGCTGCATTTCTTAGAGGATTCTTAGAGAGACATGGAAAGATTTTACATAAGCACACACTTTACTTCAAGAAATTTTGCCTAACACATTACATCATCTTTGCCTTTTATAGGCATTAAGAGGTCACATAAAACAAAGACCATGCTCATGAATTTTGAAACAAACAGAGGCTCTAGAAAATCCAGTCGGGAAAATGACATCGTTTTGCGCATAAATTCATTAATTAATTTTAATCAAAAATAAATTTATAAACTAAATATTAAATTTTTTTTTTAAAAAGGTGCATAGCAAGTTTGGCAAGGGCTATGAAGGCCCCTGGTCAGAAAACGAAGTCATTTTGCCCATAAATTCATTACTTAAATTTTGATTAAAAATAAATTTATAAAATAAAATATTATTATTATTATTTTTTAATAAAAAGGTGCATGGCAAGTTCAGTGAGGGATGTGTCGGCGAGGGTCTTCACAGCCCCGGCTGTTGTCGCCCCACCATCTTCAAAACCTAGGTAGTGGCCGACCCCTCACCTAGTTCCAGGGCCGACCCCTCACCTAGTTCCAGGGTGAGGGTCACGACCTTCTCCTAGATCCAGTGAGGGTTGTTGGCCCTCACCCGGAGGAGCCAAGGGCTGACGACCTTCCTCGGATTTTGGCGAGAGCCTATAGGTCCTCATCGGTAGTCGGCTAGGGTTGTTGGCCCTTGGGCAGTGGCCTTTAGGCAGGGGCCAGCAATCTTGACCGACTATTGTTGAACCTACTGTTCCCCTTCTTGTTCTTGTTCTTATTCTTTTAAAATAATTTTTTTAATTTATTTTTAATTAATATGTATATTAAAAAATAATTTTAGGGGCTTTTTACTAATGCAGACAGTTTTTTTTTTATTTAAAAAATTGCCGCTTCAATAGCAAAAATGTCATAAAATGCGCCACGTAAGTTGTTTAACTGGAATTTCTTGCCATTGGCACTTAGGTGTTCCATTTTTCTTTGATTTTGACACCCAAGTTTACCTTTTGGAATTTTTGGCATTTAAGTATCCATGTGGGCCAAGTTTTGCCACTTGAAGTGTATGTACATCCATAAAACCATCCATTCTGATTCTATATTTATTCGAAGAAAATTTTAACCAATTCCTTGCATCTAACCTAAAAGTCCTCTCTTCTTCCAATTTTGTGATCTTCCGATTCATTACCTATAGGTTTTTCTTCGATAGATAACTCATTCATTTTCACATCATAGTTCGTCAAAGGATTGGTTTGTTATTTATGATGTAAAACTTATTCTTTTTTTAAAAAATAAAATAAAAGGGGAGAATTACCAAATAAGTCTTAAACCTATTATAATTACATTAATTCAGTGTTAAACATTTTTTCTTTTGGCCAATTCAATCTCAGATCTTTCACAATTATGTCAATTAATTCATCTGGCCATTTTTGGCAGGTTGAAGTTGATGTGGATAATTTTATACTAATATTTTATTTTATTTGAATTTTTTATTAATTTCTCTTTATCTTTATCTTTTCTTCCTTCTTTGCTTTTTTTCCCATTGTTGACCACTAGGCGAGGCCAGCATCGTCATGGCCTCCCAAACCGTGGCAAAGGCAGCTTTACCCACAGTTGGAGAGGTTGTCTTTACCCCATGGCCCCAAGGTCATGGCGAGCCTGGTTTTGCCGAACTCTTGTAACGACCCAAGTATGTCATGTGCTACACATTTCTTTTCCATTTATACTCATAATTATAATTAAGCATGCAGAAGCAATATAAAATATGTCACCATACATTGTACAAGAAAGTTATACAAGTTTAATATATATTGCTTCTTCTTTATACAATATCAGTACTTATTATTACCACATATGGTCTTGGGTCCCGTGGGTTATGAGCCCACCAGTACTACTAATCCCGTTGTTCGTAAAATTCTAAACGCAAGTGTACGTGTCGAACAAGTAATATAATGATGAGAAAAAGTATCGTCCTATGAAGATCGATGATTAATAAACCAATTAAATACTAAAATAGACTAATTCTAAAATTTATCTAACAAATCAAAATATAATTAAGAATAAATTAAAAACGACAATTGTAGACTAAATGCAGTAAATCGATCAGATAAATATGTTAGAGCATCCGATTTCACCATAACCACTAGAAATGAATTTCAGATTATTATGAATACAAGAACAATATCAAACATGTGATAGCGGAATTTCCTAACCTATTTACTATCCTATCTCTAGGCATAGCAAACCTACTCAGCTTATTAATCCACTATATCTCTATGTGAATTAAAATAAACACGAGCGCATTAAAAACTATGAATATTCCCGGCTTACAATGAGTTTTTTGGATCACCTTCTCACCGAAAGCAGCACAAATAACGCGGTATATTTCTATCCACGTTTAATTCATGGTTATATATTATAATGAGTAATTGCATATTATCACTTCTCAATCTCAAACATGCACATCAGATCATTCAAGTGGTGGCCAATCACTCAAAAGCATTAAACGCAATAATATATAACTCACATGAATGAAATCAATTGTAAAATATAAAAATCATGAAATTTATATCATCATGGTTAGGCTACATCGTAGCCCTAACAAAAGAAAATTAGAACATAGTAGAAGAAAAAGTAAAAATATAAATCAAACCCAGCATCTTGAATCAAAAAACAAGAATTCTGTCAACACTTTGGTTTTCTCTTCAAAACTCTCAGAAGAATAAAAAACGATCTAACCCCCCCAAAACCTAGCTGCTCTCTCTTTCCTATTTATAGGAGATCCAAAATATCTATCTCCCAACGCTTGTAAATAACATTAGGGAACAAAATCAAGAATTTCCTGATTTGATATCCATCTTCCACTGCTACTTTTATTTGAATTCCTGATAGTTGCCATTCTTTTCCTTATCTCCTTAATATCTCATTATTCTGCATAAATAAAGAAAATTAAAATAATAAGAAGGAAATCCAAATATTTGCTCTAAGATATTGCATTAATTGTTGCCTAAAATAGGTAAAATAACTCTATTTTTATAGAGTTATCACCCGTACTATTCCACAATCAAGCCACCATCCAACTTAAGGGTTGGTGGTCTTAGGCATCACCTCATCCCTTCTGCCGTTGTGTACAAAGAGACCTTCTTACACAATGAAAAACAAGGGATGAGCCGAAATTCAGTAATTGAAATCCCTAGGTCTAAAATAAGAGATCGTCTTAATATTCAACTTGGCATTAATCAAATAACATGAGTTCAAGGCAATACAAAATAACTATGCATTAACAAGCTCCTTTTCTTTTCTACCACGATATGCCAATAAGATCCATTAACAACATTAAATGTTCATTCACCCAAAAGCAAATGTATAGTATATTGTAAGATGCACTAGTATCCGTACACATAAATATACATAGACAAGTGTATATTTGTCATGTATCTCACTACCACACACACATACAAGTGAAATCATACTTGTCATGCATCTCGTCGCCACACATACAAGTGAATTTATACATGTCATGCATTTCACAAATACCATACATATATTCCATACTTGTCATGAATCTTACCATCATTCACAAGTGAGTTCATACTAATCATGAAACTGATATATAGGTGAGTTCATATGGGTCATGAAACTCATTAACACTTACACATATGACTTCAAAATTGTTACTAGTCATGATCGATTTAACCTCACGAGGCATCATGAACACTCCTGAGACATACCCAACGTGCTCTCCCCTTTTTTCCGAGGGGTAGTTCAGTTTATTATTGCCTCCTTTGCCATCCTAGAAGCTTGCTAGGAGTCACTCTTTGTCCCAACCCTCTCGACTCGGCGATCACTCCCCGCCCTCATCGGATCAAGTCGTTACAGCCCCACCAACTTCCGCCTGCTTCGTCCCAAAACCACACACCTTCCAAAGGGGGTTTCGCTCGAGCATCCCTAGATTATCTCATATAACTAGTAATGGAACATCAACAACTTATAGAATTGACATCACGAACATCAACAACTCAAATAATTAATAACATGAATATTGACAATGCAAAGAATTGATCACGTGATTAATCAACAATACATAATTAGTAATTTGGTAATTTAGTCAAATTACAAAAATATTACTTTCGAGTTCACACTTAAAAAATTGTCATGACATCATAGGGAAGCAATCAAACACCCATAAGAAATCTATCAAACACCTCCTAGGCATAGGACGAGGTTAACAATCCAAATCAAATGAACACAAGATTTCACATACTGTCATTAAGACTTACCTACACATTACAACAAAAGCCAAAACAAATTAATAACCAATAAACAACCAAGTCAAAAGCACTAAGTGGATCAACCCAACTTAGTGCCTAGGATTTTCGCTTACCTTGAACAAAAACTTAGACAAAATCTCAATCACATATAAAGAAAAATAAACAAGAGCAAATATTAACAACTCTCAATTTTTAAGAAAACAACAAAATTAGTTTGATAAGAAGAAAAATGAAGTCCATCAACTTTTACATAGAAATACTTGAAAAATGAGATTTAAAGCTCAAACGGCTCAAATTGAATGGACTTTGGAACTTAATTGAAATTTAGGGGGAGCTTCACTTGTTTTGAAAGGGAAAAGAGAATTTGCACTTGAAAACAAGAAGATGAAGTTGCTTTACCGAAGAGGAGAAGAGAAAATGAATTTTTCTTCCTTCTTTACTTATTTTAAAGAATAGCTTCAACTTGTGTTAATTAACTAGGGTAATAAGTGTGACATAAAGTAACTAGAATTAGAAATTTATGTCACTACAATTAGAAAAATATGTCATTCATGATATCATGCATGGTGTAATTTGATAGGCCAAGTTCAATGTCACCAGTTTAGGGTATGTGAGTTATTACTTAAGTGACAAATGAAAAAATTTTGTATAGAAATATGAAGATATTTGATTACAAAGAGAGAGAAAGAGCATCATTAACCAAGTAAAATACATAAATGAGGAAACATTATTTGAGTTGTAATCATTTCAATTATTAATGAGAGATGGAGAAGACCTTGACTTGTCTTTCTCATGAGTAAAAATTTATAGATATTAGTTAACTAAAGTTAAAAGCCATAATGACAATGACATTGGGATTAAAACACTTGATGGTGAATATGAGAGAGAGACCGCAGTGGCCACCCTTTCAAAATGGAAGGAGGAGGTGAGGGGTTCAAATCTCCACCTTCTCAGGGGGGATGGGATGGGGACGCGTAAGTTTCCGGAGTGGGTTTCGACTCCCACGCTTTGCAAGAGGCAGGGCAAAAGTCTGAACGTGAGTGTTAAAGTAGGAATAAAATAGAAATGACCAAAAAAAAAATGAGACAAAAAAAAATGAGAGAGAGAGAGAGAGAGAGAGAGAGAGAGAGAAGATAGATGCATGAATAAGAATCATTATTTGATTTGTAATTATTGAAGCAAAAGAGTGAGATCATGCATGATGTAAATCTATAGGCTAAAGTTATGGTCGAAAATGAGAGAGCTGTGGAGAATGAATGAGGACTCTTGGCTTGAAAGCTTAAAGAGCATTAATGGGCTAGAGTTACAAGAAGTGACGTAAGAAAAGATGTAATTTGCAAGTAAGAATTTAGGTGATAAAATAAGGAATTTGACAATTATATTAGTGAAAAGTAGCTAATAAATTATGATTATCAAAGATAGAGAGAATCATGCGACAACTATTAATGCCCAATGGAGAAACATGAATCTTATTTCTCTATAGCACGATATACATAATAAATACAATGAAGATTTAGGATGTCACAGATCTAGGCGAAGCTATCTTGCCTAGTTGCTAGCAAGTCTTGCTGAAGGCTCACTGGCCACTATGCGAAAAAAGAAGTAAAGAAGAAAAAAAAAAAGAAAAGAAAAGAGAAAAATATAATAAAAAAATTCAGAAAAAGTGAAATATTATTAAAAAAGTGTTAATATCTTGAAAAACCCTAAACTGGTACACTTGTGACAAATTTACCCCAAACTATTTTTTTGACCATGAAAAACCCCAAACTGGTACACCTGTGACAAATTTACCCCGACTAATTATAAAAAACCCTAAACTGGTACGTTTGTGACAAATTTACCCCCAAACTAATTTATTCGACAAAAAAAAAATCCCAAACTGGTAAATTTGTGACTAATATACCCCCCGCTAAATTAGATTAATACCACAAAAAATTACAAAAATTGTAAACTGTGACAAATAGAGTGTAAAATCCCAAATTGGTATACTGGTCAATTGTCACGTGTTATTTAACTTTATAATTTAACAAGAAAATTTAACTAAAACTAACATAGGGTAAATTTGTCACAAGTGTACCGGTTTAGGGTAAATTTGTCAAAGGTATACAAGTTTGGGGTTTTTAGTGGTCAAAAAAATAGTTTGGGGGTAGATTTGTCACAGATGTACCAGTTTGGAGTTTTTCAGGGTATTAATCCTATTAAAAATTCTTTTCGTCAACATCACATGAATGGTTGGTGCAGGGCAGTGTCCATGTCCGCGCCAACCAACCAATGGTTGGATGAATGGAATGACACAATTATAAAATATTTAGAACTAAATTAACTAAAAAAATTAGAATTGAATTGATGTAATTATAATAAATTTAAGATTTTTTTTTTAATTTCCCAAATACGGGTAGCTTTTATCTGGCCAGTAGATTGTCGAGTTCAAATGGAGCAAGCAAGGGTTTAAGGTCAAATCAAGTGGGGGATGTCGAAGCCGCACAAGTTGTAGGTAAAAAGGAGCTTTTTGGGTAAGAACTAGCCAGTGGCCAAGAGTGGCGGACGCAGAATATACCGCAGCAAAACAAGACAAAGGTGCACTGGCGACAGCAGCAGCAACCCACCACTTATATCAGCAGCAGCTAGCCTTCAACATCAAGAACACATCAAACTTATATCAGCAGCACCCTCTTCAGAATCACACCAATCAGCAACATGACTCGCCCATCAAGATACACCAACTGGGCCTCCCCTCGGACTGGTGAAGCCGCCGGCGCCTCCATTAATTTTATTCGCCGTTTAAGTATTTGTATAGTAAACCGCACACTCATTTAATAATTTGAGATTTTTAGAATCGGCACATCGCGTCAGCATCATGCCTAAGTCGACATTGAAGATGATTTATTATATTGAGATCATCGTAGTAGGGCATGGCACGGATTGTTTCTTCTGGCAATACGGAAGATAATATTATATATAATTTAAGTCACATCTATCAATTCATAGTTAGGTACCAAGTCAATTGCTATCATGGCAGTTGTAGTGCAATGGAGCTAAAAAGGAGCAGGTCTTTTAAAATGAATAAAAGAAAGACACGCATGTATGTTTATAAATATGTGTTGACCAGATACAAGAATTGTAATCAACACAACCTCGAACTAAGGAACTTAAGAACATCTTTTTTTGCATCCGTAATTTCGAAGGATGGTCTGTTGCAGGAGATTTCATATATTTCAATCATTCTCTCGTTGATTAATCTTAGAGGAGTAGGAAATGTTTTCTTCTTATGCAACTTGGAGAATTAAAGATCATGACTCGGCAAGTTGGGGTTCTTATTTAAGATTTAGTTGGCCATTTGAGACCTTATTGAAAATGAGATTCACTCTATGTCATCTTTTAAGAAAATAATTCCATAATTCTTGGAAAATTTCCCAAAAATCTGCAGTAATTAAGCCGAAAACTATCTGAGTGACTTATTTTCGGGAAGTACCTTTGTATTTGCAAGAAATAACGATGATTTCATGTGTTTTGTGGATTGATTACGCTAAACTAAACTCTCAGGACTAAGAAAAATAAATAAATCAATAAGTCCATGAAGAGATAAGCGCATGTCCCAAAAAGTATGTGCCGAATAATATGAAGTTAGGAAAAGCAAGGCGTGTACGTATGACTGCTGTACGAATGAGGTAGACCGACACCAGGCAACCAAGGAAACTTAGCAGTTAGGAAAAGCACGCCAAGAAATTGGAACCTCTAGTCAGCGCCATCATGAATTCGTGGAAGATATGATTGTGCTGACTAGAGCTTCCAATACTGCAAATCCGTCATGTCCACGTCCCACATACTATGCAAATCCGTCATGTCCACGTCCCAATAGGTATGTGTTCGTGTCAATTTTGTCTCGAGCTTTGAGCCCGATTAAATTGGCCATGAATTTCGATCGGGAGAAGCCCAATTACGTTGGAGGACAAAGGCGGAGATTTTATGGACTTTGCGTAGATACTGCGATCCACCTCGAATCATGAGCATACCGTTTTTTTTATGGGTGGTTGATCGGGTAGAGTTAAGGAATGGCTTGCAATCCTCCTTGGTGTAGAGTGTGCCCGCCGATGTTTACCGATGCCTAAGATATGGTTCAACGTGAATTACACATATACGTTTCAACGTAGTGTTTAAGATACTCTTTATAATTTTTTTTCTGGTGAATATGCCATGAGAGATTGTGAGTTAACACAATTGGGGGTCTCCTGGGTATAATTTAGGGCTAGGAAACCCTAGTTGGATTGATCAATTGTAATTCTGTAATTCTATAATTGACAGTCGATTCTTTGCAGTCGATTTTCTCCGTGAAGTAGGTACGGTACTCGAGGACTGAACCATATAAATCTATAATGTTATTTATAATTCCTCATTTATTTATGATAATTTCTTTTTCTTGCATCATATTTGAATAGTAAGATCCATTAACTTTCTTATCATTTTATAATAACTGGTATAACGTTAGAACTAGGGTTTTCTCGAGTTGATTATGAGCTTTTACTTGTTTGATCACTTTTAGGATGTTCTATTGTTGCAATTATGTCCGGAGAAAAAGTAGAAATAAATAAGTTCAACAAGAGAAGCAATTTTGAGTTGTGGAGAGATAAGATGCATTCGTTATTAACAATTCAAAGTTTGGCCAAGGTGTTCGATGATAGATAAATTGTTGAAAATAATAAAAGAGGCCGATAAGGTTGGATTGATGGAGAAGGCAAAGAGATAATCTTGTTGATCTCGTCGGATGATATGTTAATAGAAGTGATCGAAAAGTATGCCATGGCATTGTGGGCCAAATGTTAGGCCCCTTACATAATGAAGGGGTTAAATGATCAACTATACATGTTGAAAAGAATGTTTCAATTTTGATTTGTTGAAGATACTTTCATTAGAGCTCACTTAGATGAGTTTAACAAACGCATGATAGATTTGAAAAACAGCGATAAGGCCCAAACTGATGAAAGACAATGCACGATATTATTAGCAATACTACCGGAATCATGAGACAACTTTACTCATTCACTACAATATGGATGTACTAGAATCATCTCGGGAGAAATAATGTCCGTCTTGTTCTTCAACGAGTGGTAAAGAAAATTGTAAGATGATGGCCTGATGCAGGATGTAGCGTGCAAACTATAATTCAGGGCAGAGATGAACAGCGAGGGTCAAGGAACAGAGGTAAGAGGAGGTTGAAATGGCCCTGAGGTTGAAATGGCCCTATAGAAGTCCAAAGGTCGCGTCAGATCTAGGGGCAAGCACAGCAAATTAAATACGTTCAACTTTTGAGTGACATTTATGCCCAATTAAATACGTTGGCTTGGTGTTTAGACTTCTTTTTAATACTCCAGAATTGAGGTATTAAACTTTTACTAGACTTCTTTCGAATACTCCAGAATTGAGGTATTAAACTTTTACTAATTGTCTCCGCATGAGCTTTCATTCGAGAGCTAACATCCTTTGCTTCCTACAACCAGATATCATGAGAAACCGATTTGAGAGACGAAGATCCTCTACCCCACACCAAATCTATTTTGGTGTCCCCACGAATCTTGTCATTGAAATATTTAGTAATAAAGTTTCATGGCTACCGTTTTTCACATGTATCAATAATTGAGATACTTGAGGCACCTCATCACGAGAGCACAAATGGAAATAGAGAATCTCCTTCCAACATAAATTTTCATTGGCATAAATGACAGAATTAATCCCTAAATTTTGATCAAATTTGTAATGTCGTCCCTAAATTTTTTATTTGTGCAATGTGGTTTTTGAAGTTCGATCCAATGTACTTTTATCCCTTTTCACTATTATCCTTACGTAATTTCTTGGGGACTAAAATGGAATCATGATACAATCAATAGATTGGCTACGAGATGAAATTTTCTGCAGTCCTAAGGGCAGGTAATTATATGTGGCAATCTGGCTAGGAAGTAGATAGAAACTTTTAACTAGGGATAATCATGGTTCTAGGATAGAATGTAGAATCGGATAAATGGATTGGGGGGAACCGGTTCGGTTCCAAATTCTAATGTATGCAGGGTAAGTTTTTGGTTCTAAAAATTAAAGAATTTGTTTTGATAGGTAGGTTCCAAGTTCTAAGTCGATGGAACCTCAAACCTGCACCTAGAACTTGGAACAAGTTTTTATGTTTTTCTTAGTTTATATCTTCGCGCAATTTTACTGTATTTTATGCTGTCCGATGATAAGTGTATAATCTGAAACCACTAATATGAGTTTCCAAATTATGATTGAAACTTTTATTTGTTAATATTTCATATTTTTCATATGTCCAAATATAAGTTGTGATAAATGAATTAGCAATAAGTGATGGTCATTAAATGTGATGATTAAATGTAATTGTTCAATTGGTAATATAGGTAGAACCTAGGTAGATTTTGGAACCTGTGACAACGTGGTTCCAAGTTTCAAGGTATGTAGGGTAGGTTCTAAGTTTAAAAAAAAGAAGAATCTGTTCCAATAGATAAATTCTAGATTCTATGTGAAACTTGTATGATATTAGAGGTGTCATAATGGGTCTTAAACCCATATATGATCAATTTAATGGATCACTTACATTTTGAAGGGGCTAGCTAAATGTGTTCAAAAATTGAAAACTTAAAATAAATGGGTTTTAAATGGGTTGGATTAAGAACCCATTTCCAATCCAAGCCTCACACTCTCTCTATCACTCTTTAAATTTATAAAAATAGAAATTATAATTATTTTTTATATTTCTTTTTTCTTTTCTTTCCTTTTTCTTTCTTCTTCCTTCTTCCTTAATCAATGGCTAGCACAACGATGGTCAGCGACCAGTCAGGAGCTTGTCGACGACCAGCGAGGCTTGAACCTTGTTGACATTTGGCGAGACTCGAGTTCATCGACATTGGGTGAGCTCAATCTTGCCAATGAGCTCGCCTGTGGCTGGCCAAAAAAGTAGAAAAAGAAAAAGAAAAAGAAAAATATATTTTAAAATAAAAAGTAAAAATTCAAATTTTGATTTTTTAAATAATTAAATAATAAAAATTGATTTAAAAAAATAAAAATTTAAAAAATTAAAAGGAGTCAAGGAAGAAAATTTAGTCATATATTTCATACCATACAACAAAAAATATTTTCTAATTTATTTTCAAATTTTAGGAAAAAACAAAAGATATTGTAATTTTGCCGACAAAATACTTCTTGAAAAATATTTAAGAAATAAATGAAGGCTTATTTTTTAAAAAATTTAGAAAAAAATTGTTCATTAAATTTTTATTGTATGAAAGCATTTAAGTAAATATCATGTTTTTAAAAATATCATAATAAATGAGCTTTCTTAGGTTTAGTTAAATGGATTGGATATGAGTTTGGAATGAATTGGGTCGGGTATAGGTAAAAAATTTTGCACTATGATAAATGAGTTATAAGTGGTTAAATGTGTCAATTTGGGTCAGATCATTTATGACTTGATCCAAACCCAACTGAACCCACCCGTTTGATAAGTTTATATAAAACTTGAAATTGCTCACTTCTACTTATGACTCAATGATAGACTTCCTTGAAGAGATAAGTCATACCTTCACAGGACATTGCCAATAGATTTTAAAGAACATACCAAGGTCACAAAAAGGATCATTTTCTTGCTGTGAAATCTTGAGCGTAGTCTTTGTAAGACATTAGCTCGGCCTATACGATAAAATAAGGACTATAATGCTAACATATGGCTCATCACAACTTCTCGCTCGTTCTTTTCACATGTAAAACAAAACAAAACAAAACAAAAACTTCCTCTCAATATTCATAGGTTCAGCAACTTCAGCAAAGAGTCAACGAAGAAATTATATGTGATGTGACAGGAAACAGAATACTGTCTATATGAGGCAATATGAACATCGCGTTGCTTTCTGGAAGCTGAGCGACCATTTTCCATTAGCCATCCTTTAAAGTCGACATGCCTTGGGTGACTTGATAAGCTATTATTTATATTTTTTTGGAAAATTGTTTAGTAAAGAGTAAAAAGCCAAGAAATAAAAGTCCAGCGTCCAAATCCAAAACCTTAATCTCTTGGCTTAGACCCCGACGCGGCCGCACGTGTCTTGCACATCCTCAAGTCATGGCATGAAAATTGGGGATATGGCCTTGATCTAGTACATGAAAGTCAATTTGAAATGCCACCTAACTGAAAATTGAATAAAAACTATAGTTGGACGTATTTAATTTAAATGAGACATTTACATCGCACAATGCATCTATGCTTGCCCTGTACCGCCCTCCGTGAGAATGATTCTCCTTGGTGTCATGGATAATGTTTAAAAACATTATTTTGGAAAGTGAGGCAGCTTTTTAGTTCAGCATTTGATCTGCCTTTAAGGTGTGTCCCCTAATGCATGTCTTATCATCAAATCCTCAATGACAACCAGGAAACTTCTTTCTTTCTTTATTATTTCCCCCTCAACTCTCCACTTATCATCATTCTTATATAAGCAAAGCACCTATGACGTGCAATTCATCTCCAGCATAAGCCATCATCTTATAAACCCAAACCCCACTCAAAAATCAGTCTCAATTATGGAAGACAAAAACCAAGAATTATTCCACAAACCCTCAATTCAACCTGTAATGGAAACTTCCTTATACACAATCCAAGAAGAAGTCACGACCTCCAAGCCTCTAAGGTCCTTGTCTTTAATCTTAACCAGAGTCCATGCAGGCTACTTTTGCATAACCCTCTCCATTTCATCCCAAGCTATCTTGTGGAAGATCCTAAGCAACCAAGTGAATAGCTCACAAGGCCTCCATCACATATTCCACAAGTTTCCTACACTATCTTTTCATCTCCTTTGGTGCTTAGCCTTCTCAACACAAGTCTTCCTCTCTCTTCTCTACGTACTCAAGTGCTTCCTTCACTTCAACATGGTCAAGCAAGAGTTCAAGCACCATGTTGGAGTAAACTACCTATTTGCCCCTTGGGTCTCTTGGCTTCTCTTGCTTCAATCATGTCCATGGGTTTCACCGAATAGTACGCTGTATACGTTGCTCTGGTGGGCCTTTGCGGCTCCTTTGATAGCTCTTGATGTGAAGATTTATGGGCAATGGTTCACCACGGAGAAGCGGTTCTTATCGACGTTCGCGAGCACAGCGAGCTATATGACTGTCTTGGGGAACCTTGTGTGCGCGAGGGCAGCAGCGCTGATGGGGTGGAAGGAGAGTGCTCTATGCATGTTTTCACTGGGGATGATTCACTATTTGGTGATCTTCGTGACCCTCTACCAGAGATTATCCGGTGAAGACATTTCCCCGCCGAACCTCCGGCCAACTCTCTTCTTGTTCTTTGCCGTGCCAAGCATGGCAAGTTCCGCCTGGAACTCCATCTCAGGAAGTTTTGACACACCCTCCAAGATGCTGTTCTACTTGTCTCTCTTCATATTCGCATGTCTGGTAATTTCCTAGAAGCCATTTCGCGTTAGTTTTATATTGCTTGCTTTCCCTCATAAATTTAACAACCTAGTCAAGCTGGGTAGCAGACATTCCACTACATTAACGTTAAGAGTTCGGTAAGTTATATTCTTGAATCCAAACCATTTTTACTGGACAATAAAGAGTATAAAATGATTGTAAACTTCGGTTTTATTATTTCACTGTGGGAGAAGGCTGGCCGACCCATTTATATGATGGTCTTATGTCCCAATACCGAATATAAATATTGATCTCATATGACGTAAGGCAAGGCAAATCCTCAACGCTCCATCTTTGGTTGATGAATCAAGACCTAATTAGCGACTTTATTACTACGTAGACATGATTCACTAGCTTAGCTAATCTTCTACGGCAGCAATCAAGTTGGACGGACGAATCATGCACTACCATTGTTTTTCTTGTTGTTGGATGAGCAAGTCCATATTTCATTCATGTCCCTTGATCTAAACGCTTCCTTGAAACTCCAACTGACTCTTTCTCTGATTTGATTTCTCGCGAACTCCAAAATCTCGACAAGGCCTGCAGACCTTTGCTGTTCGAGAAATGCATGAAGCGATTCAAAGTTACATGGTGGTCCTACTCTTTCTCTCTCACCTTCCTCGCTGTGTCTTCAGCTGAATATGCCCACGACATGAAGGGCATCGGAAGAAAAGGAGTCACGCTTGCGTTATCGGCCTTGTCGGTCGTGGTTTTCCTCTGTCTATTGGTCCTCACTGCAGTCAAACTCGACCAGCTTCTGTGGGATGAAGAACAAGATGATGAACCCTCTCTAGGGTTTTTCTAGCGACTCCGAGAGTTCTTGATGTAAAAGTGATTTATCCGAGGGATGGTTAATGTGAATTTGTAGATCCAGAAACCTGGGTAGATTCGTATATTCTGCGATGATGTATCTGTCATTGTTGTATGTCCCAGGCCAAAGCTTGGTAATAGTGGGTAAATTTTAAATTTGATCATGCAAAAGTGAACTTATTTTTTTTTTTTCCGAGTTGTGTCCTTTCAAACCCTTTTAGTTTCGTAAATGAAAGTAGAGGAGGTGGACACATTTGGAAGTGGACTTATCATTTCATCATGTCTTTGAGGAAATGGAGATCGTAATCAAGAGATTAAATTGTATCTTTGTGGCGTACGATCTTTCCTTTTTCCCCCTTTTCACGTCACTAGTTCTTATATAAAAACTGATAGGTTCAAGTGAATATTGGTCATTAGTAAGTACTCAAAAGGAAAAAAGTTAAGAAGCAGTGGAGTTGTTTTTAAATGAGCAAAAGATAATACATTTAACCTATTTTGTGATTGGTGATCTCATCACCTTTGTTTGCGTTGCTGGTCGGTCAATATATACATACTAGTATATATACACTATCATGATTCTAGCCGAAAGCTTATGGCAGATTTAGGTTAGCTCTTTTTGCTCAAGCATTTATGTTATCCATTCATAGCTTTATCTGAGCATTAGATGTACATAGTTAAATTATGGGCAAATAATTAGTGAGATAAAAAACCAAAATTTTGGAGTATCACAAGATGTTATTAGTCTAAATTTTAACTCATTAAAAAGTAGACATGGATGTCAATCTACTGAAAATTTGCAAACGTAATATGTTCGTAATTGTGTCTCTAAGTTATCATCCTCCATTCAGAGTAGATTTATGAAGCCCATATCAGATTAACCTTTGCCATAACTGAAAGTTTGATGCTGTAGTGGGTACCAAGTGAAGGGATGTGCTAGTTGGTGAATATTCGAAAGCTCACGTTATTAGCTACTGTGAATCTCAGATTTTTGTTGATGGGAGAAAATTGCATGTGGTTCTGAAACCTGCTGTTGATAAAGGGGTTGAAACTTGGGGTTCTGCTCTTGTTGGCCAAGAAGTCTTGGGGAGGAAGAAATTTAGTGTGGTGTGATTTCTTCCACTGCTGACATGCTTCAGGGGAGAGACGGCAGAGTTGAGCGTAGTGAGATTGAGAACGGACTGTCCTTGTTCAAACTCCCCACAGCTACAACTCGTCAGCGTGCTATTGAGAATGGTCCTTGGAATAATGTCCATTGTCCTGAGCCAAAGAGCCTAGATACTGATACGTCTGGTACTCCTATCTGGGTCAAGTGACTCTTAAATTCCTCTAGTTCTTATGTCTTTGGAGGGACTCAATTATGTTTCAGATGCCATTGAATTACTCCTTTGCAGGCACGAAAAATGACTTCTTTCTGTCTGCAAGTTGTTGGAACATGATCAGAATCAGAAACTAGAAGACTCATCAGCGAAAGTCGGTGTCATTCCATCCCATCTTCTCCCTGAGTCAAAGAGTCTTGCTATCGAAACTTCTCGTACTCCTATCTGGGTTAAGTTACTCAAAGTTCCTCCAACTCTTAGGTCTTTGGAGGGACTCAGTTATGCTTCCCATGCCATTGAGTACTCCTTTGCAGGCACAAAAACTGGCTTCTTTTCATCTGCAATGTTGGAACATGATCATAGTGAGAAGCAGAAGGTTTTTCCTTTTCTTTTTTTTTGGTGGAAGAGAAAGCAGACGGTTAATCGGCATAAGTTGGCGTCGTTCCATCCCAGCGTGCCAAGGTTTGGTTTCATGATTTCGATGGGCATGCTTGAGGAGCTGCAGACCTTGCGCAGGATCAGAACGTGGAGATCTGTCTACGATCTCTTGTTTTTGTGTAGTTTAGCTGCTGAATTGAGACAATTATAGAACCTAGAACATTTGTTTACATGATATTGACAATTATCTGTCATACATGATATTGGAATAATCATAAGCAGCGATAAAAGTTTAGATTATTGGATTGACATTCAATAAGAATTTATTTTTTTTATTCCCAATCTTTTAATAAGGTCTTCTATGTTGGAAGTGCCTTGTCTCTTATAAAATGGATGGGTTTGTATAGGCCAATTGAAGTCTTCTATTCTTACAAATGAAAACGATGGGCTCAGTGGGCTAAGCCCTAATAGACCTGCTTGCGAGTGCATGAGAACCAAATTTGGCACCATTCAACAATTATTATTATTTATTTATTAAATTCGAATTTATCATTCTAAGATAACCTTTTTATCCTATTGAAATAGTGTGATTGTCCACGATAGAGTTTTTGTTATTTTTTGTTATTTAATTTTGAATTTTATTTTTTCTACCTATTAGTTATTAGGCGCTTTTACAACTTTTGAAATGTTGTATTTGTTCAAATGTTAGTTTTTAGAAGTTATAAAATTCAGAAGAAAAAATTATTATTCATTATTATTTTTTTAATATGAATTTTCACTATGTCTTTTGAGGAAGCATCTATTTACAATGCAACCTTTCCCGAAGCATCTATTCCTATAGACTGATATAAATTTGTCTTTTTCTTTCTCACATTTCTTTCTTGTTGATTTTTCTTTCTCAAAGTACAGCTTTTGTTCTTAATTGTTTCATTTTGAGAGTTCTTGGAGAAATACCAGAATTATTATCTAGTATTCTTATTAAGACTTCATTGTATCTTGAAGGATTTTTACCATTAATAATTAGCAATATTGTGAGGTCAATAATTCTTTAAAGACAAGTGTCGTTTCGTGTCTTAAAGTCTGATTCCGTTATTCCCTAATTGGATTTTTACCAAAATTCTAATTATTATAATTAGAGGCCCTTAATGGACCCATATATGAGCTGGCCCAACTTCTGCCGAACCCAAAATTCTTGGTAGGCTAGACAAATCCCTGGGCCTGCCTTGGGCCGGTGTCTCATTATCTATGTTTTCTTTTTCTTTTTTTTATTCTTTTGTTGGGTCAATAGAAGAAATAAACATATGCTCACTCGAATCCTTGAATTCAACCGTTGATTTGCAGGGGAGAAAGTTACTGAGACAAAAGCAAAGAAAAAAGGTGATATAATCATATCATGTTGAATGGTAGACAAGGGCCATGACGTACACAAAACTTTCCGTGAATAATGTTAAGTGATTTATTAAGCATATCGTGAAACTGATTTATAAAATGTGAAACTGGTTTATGAAATGTAATGACGATTACATATATCTTTTTTTGGGTCAATAGAAGAAATAAACATATGCTCACTTGAATCCTTGAATTCAACCGTCGATTTACAGGGGAGAAAGTTACTAAGACAAAAGCAAAGAAAAAAGTGATATAATCATATCATGTTGAATGGTAGACAAAAGCCATGACGTACACGAAACATTCCATGAATAATGTTAAGTAATTTATTAAGTATATCGTGAAACTAATTCATGAAATGTAAAATTGGTTTATGAAATGTAATGACAATTACACAGGTATCATGATCATGACATGAAAACGGTTGTTTGAAAGTGCATATATCTTCCCCCTCCACATTTGCGATCATGCCGAGCGTGCAATTTGATAGTGCCGCCAATCAAAAAAGTGCTAAATTATGTTTTGAATATGAATTCACAAAGAAAAAAATCCTAAGATAATTAGGGCATCAAGCTTGAGATCTCCAAGTTTCACACTTGATCTCAGCTTGGGCTCATCTTGATCGGTGGCCACTGTTAGCCCCGGGCAAATGGGCGGGTAGCGATGTGGAGGGGCTGGAATAGAGAGAGGTTGGGGAGAGCGGCTGTCGAGCGATGCAATCGAGCTCGAAGGGCAAGCGTCGGATTGCTGGCGACATATCCTTGGGCTCTGTGTACCTCGCATGCGTATGATCTCGACACTTAAAATTAAGATAACTTTGATTGTAAAAAAAAAAAAAAAAAAAAAAAGGAAAGAGAAAATCAAAAGCAAGCAATTGTCTTGTCATTATGATTCGACAGAAATGGAAGGGGCGGTAGTAATACTCAACGAAGGGCGGGGAGGTTGTCTCCGTCACGTTTTTGCTCTTCGTGCGAAACGTTCATTTCCATTCGCCCTGCTCCGGGCATATATTCTTGAAGATCTATAAAACCGAGATTAAGTTGTTTTATTAAACTGCACCGCAAAATCCAAATGAAAGGACATATCGAAAAGAAAAACTATAAACTCTTTCCGTACTCGACTTGATTTTCTACATAAACCGTCCATACACATCTCACTATATATCGTCGAGACCTCGTAACCCAAAGCGTCCAAACATACCTTAGAGTAGACAACAGCTTCCGCCACCGCAACCTCCAGCGTCGTCGAATGGCATCAGAGATCGAATACGAGCCGCCGCTCCAGCCGGTGATCGACCCTTCCCGCGCGAGAACCCCCGAGCACTACCTCGTCCCCGTCGCCAAGCCGTTCAAGTCGTCCATCCTGACCCGGCTCCACGCCGGCTACTTCCGCATCAGCCTCTCCCTCGCATGCCAGGCCTTGCTGTGGAAGATTCTCCGCCACCCGTCGCCGACGCCCGACGACTCGCTGCCCCTCGAGCATCTCTCCCATGTGATCCCTCACATGACGTTCGTGATCTTCTGGGGCTTCGCCCTGCTGGTCCAGATCTCCCTCTGCTTCCTCTATATTCTCCGGTGTTTCTTTCACTTCGGCCTGGTGAGGGCGGAGTTCCAGCACCACGTCGGCGTGAACTACCTGTTCGCGCCGTGGATAGCGTGGCTCGTGCTGCTCCAGGCGGCCGACTTCACGTCGGACCTGCCGAAGACGACGTTGTACCTGGTCCTCTGGTGGGCCTTCGCGGTCCCCGTCATCCTGCTCGACGTGAAGGTCTACGGGCAGTGGCTCACGACCGAGAGGCGGTTCCTCTCGATGGTGGCCAACCCGACGAGCCAGCTCTCGGTGGTGGGGAACCTGGTGGGCGCGCGGGCCGCGGCCGAGATGGGGTGGCGCGAGACCGCGGTCTGCATGTTCTCGCTGGGGATGGCGCATTACCTGGTGCTGTTCGTCACCTTGTACCAGCGGTTGTCCGGCGGGGACAAGCTGCCGGCGATGCTGAGGCCGGTCTTCTTCCTGTTCTTCGCCGCACCGAGCAAGGCGAGCGTCGCCTGGAAGTCCATCGCCGGCGAGTTCGACGTCGGGTCGAAGATGCTCTTCTTCCTCTCCCTCTTTCTGTTCACCTCTCTGGTAATCAACGCTTACCTTCCCTTCATCTCTCTCTCTAGTTGATACGCATCACTTTTCAGAGAAAATGATTTTCATGCTGCTGCAGCAACTGCCTCATTTGCAACCAATCAAAGTACAGAAAAATCGTGTCGGGTGTCTGATCTCTCGAGTTTCGATGTAGTAGGTGTCGTGGAACGTCTAGGTTAAATTCATTATTTATATAGAATTTCATAACATAATATCTTCAATCGACTAGTATCATGACTAAGCTTTGAAGAGGTAATCTGGCGAAAGTTCTCCCTAAGCATTTCTCGAAGATACTTATGACTTGGTTGATTACAATAATGGATAGTATCATGACGACGAACTTTGCTAACTCCATCAAATTTTTAATAAACAAACGGAGGGACATAAGTGAAAAAAGAAAAGGAGCTGTCCTTTAGAATGAGACACGAGAATCTAGTATCAATTCGGGAACCGAAATCGTGCCGACTTATCATTAAATAAAGTCTAAATATTTACCTTAAATTTTCCAAGTTGAAGTGGAAGATGCTTATACAAGTAAATTTGCCTGAAAATTGAAGTGGTGCGCATCTAATGTCGAAGTGGACAAAGTTAGTCATGGAGCTCAACCAATCTCTCCTTTCTTTGGACGAGGAAATTTCACAACTTGGAATGACTAGGAAAACACGTGGTACATAGTTTTCTATGATGTTTCTCTAGCAACCTTTTCTTTCCACTCTCTCTCGTTCCCTTCATCAGAGTTTAAGGGTCTAAAATGTCAAGCCCACTCAAGAAAAACATTCAATAAACTAAAATTTCCCCCTCGATTAAGGCAACTGGGTTACGCAACTTTCTTGCGTGACTTTTTGACCCCAATTGCAAAATACTCATCCTTTATTAATTTATACCTCCAAAAATCTTTAATATATACAGCTTCCGCCAGCTGCTTTTGAAAGAGATGACGCAGTATCGGGAATGACCAACAAATTAGGGTTTCAGTTGACATGCGTTCTTTCATCTTGGGTAAATTTTTATAAATTATTGAATGAGGGTTTGTCTTGTGGTGGCGTCGAAGCAGGCATGCAGACCGGCGCTCTTCAAGAAATCGATGAGGAAATTCAACGTCGCGTGGTGGGCGTACTCGTTCCCGCTGACCTTCCTCGCCTTGGCGTCGTCGGAGTACGCGCAGGAGGTGAAGGGCCCGATTGCTTCGGGGCTCATGCTTGTGCTGTCGGCACTCTCGTTCCTGGTCCTCCTCGGCCTAATCCTGCTCACCATGCTCAACACCAAGCGGCTCTTCCTCGAGGACGACCCAATTCTGCGCTTCGACAATGGGAAGAGAGCAAGGAACGAGTCACTCAGATGGTTTCCCGGTCTGTAACTTATTATCAAGGATGGGTTAAGGAAGAGTATACATGTATGTCACAATGGTTTTGGTAGAAGATCGTTTTAAGTGCCATAACTTGGAACAAAATGATACTTAAGTATCATAACTTACGAAAGTGACACCTAAGTGCCACATTTTAAGAAAAGTGGAACACCTGAGTGCCATCTTCGGCGAAGTTGGCCGGAAATCATACGTGGCAATTAAATATTAATATTAATATTTTTCGCTGAGGTGGCTCGCCGAAGAGCCGACTCAACTATAATTCACCCAAAACGACGTCATTTTGGCATAATTTGAATTTTAATATAATATAAAATTTAATTAAAATAAAACAAAAGAATAATTTATATTTATTTAAAAAAAATAAGAGGAGGAGGAGGAAGGCGCCCGACGGGCCGAGGGCCGAGCCCTCGCCGTCACCGAGAAGGTCGGGGAGGGTCGGCCGCAGCTGCCGAGCCTCGGGCGAGGGTTGGCGGCCCCAGCTGATCGACGGAAAGGGCCTATGTGCCCTGGCCACCGGCCCTCGGCTAGGGCTCGGCGGCCCCGACCAACCCTCCCCACCTCTCTAGCGATGGAGGGGAGATGGTGGTAGTGGTGGCGAGGGCCAAGCTCTCGGCCGTCGGGTGCCTCCCTCCTCCTCCTTCCCACCCTTTTTCCCTCCTCCTCCTCGGCCCGCCGACCTTGCCTAGATCCGACGAGGTCGGGCAAGGGCCATCGCTCGGCGGGGGTCGCCTCGGCGGATGGTGGCCCTTGGCTCGGCCAAGTGAGGGCCGTCAACCCTCATCGGATTTGGGCGAGGGCTGTGACCCTCGCCCCAAATCGAGGCGAGGGCTCGTGGGCCCTCGCCATCAGTCGACCGGGTTGTTGGCCCCTGGCTAGGGGCCGGCAACCTCGGTCGACCCTCCCCCTTCGTCGCCGGACCTTGCTAGCGACGGCAGGGAGGCGACGCCCTCAGCCGCCTCTTTTTTTTTTTTTTTTTTTTTTTTTAATATTTTTAATATTTGCATTTTTTATAAATGTTTTAAATAAATTTAATTTTAAATTTAATCAAATTAATTTTTATATTAATTTTTTACCACATCAGCACCAAAACAATGTCATTTTGCACTTATTTCACTGGAAAATTAACACGTCAGCATTTTGGCCGAATTTGCACTTAAGTGATCCATTTTATTCCGATTTTGGCATTTAAGTGTCATTTTCACAAATTATGGCACTTACGTGTCCATTTGCGCCAAGTTATTGCATTCCAGGGGTTCGCGCATTTCGATGGTTTTGTATCTTTAGGTCATTCACGGAGCAACCGCAGTGCTTAGTGCACATGCTCTTCATACCTAGGGATATATTAGTAGTGTATTTGTGTGATTTTGTGGGATCACTATCAATTGATCTAAAAGCTTAAACTTTAAAATGAAAACATGATTTATAATTTAAATATGCTAACCCTATTTACTCTCTCTCTGCACGCGCGAGTGTGTGTAGTATGAGATGATCCGAGCATACACTTCGAACTTGGGCTAAGGAAACTCACTTCTTCTACCTTCAGCATCTTTAACTTCTTGATACAAATCTTTGATAGATAGGAGAGATTCAAACGTATCCGTCGATCCACGGAAAGATTACCTAAAAGGAAAGTAGCCAAATTCTAGGAAATGAAATTCCAGCTTCTTCCCTTAAAATTAAAGCAACATCGTTTTGATTGTTAATAGATTGTTGATCACTCAAAAACTCCGTAAAGCTGAGTCTTTGTTTAATGTGGCCTTCAAGAATTTTAAAAGTCATTCATTCATGATGTTAAAGTACCCCACATTATCACTTGTTTATGGAGATCGTGTGCTCCTAGATACATTTGGCTTGCCTCGCCTCATGAGCTTATGCTTTGGGTTGGACATTCTAACGTGGTATAACAGCCAAGTTCCACCTTAGTTTATTTTGCATGCGCCATCCCTTATTTGGCTCCTACATGAGAGAGGCATTAAAGTATCCCACATTTATTATCTATAAGGTTTATATAGATATTTTATATACATGTGGTCTTCTTCCACCTTTTTTTTTATTGGACAATCTAATAGAGACTGAATTTTGATAACTATCTATCACACGATATGACAAAATGAGTTCAGAAAACATCTTTCATCATCATGGAAGTGACATTGGCTATATGGATGCCATCGGTAATATGTGATAAATTAACCTAATAACTTCGTGTTTAGGTCAAGCTCCTAGTCAATACTTGGCGTGTAACCTTACTACAAATGAATAGGTTCATGTCTCTCTCTAATGCATAGTTCATAACTACAAATGGCAATATTTAAGCAATCTTCAATCAGTCTTTAATTAAATACGGCGCATACTGAAATATCATAGCCTACGCGTGAAAAATCTTTTGTAGAAGGAAACACTCAAGCCATTAATCTAACACAGCCAAGCCTTTTATTCTTTACTAATAACTTCAGTTTTCAACTTCGTTTGTCAAAGAAAACTATATACGTTGTCCGACAGCATGATCGCGAAACACCTAGAGATTAAATACTCATAATATAATAAACCTTGAAAGTTTGGTTTTTTGAAAAAAAATAAACCCTCAAAATTGTGGTCGTTACATGCAAAATGACGGCAAGGGAAAGGCAAAACTGAGGGAGCGAGGGTGACGGAATGGAGAGGAAATGGATAAACAAGCAAGAGTTAGCAACACATGAAACTATGAGTGAATAATACATTAGAAGATCGACGTGGTCCTGGGGAAGGTAGACTTTGATAATACGGTGTCTCTGAATGGAGCTAAAGCTGATGTCCTTTCCCTTGTCTTTTCCCTTGTGTTTTATCATGCTTGAGAAGATAGCATGCATGGAATGGTTTCCGCTCATCTTGAATATTGCAACCGGTGTCAGCAAGCTAACAGATAAAGAATACTGTGGAAGAGAGAATTGTGAAAATTCTGTATATCTTAGTGTGTCTCAATGTGCCATAATGAAGAGTCCATGTGCCTATTTACAAACTTTATTAATTATAAATTAATCAAAGATATTACCACCGCCCGCAACAGCGCAACTGGTTGGGGCTCTCTCACTCTTCATCTCTCTTTAGTGATTGTTCCTTGAAGAGCTGTGCCTTCTGTAAGGAGTGCTTTTGGGAACTCTAATCTATCCAACACCTTCTCAGAAGTACTTTTCTTGAGACAACCTTTGAATCCCTTCTAATCCATCTTGCATGATCCTCATGTTAAGAATCTGAGTTGCTGAGTTGCTGTTCTCAAGTCCTTCCTTTCAATCTCCTTTGACAATTGATGCTTTGATGTATTGATATATCTAGATCTTGCAATGATCATATCATTCACATACAACAACTAAATCATATAGCAACCATTAGATTTCTTGAAGTAACAACAATAGTCTATTTCACATCTAGTGAACTTATTATTGCACATAAATATATCAAATATATTATACCACCATTTAAAAGCCTTCATATAGACTTGTATTCAACTTGCAAACATAGTTCTATTTACTGAGAATTTGAAAACCTTTTGATTATACCATATATATATACCCTCCTCTCTAAGTCACCAAGGAGGAGTGCAATCTTCACATCAAACTGTTCTACAAATTTGGAGAAAAACTTTTACTAAAAATTTCCCCTTGTTCCTCTTGCTGCCATCAGTTTCTTCTTTGATCTCATACACCCAATTGTTCTACAATGCCTTCTTTCCAAGTGTAATTTGGGACAACACCCAAGTTATATTCTTCACGGGTGATACCAACTCATCAGATATTGTTGTCTATACAAAATGCACAAACAAACAAGAGGAAGTAACCTTGGCTAATAGCTTATGTTTAGGTCTCCTCCACATCAATACTTGGCAGGGAAATGTCTATCTAGCCTCTCTAATCCATGGTTCTTAACTACAAATGACACTGCCTCACTTGCAACATTCTAGCAATGTCTAATCAGTCTTTGAATTAAATGCGGCATACACTAAAAAGTCAAGTCTTGCGTATGAAAAATCTTTTTTAGAAGGATACGCTCAAAAATTTAACCTATCACGAGCAACCCTTTTATACTTTACTAGTAACTTCAGTTTATAACTTCATCCGTCGATGATTACTGTATGTATAGTCAAAGAGTATGATCGCGAAACGTCTGCACATTTAATATTCGTGTTATAATAAACCCTTGAAAGTTTGGTCTCAGAAAAATATTCCATAAAATGGATGTCGCTGCGTGCAAAATGACGATGAAGAAGAAAGAAACACTGACTTAAGGGAACGAGGGTGACGTCATGGAGAAGAAAGGCACAAACTAACGAGAGTTAATAATAAACTAATAGTAATAGATAAATATAGGCTTAATAGGAAATTAAAAGAGCAATGTAAGCCTAATATAAGTAGACTTTGTTCATACTGTCTTATTATGGAGCCAAAGCTGGTGTCCTTTTCATTTTTTTCAAAGATATGCTTTAAAAGATTGTATGCGTCTTAACTGTTTTCCGTTCATCTTTAATATTACAACTGGCATCAACAAGCTAACAAAAAATTGTCATGTACCGTCACCCAATTAATAAGGAACAACTTCGGCATATTTTTTGCATCTAGGATTTACATATATAATAAATGAATCCACCGTAGGTCCAATGATTTACTTCACCGACAAGATCAGAGGGCGATACGAATGTTTTATCATGTTCAACCAACACAAGGTTTGAGAAAGTGTACAAGTTTAGTTTTATAAAATCTAAATGAAACGCATGGCAAAAAATGTGTGTAATTAACATTTAACATTATTCAGAGATTGCGGTAAAAGTGGGATCTTGATTCCCATCTTTCGTCATGTACCAGTCGTAATTGTCCATGAGAGGGATCTCTCTCTCTCTCTCTCTCTCTCTCTCTCTCTCTCTCTCTCTCTCTCAGAGTATTGAGAGACAAGGAGAGGGTTGTTTGACTAAACTTCAACTACAAATCCAAATAAAAGGACAAATCCAAAAGAAAAACTATAAACTCGTTCCATACTCGACTTGATTTTCTACATAAACCGTCCATACACATCTCAATATACTTTTTCTTAAAGCATTTTTCAAATAATTTCCAAACTCATTTCACAAACCAGTTTGCAAAGCCATATATATATTTACAATACCTTTCATAACACGTTTTTCAAATCATTTTTAAATAACTGAAACATAATAAATGTCCGATTCGAATTTTATACAATAAAGGTACTTATTCATAACTCACAATATATTAAATCTTTATCATTTTGAAGACATGGGTTTAGAAATTCTTAGAAAAGATAGTACTATTCACTTGAGAACATTTATGTTCAACCGACAAAGATTATTCGAACCGTCAAACTTACAATCCTATCAAATCAGCAAGAAAGAACATTAAAATTGAATAACACATTACCTCAACTGCGGCTTGACTAAATTACACTTATTCGTTGATCAAACTACACCTACAAACTAAAAAATCTCATTTTTCATTTCATTCGGGAAAAGCCATCTTTTTCTCAACAATGTCTTTGTCATTTGAATATCCAAGGCGATTATTAAAGCCATCTGTAACGCAAAATTTGAGCATAAAATTTGAGTGCAAAACTTTGTCATGCCAAAACTCTTTTCACGAAATCCCATTTCAGACGTGCTTATAGTCAAAAGAAAACCATTTTAGCATACTACAGGAATCCTAACTTTACCATTCCAAAATCAAGCCAAAAACAAATAAATTATAGCCCCGAGGTTGCTAGATGTGCATTGTTCATCATACCCTTGAAACTTCAAAGTTTTCTTTTGGGCAAATCATAAGCTCAAATTAAGATATGTAAAGTGCTATAATTTCATAACAAAACTACTATTTTATATAAACACACAACTCAACAACTTACTAATTAGATTTCGCAGCTCACATCTTACATAATTCCAAATTTCAAGCCCTAAATCCAAAACTACTTCGATTGAATGAACGAGGGACACGAATACTTATTAAGCGTTGTAATACGGTGTTGAGTCGGCTTTGAGGTCTGCACGGCGAGGACCCTGTAAGAAAGTGTGTAGAAAGGTTTTCTGTATATTCCCCTTTGTGTAACAATGTACACTGTACAATTAGATATATTACACATTGTGAAATAAAAGGGCAAGAAAATATTCTACAGAATCAATCATGATCGGATCTGATTAGATCTAATCCATAATTGATCTCAATTGATCTCAATCTCACGAGCATCTCTTAACACTCCCCCTCAAGCTGGCGGCTTGTAGATGTCTAAGAAGCCTAGCTTGCTTAGGAGATACGCGTGCTGGTTCTGACACAAGGGCTTGGTGAAAATGTCTGCTGGTTGTTCTTCTGTGCGGATCCCTAGTGTTTCAATCATCCCCTGTTGGATCTTCTCTCGAGTGAAGTGGCAATCCACCTCTATGTGCTTTGTTCTTTCATGAACTATGGGATTTGATGCTAGCTTAAGGGCCGCATCATTATTGCAAAACAATCTCATTGGCCCTTCAACCTATACTCCAAGATCTTGAAGCAAGCCTCGTAACCATACTATCTCACATGTTGTCTTTGCCATGGCCCGATATTCTGCCTCTGCTGAAGACAGAGAGACAATCGGTTGTTTTTTTGTCTTCCATGAAAGCAAAGAATCCCCAAATTTGATACAGAAACTTGTTGTAGATCTTCTGCTCATAGGACATGTAGCATAATCTGCATCACAGTATGCAGTCATCTTCATGTTGCAAACTCTGGATAAAAAGATTCCAAGGCCTGGGCATTTCTTCAGATACTTCACCACTTTGAGAGCTGCATTCATGTGGGACTGCTTTGGACTATGCATGAATTGGCTTAGTGTTTGAACTGCATAGGTGATATCCGGCCTGGTCATAGTAAAGTAAATGAGTTTTCCAACAAGTCTCTGATAACTCATGGGGTCATCTAGTGTAGGGTCAGCCTCTTGGGAAGTTCCATCATCAAACTCTGCTGTGGTCAATCTAATATTTTGTTCAATTGGAATGACAGCTGGTTTACACCCGATAATCCGGCTTCGATATGATCTCTAAGGCAAACTTCCTCGGCTAAGGGATATCCCTTGGTCGACCGGGCAATCTCTATGCCAAGGAAATACTTTGGTGACCCTAGATCCTTGATATGAAAGGTTGAGTGCAAATAACTCTTGAGTCTTTTGATGGCCACATCGTCATTTCCCATAATTAGTATGTCATCCACATATATAATAAGGTATATAGATGATGTACCTCCAGTCCAGGTGAAGACGGCATAATCATATTTTGATTGTTGAAAACCGGCAGTTATGAGAGACTCAGAGAATTTTGCATACCACTGTCTGGATGCTTGCTTCAGCCCATACAGGGATTTGCGGAGATGACATACTCTATTCTCCCCCTGTCTCCGTAAACCCTGTGGCACATCCATGTAAATTGCTTCATCAAGGTCTCCATGTAGGAAGGCGTTGTGCACATCCATCTGATGCAGTCGCCAATCTCGGAAGGCTGCTACTAATAGAAAGGAGCGTACTGTAACGTCCTTAGCGACAGGAGAGAAGGTTTCATGGTAATCGAAGCCTTCTTGCTGAGTGAAGCCTTTGGCTACAAGTCGAGCCTTGTACCGTTCAACTGATCCATCTGCACGATACTTGATTTTATATACCCATTTACAACCGATGGGTTTTCTGCCTGGAGGAATAGGAACAAGATCCCAAGTCTGATTGTCCATCAAGGCCTGTAATTCTGACTCCATGGCTTTTTGCCATCGTGGGTCAGTGCTCGCCTCATTGTAATTGTATGGTTCCTTTCCCTCAGAAATACGAGAAATGCAGCAGCGATGTTGTTCTGATAGCCGATCGAAGGAAACATAAGAGGATATAGGAAAAAGAATACCTGGCGAGTTTCTGACCCCGCAAACATAGTCCTTCGTCCAGGTTGGGGGATGTAGTGCACGCCGTGGGCGCCGAGGTGGTGATAAAGAGGCCACCTCGGTAGGTGCAGCAGGTGAGGAAGGATCTATGTCAATATGATCAGGAGTCGAATGTACAGTTGATTCACTGGTCGGAACTGGGACTGTGGCTTCCAGTGAGGGCTGGACTACGGTGTCTGATGTAGAAGGCGTCTGATGAGCCGTTCCCGAATGTAGAAGAACATAGTCTGGATCATGTGCAGTCTTGTCAACTGGAAAATAATGAGGGTCTCCTCCAACTTCAGTGTTGAGATCTTGTGAGGCAAAAGGAAAAATGTCCTCCTGGAACGACACATCCCTACTGACAAAAAATTCCTTGGCAGATGGATCATAAATTCTGTACCCCTTTTGCAAGGACGGGTATCCCATGAATATACACCGACGGGCTCGAGGACCCAATTTATCTCTTGGTCCCATGATGGTAGTGTAGCACTGACAGCCGAAAATTTTCAGATGATTCAGACTAGCCTTCTTGTAAAATTTGATTTCAAAGGGGCTTCTACCGTGTAGAAGTTTGGTAGGCATCCGATTAATCAGGTAAACTGCAGTCAAAACACATTCTCCCCAGAAGTTGTCAGGAACGAAGCACGGAATTTCAAGGCTCGGGCAACTTCTAAAATATGTCGATGTTTCCTCTCCACTACCCCATTCTCTGTGGAGTATATGTGCATGATGTCTCATGTAAGATCCCTTGGGATAAGAATAGAGAGCTACACTCGTGATTAAGAAATTCCTTTCCATTATCCGTTCGTACCCGACGGATTGTCTTGTCGAATTGAGTCTTTACTAAGGAAATAAAGGATTTTAAATGGGAGAGAACTTGACTCTTGGATTGCATAAGAAAAATCCACGTGGCCCTTGAGTGATCATCGACTAGAGTGAGAAAAAACCGGGACCCATCATGGTTCGGTGTATGGTAAGGTCCCCACACATCAAGATGAAGTAAGGAAAAAAGTTCGTTAGCACGACTTGTACTCAATGGAAAAGGGACACGTGTTTGTTTAGCAAGTGGACAGATAGAGCACTGTGAACAAGGAAACTGGGAACTATGACCCATTCTAGAATGTAAAATGAATTGTTTATCATTGGCAGAAAGATTACACAATGATTTCTTATTACAATGAAAAACAAGATTTGCTGAATTTCGCCAGAAATATAGTCCTTCATACATGTTACCCCAGCCCATCAGTCTCCCAGTCGAAAGGGCCTGAAAGACACAGCTATCATCAATGAATGAAACTTTGCAGGAATTTTCCTCACAGGCTCTAGACACGAGATCGAGATTAAACTGGAATTCGGGGACGTATAGAACCCTAGATAAGGTAAATTGAGGGCTAAGGTTAATCGTTCTGTAATTTTTACATGCGCAACATTTCCATTCGGCAACCGCACGCAATAGGGCTATCCAGTTCTTGATAAACGGTGCTAAATAAGCCTTTGTTGCAAGTAATATGGTCACTAGCGCCGAGTCAATAATCCGTATTTCTTGATATATAATTGGTGAGGCAAAGTGAAATACCCGTGAAGCTACTCCCCTTATTTGGGATTTCCGGTTTCTGCGTGTTTGCGGCAAGTGTTGATACTCGGCTGTGTAATAGACTCGATCATTTGAGCCCATAAATTGATAAGCCGACGCCGCTGTCTCTCTCCTTTTGTCTCCGGTCGGCCGTGCAATTTCCAGCGGGTGTCAATTGTGTGGTGGGGCCGTTTGCAGTGCTCACAAAAAAGCTTTCCCTTATTTCTGGAATTTTGCCCAAAATTGGGCCCAGAATTCGGCCGATAATTAGGCCCAAGGGCCTTCGAAAAAAATGGACCGTTAGATCTGTTCATTTCGGATCCATCTCCGCCGTCCACTTCATCGGCCTGTCGCGTGCCTCGGGGACCGTCGGATCGCAGCGTGCGATCTGGGCCATCGGATCGCTGTGTGCGATCTGTGCCCTCGGATCGCTGAGGACGATTCGAGCCGTCCGTTACAGAGCCTTTAAAAGGCTTCTGCTCATGAAACCCTAGAAGGGTCCGCCTCTTTTCTAGGGTTCGTCCTCCTCCTCCCTTGTCGATTCGTGCTGCTAGGGCGAGACCCTCCGTTGCCTTGGTCTCCACCGAAGCGATTCGTTGGCTTTCTTCTTGCACAGCAAACTGAAATATACGTCCAATTGGTGGCGGAGGGTCCATGGCCAGGATCTGGGATCTGAAGTTGAGGTACGATTCGTTGAGGATTAAGAGAAATCGCGTTGCCTTTTCTCGATCCTTTATCCTCTTATATTGCTGAATTGTCTCTTCGGAGCCGATGAGTTTTTCTTCGGCTGCCTCTAGTTCGTTCCAGAGGGCTGAGAGCCTGTTGAAGCAGGCCGTCATGGTCATGTTTCCTTGCCTCAGTTTGGAAAGAGCCTGATGCAGCGTGAAAATCCTCGCCTGATCTAATTTCCCGTACATTTCTTTTATATTATCCCAAAGAATTTTAGGATCCTCCGTCGGTGGTAGCCCGGCAGCAATTTCCGCACTTATACAATTGCCTATCCACGTTCTGACGAGTTGGCTGCATTTTTTCCACTGACGCGCTGTTTTTTCTTCTGTTGGTACCGGGATTGTCCCGTCGATGAACCCCTCTTTGTCCTTTGTTATGAGGGCTCGACGGAACTCTCTGGCCCAACTTGAATAGTTGTCGGATCCTGTGAGATGGTTGCTGATGAGCTTCAACTCGGGTCCGTCTGCTGTGGAGACGTACAGTGCGTCGCCGGGTTCTGGCCGACCCATGGCGGCCGCAAATGGAAAAGGGACAAACCTTATGCCTGTCGGGAATCCTGTGCCCATCGGAAATCCTGTGCCTGTCGAGGATCCTGTGTTGTTGGAAAACCCCGCATTCGAATTCGCAAATCCGCCCGTCTGTGTTGGTTCGGTGGTGGTGTTTGCCCCAGTGTTGGCTAGTGGCCGTCCATCGGCCCGCATGCCCTGGTAGCCTGGCGATGACGAATCCGGGTTCAATCCGTGCATCCAGGGGTACGGCATCCACTGAAAAGGATAGCCGGATAAACCAACCCCTAGATTGAACTGAGTCGGATATTGTTGCCAGGGCATGTGATGCACAGGGACTGGATTGTGCACAGGTTGATCAGAAAATGAGGATGAGGTGACTATCGATCCTGGATTGAGAGAGGTGGCAGGAGGAGGATTCCTCCCTGTTTGATCTTCAGGGATTGAGGTAGGTGTTTCTGTCGATCCTGTGTTTGCCATGCGGACAGATTTTTTTGAGAAAAATGCAGGGGATGCAGGGGATGCAGGGGATCGTGACTGAAGGTGAGATCTGAGGATGAATTCCTTCCGGAGGCTGCTTGTTTTGCAGTATCGCAACAACAAGATCAGAAGTGAACCGGAGGCAATTCAGAAAAGGGTTTTGCAGAAGCGATTTCAGGAGTGAGATGCTCTGATACCATGTAAGAAAGTGTGTAGAAAGGTTTTCTGTGTATTCCCCTCTGTGTAACAATGTACACTGTACAATTAGATATATTACACATTGTGAAATAAAAGGGCAAGAAAATATTCTACAGAATCAATCATGATCGGATCTGATTAGATCTAATCCATAATTGATCTCAATTAATCTCAATCTCACGAGTATCTCTTAACAGACCCCTTCTTTTTTTTCTTCTTCCTTCTTCTTCTTTCCATCTCCCACCCTTTTCTTTTCTTTTCCCTGTTCTGCCCCAGCTCTCCCTCTTTAAAAAAACAGAAGCTGAGCGTCCCCGTGTTGACTGGGTCAAATCTTCCTTTTATTTTCTTTTTTTCCTCTTTTTTGACTTTTCAAACCCATATATCTCAGATAAATGAAATGAAAATTCCTAGATCATTTTGACTCAAGAATTTCCAGAATCAACCGCCAAACCAAGATTCTCCCCCTTGACCTTCTTGATCCTCAACAGCTCTTCAAGATGGAGAGCAAGCGCCATATCATCGATATCCACGATAAGCCAGCGTTCCAGAGGCAAAAACGTCAAGCAAAAAGCTCCCTGGAACCAGTGTCCTTGGAGCTTCAATGGTTCCCGAGGCCGGCGCGCCCTGTGATGGTCGTGCGCAGGTCTCTGCGCAAACGACATCTCCTTCACAAACGGCTGGGATGGCTAAATGATTTCACCCACTGCTGATATGCTTCAGAGGAGAGACGGCGAAGTCGAGTGTAGTGAGAAACTGACAATGGACTGTTCCTGTTCAAACCATCCACAGCTACAACTTGTGAGTGGGCTATTGAGAATGGTCCTTGGCAATTCGTCCATCTTCCTGAGTCAAAGAGTCTAGATACTGATACTTCTGGTACTCCTATCAAGTTAATCTAAGTTCCTCTAGTTCTTATGTCTTTGGAGGGACTCAGTTATACTTCACATGTGTCGCGACCCCTTTTTTCGGGGGCGCCCGGCCGGATCGGGTACGAGCGCCAAAAGGAGGCTAATGGCTCGGCTCGGTTTGATTAAAGCCTGGACTCTCCCAAGTCCGCCAATTCACGACTTTAAAATATTTGGTTTGTAAATTAATTTTTAAAACGGAGTCGCCACTAATCAATTTGGGGTAGGTTGATTAGAAACCTAAGCGAAGTATCGGGAGAAATACTTGCTCCTGTGCAACCAGAGAAATTAGGATCGAGGACTTGATTACACTAGTTAATCACTAATGCCCTTTCGGTACCTAATCTTGTTTAAACTCTAAGGTTTTTGGATGTTTGAGGATTTTTCATGCATTTTTGGAAAAATCACATTTTTTGGGTGTTTCCCTCATTTTGGACATAAAAGGGATTTTTTTGGATTTTTGGGGTATTTTTTGGAAAAATGCAAACTTTTTGGCATTTTATGAAAATTTGGGCTTTTTAGGGATTTTGGCATTTTTTGGGATTTTTTGATGTTTTTTTGGATTTTTTGGAAAATATTAAATATTTTTGATTTTTCTGAATTTTAGGAAAATAAAATATTTTTAATATTTTTTAATATTTTTTGGAAATAAATCATTTTTGTTTTGATTTTTGATTTTTTTAGAAAATAAAACATTTTTTAAAACATTTTTGATTTTTTGATAATTAAAATGATTTTTTAATATATTTTGAAATAAATTACTATTTTTGAATTTTTGAAATAATAATAAAAAACGACCCGGGTCGGATCTACGGGGTCGGATCCGACTGAGCGAAGACGGGCTCGCAACAAGGGCCCGACTCAGATTTTTTTTTTTTTTTTTTTTTAAAGCAAAACGGCGTCGCGGCCGGTGCTTGGATACGCCCGACCCGACCCGACAACCCGGCGACCCGCTCCCTAAAAACGACGCCGTGGAGAAGCGGGCCCGCGCGCGACCCGCGGGTACTGGGTCACGTGCCCGACCCGGTTCGCGATCCGCCTCCCGCCCCGGATCCTTGGCCAAAACGACGCCGTGGCCTTTGTAACCCTACCCGACCCGGATCCGACTCGCGACCCGACTCCCAGCCGCCCCTAACCTTCATGGAACCCTACCCGGTTCCCAATACGGGTCCGACCCGGTGACCTGGGATCGTGACCCGGAAAATTGGGAACCCTAGGGTTCCAGATTGGGGGTGCTGGGGGAGAGGACGACGATGGCGATGGCGACGGCGACGGTAGCGATGGCTGGAGAAGGGCACAGCTGCGGCGACGATGAGGGCGACGGCGGTGCAAACCTGTGCGGTGGCTTCGCGGCGGCAGGGCTCCGCCCCTCTGTTCTTCTTTCTCTCTCTCTCTCTCTCTCTCTCTCTCTCTCTGCAACTCCCTCTCTCTCTCTCTCTCTCTCTCTCTCTCTCGGCTCCCGCCTCCCTCGACGCCGGCCGACTTCAGATCAAGTGCCGCTCGTCCTCGGCCCCCTACCTGAAGTCTCTCAGTTGGGAGGTTTCAACGATCTGCAGCCCAAGGATCTTCGCCGCCTTCGTCTCTGCTCCCATCGAAGGGGGAAGGGGGGCCTATTTATAGGCCGCGGGAGGCCGGCCGACGAGGGCTCAACCGGGGGGACGGCCGCGGCTCCAGCCGGCCAGATCGGCATCCCATCCGACGCGTCCCGTCGGCCGGCCACCCCTCTGCTCTCCCACGTGCCCCGCTACCCTCCGTACGCCTGCTCGGTGCGATCTGAGGCGCGCCTGTTCGCGCGTGCTTCGCACGCGTTCCGGGCGAAGGAGACGACCCGTACGGGTAGGGTGCAGGCGCGGGTCGACCCGTGCAGGTCGCTTTTTTTGTTTTTTCCTGGTTTTTTCGTTTTTTCTTGGTTTTTTTTGCCGTTTTTTTAGTTTTCTATTTTTTTGTTTTTTCGGTTTTAATCAAAATAAAATAAAATGCAATAAAAGCCAAAAATTAATTAGAAACCCATAAATAAAATTAAAAACTAAAAATTAGGCGTCAACAGCTGCCCCTCTTTGAAGGTGAGCTCGCAGAGGTTGCATTCAAAGACAAACTGATGCCTAATTTTTACCCAGCATGGGCAGCAGATCATATCTTATTTAGGACATACTATCCTATGCAAAAAGAGGAATATAACATTATACTAAGACAGATAAGAAGATACCTGGAGTTACTTACCGGGAATGAGTAAGATAGAGTGTGAACCCCGGGTTTTGGTAAGTATCAAGGTGTCATCTTATCTGGTGATATGAGGAGGTTGCTTTTCCAGGACTCGAACCATTCTTCGGTCGCCTGTTAAAACAATGGATAATTTGTCTAGGACCCGAACCTTTCTTCGGTTGCCTTGACGGGAAATTACTTCTCCAGGACCCGAACCATTCTTCGGTCGCCTGTTGGAGCAGTCAGGGGGGGTCTCGAACCCGAACCATTCTTCGGTCGCCGTGAGGGGAAATTACTTCTTCAGGACCCGAACCATTCTTCGGTCGCCTGTTGGAGCAATTAGAGGGGTGTCTCGGACCCGAACCATTCTTTGGTCGCCGTGACGGGATATTACTTCTTCAGGACCCGAACCATTCTTCAATCGCCTGTTGGAGCAATTAGAGGGGTGTCTCGGACCCGAACCATTCTTCGGTCGCCGTGACGGGAAATTACTCCTTCAGGACCCGAACCATTCTTATCGCCTATTGGAGCAATTAGAGGGGTGTCTCGGACCCGAACCATTCTTCGGTCGCCGTGACGGAAATCACTTCTTCGGGACCCGAACCATTCTTCGTACGCCGCTTGGAGCAATTAGAGGGGTGTCTCGGACCCGAACCATTCTTCGGTCGCTGTGACGGGAAATTACTTCTTCAGGACCCGAACCATTCTTCGGTCGCCTGTTGGAGCAATTAGAGGGGTGTCTCGGACCCGAACCATTATTCGGTCGCCGTGACGGGAGATGCGCCGACCTTTCTCGGGCATCTCATTTGGGGGTGTTTGATTTGTATCGAGAACACCAATTGGTACCTGACCATTCTCAGGAGATGCGCCGACCTTTCTCAGGGCATCTATTTTTGGGGGGTGTTTGACTTCTGTCAGGGACACCAATTGAGACCCGACCTCTCTCGGGGGATGCGCCGACCTTTCTCAGGGCATCTTCTCTGGGGGGTGTGTGACCTCTGTCGGGGACACTGTTGAGACCCGACCTTTCTCGGGGATGCGCCGACCTTTCTCGGGGCATCTTCTGGGGGTGTGTGACCTCCGTCGGGGACACCCGTTGAGACCCGACCTTTCTCGGGGATGCGCCGACCTTTCTCGGGGCATCTTCTCCGGGGGTGTGTGACCTCCGTCGGGGACACTGTTGAGACCCGAACTTTCTCGGGGATATGCCCGGGACATTCACGAGATATTAAAGAGTACATGGATATTCACAAGTACTAACTTTGATGGATATTTGAGCCTTGGCAAAGGCGTCATAAGCATTGAAGGGGTACTTGGATGATCACAAGTACGAGTTTTTTAGGGATACTCGGACATTCACAAGTATCGAAAGGGGTATTTGATAATTGAAGACATAGAGAGCATACCTTAGGTATTTGTGAAGGTCTCTTTCTTTCTAGGAGTAGGGAATATCGAGGACGTACCTGAGATATTCACGGAAGCTTCTTACCTCTAGGGAGTTGGGAATATCGAGGACATGCCTCGCATATTCATGAAGGTCTCTCACTTCCTGGTAAAGGGGATGTCGAGGACGTACCTTGGACATTCATGAAGGTCTCTCACCTCCTGGTAGTTGGGAATACCGAGGACACGCCTTGGGTATTCATGAAGGTCTCTCACCTCCTAGTAAAGGGAATATCGGGGACGTACCTTGGATATTCATGAAGGTCTCTCACCTCCTGGTAATGGGAATATTGAGGACATGCCTCGCATATTCATGAAGGTCTCTCACCTCCTGGTAAAGGGAATATCGAGGACGTACCTTGGATATTCACGAAGGTCTCTCACCTCCTGGTAATGGGAATATTGAGGACATGCCTCGCATATTCATGAAGGTCTCTCACCTCCTGGTAATGGGAAACATCGAGGATTTACCTGAGATGTTCGTGAAGGCCTCCCGCCTCCTAGTAATAGGAATACCGAGGACATGCCTCGCATATTCATGAAGGTTTCTCACCTCCTGGTAAAGGGAATATCGAGGACGTACCTTGGATATTCATGAAGGTCTCTCACCTCCTGATAATGGGAATATTGAGGACATGCCTCACATATTCATGAAGGTCTCTCACCTCCTGATACTTGGGAAACATCGAGGATTTACCTAAGATGTTCGTGAAGGCCTCCCGCCTCCTGGTAATGGGAATGCCGAGGACGTACCTCGGATATTGGTGAAGGCCTCCCGCCTTCTGGAAATTGGGAACACCGAGGGCGTGCCTGAGATGTTCGTGAAGGCCTCCCGCCTCCTAGAACTTGGGGAGCATCGAGGGCTTACCTGGGATGCTTGTGGGTACGCAGGTGTACACAGTAGAGGGATATTTGGATGAACACAAATATTTATCAATATGATCAGGGACCATCTGACTAGTCCAAGTGTGAGAAAGCATACCTGGGTAATCGCAGGAGCATGATGTGGTGGAATGCTTGAGGAGCTTGCTAGCATCCAATGTCATGATTTTGAGGACAACTCTAACATGTCGAGTGTCATAAAAAGGGGTACTCGAACAGTGGTCAGTACTTAAAGATGAGAGGATACTTGGACAGTCGCAAGCACCTAAACTTTAATGACAACATGAATAGGTCGAGTGTCAACAGAGGGAGCACTTAAGTAGTGGCAAACACTCGAAAACAGGGGGATGCTTGGGTAATTGCAGATGTCGATATTTGAGGGACAAATCAAGCAAGCTGAGCATCAGTACCTAGATAGTGGTAGGTACTTAAAGATAGAGGGATACTTGGCCAGTCACAAATATCAATGCTCTAGGGACAACTAGCACAGGCTGAGTGTCAATAAGAGAGGGGGGGGGGGACCTAGACAGTAGTAGGTACTCAAACACAAAGTTCCGGAAACAGGAACGGGGAAATACTTTCTGGTGACATTTCTAATCTTTATGAGTATGCTTGCTATTTATACAATATGCGAGACATGTATGCAATGATTGTATGTGCTTGTAAAGATGTGATTTATGCATGATGACCATGTCAACTCGCATCATTTGAATTCCATTGGGGAAGATTTTGAAAGACAACTTTTGTTTAGAATGCGGATGTCTTTGAGCATGCCGGATGAGGGACTTTCGATCCGAAAGGACTTTCCACTCACTCTCATGGGAAAGGCTGTTTTATCCCGACCATTGATGCGGGGTTTATAAGGACCACACTATCTCACCGTCATCATGTCGGCGGGGTCCGAGTATTCTCGCAAATGATACGACTTTACCAATGTGAGAGGTCTTTTTTGGAGTTGTGATGAAGGCTCGGATAATGGCTTTTCAAAGGGGACCAATAAGGTCAAGGCTTTGTAGGGAGGATGTTGCATGGTTATTTCCGGGTGTTTGCAAGTCGAGGATCCTGCAAAAAAAGAGATAGGATAATCTTGCTCGTACTTTTTCGAGCGATGTTTACAGACATATGAAATCCTAAGTTAATTGAAGTGCCCCTAGTTTGAAGAGACTTTTTACAATAGGACGCTGCGTAGGCTTGACTCTTGTGACAGCTGGTGATCGTCTGGGCAATTGTCACCGATCTCTCTTCTTACGATCGCAAAGGTTCCATGGATCTCAATGGTAACTCCTCTTGGGGATACAAATGACTGCCTTTTTGTTCGGGGCATCGGCCTTGCTTTTATCAGGCACATTGCTTTTTTATGCCCCCATTCCCTTTTTTTCAATTTTTTATTCACGGGCATTGACCTTGCTCTTACCAGGTACACTGCTTTTTATGCCCCAGGTTTTTGTCTTTGTTGCTTGAGGAATTGGTCTTGACGAGTTCGAGTGCATGCCTTCACTAGACTTTGTTGAGTCTTCATCTTTTGCTGGCTCTTCTGATTATGCTGCTTGGATGACAGCTTCCGCTTTGCCTTTTTGTGAGGGTGATTTTACAGACTCAATTGAGTTGTACAATGGTTACAAGTGCGTAAAGAAAGAATTGCTCTTCATGACTCTAGGGCACTTAAATTAATGCGAGTGTTCATATGCAATAAAGACACTCAAAGATTGATGCAAGTGCAAGCAAGAGAATTTCTATTCCTTTTCTCACCTTGTGTGCTGCGACTTGCCTTTGGCTTGCCCCAGTGTGGGGTGGTTCTTTTGACGAGGGGAAGGATGGAAATATGGCCAGTGTATGGGGCTCAAGGTGGGTGATGGAATGCCTCCCACTGTTTTGGTTATCGTATCATTCGCGAGAGAACTCTTTACCCTGTAGTCATGGAATTTTCTGCACCTATCTCACAAGTGTATAGATGGGGGGACTGTGTATGGGATACGGCTTGCCTGTCATCATTCGACGTGCCTCATCCAACATGCTCAATTAGTCTTATATTCTTTACTTGGTTGTCTATTCTAATATTCCTTGGCGGAATCAAAGATTTAGACAGATGAAATCATCATGCACAATTCACATGGAAAGAGGCATGCAAGTATGATGTGAAAGAGTTTTGTGTTTTCCAAAAATAAATGAATGGTTTTTACTCGAAAAAACCTATTAACAGCTTTAAGGGTGCTTACTTGGTGAAATGGTATTCACAAATGTGTTGAAATTTGAACATCGAGAGAGTTATTTACAAAGGGTTATCGACAAAATGGGTGTCAACGAAATGCTCCTATTAGTTAGGGTCATGACACATGCATGATCAGCCGGGGATCGGTGATCGATCGGGAGTTCCTATTCTTGCTTTTTGTAGGAGAGAAGTTGTGGAAATGATTCAACTGGTAGGGCCAAGATTGCAAGCGACTTGGGGCTTGAGAGCTCTCTGTCATCTGTTTTGGTGACATTTGAGATGCCATTCTGCTTGGAAAGTTTATCAAAGACAAGACTTTCATTGATTTACACTCTGCCTCTTTGACGGTTCATGTGATCCTGTAAAAGGCAAGAAGGGGCATGTTAGTCACGAACTCTTTTTTAAAAAGTCGGACGATTGGAAGCAATACAACATTACTCTTCACTGGTTTTACAGATGATCGGGTGGACGAGGGGGACATGAAGTCTCGTGCTTCCCACTTTGTCCGGTCGATTATCGACTTGTGGATGACACATTCCTTTACACAAAGTCGAGTGTATTTGATGCAAGTCATTTCCGTACACTAGTTTGGCTAGCATTGTTTTGTCGAACCCAACCATCGCGTTCGGTTCTTGTGTTGTAATGCTTCCTGTCAAACGGGGAAAACATGTCAAGGGCGGATTCAGATAGTAGGGGTATTGAAAACGATACCAGATTACCCTTCACCAGAGCTTGTCCGTGCTATCTCTTAAGGATACTTGAATGTTGATGCCGGCCTATTTATCTCGGCATAGTTCAATATTTCCTTCAGTTGGCCTTTCCTATTTGCGACCATGTATGCATGATTACTGGTCGTTGATTCATCTTCAACGCATTCTTTCTGTGGAATTTCTTCCTTTGTCTTTGGCTACAGCATTATTGAGCAAAAGTCATGTACCTCAAGCTTTTATGGAATTTGAGATGGACGATCAAAAACCTCCAATTTTGGTGGCAATTACTCGGAAGAAAATGCCTCTGGAGTGAAGCTTCTGGATTTCAAAGCCATTGTCCAAGGTGTGGGGTCATAGATCGCCTTGACTGTCTGGATTTTCTCCCTGGCTGTGTCACGTGACGAGATGGTCTTTTCGCTCAGGAGGGAGCTGGGCCGGAGTGAGCACGTCATAGATGCTTTGATTTCAACTCTATGCATGTACCTATTATGTCCCATCTTTTGTATCCTGTAAATGGAAGAGAGGGGTTGTTATTTTCAATACTACACTAAGGGAATAAGACTTACCCCTTTTTGAAGCGGGATGCTCTTTTCGTTTGCCCCTGCTTTCTTAAAAATGTGTTCTTGAGTTTGGTCTGTTCACATGATGTGCCAATCTCAAACGCCTTTTGTCATGCTAAATTTAAGGGGACGATATTCGAGACATAAAGTGAGAGAGTCAAAATGACAAACATGCTTAAATTTATCATCTTATTTTGACCAAGGTTTTCGGCGATGAAATTCTTTTCTTTTTTCAAAATGCATTTTTGGGGAGGAAAAGCATGAGGCAGCCCAACCCTCAGTATTCTCCTTGGATGACTTTTTCTTTTCGTGGTTGGATAACATCGCTGGGCTGGTTTAGGGTACCGCCTCATGCTCTCGAAATGTTTTCAACTTTATTTAATAGGTGGATTTACACTTTGGAATAGTGATTTCAAAATTAGTTCCTTAGCGGAACTGATGTTGAAAACAAGCCAGACTTAAGAAAGATATACAATCTTCTGCGAGGAAATCAAAAAGGATTCCACTTGGGTGTGCCTGCACCCATTTCCCCTCATGGTCTTTCGTTGACGGTGTCCATGAAAAGGCCTCCAAACATGGTGGTCACGTCATCTGACCCTTCTTTCTCTTTGCTAAGGTAGGCACTTCATTGCTCGAATAGTACCCGGCCTCTACCAGCCTTTGATGGATGTCGGCGGTATGCCCCTCGATATTTCGCTCCGACTATCTTCGGGACTGAATACCGCGTTCTTGTGTCGGCGTGATCGGGAGCGGATTGCTTTGGAATGTGAAGGGTTTAGTGTCTAACAGTTACGGATCCGACTCTTGAGGGCGAAGCGATCATCAGTCGAATGCCCCACTTCTCCCATGTGATAGTCGCATGTCTTGGATGAGTCATAGCTGGAGAAGTTTTCGACGTTTGGTCGCTTTGGCTCGGTCGAAAGGAGATTCTTCTTTTGGAGGATCGCCGCACTGGGATGGAGATCCGGGAAGAGGAGTAAATTGTCTTCTATTGCTGTAACGGGACGACCGATGACCGGTGGTCTTCTTGCTGTCTTGCACTTGTCTGAATTGTTGGAGAATGATTGTAGGTTGCATTGACATCTACCGAGGGTTCTTTATCTTTCTTCAAACTGAACTTGTCCGTGGGTGTAGGTTCAGTGAACCAACCTTCCCTCAATCCTATCTCAATTTGCTCTCCAATTGGAATGAGTTGGTTAAACGATTCGGCGATCGTGGTTACCATTCGATTGCGGTACTCATAAGGGAGAGTTTTGATAAACATTTTCCTTAGCTCGAAATCGGTTGGTTCAGGACTGATTTGGGCGGCCAGATTCCTCCATCTAATAGTATATTCTTTGAACGATTCGTGCTTCTTCTTTCCAGTACGCTCAAGATCCTCACGAGAAGGGGTAATGTCTATTATGAATTTATACTGCTTGAGGAACGCCTCACTTACTTCGCTCCATGTTTCAAGGAGGTTTATGTTCTTTGTAATGTACCACCTCAGGGCAGGGCCTACTAGACTTGATTGGAACAATTGGATCATTAATGGTACATTATTAACATGTTGGGTCATTCGAACCAGGTACATTTGCAAGTGAGCCCTCGGGCAAGTCGTGCCATCGTATTTTTCAAACTCGGGCATTTTGAATTTTTCTGGCATTTTGACATTGGAATAAATGGAGAGGTCCGTCAAAATAGGGTCTTGGAGGCCTTGCAATTGTTTCAACCTCTCTTCGAGCTTTTCGAGGCGTTTGTCATGCTCAGCTTTAGACGAACTGTCTGGTTCAGCTTTCTCGATCATGATTTGGTGCGGATCATCCTCCAATTTGAGCACGTTATCGTCGGGATCTTTATCTTGATCACCTCTAGTGGATGATTGTGGTAGCAAACTCTTGACTGAGGCGGGGGTGGGAGTAAGTTTGCCCTGGATGGAGTCTATCTGCTTTGAAAGCTGCTGAAGCACATTAAAGACTTGCTTCATTTCGCTTTCCATGACTGTGATACGGCCTGGCACATATTCTTCGGCCATTCTTGCTCTAGCTTTTGAGCAAGTCTGGATCGGCGAACGTTGACGTTCTGTGGTTACCTGCTCTGTTTTAAACAAGTATGCATAAGTACATGTCATAAGTAGGGAGTCGGTCCATGATGATGACCTAATCCTACCATTTTGTTTATTTTTAAAAAGTTTAAACATGAACAGGATTTCTTAAGTAGGGATTGAAAGGCATGCGACATATTAGCATAGACTAAAGATAGTTAATTTAAAAGGCGAAGGGAAGCATTGGACTGCAGCAGATTTTGAAACAAAACTTCTATTCCCTTTTTTTTTTTTTTTTTTTTTTTTTTTTTAAAGCGGATGGAAATTTTGCAAAAAGAAGCTCTGTAGTATGCTTAAGGAAACACTAATTGAGAGTAATTTGTTATGCGAAAAACTTTTTAGCCTTATTACTTTAAATTTAAATGACTATGATATCAAATCCTAGACTAATCATGGACCGCTCAATATATGCATGAAAGTAAGCAAATTGCAAAGCGTACAAAAACTTACTTCATATGAGAAAACGATGACAATCACATAGACATGCGCATGATACGTGCGGCTCGATTTCTAACTCGAAGGCTTGGTGAAATTAAAAGGGCATCTCGCCGGTCGCGGTCTCGCGTTAGCGGCGTACCCTCTTAACCTCGGCTAAGAAATTCGGGAAAAGAAGGGCAACCTCTACATGGCGTCTCGCTTTCGAGGCCGTATCCTTCTTAACACCATCCTAAAAATCCTATGGCGGCCTGGGTCCGGCGGCCGGGTTGTGTGTGCCATGTGTAGTGTTTAAAACAGTAAATCAAGCACAGCAGTTTATAATCACAAGACAATTTAATTTAAGCAAAGCTTAAAATAAACTTCTAAATAATTGACCTGTAAAAAGAAAAAAACCTAAGTCAGTAAATAATTTAAACAAGATAAATATGGCCTAAGTCCTCAAAGTCCCCGGCGAGTCGCCAAGCCGTCGCGACCCCTTTTTTCGGGCGCCCGGCCGGATCGGGTACGAGCGCCGAAAGGAGGCTAATGGCTCGGCTCGGTTTGATTAAAGCCTGGACTCTCCCAAGTCCGCCAATTCAAGACTTTAAAATATTTGGTTTGTAAATTAATTTTTAAAACGGAGTCGCCACTAATCAATTTGGGGTAGGTTGATTAGAAACCTAAGCAAAGTATCGGGAGAAATACTTGCTCTCGCGCAACCCAGAGAAATTAGGATCGGGGACTTGATTACACTAGTTAATCACTAATGCCCTTTCGGTACCTAATCTTGTTTAAACTCTAAGGTTTTTTGGATGTTTGAGGATTTTTCATGCATTTTTGGAAAAATCACATTTTTTGGGTGTTTCCCTCATTTTGGACATAAAAGGGATTTTTTTTTGGATTTTTGGGGTATTTTTTGGAAAAATGCAAACTTTTTGGCATTTTATGAAAATTTGGGCTTTTTAGGGATTTTGGCATTTTTGGGATTTTTTGATGTTTTTTTGGATTTTTTTGGAAAATATTAAATATTTTTGATTTTTCTGAATTTTAGGAAAATAAAATATTTTTAATATTTTTTAATATTTTTTCGGAAATAAATCATTTTTGTTTTGATTTTTGATTTTTTTAGAAAATAAAACATTTTTTAAAACATTTTTGATTTTTTGATAATTAAAATGATTTTTTAATATATTTTGAAATAAAATACTATTTTTGAATTTTGAAATAATAATAAAAAACGACCCAGTCGGATCTACGGGGTCGGATCCGACTTGAGCGAAGACGGGCTCGCAACAAGGGCCCGACTCAGATTTTTTTTTTTTTTTTTAAAAAGCAAAACGGCGTCGCAGCCGGGTGCTTGGATACGCCCGGCCCGACCCGACAACCCGGCGACCCGCTCCCTAAAAACGACGCCGTGGAGAAGCGGGCCCGCGCGCGACCCGCGGGTACTGGGTCACGTGCCCGACCCGGTTCGCGATCCGCCTCCCGCCCGGATCCTTGGCCAAAACGACGCCGTGGCCTTTGTAACCCTACCCGACCCGGATCCGACTCGCGACCCGACTCCCAGCCGCCCCTAACCTTCATGGAACCCTACCCGGTTCCCAATCCGGGTCCGACCCGGTGACCCGGGATTGTGACCCGAAAAATTGGGAACCCTAGGGTTCCAGATTGGGGGTGCTGGGGGAGAGGACGACGACGGCGATGGCGACGGCGACGGTGGCGACGGTTGGAGAAGGGCACAGCTGCGGCGACAATGAGGGCGACGATGAGGGTGACGGTGGTGCAAACCTGTGCGGTGGCTTCGCGGCGGCAGGGCTCCGCCTCTCTGTTGTTCTCTCTCTCTCTCTCTCTCTCTCTCTCTCTCTCTCTCTCTCTCTCTCTCTCTCGGCTCCCGCCTCCCTTGATGCCGGCCGACTTCAGATCAAGTGCCGCTCGTCCTCGGTCCCCTACCTGAAGTCTCTCAGTTGGGAGGTTTCGAGGATCTGCAGCCCAAGGATCTTCGCCGCCATCGTCTCTGCTCCCATCGAAGGGGGATGGGGGGCCTATTTATAGGCCGCGGGAGGACGGCCGACGAGGGCTCGACCGGGGGGACGGCCGCGGCTCCAGCCAGCTGGACCGGCGTCCCATCCGACGCGTCCCGTCGGCTGGCCACCCCTCTGCTCTCCCACGTGCCCCGCTACCCTCCGTACGCCTGCTCGGCGCTATATGAGGAGCGCCTATTCACACGTGCTTCGCATGCGTTCCGGGCGAAGGAGACAACCCGCGCGGGTCGGGTGCGGGTCGCTTTTTTTTTTTTTCTTGGTTTTTCGTTTTTCTTGGTTTTTTTTGCCGTTTTTTCAGTTTTCTATTTTTTTTTTTTTTCGGTTTTAATCAAAATAAAATAAAATGCAATAAAAGCCAAAAATTAATTAGAAACCCATAAATAAAATTAAAAACTAAAAATTAGGCGTCAACAACATGCCATTAAGTACTCCTCTGCAGGCATGAAAACTAGCTCCTTTTTCATCTGCAAGTTCTTGGAACGTGATTAGAGTGAGAAAGCAGAAGGTTGATTGGCATAAGTTGGCGTCGTGCCATCCCAATTTCCTGAGTCAAAGTATCTTGATACTGATACTTCTCGTACTCCTATCTGGGTCAAGCTACTTTAATTTCCTCTAGTTCTTAATGTCTTTGGAGGTACTTGGTTATGTTTAACATGCTATTAGATACCCCTTTACAGGCACGAAAACTGGCTTCTTTTCATCCGCAAGTTCTTGGAACATTATCAGAGTGAGAAAGCAGAAGGCTAATCGGCATAAGTTAGCGTCATTTCATCCCATTTTCCTGAGTCGAAGAGTCTTGATATTGATACTTCTTGTACCCCTCTCTGGGTTAAGTTACTCAACGTTCCTCTAGTTCCTCTAGTCCTTGCTCGGTTATATTTCACATGCCATTAAGTACTCCTTTGAGGCACGAAAACTGGCTTCTTTTCATCTGCAAGTCGTTGGAACATGATCATAGTGAGAAAGCAGAAGGCTAATCGGCATAAGTTGGCGTTGTTCCATCCCAGCATGCCAAGGTTTGGCTTCATGATTTTGATGAGCATGCTTGATGAGCTGCAGACCGTGCACAGGATCAGAATGTGGAAATCTGTCTAAGATCTCTTGTTTTTGTGTGGTTTAGCTGCTGAATCGAGACTTCATAGAACCTAGAACATATGTTTACATGATATGCTATTATCTATCATACATGATAGTCAAATAATTATAAGTAGTGATAAAAGTATAGATTATTGAATTGACATGCAATAAGAAAAAATTTTCTGTCCCAATCTTTTAATAAGGTGCTCTATGTTGGTGGAAGTGCCTTGTCTCATATAAAATAAATGGGAGTGTGTAGGCCAATTGAAGTCTTCAATTCTTACAAATGAAAATGATGGGCTTAGTGGGCTGGACCCTAATAGACCCACTTGCTAGTGCACGAACACCAAATTTGGCACTACTCAACATCATTTATTAACATTGACGGAAAAAAAAAAAAAACATCATTTATTAACAATCACTGGGATTTGCCCCAGTGACCATCCTTCCAACGTGAAACAGGGAGGTGAGGGGTTCGAATCCTCACCTTCTCATGGGGGATTGGGATAGGGACGAGTAAGTTTCTGGAGTAGGTTTCGACTCCCACGTACTGCAAGAGGCAGGACAAAAGTCTAAGAATAAGTGTTAGAGTAAGAATAGAGTCGAACTGACAAAAAAACAAAAATCATTTATTAACTACTGGAGTTTGCTCCAGTGGCCACCCTTTCAACTTAGAATGAGGGTTGGGGTGAGGACGCTATAGTTTCAGGAGTGGATTTCGACTTCCACACCTTACAAGAAGGTAGGGCAAAAGTTTATGAGTGAGCATTAGAATATGAATAGAGTAAGACCAATAAAAAAAAATTTCGTTTTTTATTTATTAAATTTGAATTTATAATTATTAAACAACCTTTGTATCCTATTAAAATAGTGTAACTGTTCTCGATAGAATTACCATTATTTTTTTGTTATTTAATTTTGAATTTTATTTTTTCTATCTATTAGTTATTAGGTTCTCTTACAACTTTGGAAATGCTGTCTTTGCTCAAACGTTAGTTTTTACTTTTTCGAAGTTATAAAATTTGGAAGAAAAATTGTTATCTATCAATTTTTTAATTCGAATTTTCACTTTGTCTTTTGAGAAAGCATCTATTTACAATGCAATCTTTCTTGCAGGATTGCATCTATTCTTAAAGATTGATATAAATTTGTCATTTTCCATCTCATATTTTTTTCTTGTCAATTTTTCTTTATAAAAGTACAGCTTTTATTTGAATTTTTGGAGAAATGCTAGAATTATCATCTAGTATTTTTATTAATATTTTATTATATCTTGGAGGATTTTTGCCGTTAACTTTTGGTAACATTGGGGAGCCAATAATTCTTTAGATACAGTGTCTTTTCACATCTCAAAGTTTGATTCCGTTATTCCCCAATCGCAAATTTACCAACATTTTAATTGTTATAATCAGAGGGCTCTTAATGGACCCATATATGAGCTGGCCCAATTTCTGCTTATCCTAAAGTGTTTGGTAGGCTAGACACGTCCTAGGCCTGCCATGGGCCGGTGTCTTTTGACTAATCTTTGTCCCATTATCTAAATGTTTTTTTTGGTCAAAAGAAGAAATTCTCAAATGCTCACTTGAATCCTTGAATTCAATCGTCGATTTGCAGGGGAGAAAGTTACTGAGACAAAAGCAAGGAAAAAAGTAATATAATCATATCATGTTGAATGGTAGACAAGGGCCATGACGTGCACGAAACATTTCGTGAATAATGTTAAGTGATTTATTAAGCATATCATGAAATTGATTTATGAAATGTAAAAATGGTTTATGAAATGTAATGATTATTACACAGGTGTCATGATCATGATATGAAAACGATCGTTTGAAAGTGCATATATCTTCCTTCTTCACGTTTGCGATCATGCCATGCGTGCACTTTAATCGTGCTGCCAATCAAAAAAGTGTTAAATTATGTTTCGAATATGAGTTCATGAAGAAAAAAAAATCCTAAGATTATTACGGCATCAAGCCTAAGATCTCCAGGGTTCACACTTGATCTCCGCTTGGGCTCATCCTGATCGGTGGCCACTATCAGCCCCCGGCAATTGGGCAGGTAGTGATGTGGAGGTGGTGGAAGAGACAGAGGTGGGGGAGAGCTGCTGCCGAGAGATGCGGTCGAGCTCGAAGGGCAAGCATCGGATCGCCAGCGACATATTCTTGGGCTCGGTGTACCTCGCATGCGTATGATCTCGACACTTAAAATTAAGATAACTTTGATAGTGAAAAAGCAAAAAAAAATAAATAAAAATGGAAAGAGAAAAACAAAAGCAAGCAATTGTCTTGTCATTATGATTCGACAGAAATGGAGGGGGCGGTTGTAATACTCAACGAAGGGCGGGGAGGTTGTCTTCGTCACGCTTTTGCTCTTCGTGCGAAACGTGCATTTCCATTCGCCCTGCTCCGGGCATATATTCTTGAAAATCTATAAAACCGAGATCAAGTTGCTTTATTAAACTGCACCGCAAAATCCAAATGAAAGGACAGATCGAAAAGAAAAACTATAAACTCGTTCGGTACTCGACTTGATTTTCTACATAAACCGTCCATACACATCTCAATATATATCGTCGAGACCTCGTAACCCAAAGCGTCCAAGTAAACCTTAGAGGAGACAACGCCTTTCGCCACCGCAACCTCCGGCGTCGTCGAATGGCATCGGAGCTTGGATATGAGCCGCCGCTCCAGCCGGTGATCGATCCTTCTCGAGCCAGGACCCCCGAGCACCACCTCGTCCCCGTCGCCAAGACGTTGAAGTCGTCCATCCTGACCCGGCTCCACGCCGGCTACTTCCGCATCAGCCTCTCCCTCGCGTGCCAGGCCTTGCTGTGGAAGATCCTCCGCCGCCCGTCGCCGACGCCCGAGGACTCGCTGCCCCTGGAGCATCTCTCCCATGTGATCCCTCACATGACGTTCCTGATCTTCTGGGGCTTCGCCCTCCTGGTCCAGATCTCCCTCTCCTTCCTCTATATTCTCCGGTGTTTCTTTCACTTCGGCCTCGTGAGGGCGGAGTTCCAGCACCACGTCGGCGTGAACTACCTGTTCGCGCCATGGATAGCGTGGTTCGTGCTGCTCCAGGCGGCCGACTTCACGTCGGACCTGCCGAAGACGACGTTGTACCTGGTCCTCTGGTGGGCCTTCGCGGTCCCCGTGATCCTGCTCGATGTAAAGCTCTACGGGCAGTGGTTCACGACCGAGAGGCGGTTCCTCTCGATGGTGGCCAACCCGACGAGCCAGCTCTCGGTGGTGGGGAACCTGGTGGGCGCGCGGGCCGCGGCCGAGATGGGGTGGCGCGAGACAGCGGTCTGCATGTTCTCGCTGGGGATGGCGCATTACCTGGTGCTGTTCGTCACCTTGTACCAGCGGTTGTCCGGCGGGGACAAGCTGCCGGCGATGCTGAGGCCGGTCTTCTTCCTGTTCTTCGCCGCGCCGAGCAAGGCGAGCGTCGCGTGGAAGTCAATCGCCGGCGAGTTCGACATCGGGTCGAAGATGCTCTTCTTCCTCTCCCTCTTTCTGTTCACCTCTCTGGTAATCAACACTTACCTTCCCTTCATCTCTCTCTCTACTTGATACGCATCACTTTTCATGCTGCTGCAGCGACAGGACCATTTGCAACCAATCAAAGTACAGAAAAATCTGTGCAGGGTTGCTGATCTCCCGAGTTTCGATGTAGTAGGTGTCCTGGTACGTCTAGGTTAAATTCATTATTTATATGGAGTTTCCATAAGATAATATCTTCAATCGACTAGTATCATGATTAAGCTTGGAAGAGGTGATCTGGCGAAAGTTCTCCCAAACCATTTCTCCAAAATACTTATTACTTGGTAGATTACAATAATAGATTGTATCATGACGACCGACTTTTCTAACTCCATCAAAATTTTAATAGACAAACGGAGGGACATAAGGAAAAAATGAAAGGGAGCTATCGTTTAGAACAAGACATGAGAATCTGATATCGATCCGGGAATCGAAATCGTGCCGACCCATCATTAGATGCAGCCTAAATATTTACCTAAAATCTTCTAGGTATCGATCCGGGAATCGAAATCGTGCCGACCCATCATTAGATGAAGCCTAAATATTTACCTAAAATCTTCTAGGTTGTAATAGAAGATGCTTATGCAAGCAAATTTTTCCTGAAAATGAAAGCAGTGCGCATCTGATGTCAAAGTGGACAAATTTAGTCATCGAGCTCAATCAATCTCTCCTTTGTTTGGTCAAAGAAATTTGATAACCTGGAGTGACTAGGAAAAAATCATGTGGTACATATTTTTTTATAATGTTTCTTTAGCAACCTTTTCTTTCCACCCTCTCTTGTCCCCTTCATTAGATTCGTCCGTGGAAATTGTGTACCGGGAAATTGGCTCTCTCTATCGTATGGATCGTACCATAGTTTGAGGGTCTAAAATGTCAAGCCCACTCAAGAAAAACATTCAATTAACTAAAATTTCCCCCTCGATTAAGGCAACTGGGTTACGCAACTTTCTTGCGTGACTTTTGACCCCAATTATAAAAGACTCATCCTTTGTTAACTTATACCTCCAAAAATCTTTAATATATACAGCTTCGCCAGCTACTTTTGAAAGAGATGACGCAATATCGGGTATGACCAATAAATTAGGGTTTCAGTTGACATGCGTTCTTTAATCTTGGGTGAATTTTTATAAATTATTTAACTAGGGTTTGTCTTGTGGTGGCGTCGAAGCAGGCATGCAGACCGTCGCTCTTCAAGAAATCGATGAGGAAATTCAACGTCGCGTGGTGGGCGTATTCGTTCCCGCTGACCTTCCTGGCCTTGGCGTCGACGGAGTACGCGCAGGAGGTGAAGGGCCCGATCGCTTCGGGGCTCATGCTCGTGCTGTCGGCACTCTCGTTCCTGGTCCTCCTCGGCCTGATCCTGCTCACCATGCTCAACACCGAGCGGCTCTTCCGCGAGGACGACCCAATTCTGCGCTTCGACAAAGGGAAGAGAGCAAGGAACTAGTCACTCAGATGGTTTCCCGGTCTGTAACTTATAAATAAGGATGGGTTAAGGAAGAGTATACATGTATGTCGCAATGGTTTTGTATCTTTAGGTCATTCACGGAGCAACTGCCGTGCTTAGTGCCTGTGCTCTTCATGTTTAGGGATATATTAGTAGTGTGTGCAATTTTGTAAGATCACTGCTAGTCGATCTAAAAGCTTAAATTTTAAAATGAAAGCATGACTTATAATTTAAATATTCTAATCCTGTTTACTCTCTTTCTCTCTGTGCATGAGATGAACGCGCCGAACTTGGGCCAAGGAAATTCATTTCTCCTACCTTCAACATCTTTAATTTCTTGATACAAATATTTGATAGATAGGAGAGATTCAAACGTATCGGTTGTTCCACGAAAAGATTACCTAGAAGGAAAGTAGCCAAATTCTAGGGGATGCAATTCCAGCTTCTTCCATTAAAACTAAAGCAACATCGTTTTGATTGTTAATAGACTGTTGATCACTCAAAAACTCCGTAAAGCTGAGTCTTTGTTTAACGTGGCCTTCAAGAATTTTAAGAGTCATTCATTCATGATGTTAAAAGTAGCCCACATCGTTGCTTGTTTATGGAGATCGGGTGCTCCTAGATACATTTGGCTTGCCTCACCTCATAAGCTTATGCTTTGGGTTGGACACTCTAATCGTGTTATAACAGCCAAGTTCTGCCTTAGTTTATTTCACATGCACCATCCCCCGTTTGTCGAATCCTCTCCTAATCTGGCTCCTACACAAGAGAGGCGTTAAAGTATCCCACATCACTTATCTATAAGGTTTATATATATATATATATATATATATATATATATATATATATTTTATATACATGTGGTCTTCCTCCACCTTTTTTGATTGGACATTCTAATAGAGACTGAATTTTGAGAACTATCACACGATATGACAAAATGAGTTCAAACATATTTCGTCATCGTGGAAGTGACATTGGGTATATAGAATATGTAATAAATTTAGCTAATAACTTCGTGCTTAGGTCAAGCTCCTAATCAATACTTGGCGTGTAACCTAACTACAAATGAATAGGTTCATGTCTCTCTCTAATGAATAGTTCATAAGTACAAATGGCAATATTCAAGCAATTTTCAATCAGTCTTTAATTAAATGCGGCGCATACTAAAAGATCATAGCCTACGTGTGAAAAATCTTTTTGTAGAAGGAAACACTCAAGCCATTAACCTAACACAGCCAAGCCTTTTATTCTTTACTATTAACTTCAGTTTTCAACTTCGTTTGTCAAAGAAAACTATATACGTTGTCCGAGAGCATGATCACGAAACACCTAGAGATTAAATACTCATAATATAATAAACCTTGAAAGTTTGTGGTTTTTTTTTTTTTTTTTTTTTTTTCAAAAAATACCCTCAAAATTGTGGTCGTTACATGCAAAATGACGTCAAGGGAAAAGCACAACTGAGGGAACGAGGGTGACGGGATGGAGAGGAAATCGATAAACAAGCAAGAGTTAGCAACAAATAAAACTAGAGTGAATAATACATTAGAAGATCGACGTGGTCCTGGGGAAAGTATACTTTGATAATACGGTGTCTTTGAATGGAGCTAAAGCTGATGTCCTTTCCCTTGTCCTTTCCCTTGTCTTTTATCATGCTTGAGAAGATAGCATGCATGAAATGGTTTCCGCTCATCTTGAATATTGCAACTGGCGTCAACAAGTGGACAGATAAAGAATACTGCGGAAGAGAGAATTGCGAAAATTCTGTATATCTCAATGTGTCTCTATATGCCACAATGAAGAGTCCATGAACCTATTTATAAATTTAATTAATTATAAATTAATCAGAGATATTACCACCGCCCGCAGCGGCATAGCTGGCTTGGGCTCTTTCACTCTTCATCTGTCTTTAGTGATTGTTCCTTCAAGAGTTGTGCCTTCTGTAAGGAGTGCTTTTGGGAACTCTAATCTATCCAACACCTTCTCAGAAGTACTTTTCTTGATATATCTAGATCTTGCAATGATCATATCATTCACATACAACAACTAAATCATATAGCAACCATTAGATTTCTTGAAGTAGCAACAATAGTCTATTTCACATCTAGTGAACTTATTATTGCACATAAATATATCACATTTATTATACCACCATTTAAAAGCCTTCATATAGACTTGTATTCAACTTGCAAAGATAGTTCTATTTACCGAGAATTTGAAAACCTTTTTATTATACCATATATATATATATATATATACCCTCCTCTCTAAGTCATCAAGGAGGAGTGCAATCTTCAGATCAAACTGTTCTACAAATTTGGAGAAAAACTTTTACTAAAAATTTCCCCTTGTTCCTCTTGCTGCCATCAGTTTTTTCTTTGATCTCATACACCCAATTGTTCTACAATGCCTTCTTTCCAAGTGTAATTTGGGACAACACCCAGGTTAAATTCTTCACGGGTGAATCCAACTCATCATATATTGTTATCTATACAAAACGCACAAACAAACAAGAGGAAGTAACCTTGGCTAATAGCTTATGTTTTGGTCACCTCCACATCAATACTTGGCAGGGAAATGTCTATCTAGCCTCTCTAATCCATGGTTCTTAACTACAAATGACACTGCCTCACTTGCAACATTCTAGCAATGTCTAATCAGTCTTTGAATTAAATGCGGCATACACTAAAAAGTCAAGTCTTGCGTATGAAAAATCTTTTTTAGAAGGATACGCTCAAAAACTTAACCTATCACCGAGCAACCCTTTTATACTTTACTAGTAACTTCAGTTTATAACTTCATTTGTCAATGATTACTGTATGTATAGTCAAAGGGTATGATCGCGAAACGTCTGCACATTTAATATTCGTATTATAATAAACCCTTGAAAGTTTGGTCTCAGAAAAATATTCCATAAAATGGATGTCGCTGCGTGCAAAATGACGATGAGGAAGAAAGAAACACTAACTTAAGGGAACAAGGGTGACGTCATGGAGAAGAAAGGCACAAACTAACGAGAGTTAATAATAAACTAATAGCAATAATTAAATGTAGGCTTAATAGAAAATTAAAAGAGCAATGTAAGCCTAATATAAGTAGACTTTGTTCATATTATCTTACTATGGAGCCAAAGCTGGTGTCCTTTTCATTTTTTCAAAGATATGCTTGAAAAGATTGTATGCGTCTTAACTGTTTTCCGTTCATCTTTAATAATACAACTGGCATCAACATGCTAACAAAAAATTGTCATGTACTGTCACCCAATTTATAAGTAACAACTTCGGCATATTTTTTGCATCTCGGATTTACATATATAATAAATGAATCAACTGTAAGTCCAATGATTTACTTCACCAGCGAGATCAGAGGGCGATATGAATGTTTTATCATGTTCAACCAACACAAGGTTTGAGAAAGTGTACAAGTTTAGTTTTATAAAATCTAAATGAAATGAATGGAAAAAAATTTGTGTAATTAACATTTAGCAGGGAAAATTATCAAAAAAAGTCCTAAACTTATTGCGCTTTTACCAATTTAGTCCTAAATATTTTAATTTTGCCAATTCAGTCCTAAACCTTTTCACTCCTGGCCGATTCAGTCCACCCGGCCAATTTTGACCGGAAAATGCTAACGTGGACACCGGCGGTGCCACGCTGGACTGCCAGCGCTGATGTGGATAATTTTTAACAATATTTTAATATTTTTTGAATTTTAATATTTTTTTCTGTTTTTCCTTTTTTTTTCTTTTCTTTCTTTTCTTTTTGGTTTTTTTCTTTCCTTTTCTGATGGCCATAGGCGACGGTTGGCCACCGGCCATAGGCATAGGCAACGGCCACCGGCCACAATCCGCTGGCTGGCCTCGCCTAGCACAGGTGAGGCTCGGCCTGGCGAGGAGGAGCCTCGGCGAGGGGGAGCCTTGACGAGGGGAGCCCTTACCCAGGCGCGGCTCAGCAAGGGTCGCTTGGGCAAGGCCGACCCTTGCCCAGGCCAGGGCAGCCTCGCAAGGCGTTGGTCGGACAATGGCGACACCGGGCAAGGCCGCCTTGGCCTGGGCGAGGGCCGGCCTCGCCAGATCCTCATTGGGGCTCGCCTTCACCCAGGCAAGCGTCAGGCTCGCCTAGAGCAGATCTGGCGAGGCCGGCCTTCGCCCCTAGCCAGTCGAGCATGAATGATTGGGAAGATGATGACGGTCCCTCTACCCTGCTAGGGCTGTTGATTCCTGATGGTGAGTCAGGGGCGAGGCGGGAGGACTCGAGCAAAAGAGATGGAGGGACGACGGGGGCAAGGCAGGAGGACCCGAGCAGAAGAGATGGAGGGACGAAGACGACGACAGCGACGACGACGGTGGCGGCAACGGCAATGATGACGTGGTTCGGGCCTGAGTTCACTACTGCCGGTGGTCGGCCGTCACCCGTGGCCGGTGGCCGGCCATCGGAAAAGGAAAGAAAAAAGCTAAAAAGAAAAGAAAGAAAAAAAAAAAAAAAAGGAAAAAACAGAAAAAAATAATAATATTAATAAAAATTATCCACGTCAGTGCCGGTAGTCCAACGTGGCACCATCGACGTCCACGTCAGCATTTTCCAGCCAAAATTGGCCAGATGGACTGAATCGGCTAGAAGTGAAAAGGTTTATGACTGAATTGGCAAAATTAAAAGGTTTATGACTGAATTAGCAAAAGTGCAATAGGTTTAGGACTTTTTGGACAATTTTCCCACATTTAACATTATTCAGAGATTGCGGTAAAAGTAGGATCTTGACTCCCATCTTTCGTCATGTACCAGTCGTAATTGTCCATGAGAGGGATCTCTCTCTCTCTCTCTCGGTATTGAGAGACAAGGAGAGGGTTGTTTGACTAAACTTCACCGATAAATCCAAATAAAAGGACAAATCCAAAAGAAAAACTATAAACTCGTTTCGTACTCGACTTGATTTTCTACATAAACCGTCCATACACATCTCAATATATATCATCAAGACCTTGCAACCCAAAGCGTCCAAACATACCTTAGAGAAGACAATGCCTTTTCCCACTGCATACCTCCGGCGTCGTCAAATGGCATTGGAACTCGGATACGAGCCACTACTCCAGTGGGTGATTGACCCTTCCCGCGCGAGGGACATAAAAAAATAGTATCATGATGACCCACTTTGGCAACTCCATCAAATTTTTAATAGACAAAAGGAGGGGAAAAAAAATGAAAGGGGACAGTCGTTTAGAACAAGACATAAAAATCTAGTGTCGGTCCAGGGATTGAAATCGTGCTGACCCATTGTTAGGTAAAAAGTTTTCATAATTACTATGCTTATGTAAGCCAATTTGTCTAGAAAGTGGCGCACGGTTTTTCACCCAAAAAAAAGAAAAAAAAGTGGTGCACGGACATCCTTAGATGGATCTCTTCTTTCGGAACCTTCTCAACTTACTTGACTTGGAAAGTCAAGGTCAAAAGCACGTGGTTCGCCAATGCCACCCAAGTGTCGACAAATCACCACCATCGGATCGACCGGGGGTTTTGATTCCCATCCCATCCAACGGTCGATTCCCATGAGCATCATTTCAGCACGACCGCACCGGTCGCCTACCAATTTCCATAAATACCGTCTCTCTCCATCGCAAATCTTACCGGAAGAGCCTCTATCCGATCGGCGGATTTTCTCTTTTTCCTCAAGCAACCCTCTCAAAAACCATCGATTCCTTAATGGCTACTTTACAATCTTACTCTCTACCAGTTTCTTATTCTTGTTTTTCCTCTTCCTCTTCCTCTTCGAGTTGTTCTTTGAAGCGAACTGATGATTTTAATCAATCAATTTAATGGGTCTAAGTTGGCCCGTCCGCCCATGTTGGGTCTAAAAGTCTGGCCCGCAATTTCAAGGCCCATGGATGGAGGGATATGATGAAGGAACACGTTCTTTTTTGGAAGAGACGTATATAAGGAGGAAATAAAGAGGGGAGAATGTACCTTTTGACATTACGTACGTTCCTCCTCCCTCTCTAGAGGCGACACCCTTCTTCCCTTCAAGGCTAATTGGCGTCATCGGATCGAACAGGACCGAATTCTCTTCCTCATATTAGCGTCGGTGCTTAATCTGTGGCTAACAAGGTACGTTCGATTCTGTGATGTGCCTTAGGATTGGTGATGCATGTGATTTTCCCCGGCTCATCTTCCGCGCAAGTTTTAGGGGTTCGATTTAGGGTCGAATCCGATTTTTGGGAATCCGACAACCCCAACATTGGTATCAGAGCGAGAGTTCATGTTTCCCGATCCTTTTTCATGTTTTTCCCGACCCCTTTCATGTTTATGATTGATTTTTATTGATTTTTCGTGAAAAGAAATTCGGACGACACCAATTGGGGCGGAAAAATCCTGACACCCGAGACTGTTCATCCATTTTTCGAGTTTCTGTAAGTCGAAATCCATTTCTGATGGCATTGGATGGAAGGTCTTGTCGAGACAAGCGTGACGAGTGGCGGAACGCCGCCAAAGGCCGCCAGACGTGCCCCCACGCGCAGCGTGAGCGAAGCGACGTCTTGCACGCGTTGATTTGCAGGCGTAGGCACGTGCTTCACATGTGCACGCGCGGTCGATGTGCGCACCTGTGATGCACGTGCGCATGTGCCATCACTGGCGCGTGCGAGGCACGCGCCAGCTGACGTCATCGTCACGTCAGCTACGCGCGTGCCGCACATGCCGGGTCGGTCGGACCGGGGTCGGTCTGTCTGACCCGGCTCGACCGACCCAACCCGACCCGACGACTCGACTCGGCTGACCTCGACCGTTGACCGTTGACTTTGACCGTTGACCTTGACCGTTGACCCAAAAAAGGGGAAAAGAATGTGTTTCTTTTTCAACTATGTCTATGTGGATTATATGTAATCCCTATTTGTTCTGCATTTATTGCAGGAACAATGCCTCCCCTTAAGTTACGCACACCTATTTGCGTATTTACCGACGAACAAAAGGAAAGGCTTTCAAGGTTGATAGTCGACTTGAATGATTATCGATGGGAGAGTGGGGACATAATAGATCATGTTCTTGAAGTCAACGGGAAAATTCAAAAGGTCATATGGAATGGTCGTCCAATGCCACAGTCTGAGATGGTGCGATTTTTCATGAACACCCTTCCATCAGAATGGCAAGAAGTGTTGAATCGCATATGGGATGCCAACAAAGCCGCTTCATATAGGAAAACTGTGATGGCTTTCATATATCATTATTACCTGATTGTTACAAAAGAAATGATCAAGAAATTGAATAAAAAAAGAGCTTTCCCAGTTCATGTATTGGCTTGGGTTTAGATACTTCGAGTTGTCTTTCTTTTAATATACTTTATGGATACTTTGTGTAAACGTTTTTACTACCTGGTTGTTGTTGATGTAGCAACTGATATGTAAGTTGTGTTATGTGAAAGCATTATTATTCTATTGAATGTCAGATATTATTTGCTTTCTATTATTGTTGATTGTTGTGGGTAGTTCATAGAAGTTATTGTAGCTTCATAGAATTTACTCTGCATATGACAATTTTACTAATGATAGTTTTAAGTTAGGATTTTTGGAGGATGATTGGAAACAGAGTGACCTTTTGATTCTGAAACCTTACTTGAAATTATTCATTAATATGATGGGTCTGTGCAAAGTAGATGCATAAATGATAGGCATTAATTATTCGTGCATATATGTCTGATGTGTTCAGATTAATGGCTTCAGCCACAAAGAGCATAGTTGCCGAGCTGAACAAAAGTGAAAAGCTCAATGGCGACAACTATGAAATTTGGCATATGAAAATCCAATATGTGCTGGAAGAGCAAGAGGCATTAGAAGCTCTTAACCTAACCATGGAAGAGCCTGAAGATGGGAACACTGCTCAACACAAAAGAAATGAGGATGCATTTGCTGCATGGAAAAGGAAGAACTTTCTTGCTCGCATTACGTTGCTGAGTAGCATGGAAAATGATGTCATGCGAGAGTTTAGGCGTTTTCTGAATGCCAAGGAAATGTGGGAAGTGTTGGCAGCAATAATTGGTCATACTTCGGTGACCAAACTGAGGCAGCTCACCATTAGGTTTGACTCTTACAAAAAGCCTCATGGTCAAACCATGAAGCAACACTTGAGAAAGATGTCAAACATGATAAATGAGCTGAATGATGCTGGCCATGTCCTGACTAATGAGCAGCAAGTGCAAGCAGTGATCCGTTCCTTGCCTCAAAGTTGGGAGCATATGAAGGTGCACCTGACCCACAATGAGAATATCAAAATCTTTGAGGATGCAGTGCGCCATCTTGAGCTGGAAGAGGACCACCTCTTGGCGGCTAAGTCAGAAACTGAAATATATTATGCTGGTTCTAGCTCAAATGGAGCTTCGGGCTCCAAGCGCAAACGTCTTGACTGGTTCAAGAGGTGGAAAGGCAAGGGACCAAGTGCTTTAGGAAAGAAACCAAATGTTGACCAACATGAAAGAGGAAAGCGTCCTCGAATGAAGAAACTGACAAGGCTGAAGTGTTACAATTGTGACAAGAAGGGTCACTATGCTCGCGATTGTCGCGAGCCAAAGAAGGTATACACCCCTTGTGCTTTTAAGAACTTTGCTTATGTATCAAGTTCTGTATTCTTGATTGAGTCTAATCTTTTGTAGACTGTAGATTCAGGAGCAACAGACCATGTAACGAAGGATAGAGGAACCTTCGTGGAATTCCGACGAGTACCAACTGGAACTAAGTAGATCTATGTGGGAAACAACTCCAAAGCTAAAGTAAAAGAAATTGGCACCTGCCAATTGAGCATGCGTGGTGGATGCACTTTGTTCCTACATGATGTATTGTATGCTCCGAGATTCGTCGGAATCCAATGTCTGTTTTAGTGTTGGTCAAACTATGTTTTAATATGAACTTTCATAATAGAGGTGTGGATTTGTTTTTGGAAACAAATTTCTATGGTTGTGGTTATTTTCTGGATGGTTTCATTGTATTAGATATTGACTATGTTAATGCAAATGTTTGTTATTCCCTTCTCACGTCTCTTAATTCATATGATAATGATGTGAATGTGTGGCATGCTAGACTTGGTCATATTGGCCAACAACGTATGAATAGACTAGCCAAAGAGGGCTTGTTGGGCAATATTGAAAAAGTCGATTTCCCCATATGTGAGCATTGTCTAGTAGGGAAAACGACAAGAAAACCATTTGGAAAAGGTAAAAGAGCTGAATTTTCTCTACATTTAATCCATTCTGACATCTATGGTCTAATGAATGTGAGAGGAAGGCATGGGGCTGTTTATTTCATCACATTTATAGATGATTATACTTGATTCGGATATGTCTATTTGATTTCTCATAAATCTGAAGCATTAAGTTATTTCAAAAGGTTTATGAACTAGTAGAGAATCAATTAGACAAGAAAATAAAAGCATTAAGATCCGATCGAGGTCGAGAATATTTATCTGATGAGTTCAGAAAATTATGTGATGAAAAAGGAATAGAAAGAAAGTTGTTTATTCCATATACTCCTCAACAAAATGGTGTTGCAGGGAGAAGAAACAGAATCCTACTGGAAATGGTTAGGTCCATGATGGCGCATGCTAACTTACCTATCACCTTTTGGAGTGATGTGTTGTTAACTGGTGCCTATGTACTTAACCGGGTGCCTTCCAAATCATTTACTTCCACTCCATATGAGTTATGGACAAATAGAAAACCGGACTTAAGTTTTTTTAAGCCATGGGGTTGTGCTGTCTATATTCATGAGCCCTCTCACAAGTTTGGGAAATTGGGTCATAGAGGAAAGAAGAGTATTTTCATAAGATACTCCGAACACTCGAAAGGGTATGTATTCATAGGTGAGCAGGAAAGTGGGAGTATAATTGAATTTGAATCACGGGATGTCACATTCTTAGATGATGAGTTTCCTAAAAAGGGCGAAATAGGTAAAGACTACTTCCTATTTGAAACCTTGGATCAAGATAATGATATTAGTGGAGTTCGTCCAAGTGGGAGTAATATAAGAAGTGATGAATTGAATTCAACTCATACTGAATTACAACCACATGATAAGACAACATCATCATTATCTAATCCTAGTGGGAGCATAATGGGAAATGATGTGCAAAGTGTACAATCTCTCATATAACGAACAAGTCGCAAAAGTATTCCCCATCGATGTTTTGATATTGAAGGGGAAACTTTTATGATTGCCCCAAAAGATGAGGATGAGCCAAGAAATATACATGAGGCTCTAAGTTGCCCTAATAAGGAAAAATGGATGCATGCAATGGGAGAGGAAATGGAGTCAATGAAGTCAAACCATGTTTGGGAACTGGTTGATCTTCCAAAAGGATGCAAAGCTATTGTGAATAAGTGGGTTCTCAAAATAAAGCGTAAAGCTGATGGCTCGATAGAAAGATATAAAGCTTGCTTTGTTGCGAAGGGGTATACTCAACAGGAATGAATTGATTATAAGGAAACACTTTCCTCTGTTGTGAGATTTACCTCAATTCGCATTATTGTGGCAATAGTGGCAAGTATGGATCTTGAATTACATCAAATGGATGTAAAGACTGCTTTTCTCAATGGAGAATTGGATGAGAAAATATATATGGAGCAACCTATTAGTTTCATTACGAAAGGCCATGAAGGAAAGGTATATCGACTTTTGAAATCGATATATGGCCTTAAGCAGTCGTCAAGATAGTGGTTTATACGTTTTCATAATGCCATAATGGCATATAATTTTACAATGATTGATAAGGATCATTGTGTATATATCAAAAGATCCAAAGATCAATTTGTGATCATATCATTATATGTTGATGATATACTAATTGCCGGAAGCAATATGGAGTTTGTTAATACCATCAAAAGTTGGTTATCTTCCAATTTGTAGATGAAAGATATGGGTGAGGCTGCATACATTCTTGGAGTTAAGATTTCAAGAGATCGTTCGAAGAGGTCGTTATCTCTTTCGCAATAAACATATATAAATAAAGTTCTTGAACGATTTCGTATGCAAGATTGTAAACCCATAGACACTCCCATTGCAAAAGGTGAAGGATTGAGCCATAGACTGTGTCCAAGGACTCCACAAGAGAAGGAACAAATGAAACATGTTCCTTATGCTAGTGCTGTTAGGAGCTTGATGTACGCTATGATGTGTACAAGACCTGACATATGCTTTGCAGTTGGAATGGTGAGTAGATACCAATTCAATCAAGGTCAAGCACATTGGAAAGCCGTTAAGAGAATACTGAGGTATCTGAAGGGAACTGCTGATTACAAGCTGAATTACTAAGGAAAGGATCTGCGACTTGAAGGCTATTCAGATGCTGATTGGGGAGGAGATTTAGATGAAAGGAAATCTACCTCTGGATTTGCTTTCTTACTGAGCAATGGCGCCATATCATGGAGCAGTAAGAAGCAAATGTGTATAGCCTTGTCCACGATGGAAGCTTAGTTCGTGGCATTATTAGCAGCGATACAAGAAGGAGTTTGGTTTAAGAGATTTTTGGATCATTTAGGTGTTATTGAGAAAGCTACAAATCCATTATTGGTTAACAGTGATAGCCAAGCAGCTATAGCGTACACCAAAGATCCAAAATATCATGGCAAGACCAAACATATAGATACTAAGTATAACTTTGTCAAAAATATGGTTGCACGAAAGGATGTGAACTTACAGTACATATCTACGCATAGAATGATGGCAGATCCTATGACAAAGCCAATACTTAGAGATGTGTTTTGTGGTCATGTAAAATCTCTAGGATTGCGTAGAGTCTAATGTACTGTATATTGTAATTTCCCTGAGTTTTCACATTTATGAACTTGTGTTTTTTATTATTAATGCCTATGAATCTTTGTTTGATCTTTATGCATCTTAATGCTCAATGCATTATATTAAGTTGAGAAAGTATGTCGGACAGATAAGAGATTGGCCCACTCACATGGGTTAATCGAGAGCTCAAGCTTATTATCTAGGTGATAATCGAATGCTCAAGCTTAAAATATATATGTCGCCTTAATTAAGTGTTAAGATGAAGACATGATATGTATAATGTCCGAAAGTAAAATACCTCACATATTTTACTTTATCTGTCTAAGATGCCAGATGTGAATTCTGATGAATTATGTGAATGAGTAGATATGTGAACTCAAGTTAGACATTGGGTATGTCTGAACTATCATCTGTACGGTATGGATTACATAGACATACGCTCCATGGGAAAGGAGTTAATACCGTAATACGTATTTCATACTACGTATGCATGAGACGACCAATAAGAGTGGCAAAAGTTTGATCTCAACTTTTATGCCATGTGAGACTCTTGAAGAAAAGAGTTCCTCAATTTTAGTGCTCTCAGGACTCTTACTTATTCTCAAGATTTCTATTTAGTGTTTGCTATCTTAGGATGTTGCCAATGGTCATGAGTTGATTTGATCTAATAGGACATTTCTAGAAAAGCAAATTGAACTGAAATTGAGAGTTTGAAGGAAAGAGGAAGATCGAATTTGGAGAATCACATTGTAGTTTTTGTATTCACTAGTCGACCAATTATGATTGTCTTTGGAATAATCATAATTGTGAATACAATATATATCATTGTTTAAAAGAGATTAAGAGAGATATAAATGTGATCGATCGATCTAGGGTACTACATACTAAATCTACTCAGAGTGTGATGCCCATTATGAGCTGCTATTTATTCCCAACAGAAGTATGGCAACGAGCTGTCAAAGTATGCTGGTCGCATGGATTATTCACCGGTATGAATGTTGAAAAGAGGTTAAGAGGATCTTGTTCGGCCCACCATCTGTGAATGAGAGATGATGATTTTAATTAATCAATTTGATGGGCCTAAGTTGGCCCGTCCACCCATGTTGGGCCTAAAAGTCTGGCTTGCAGTTTCAGGGCTCATGAATGGAGGGATATGATGAAGGGAACGTTCCTTTTTGGAAGGGACGTATATAAGGAGGAAATAAAGAGGGAGGAACGTACCTTTTGACATTACGTATGTTCCTCCTCCCTCTCTCCCTCCAAACACTCCCAAAAGGAAAGAACAGTAAGCAAGAGGCGACACCCTTCTTCCCTTCAAGGCTAATTGGCGTAATCGGATCGAACATGACCGAATTCTCTTCCTCATATCGGCGTCGGTGCTTAATCTGTGGCTAACAAGGTACGTTCGATTCTGTGATGTGCCTTAGGATCGGTGATACATGTGATTTTTCCGGGCTCGTCTTCCGCGCAAGTTTTAGGGATTCGATTTAGGGTCGAATCCGGTTTTTGGGAATCCGACAATCCCAACACGAACGATCGATCCAACCCCTGAAGCCCTCGAAACTCAGGCCCACTGATCATCCAAGCGCTCCGATCACAAAGAATCTCTATGCGATCTTGGAGGATATCGAAGATAGAGTGGGGATGCACGAAAACATTGGCGAGCAGCGAGGCAACTGGAACAAGCTCTTGTTGAACTCGGACAATACGATGACTCTTACTGCCACCACCATGGCGACAATGGCTGCGATGGCTGCGGATCTGCCGACTCCATCACTGAGAGCATGCTCTGCTGTCTTGTTTACATCGTTGACTGGCATGTCACTTGTAATGAGCTAAATCCAACCCTCACAATTGGCTAAAGAGCAACGCAATGCCTCAAGGTTGTTCAAGCAGCCCCAGAGCGAGATCGAGTCGATGCTCGCCCTCCAATCCTCGACTGAATTAGACGTAGAGGACACGAAAGAGAAGGTGCTGGCCCTTGATAGGGCTTATCCACTGCCTTTGCTTGGAGCGATGCTCGAGAAGTTCCCTATGAAATTTGAGCCTGCTGCATGGTGGCCTAGGGTTTTTAACAACCGCGGCCAATCCCAAGGGCACAAAACTGTCACAAACATAGGGTGAAACGGATGGAGCGAGGAGCTGGAAGAGGAGATGAGAGCCATCATCCAAGTCCTCAAGAGCGAAGACAAGCAAGAATACTTGAGGCTCGAGAATTTGGCCCTAAAATTGAATAAGATGATGGCGGTTTCTACTCCTTTGCTGGCCAGCATGGCTGTGGCCAGATTAGCCTTTGGTGGCTCGATGGCCATGACGGTGGCGGCCATTGCCGGTGTAATGGCGGCTATCATCAACATCTTCGAGCATGGAGATCAAGTCGGTATGGTCGTGGAGATGTATAGAAACTGCGCAGGGTTCTTCATCTTATGGAAGAGACGATCGAAGCGACGCTAGAAGAGAGTGACTACAGCAAGAGAGAGAACGGAGAGATGTTCGAGATGAAGGTGGCGATGGCAGCTTGTCACAGCTCAGAGATTTAGCAAGAAAATCAATGGCTTCTTGTAAAGAAGGGAATGAGGTGGGCGAGTTTGGAAGCAAGCTTTTCTGACCTCCTTTGAACAAAGATATACAGCGTATATATCTTTACCAAAAAAAAAAAAAAAAAGATATACAGCATATATACCATACATGTACAATGAGGCTCATTAACAAGATTCTTTCTTTATCTCTTGGTGCATAATTGTATCAATTAATTCCACAAAATAATTAATTAAAAGCATTAATTGATAGGCGGGTCTGATTTTCACATCCCCACATCATTTCCTTAATTATATAGCCTGTTGATTTTATTGATTCCTTTTAGTTTGCCTTTGTAAATAAATGTGGAACGGACAATGCTTCTATTATATATTATGGTAACAAAATTTGGTACTAGAGGCTTGTCTAAGACAAAATGTATCCATCACTATTGCATGTAAAATGTGAGAAAATCAAGTGTTTTACTTCTCAAAGTATCAACTAAATGACAAAGATGCCTGTAATGAAACAATTGTTTGGTCTTAGCATATTAACATGAGGTATATACCGATAGAGTCATATGATTTTATGTGCACAAATTGTCAAATCATAATTAAATACTCACGTAAATTTATGCTCCTAACCTGGTTTTGACCCATATGAACATTCCATTTCTTGCCTGATTCCACTTCTTAAATAGAAAATAATGCTTTTCTATTTTCTTAGGAAATGATTAAGCATTTTCATGTGGCCATGGTTTCAATTATCATAAAGGTTAGATTTGTAAAGAAAAACGAAGGGCAATCGGTCATGCCTTTTTCAAGATGTGAACACAATCAAATGATTGAATTCTTGGCGACGCTAATCCTCTCTCATTTATGCTAGAGCTCTTTCTCACGACATGCTCGAGTCTTCTTCAATGTCTTCCTCTATATTTCCTTCCTGTTCTTGTTTCTTCTTCTGCATTTTATGTTCTGGTTACATCACCTTTCCACTGTTACATCGACCCTCCGATTCTATCTAATTTCATCCTCGTCGAACCCTGTTTTGTTGGCTTGACTTGCATGTGAAGTTTCTAGCCTTCCCTGTTGTCATCGAAGTCTTTCTTTTCTTCTCACCCCCATCTATTTGCTACTGATCTTCTTAATTTGTCTGATTTCGTTGTTTCAGTGTTGCATGTATTTGATCCTTGACATGCAACCCAAGAGAGATTGTTTTCTACACTGGGTTTCTGTCAATTAAAGATTATCAGTGACTTGATGGTTCATCATGGCTGCAGATGAGAGTGATAGTCCCTCGCGTATTGCTGCGCTGTGTCACCGTCTGGGACGACTGTGTTCGAAACAAGAACTGGAGGTTTGGGATGACGTACTTGCATCGGACAAGCTCAAGGAGTGTCGCCTCATCCTAGTGGGTAACATCTTTACAAATCCTACTGTAAATCTACTGCATTTCAAATAGCAAGGAAGAGAGCGTGGCGTGTTGATCAAGTTGAGATTTCTCCCAGCGATGGTGGGTTGTACATCATCAAATTTAGATCTGAAATGGAAAAAGGGCGAATATTAGATGGGAGCCCTTGGTTATTCTCAGGTCATTTGGTCCATCTGCGTCCCTGGCAACCAAATACTCCTTTACACTACTATGATTTCTCCAAGTGTGCATTCTGGGTTCATGTGATAGGCTTACCTTTGGAGTGGAATACTGAACAGCTTCTATGTAGGGCTGTGCAGCAGGTGGGACGAGTTATGGAAGTGAAACCTAATACATCTGGGAGGGTTCGAATTGAAATAGACCTGAAAGCACCTTTAAGGTCAGGAAAGCTCATTCGGATCGAAGGAAAAACTCTGTGGTTGGATTTTCGCTATGAGCGTCTATCCCACTTCTATTATTCTTGTAGAAAGCTAGGTCATTATGCAGCTACATGTAAAGATTATCCTTATGAGGAAGCTCAATTTGAGGGTCTAGAGAAAATGGCCTATGGCCCGTGGCTGAGAGCAGAGGTCAGACAGCTTAGCCCCTATTGGGAAGCTTTTTACAATCCTCCAGAACATATAGAGCAGATGGAGGAGGCCGTACCTGAAACCCCCCAGCTATGCAATTCCCTATCCCAGCTTTACCTCCCATCGTTCCTGCTTCAGAGGCCCCTATCTCGACTCCTGTTATCCCCTCAGGGTCTTCCTCTTGGATGGACCCAGTCAATCCAGCCATGCGAACAACTGACTTGGTACTTGCAAAAGCCAAGTTGAAGAGCATTCAGCATCCTTCATCGGACATTCCTTAACAGAAGAAACCAAAAATCCCTAGAACGATTACTACTGTGGGATCAAGCAAGAAAAACAAGAGATATTCACCGTATGAAACTCGTGCAGGCTACTCTTCAGATTTGGATGAAACTCAACTTTTGGATACCCCTGTGTTTGTGGTAGAAGAACCTGCTCATTGGGCTTCGGCGGCTGGCCCTCAACAGCCACCGCTTTTGAAATGAAACTACTGAGTTGGAATTGTCAGGGGTTGGGCAATCCCCTGACAATTCAAGCCCTTAAGGCTTTGTTAGCCTCTGAAAAGCTCGATATAGTTTTCTTAATGGAAACAAAGAATGTAGAGTCAGTTGTGAAGAGCTTACAGCGTCGGTTTCACTTCCCTCACTCTTTTTTGAGGGATCTCGTAGGCTTGTCTGGAGGACTTGCGGTGCTTTGGACTGACCTTTTTGATATCATTGTATTACACTCGGAGGAGAATTATGTAGATCTCATAGTCCTTGATCCTTTGATAGCTGCTTCGATGCATTTAACATGCCTGCATGCCCCTTCAACTTATCAGGCTAGGCAGGAATTTTGGGATACAATCAAGGCAATCTATATAGCAAATCCCTTACCTTGGCTGTGCGTTGGGGACTTCAATGATTTCCTTTTCCTGTGGGAGAAAGTAGGAAAAAGACCAGCTATTTACTCTCGAATGGCATCCTTTAGAAATTTGATCAGTGACTGTGCTTTACTAGAATTGGAAAGTAAAGGGTGTGAATTTACCTGGTCTAATAATAGAGCAGGAGATGACTTGGTGAAGGAGAAGTTAGATCGAGTTTTCTGCTCCTTGGATTGGAGGTTATCATATCCTTCTGCAGAAGTGCTAGCTCTTCCACCTATAGGCTCGGATCACTGTCCTATCCTGTTGCACACTTCTTCTCAACCTGTCAAGCGAGCAAAGACTTTTCATTATGAAGCTTTATGGAGTCAAGATCAAGAATGCAAAGAGGTAATTCAACATTCCTGGCAAAGCAGTAATACCTCTTTGGCCTCTAAATTGCAGGCAGTTTATATTAAGTTAGCCAGCTGGAGCAAGTCACGGTTCAGTAATGGCCATCTGCGAATACTTCAGTTACAGCAATAATTGCAGACAATTATTAACAGGAAATTCTATCAGATTGAAGATAAGGAGTTAGCCACTTCCATTCGAGTTGAAATTCAAAAACTGTGGCATCAAGAGGAGCAGTTCTGGGCTATGCGTTCACGTATTAACTGGTTGAAATGGGGTGATAAAAACTCAAAATTTTTTCATGCTTGTACAGTGCAAAGAAGACAAAGGAATAGAATTTGTATGCTTAAGGATGAAAACCAGAACTGGATAAGGGAGCCAGCACAGCCAAAGGTGATGACAATGGGTTTCTTTTCTCAATTATATCGGTCATTGGGATACCATGATTTCGGCCCCTTTTTAGAGCAATGTCCAGCGGTGGTAACAACAGAAATGAATGCACAATTGATGAGTGGGGTAACAGAATAAGAGGTGTACCAGGCTACTTTTCAGCTGGGTGCTTCCAAGGCTCCTGGCTAGATGGCCTTAACGGCCTTTTCTATCAGCATCACTGGAGTATCATCAAAACAGATCTCATCAAAACAGTTCAAGATTTCTTTGCCTTAGGTTGTATGCCTCCTAGATTAAACAGAACGATTATTGCTCTGGTTCATAAAGTTCATCATCCAGAAAGCATAGATCAATACCGTCCCATAAGTCTTTGTAATTTCGCTTATAAGATCATTTCAAAAGTTATGGCTAATAGACTTAAGCCTTGGCTTCCTAGTTTGATCTCAAAAGAACAAGTAGCATTTGTTAGTGGCAGGCAGATTCAAGACAATATAATGGTAGTATAGGAAGTGCTTCATCAGTTTAAAGTGAGAACATGCAAGAAAAGATTCAATCTTATTCTGAAAACTGATATGCAGAAGGCTTATGATAGGGTCGAATGGGATTTCCTTACAGCCTATTTGCAGAAGTTGGGTTTTACTAATAGATGAGTTACTAGGGTCATGGCTTGCATCACAGCAACTTCCTTTAGTGTTCGTTTTAATGGGGAACAGCTCCCTTATTTTCAGCCTTCTGGAGGAATTCGACAAGGTGACCCCATTTCCCTATATATTTTCATTCTACTTGCAAATGCTCTTTCAACTATTATAACGCAAGCTGTGGATATGGGCCAATTACAAGGGATCAAATTTAATAGAGCCCGTCCTACATTATCCCATTTGTTCTTTGCTGATGACTCAGTATTCTTCCTAAAAGCCACAGTTTCTGAATGCCAAAATCTTGCTAATATATTAAACCAGTATTGTCTAGCTACGGGTCAGCTCATCAATAAGAACAAATATGGTCTATTTTTCAGCAAAAATTGCCCTCTGACTTTACAAAACAATTTAGCAAGAGAACTGAGAATACCTGTGGTGAGCAGTTATGGGAAGTACCTGAGCATCCCTTCAAACTAGGGCCGTTCCAAACGAGAGATGTTCTCCTGGATCCTGGCAAAAGTAAATGCTAAATTAGCTGGCTGGAAGGAAAAACTCTTATCAAAAAGTGGCAAGGAGATTCTACTGAAGTCAGTAATTCAGGCATTACCTCAGTATGCCATGTCCATCTTTAAGCTTCCCCGTCACTCTGCGATTAATAGAGAGGAAGATATCAGCATTCTGGTGGAGCAATAACAACAACAAATCAGGTATTCATTGGCAAAATTGGTAAGATTTAAAGCAATCAAAAGAATTTGGGGGCATGGGATTCCGAGATCTGGTCAATTTCAATAAGGCAATGCTTGGTAAGCAAGCTTGGCGTATTTTTCAACAACCTAATGCTATATGGAGTCAACTTTTCAAAGGCTTATATTTATGGAATTCCTCTTTTCAAAGTGCGCAATTAGGCTATCGACCTTCATGGGGGTTGCAAAGTATGTTAAAGGGAAGAGATACCATTCTCCGTAAACTTCGTTGGTTAGTTGGGGATTGATCCACGATTAGAATTAGAGAAGATATTTGGCTTCCAATTGGTAAAATAGGAGGAATAGCAGCTGAGGAGGAACCGGTTGTAGTTGCTGATCTATTGGATTCATCTAATGCAGAATGGAATGCCGATCTTATCACCACCCTCTTTGATGCCCAGGTCGGTGAAGTGATTTTAAACCTACCTATAAATCCTTCACTTCTAAATGATCAATTAGTTTGGATTGCAAATTCCTCAAGTGAATATACAGTTAAAAGTTGTTACCATTATGTGTCTTCGACCCAACATACCCCACATAATATAGCTTCATCCTCTTATCAAAATCCTATTCAGTTATGGAGGAAGATCTGGCACATGAAAACTGCTCCTAAGATTCGTGTTTTTATGTGGTTAGCATGTAAAAATGCCCTTGCTACTAAAGCAAACCTCTATCAAAGACATATTTCCCCTACCCCCTTCTGCACCCTTTGCAACCACAATGTTCCAGAAACAATCGAACACCTATTTTTCTTCTGCACTTGGACAAGAGATATCTAGACTCATTATAAGGCCAGGGTTCCGATTTCACCTACCTCTGTGCGTCGTTTTGATAAGTGGGTTGCAGCCAGAGCCATCGTTCTTAAGGCTTCCCCTGTTTTTGGGGTGCTCACCAGTTTGTTGTGGGAGATTTGGCGCCAGCGAAACAATGCAATCTTTAGGCAGCAGAACCCAGATCCTATCCAAGCCGTGGAGAACGCCCTAGCCCGGAGTCGAATATTGACGCTTGTTGACCCCTCTGCGCATTGGATTCAAAAATCAACTGTAAGCCCAGATCGAAGATGGAAACCTCCAGAAAAAGGTAGCCTCAAATGTAATATTGATGGGGCTTTTCAACCTGGGAGAGAGGAAGAATCAGTAGCGTGTATTTACAAGAATTTCAAAGGAGTACTTACTAATGTGTTTACACGAAATGTTCTAGCTCATTCGGCCTTCCAAGCCGAGATCTACGCTCTCATTTTGGCCATCCAACATTTGATCCAGCAGGGGCTTCATCTGGAATGCGTTGTGGTAGAGTCGGACTGCCTATTGTTGGTGGAGATTGTTGTGTAGAAGAAGCCGCCGCCATGGACGGAGCGCCACCTCTTCGCTGTTCTTCACGATGTGATCTCTCGATGCCCTAATCTTTCACTCCAGCATGTACGCAGAGAAGCAAACCTAGCAGCTGATTGGGCTGCCAAAGCCCACCGGGATCAAGGCCCGGTCCGTAACTGGCTTATTTTCCCTCCCTTTATTTTCCAGTATATTGTATTTAGTGATGCTTTAGCATCAGGTTGTATTTCTTGTTGATCTAATATATGGGTAGTTTCGATCAAAAAAAAAAAAAATGATTGAATTCTTAACCGTCTCCTACGGCACAAACGGTCCCATGCGACGGCGGCTTTGAATTTTCTGAAAGAGTTGACACTATTGACACATTCAGTTTCGCTTGGCCCTTTGTTCTTGGGCGTTGGCTTTTGGCTTTTTCCATCCTGGAGCAGGAATTCGAGCATATTTTTTTAGTGTTGCAATGCCCAGATTTAAGGTTTAAATTAATAGATGCAGGAAAATTGTGTGTCTATAAAAAATATACAAACCCAAGGATACAATAGAAATATTTTAAAAATTGTAAAAATTATCCACGTTAATGAACAGCAGGAGGGCAAGCGTCCACATAAATAATTTCCAATCAAATTACGTACTCGAATTTCTAGATATGTCATGGACCGTTCGGTTTCCTTGATTTATTTTTGGGGCCATAAATTTGCTTAATCGAGTGGTGGGAGTGCTAAATGAGCCAAAAAATAAACAAACAAACAAACAAACAAAAAGGGGCCCTGGTGCACTTTAATTAACAACTGCATAAATTAAAAATTCGAACTCCTGTGCTTCTTTTTTCTTCTTAATCACATTGCTCCGGTTTATATAATTGATATCGACCTACCAATTTATGAATTTCGATATAGCTCTCAAATAAACCAGCAGCCGACGTTTGGAGCTCCCATAAAACTCGAGACATTCAGCAACGAGAAAACCTTGGAACATCGTATTTACTGAAAATTCAAAAAGAAGAAAAAAAAGGGACGAATGCATTTTCCGTAAAGAATTTTGTTTTCTGGGACTTGTAATAAAATAAGAATCGAAAAGGAACCCCTGCAAAAAGCCCTCAGGAAAGAAGGCTGAAAAATATTAATTGTGTAAAATTGGAGACACCCCATTGTACGAAGGCCCCATCCCGAAAGTCGCTTCCTTTTGTGCCCACAAAAATCTCCTTTAAATAGATAAATAATGTCACACCCCAAAGCCATAAAAAATTTAGATAACACGGCTGTCTTTCCACTCAAACTACCAAAATCCTACACCCAAAAAGTGCCCCTATTGATATTGCTCTCATATTTATTGCTAGCTAAAAAATTGAAAAAGATTGAAAAGTAAAGAGATAAATAACCACAACTCAGTGAATAGTACATTTCTTTTAAATAGATCAGGCATTCATTATGCAACTTTACAAACACGATATTAGCCTTTATCACTCCTAAAGTTAGAGTACTATATATGCAAAATATAAAAAAATGGATAATATCTTTCCAACAAATCTTTTTACGTATAAATCAATGATAATATCAATTCATATTAACGATTAAATTATCAATAATTTATTTCATTAATTAATCTCATTTAACCACATCGATGGTCTATTCCATCAATTAATTTCAAATCGCGCGTCAACGGTCCATCTCATTGACCAAATTTATACTTAAATATTTAGTCATGGTCACGTATAACACTCATATGAAAATTCCCTTTGGTTAGGTCTTCACTTATTATTGATTAGTGGCTTGGCCCATAAGGATATTCTAAACTAGTATGCGCCACAACAATATTGAGCACTGCCACAAACTCACAACAGCATCTTCCACAGTTCACAAGCTAATTCGGAATCAATATCATGAAACGGTTTCACAAACCAAACATATAATCTTTCTCAATACATCTCATCTGCTCAAAATACTTTTTCTTAAAGCATTTTTCAAATAATTTCCTAACTCATTTCATAAACCAGTTTGCAAAGCCATATATATATATATATATATATATATATATATATATATATATATATATATTTACAATACCTTTCATAACACGTTTTTCAAATAATTTTTAATAACCGAAACGTAATAAATGTCCGATTCAAATTTTATACAATAAAGGTACTTATTCATAACTCACAATATATTAAATCTTTATCATTTTGAAGACATGGGTTTAGAAATTCTTGGAAAGATAGTACTATTCACTTGAGAACATTTACGTTCAACCAACAAAGATTATTCGAACCGTCAAACTTATAATCCTATCAAATAAGCAAGAAAGAACGTTAAAATCGAATAAAACATTACCTCAACTACGAATTGACTAAATTACATTTATTCGTTGATCAAACGACACCTACAATCTAAAAAATCTCAAATCCAAGGCCATTATTAAAGCCATTAGTAACGCGAAATTTGAGCATAGAATTTGAGTGCAAAACTTTGTCATGCCAAAACTCTTTTCACGAAATCCCATTTCAGACGTACTTATAGTCAAAAGAAAACCATTTCAGCATATTACAGGAATCCTAACTTTACCATTTCAAAATCAAGCCAAAAACCAATAAAATATAGCCCCAAAGTTGCTAGATGTGCATTGTTCATCACACCCTTGAAACTTCAAAGTTTTCTTTTGGGCAAATCATAAGCTCAAATTGAGATATTTAAAATGCTATAATTTCATAACAAAACTACTATTTTATATATACATACAACTCAACAACTTAATAATCAGATTTTGCGGCTCACATCTTACATAATTCCAAATTTCAAATCCTAAATCCAAAACTACTTTGATTGAATGAACGAGGGGCATGAATACTTTTTAAGCATTGTAATACGGTGTTGAGTCAGCTTTGAGGTCCGCACGAAAAGTACCCCTTCTTTTTTTTCTTCTTCCTTCTTCTTCTTTCCATCTCCCACCCTTTTCTTTTCTTTTCCCTGTTCTGCCCGAGCTCAGAAGCTGAGCGTCCCCGTGCTGACTGGGTCAAATCTTCCTTTTATTTTCTTTTTTCCTCTTTTTTGACTTTTCAAACCCATATATCTCAGATAAATGAAATGAAAATTCCTAGATCATTTTGACTCAAGAATTTCCTGAATCAACCGCCAAAGCAAGATTCTCCCCTTTGACCTTCTTGATCCTCAACACCTCTTCAAGAGGGAGAGCAAGCGCCATATCATCGATATCCACGATAAGCCAGCGTTCCAGAGGCAAAAACGTCAAGCAGAAAGCTCCCTGGAACCAGTGTCCTTGGAGCTTCAATGGTTCCTGAGGCCGGCGCGCCCTGTAATGGTCGTTTGCAGGTCTCTGCGCAAACGACGTCCCCTTCAAGTTATTCTAAGTTCCTCTAGTTCTTATGTCTTTGGAGGGACTCAGTTATACTTCACATGCCATTAAGTACTCCTCTGCAGGCATGGAAACTAGCTCCTTTTTCATCTGCAAGTTCTTGGAACGTGATTAGAGTGAGAAAGCAGAAGGTTGATCGGCATAAGTTGGCGTCGTGCCATCCCATTTTCCTGAGTCAAAGTATCTTGATACTGATACTTCTCGTACTCCTATCTGGGTCAAGCTACTTTAATTTCCTCTAGTTCTTAATGTCTTTGGAGGGACTCGGTTATGTTTAACATGCTATTAAATACCCCTTTACAGGCACGAAAACTGGCTTCTTTTCATCCGCAAGTTCTTGGAACATTATCGGAGTGAGAAAGCAGAAGGCTAATCGGCATAAGTTAGCGTCATTTCATCCCATTTTCCTCAGTCAAAGAGTCTTGATATTGATACTTCTCGTACCCCTCTCTGGGTTAAGTTACTCAACGTTCCTCTAGTTCCTCTAGTCCTTACTCGGTTATATTTCACATGCCATTAAGTACTCCTTTGAGGCACGAAAACTGGCTTCATTTCATCTGCAAGTCGTTGGAACATGATCATAGTGAGAAAGCAGAAGACTAATCGGCATAAGTTGGCGTTGTTCCATCCCAGCGTGCCAAGGTTTGGCTTCATGATTTTGATGAGCATGCTTGATGAGCTACAGACCATGCAGAGGATCAGAATGTGGAAATCTGTCTAAGATCTCTTGTTTTTGTGTGGTTTAGCTGCTGAATCGAGACTTTATAGAACCTAGAAACATATGTTTACATGATATTGCTATTATCTATCATACATGATAGTGAAATAATTATAAGTAGTGATAAAAGTATAGGTTATTGAATTGACATGCAATAAGAAAAAATTTTCAGTCCCAATCTTTTAATAAGGTGTTCTATGTTGGTGGAAGTGCCTTGTCTCATATAAAATAAATGGGAGTGTGTAGGCCAATTGAAGTCTTCAATTCTTACAAATGAAAATGATGGGCTTAGTGGGCTGGACCCTAATAGACCCACTTGCGAGTGCACGAACACCAAATTTGGCACTACTCAACATCATTTATTAACTTCGACCAAAAAAAAAAAAACATCATTTATTAACACTAACAAAAAAAAAAACATCATTTATTAATAATCATTGGAGTTTGCCTTAGTGGCCACCTTTCCAACGTGAAAGGGGGAGGTGAGGGATTCGAATTCCCACCTTATCATGGGGGGTTCGGGTAGGGACGAGTAAGTTTTAGGAGTGGGTTTCGACTCCCACGCCCTACAGGAGGCAGGACAAAAGTCTGAGAATGAGTGTTAGAGTAAGGATAGAGTATGATTGACAAAAAAAAAAAAAAAAAATCATTTATTAACTACTGGGGTTTGATCCAGTGGCTACTCTTCCAACTTGGAAGGGGTTTGGGGTGAGGATACTATAGTTTCAGGAGTGGGTTTCAACTTTCACGCCCGCAAGGAGGTAGGACAAAAATCTGAAAGTGAGTGTTAGAATAGAAATAGAGTAAGATCAACATTAAATTTGAATTTATAATTATTAAATAACCTTTGGATCCTATTAAAACAAAGGTAACCTGTTCTCGATAGAATTACTGTTATTTTTTTGTTATTTAATTTTGAATTTTATTTTTCTATCTATTAGTTATTAGGTGCTCTTACAACTTTGGAAATGTTGTATTTGCTCAAATGTTAGTTTTTACTTTTTCGAAGTTATAAAATTTGGAAGAAAAATTGTTATTTATTATTTTTTTAATTCTAATTTTCACTTTGTCTTTTGAGAAAGCATCTATTTACAATGCAATCTTTCTTGCAGGATTGCATCTATTCTTAAAGATTGATATAAATTTGTCATTTTCCATCTCACAATTTTTTTCTTGTCAATTTTTCTTTATAAAAGTACAGCTTTTATTTGAATTTTTGGAGAAATGCTAGAATTATCATCTAGTATTTTTATTAATATTTTATTATATCTTAGAGGATTTTTGCCGTTAACTTTTGGTAACATTGGGGAGCCAATAATTCTTTAGATACAGTGTCTTTTCACATCTCAAAGTTTGATTCCGTTATTCTCCAATCGCGAATTTACCAACATTTTAATTATTATAATCAGAGGGCCCTTAATGGACCCATATATGAGCTGGCCCAATTTCTGCTTATCCTAAAGTGTTTGGTAGGCTAGACACGTCCCTAGGCCTGCCTTGGGCCGGTGTCTTTTGACTAAACTTTGTCCCCTTATCTAAGTGTTTCTTTTGGTCAAAAGAAGAAATTCACAGATGCTCACTTGAATCCTTGAATTTAATTGTCGATTTGCAGGGGAGAAAGTTACTGAGACAAAAGGAAAGAAAAAAGTGATATAATCATATCATGTTGAATGGTAGACAAGGGCCATGATGTATACGAAACTTTCCGTGAATAATGTTAAGTGATTTATTAAGCATATTGTGAAACTGATTTATAAAATATGAAACTAGTTTATAAAATGTAATGACGATTACACAGGTGTCATGATCACGATATGAAAATGATTGTTTGAAAGTGCATATATCTTCCCCCTTCACGTTTGCGATCATGCCGTGCGTGCATTTTAATAGTGCTGCCACCCAAAAAAGTGTTAAATTATGTTTCGAATATGATTTCATAAAGAAAAAAAAAATCCTAAGATAATTACGGCATCAAGCCTGAGATCTCCAAGGTTCACACTTGATCTCGACTTGGGCTCATCCTGATCGGTGGCCACCGTCAGCCCCCGGCAATTGGGCGGGTAGCGATGTGGAGGTGGTGGAAGAGAGAGAGGTGGGGGAGAGCGGCTGCCGAGAGATGCGGTTGAGCTCGAAGGGCAAGCATCGGATCGCCAGCGACATATCTTTGGGCTTGGTGTACCTCGCATGCGGATCATCTCGACACTTAAAATTAAGATAACCTTGATCGTAAAAAAACAAAAAAAAAAAAAAAAAAGGAAAAAGAAAAACAAAAACAAGCAATTGTCTTGTCATTATGATTCGACAGAAATGGAAGGGGCGGTAGTAATACTCAACGAAGGGCGGGGAGGTTGTCTCCGTCACGTTTTTGCTCTTCGCGTGCGAAACGTTCATTTCCATTCGCCCTGCTCCGGGCATATATTCTTGACAATCTATAAAACCGAGATCAAGTCGCTTTATTAAACTGCACCGCAAAATCCAAATGAAAGGACAGATCGAAAAGAAAAACTATAAACTCGTTCGGTACTCGACTTGATTTTCTACATAAACCGTCCATACACATCTCAATATATATCGTCGAGACCTCGTATCCCAAAGCGTCCAAACATACCTTAGAGTAGACAACGCCTTTCGCCACCGCAACCTCCAGCGTCCTCGAATGGCATCAGAGATCGAATACGAGCCGCCGCTCCAGCCGGTGATCGACCCTTCCCGCGCGAGAACCCCCGAGCACTACCTCGTCCCCGTCGCCAAGCCGTTCAAGTCGTCCATCCTGACCCGGCTCCACGCCGGCTACTTCCGCATCAGCCTCTCCCTCGCGTGCCAGGCCTTGCTGTGGAAGATCCTCCGCCGCCCATCGCCGACGCCCGACGACTCGCTGCCCCTCGAGCATCTCTCCAATGTGATCCCTCACCTGACGTTCGTGATCTTCTGGGGCTTCGCCCTGCTGGTCCAGATCTCCCTCTCCTTCCTCTATATTCTCCGGTGTTTCTTTCACTTCGGCCTGGTGAGGGCGGAGTTCCAGCACCACGTCGGCGTGAACTACCTGTTCGCGCCGTGGATAGCGTGGCTCGTGCTGCTCGAGGCGGCCGACTTCACCCCGGACCTGCCGAAGACGACGCTGTACCTGGTCCTCTGGTGGGCCTTCGCAGTCCCCGTGATCCTGCTCGACGTAAAGCTCTACGGGCAGTGGTTCACGACCGAGAGGCGGTTCCTCTCGATGGTGGCCAACCCGACGAGCCAGCTCTCGGTGGTGGGGAACCTGGTGGGCGCGCGCGCCGCGGCCGAGATGGGGTGGCGCGAGACCGCGGTCTGCATGTTCTCGCTGGGGATGGCGCATTACCTGGTGCTGTTCGTCACCTTGTACCAGCGGTTGTCCGGCGGGGACAAGCTGCCGGCGATGCTGAGGCCGGTCTTCTTCCTGTTCTTCGCCGCGCCGAGCAAGGCGAGCGTCGCGTGGAAGTCCATCGCCGGCGAGTTCGACATCGGGTCGAAGATGCTCTTCTTCCTCTCCCTCTTTCTGTTCACCTCTCTGGTAATCAACACTTACCTTCCCTTCATCTCTCTCTCTCTAGTTGATACGCATCACTTTTCATGCTGCTGCAGCGACAGGCCCATTTGCAACCAATCAAAGTACAGAAAAATCTGTGCAGGGTTGCTGATCTCTCGAGTTTCGATGTAGTAGGTGTCCTGGTACGTCTAGGTTAAATTCATTATTTATATGGAGTTTCCATTAAGATAATATCTTCAATCGATTAGTATCATGACTAAGCTTTGCAGAGGTGATCGGGCGAAAGTTCTCCCAAACCATTTCTCCAAGATACTTATAACTTGGTAGATTACAATAATAGATTGTATCATGATGACCGACTTTTCTAATTTCATCAAAATTTTAATAGACAAACGGAGGGACATAAGGAAAAAACGAAAGGGAGCTGTTCTTTAGAACGAGACATGAGAATCTGATATCAATCCGGGGACTGAAATCGTGCCGACCCATCATTAGATAAAGCCTAAATATTTACCTAAAATCTTCCAGGTTGTAGTAGAAGATGCTCATGCAAGCAAATTTTTCTTGAAAATTGAAGTGGTGCGCATCTGAAGTCGAAGTGAACAAATTTAGTCATCGAGCTCAGTCAATCTCTCCTTTGTTTGGTCAAGGAAATTTGATAACCTGGAGTGACTAGGAAAAAACCACGTGGTACATATTTTTTTATAATGTTTCTTTAGCAACCTTTTCTTTCCACCCTCTCTTGTCCCCTTCATTAGATTCGTCCGTGGAAATTGGGTACCGGGAAATTGGCTCTCTGTATTGTGTGGATCGTACCATAGCTTAAGGGTCTAAAATGTCAAGCCCACTCAAGAAAAACAATCAATAAACTAAAATTTCCCCCTCGATTAAGGCAACTGGGTTACGCAACTTTCTTGCGTGACTTTTGACCCCAATTACAAAAATACTCATCCTTTATTAATTTATACCTCGAAAAATCTTTAATATATACGGCTTCCGCCAGCTGCTTTTAAAAGAGATGACGCAATATCGGGTATGACCAATAAATTAGGGTTTCAGTTGACATGCGTTGTTTAATCTTGGGTGAATTTTCATAAATTTTTTAACTAGGGTTTTTCTTGTGGTGGCGTCGAAGCAGGCATGCAGACCGTCGCTCTTCAAGAAATCGATGAGGAAATTCAACGTCGCGTGGTGGGCGTACTCGTTCCCGCTGACCTTCCTGGCCTTGGCGTCGTCGGAGTACGCGCAGGAGGTGAAGGGCCCGATCGCTTCGGGGCTCATGCTCGTGCTGTCGGCACTCTCGTTCCTGGTCCTCCTCGGCCTAATCCTGCTCACCATGCTCAACACCGAGCGGCTCTTCCGCGAGGACGACCCAATTTTGCGCTTCGACAAAGGGAAGAGAGCAAGGAACTAGTCACTCAGATGGGTTCCCGGTCTGTAACTTATAATTAAGGATGGGTTAAGGAAGAGTATACATGTATGTCGCGATGGTTTGTATCCTTAGGTCATTCACCGAGCAATTGCCGTGCTTAGTGCATGTGCTCTTCATGCCTAGGGATATATTAGTAGAGTGTGCGATTTTGTAAGATCACTGCTAACTGATCTAAAAGTTTAAATTTTAAAATGAAAGCATGACTTATAATTTAAATATTCTAATCCTGTTTACTCTCTTTCTCTTTGTGCGTGCACAAGCGTGTGTAGTGTGAGATGAAGGCTCCGAACTTGGGCTAAGGAAACTCATTTCTCCTACCTTCAACATCTTTAATTTCTTGATACAAATCTTTGATAGATAGGAGAGATTCAAACGTATCGGTTGTTCCACGAAAAGATTACCTAAAAGGAAAGTAGCCAAATTCTAGGGGATGCAATTCCAGCTTCTTCCCTTAAAACTAAAGCAACATCGTTTTGATTGTTAATAGACTATTGATCACTCAAAAACTCCGTAAAGCTGAGTCTTTGTTTAACGTGGCCTTCAAGAATTTTAGGAGTCATTCATTCATGATGTTAAAAGTACCCCACATCGTTGCTTGTTTATGGAGATCGTGTGCTCCTACATAGATTTGGCTTGCCTCACCTCATGAGCTTATGCTTTGGGTTGGACATTCTAACGTGTTATAATAGCCAAGTTCTGCCTTAGTTTATTTCACATGCACCATTCCCTGTTTGTCGAATCCTCTCCTAATCTGGCTCCTATACAAGAGAGGCGTTAAAGTATCCCACATCACTTATCTATAAGGTTTATATATATATATATATATTTTACATACATGTGGTCTTCCTCCACCTTTTTTTGATTGGACATTCTAATACAGACTGAATTTTGAGAACTATCACACGATATGACAAAATGAGTTCAAACATATTTCGTCATCATGGAATTGACATTGGCTATATTGAATATGTAATAAATTTAGCTAATAACTTCGTGTTTAGGTCAAGCTCCTAATCAATACTTGGCGTGTAACCTAACTACAAATGAATAGGTTCATGTCTCTCTCTAATGAATAGTTCATAAGTACAAATGGCAATATTCAAGCAATTTTCAATCAGTCTTTAATTAAATGCGGCGCATACTAAAAGATCATAGCCTACGTGTGAAAAATCTTTTTGCAGAAGGAAACACTCAAGCCATTAACCTAACACAGCCAAGCCTTTTATTCTTTACTAATAACTTCAGTTTTCAACTTCGTTTGTCAAAGAAAACTATATACGTTGTCCGAGAGCATGATCACGAAACACCTAGAGATAAATACTCATAATATAATAAACCTTGAAAGTTTGTGGTTTCTTTTTTTTTTTTCTCAAGAAAACCCTCAAAATTGTGGTTGTTACATGCAAAATGACGTCAAGGGAAAAGCACAACTGAGGGAACGAGGGTGACGGGATGGAGAGGAAATCGATAAACAAGCAAGAGTTAGCAACAAATAAAACTAGAGTGAATAATACATTAGAAGATCGACGTGGTCCTGGGGAAAGTATACTTTGATAATACGGTGTCTTTGAATGGAGCTAAAGCTGATGTCCTTTCCCTTGTCTTTTATCATGCTTGAGAAGATAGCATGCATGAAATGGTTTCCGCTCATCTTGAATATTGCAACTGGCGTCAACAAGTGGACAGATAAAGAATACTGCGGAAGAGAGAATTGTGAAAATTCTGTATATCTCAATGTGTCTCTATGTGCCATAATGAAGAGTCCATGAGCCTATTTATAAATTTTATTAATTACAAATTAATCAGAGATATTACCACCGTCTGCAGCGGCGCAGCTGACTTGGGCTCTCTCACTCTTCATCTATCTTTAGTGATTGTTCCTTCAAGAGCTGTGCCTTCTGTAAGGAGTGCTTTTGGGAACTCTAATCTATCCAACACCTTCTTAGAAGTACTTTTCTTGAGACAACCTTTGAATCCCTTCTAATCCATCTTGCATGATCCTCATGTTAAGAATCTGAGTTGCTGAGTTGCTGTTCTCAAGTCCTTCATTTCAATCTCCTTTGACAATCGATGCTTCAATGTATTGATATATCTAGATCTTGCAATGATCATATCATTCACATACAACAACTAAATCATATAGCAACCATTAGATTTCTTGAAGTAGCAACAATAGTCTATTTCACATCAAGTGAACTTATTATTGCACATAAATATATCAAATTTATTATACCACCATTTAAAAGCCTTCATATAGACTTGTATTTAACTTGCAAAGATAGTTCTATTTACCAAGAATTTGAAAACCTTTTGATTATACCATATATATATGTACCCTCCTCTCTAAGTCACCAAGGAGGAGTGCAATCTTCACATCAAACTGTTCTACAAATTTGGAGAAAAACTTTTTCTAAAAATTTCCCCTTGTTCCTCTTGCTGCCATCAGTTTCTTCTTTGATCTCATACACCCAATTGTTCTACAATGCCTTCTTTCCAAGTGTAATTTGGGACAACACCCAAGTTATATTCTTCACAGGTGAATCCAACTCATAATATTTTGTTATCTATACAAAATGCACAAAATGCACAAACAAACAAGAGGAAGTAACCTTGGCTAATAGCTTATGTTTTGGTCACCTCCACATCAATACTTGGCAGGGAAATGTCTATCTAGCCTCTCTAATCCATGGTTCTTAACTACAAATGACACTTCCTCACTTGCAACATTCTAGCAATGTCTAATCAGTCTTTGAATTAAATGCGGCATACACTAAAAAGTCAAGTCTTGCGTATGAAAAATCTTTTTTAGAAGGATACACCGAAAAATTTAACCTATCACAAGCAACCCTTTTATACTTTACTAGTAACTTCAGTTTATAACTTCATTTGTCAATGATTACTGTATGTATAGTCAAAGAGTACGATCGCCAGACGTCTGCACATTTAATATTCGTATTATAATAAACCCTTGAAAGTTTGGTCTCAGAAAAATATTCCATAAAATGGATGTCGTCGCGTGCAAAATGACAACGAGGAAGGAAGAAACACTAAATTAAGGGAACGAGGGTGACGTCATGGAGAAAAAATGCACAAACTAACGAGAGTTAATAATAAACTAATAGCAATAAATAAATATAGGCTTAATAGAAAATTACAAGAGCAATGGAAGACTAACATAAGTAGACTTTGTTGATATTGTCTTATTATGGAGCCAAAGCTGATGTCCTTTTCATTTTTTTTTTTTTTTTTCAAAGATAAGCTTGAGAAGATTGTATACGTCTTAACTGTTTTCCGTTCATCTTTAATATTACAACTGGCATCAACAAGCTAACATAAAATTGTCATGTACTGTCACCCAATTAATGAGGAACAACTTCGGCATATTTTTTGCATCTAGGATTTACATATATAATAAATGAATTGACCGTAGGTCCAAAAATTTAGTTCACGGGCGAGATCAGAGGGCAACATGAATGTTTTATTATGTTCAACCAACACAAGGTTTGGGAAAGTGTACAAGTTCAGTTTTATAAAATCTAGATGAAATGCGTGGAAAAAAATTTGCGTAATTAACATTCAACATTTTACAGAGATTGCGTAAAAAGTAGGATCTCGACTCCCATCATCGTCATGTACCAGTCGTAATTGTCCATGATCTCTCTCTCTCTCTCTCTCTCTCTCTCTCTCTCTCAGCATTGAGAGACAAGGAGAGGGTTGTTTGAGTGATAAGAGGTGAGTGCAAAGCTTTATGTTGGTGGTTTCAAGACTATTTAACTTCTTACCAAACAGAACACTAGCAGCAAAACATTAGCAAAAAGTGCGCACGTAAATGAGCTCTGAAAGAATTTTTTGTATTTGGGAAGCAATTAATAGCAAAAGTACTTTATGTTTGCTAAAAAAAACTCACTATATATGAGACACTTTATGATGGTCCAATATAGTTATTTGACTACATATGGATTTTTGGTTATGCACATATCTCAATTGGTATTAATGTAGTCGCACGGGTTGGTGTAAGTTCAGCGTTTTAATTTAGACTGATGATGGATAGGGGCTTGTATATAGGAAGCTCCCCTCTATTGGGAATGAGAAACGTAAAAGAGAATATTCAGAGAAGAACGCAAGCAAATAATTACGTGAAAAATTCTTCAAAATAATTAAGGGAAACTATAGTGCCGTACTAGGTAATCTTTTAACTATTATATCAAGTTACAATTACAAGAGAGATCATATTAATATACAACAAGAGTTTAAGTTATAGAGTAATGGTGGAAATTATATGTACACTCTTTTAACAATTCTTTCATTTATCAGACTTCACAACTCCATCCATCTCTTACGTTGAATCTGATCTTCAAAATGGCAATAGTCTCCACTCGTTTTTATAACTCATCACTAACCTTGGAGACAAGGTAATGTGCAACCTCAATTCTCAATTATGACACCCCTGGTTAGCATATCTGCAATATTTTTCGTACGAAGAATCTTTTTCAATGACAGCGTGTTATCATCCATCAGCTCAAAGATATGAAGATACTTCAACTAAAAGTGGTTTTTGAAGTATTGGAATCTTTGCGAGACAAGTAGCATCTTGACTATCAATGAAAGAACCACTACTATCATGCTTCTTACTTATCTCCTTTAGAAAATATTTCAACCAAATGATCTTACTGCCAGCTTTAAAAATAGCAATGTACTCTGCTTCAATGGTTGAGAATGACACATACTTTTGACGTCTGGAGTTTCAATTGATTGCAATGCCACTAAAGATAAAAAAAATAACCCTGATGTGCTCTTTCCATTGTCAATCTTACCAAGAAGTTTTGTATTGACAAAGCCTTGTAAAGGCACATTCATTTTTATTAAAAAGAATGTATTTCTCAAAGTACCTCTTAGGTATCTTAGTAGCTACTTTTATAGCTTCCCAATGCTTCATTCTTGGATTAGCCATATATTATTAGTTCACAATCCCCCTACACGAGCCATGTCTTGTCCAATACACACCGCAGCATACATTAAACGATCAGTAGCTAACTCAAGGTACCTCGGCCATGTACTCCCACTCCTTATATGTTTAATGACTGCTCTATTTAGAGTTTAAAATGACTTCCCTAATGAGCCATTATGGGCTTTCCACTTTGAACTCTGAATTTGTCCAACACTTTCTCATTATACTTTTCTCGAGACATTTTAAGAAATCCTTTTGATCTATCTCGCACAATCATTTGACAATTGCTACTTCAGTATGTTAATTTCCTCATGCTTGTTCCTACAACGACCATATTATCTACATACAATGGCAAATTACTATGCTAGTTATCAAATTTCTTTAAGTCATAATAGAGATCCATTTTAGATCTAGTGGACCTATTACCGCACATTAATGAATCAAAACTCTTCTACCACTATCTAGGAGTCTATTTCAAACCACACAAATTTTTTCTTTAGCCTAGAGATATAGCTTTGTTTCGCAGGAACTTAAAACATTTTGGTTAAACCATGTAGATATCCTCCTTTAAGTCACCACTGAGGATTGCAATCTTCACATCTGAATGTTCTAGATATAAATTCTCAGTGGCAACAATACTCAACATAAGCCTAAATTTAGTCGAATTCACAACTGGGTTTTGTGTAGAAAATCTTTTACTACCAACTTCACCTTATACCTCTTGTTGCCATCAGGTTCTCTTTGAACTTATTGCCTCACCTTTTACCTCTTGAACCTGCAATGCTTCAGAAAAATATTCTGATGAGCCAACATCAATCAAAAGCAATTAATTCAATGATTAAGAATGCCTCTACACCGATTTAGATGTTCTATTGGATTTTCTTAAAGAGGTTCAGACATAGGTGGTTTTCATTTTTGATTTTCAATCAGTTTACGACAATAGTTTCAGGATTCCTAACCAGAATATTCTTAGAATCTCCCTCCAATACAATCTCTTTAGTCCCTTTTGTTTGTTTCCTCACCCTAGATCCTACCACAGATTTGTCTTTGTACAGCATACTTTCATTGACCTTAACTTCATCAATTTTTGTTAGTTTCCTACTTTATTCATCTCAAAGCCGAATGCCGAAATGGTCAAAACCATATCCAATGAATGGGAAGAAAAAAAAAACATTTTCTAGCCTTTGCATCAGGTTTGTCTCCAGTTTCAAAATCCGGACGCTGATATGGAAACACAACACAAAAACTTTCAGTTGCGATATGAACTTTTTTTATTTTTTTGGTCGGAAGTTGCGATATGAAAATGATGTGGCAGAATCTGATGCGAAATGCACAAACAAACGAGAGTTAACGACAAACTAATAGCAGCAAATAAAACTATAGGGAATATCAAATCAAAAGATCTGCTAGGCCTAATAAAAGTAGACTTTGTTGATACGGAGCTATAGAATGGAGCCAAAGCTGATGTCGTTTTCATGTCTAGCCTGTACTGGTTTCCGCTCATCTTCGTTACGGCAACCGGCCTCAACAAGCTGCCAAGAACTGTCGTACTGTCACCCAATTAATGGGAATTGCGCATGTTTTAGTTTCACACTAGAGCAATCTTCGGGGTATATATATATATTTTTTTTGGTAATAGATAAGAATAATCTTCAGGATATTCATGTGACAAAAGGCGGTGATAAAACTTCATGTTTTAGTCTGCTCCAATGGCCACCTTTCCAACGTGGAAGAGAGAGGTGAGGGATTTGAATCCCCACTTACTCAGGAGAGTTAGAATGAGGACGAATTAGTTTCAAGTGTAAGTTTTGACTCCCACGCCCAGTGATGAGGCAAGATAAAAGTTTGAGGGTGAGAAGTTAGAATAGGAGTAGAGTAAGACCGAAAAAAAAAAAAAAAAAAAAAAAGAAGAAAAAACCTTCATGTCAATGATTCCAAGACCACCCAACCTCCTACCAAACATCGCTTGTAGCAAAAAATGAAATTGGCGAAAAGCATGCACGTAAATGAGCTTTGTTAGGAATTTTTCTATATATGGGCAGCCATAATAGCAAAATTACCTTATGTTGGCTAAAGAAAGACTCACTATATATGAGACCTTTTATGATAGTCCATTATAGTTATGGGGATAATTGTCTGAAAAGTTGTAAACATGTTATATGATAGCCAAGTCAGTCCTAAACTTTTTAATTTTGTCAATTTAATCATAAATCTTTTGACGATTTGTCAATATAGTCATTCTAGTTAATTTTGGTTGAAAATCACTTACATGACAGTTTAGTCAATATCGGCCATCCTACATGGCCTATATGTGGTTGGCTAGCATTAACGCGAACAATTTTTGCATATAGAGAGGGAGACTTAAATAAGGATCATGCTAGGTTTCATGAATTTACAAGCTTGATGCGCGTTTGACCACTCAAATGCATAGCGGCATACCATGATAACTATATGTACCCTTACCATCTCAGCAAACGCATTGTTGGTACAGAGTAATTGCCTCTTTTACACATATTATGTACCTCAATTTCATTCAAATCGATTCCCCTCTAAAAGTATTACATAGACTCGGGTTACGGTATACTCACATGATCATAGCTATCAATTGTGCGGACTGCACAATGGGACTCACTTAGATCAATGGCCATGATCATGATAATCTGCATAGATCGAGTCCGCATAGGACCTGCCTCATTCTTCGCTGGTGCATCTGAGCACCCTCCCATGTTCATGCGCAGCAGCGAACATGCTGTGAATTACTATGAATCGCTGATATAAGCTCGTTAATTTTGGACCGATGATAGCAACAGTATCGCCTCTTGACAGGAGCAGGCTTTTCAGGGATGCTCTTTTGCAGGCGATACACAAATGGACGGTTTTCCTGAAGAATTTCTAAGGCATAAGTAGGCATGAAAGAGCCGTGATCGGACGGACCGAATCATCCCCAGCATCATCACATGTTATTGTCTGATTCATTCCAAGGAAGAAAACCCAGCGGTAAAAAGAGTTTTCGATGGTCTGAAGATCAGGAAGGCAAATCACATCGTCTCTTTGGGCACCTCAGAGAATAGAATCAGCTAGCTTGAAGAAGAAAGAAGAAGCTGTTAACCAGTAATAAAGAATCCGAAACTCTTTCAACAGTCCAATGGGATTGACGGTTAATCATGACGGTTAATCATGTTATTCAAGTGAACTATGCATCGAAACAAAACTTACTTGGTAGTGCTCAAACAGTCTGTACAGAAATTACGACACAGTAAGCTCGAGCACAACGCAACACGTTACAGAATGATCTCTCAAGAGCCCATAGAATAGACTGGGGCAACATACTTTTTGCCATTGGAGACAACGTAGCTAGATGAGGAGGAGGGAAATGAGAAATATGAACAGACGAATGAAGAAGAAAATTCCTAACATTCAAGGTTTAAAGTGTAATGAACCAAACAAGAAATATAATCCAGCACCGAGAAAAGCACAGGATAAATAAATTCGTATTGTCTCTTCCTTTTCCAACCTTTGTCCCCCTTTTCCCTCTTCATCCTTAACAAAACCCAAATGTGATTCAACCGCAGGTATAACCAACCTGAACAAATGCCTCAGCTTCCAAAATATACACACTAAGAAAACAAGAACTGAGTAAAATGACACCAAGAATAGTAAAATGAAGAGTTCATGTCTACACCGAAAAGATTAGTTAGCCTCTCAGGTATTCTTCTTGCTTCCCGAACGCGAAAATTTCCGATCCAGCGATTGCAGCTGGTTCCGCAAGTTTTGGTTTTCCTAGAGCAGGCGGTCATACTCAAGAAGGAACCCTTCTGACTGTTTCCTCAGAGCGACCGAGTTGGCTTCTGCGGCATGCACGTCCTTGGTCCTTGTCTCAAGATCCGATTCCAGCTGCTTGACTTTTTCTCTCAAGACCCTTGTTTGCTCCTCCAAGTTCTTGAGCTCCTCTAAGTTCCCGTTTTTCCCATCCTCAAAGGCTCGGGTCTGTTTCTTCACAGCCTCCATGCTCTTCCTTCGTAACTGGAGCTCTCTGATGTAGTGATGCAGTCTGTCTATCATCAAAGCAAGGAACAAGGTGGCTCCTGCAAAACAAACGCCCATTGAAACACAAGTTCTGCAGCGAAAGGCAAACGGGCGAAACGAGAGAGGAGTGATACATAATGGCCCAGATGAATCAGTTTCATGACAAGCAACACCGGCAATGAGTTGCAGGGACAATAAACAAAGGGACAGTGTTGTAACTCAGAAGAAGCCTATATATGATTCAATCATGTTATGATTTAATCCACAATTAGATTTAATCCACAATTACGATTGTATAGAAGTAGTAGAGTGACATTAATACAAATAATCTGAGGTTTGTTTCCTCACCCTAGATCCTACCACAGATTTGTCTTTGTACAGCATACTTTCATTGACCCTAACTTCATCAATTTTTGTTAGTTTCCTACTTTATTCATCTCAAAGCTGAATGCCGAAATGGTCAAAACCATATCCGATGAATGGGAAAAAAAAAAAAAAAAACATTTTCTAGCCTTTGCATCAGGTTTGTCTCCAGTTTCAAAATCCGGGCGCTGATATGGAAACACAACACAAACTTTGCGATATGAACTTTTTTTTATTTTTTTGGTCGGAAGTTGCGATATGAAAATGATGTGGCAGAATCTGATGCGAAATGCACAAACAAACGAGAGTTAACGATAAACTAATAGCAGCAAATAAAACTATAGGGAATATCAAATCAAAAGATCTGCTAGGCCTAATAAAAGTAGACTTTGTTGATACAGAGCTATAGAATGGAGCCAAAGCTGATGTCGTTTTCATGTCTAGCCTGTACTGGTTTCCGCTCATCTTCGATACGGCAACCGGCCTCAACAAGCTGCCAAGAACTGTCGTACTGTCACCCAATTAATGGGAATTGCGCATGTTTTAGTTTCACACTAGAGCAATCTTCGGGGTATTTTTTCTTTTTTTTTTTTTTTGGTAAAAGGTAAAAATAATCTTCGGGGTATTCATGTGACAAAAGACGATGATAAAACTTCATGTTTTAGTTTGCCCCAATGGCTACCTTTCTAACGTGAAAGGGAAAGGTGAGGGATTCGAATCCCCACTTTCTCAGGAGAGTTGGGATGGGGACGAATTAGTTTCAAGTGTAGATTTTGACTCCCACGCTCTGCGATGAGGTAGGATAAATGTCTAAGAGTGAGAAGTTAGAATATGAATAGAATAGGACCGATAAAAAAAAAAAAAAAAAAAAAAAAAACCTTCATGTCAATGATTCCAAGACCACCCAACCTCTTACCAAACAGAGCGCTAGTAGCAAAAAATGAAATTGGCGAAAAGCATGCATGTAAATGAGCTTTGTTAGGAATTTTTCTATATATGGGCAGCCAATAATAGCAAAATTACCTTATGTTGGCTAAAGAAAGACTCGCTATATATGAGACCTTTTATGATAGTCCATTATAGTTATGGGGATAATTGTCCAAAAAGTTGTAAACATATTGTATGATGGCCAAGTCAATCCTAAACTTTTTAATTTTGTCAATTTAATCATAAACCTTTTGACGATTTGTCAATATAGTCATTCTAGTTAATTTTGGTTGAAAATCACTTACACCGTCGTACATGGCCTATATGTGGTTGGCTAGCATTAATGCGAACAATTTTTGCATATAGAGTGGGAGACTTAAATAAGGATCATGCTAGGTTTCATGAATTCACAAGCTTGATGTGCGTTTGACTACTCAAATGCATAGTGGCATACCACGATAACTATATGTACCCTTACCATCCCACGAAACGCATTTTTTTTTTTTTTGTGACAGGAATAGCCGCCGTAAACCCCCTGGGCGACACGTGCTAGCTATCACACACGTGCCACCGGGTAAGTCACCTAGTTTCTCAGCCAGCCTCCCTACAACTTGCGTCACAAGGGCTTCGAACGCTCGACCTCTCCGGCAGAGAGGGAACACCTACCCAGCTGAGCCACCGCGGCGGGTGATCTAACAAACGCATTATTGGTAAAGAGTAATTGCCTCTTTTACACAGAATATGGATGCGTTTGGATTTAGCTTTTCCAAGTGACTTCAGGCTTCCAAAGCCCTTTGGGCTAAATATGGGTGTTTGGCAAAAAAATTTGTAAACACCTTTGGCTCAAAACTTGCATTTTGAAGGCTGAAAGCCCAAGGCAAGGGTACTGTGGCATCCAAGAATTTTAATCTCTAAATATATCTTGAGCCATGGATAGGCAAGGAAAACCTCTGTGACTGTCATTAGTGGCCTTTTTATCAATGATTCGTGACGAGATCTATGGCCGAGTTTGTAAGGGATGTATTTTGAAAGAAAAAGGCTTTGGCCATGTGAAGTATAAAGTTAGAATTTATACATCCAGAGACTCAAGTGTATAGATTATTTAATCTTCTAATTAACCTAACCAAGATTTAGTCATTTTGAGGATTTAGAATTGGATTTGGGCTTGGGAATTTTGGGTCCAAATGGCATGGGCATAAGGCAGGCCAATAGGCTGGCCCACGAGCCCATAAAGCAGGCCACGGTCGAGCAAGAAAAAGAGGGAGAGAGGCCGGTTTTTGCATGTTAATTCCATATGTCTTCAGCTAGTGATAGGTGTCAAATTGCATGCAAATCTAATCATTACACCTAATGATGAGGAATTAGGGAAATAAAAGGAGAGTTGGCCGGTTTTAGGAGGAGTTCTTCGACCGTGAGAGTGAGAGAAAGAGAGAAAGGGAAAGAGGAAGAAGAAGGAAAGAGAGAAAGAGGAAGAGAAGCTGTACAGCCCGTTTCTGCCTTTGTTTTGCTGAATTTAGAGGCAAGAATTGATCCTTGAACTACTTTTGCTTGCTGTGTGTTGAATGTATTGTTGTGTAGTGGTTGAATTCGTGGATTTTGAGTGTAGAAAATAAGGTTTTGAAGTGTTTTTGTTTGAAGATGCAATCTGTCTCGAATAGACCAGTGTGCACCAAAAAGTTGTGAGGAGCTAGGAGTTAAGATTTTTGGACATAGCCGATACCGGTGGATGGATTGATCTATATGTGATCGGTTAGAAGGGTAGAGGCTTTCTTGTTCTTTTGAGCATGAGCCACGCTAGTTATGAGTTGGCTTTCCTTTTTTGATTGTACCTACCCTATAAAATCCATCCTGTAAATATGTAAATAAAAATGGTTCGGTTTTTATCCTATGATGCTTTAGTTGGTGTGCATTGCCTCATGGTTGTTTGGAGGGAGAATTGGAGAGATTTGATTATGCTTCCGCAATTAAGCTGCGCTGGGACCGTATAAAAAAAAAAAGCCCAAGAATTTATGGCTTAACTTCATGGAGATGGGTAACTGTGGCGATCTCAATTGGTTCAGGGTGCTACAGCGCTTGTTTTGGTATCAGAGCATTTGGTTTATTTGGAGAGATAAGGAGCCTCATTTGGAGATTGAGGAACATGATGACAATGCACACCATAGGATACTAACTGGGATAGTTGTCTAACTTTGAACAACGGGTGATGGGTGTTCACTCGTAGATCCCTATTAGGTTATTATGAGTTGCTTTTAGGTTGTCAGTAACATGTTTATGTTACTTATATAGTTGTAGTAACTTTAAATGGAGACAGTGAGTCTCAGATTATTCCTGAGGCAAATGCTTGGAAACTGCTGGAAAAGCATGGTACGAGCTAGAAGTGCTCAACCATGGAGGGCTGAAGCCTTTGCTGCAAGGGCTGAACCCCGGATGGAAGATATCCTGCAGGCATTGGCCAATATAGGAAATTTGATGGAAAGACAAGCACAGCAACAACCTGGAGTAGAACGCCGTACTCAAGGACTGGTAGAGCAATTTTTGAAGCTAAAGCCACCTAAATTAAGTGGAATGGGAAGTCCTGAGGAGGCGGAGCATTGGATTGATGGAATGGAACAAATTTTCAGGTTGTTGGATTGCAATGATGCTGAGAAAATAACTTTGGCAGAGTACCAGCTAGATGGAAATGCAAAGTTTTGGTGGAGAGCTTCGAAGGATACAATCTTTCCACCAGGTACTGCTGTGAATTGGGATGAGTTTGTTAGGGCTTTCAATAGGAAGCATTTTTCTGATTGTGCCAAGGATAGGAAGATCACTGAATTTGTTCAATTAGAACAAAAGGAACTAACGGTAGATCAGTATGAGGCTAAATTTTCTGAGTTATCTAGATATGCTCCTAGATTGATTGAGGATCAATAGGAGAAAGCTAAGAGATTTCTGAAAGGGTTGAGAACCAATATTAGAAAACAACTGGTGCCTTTGAATATAAGAAATTATACTAAGATTTATGAGAGGGCACAGTTGGTAGAGTAGGAATCGGAAAGGGAACAGTCGGAGAGTAAGAAACAATTGTCTTTTGATGATGCGAGAAGGGGTAAGAGACCCTATATAGGTCAAGGACAGACCTAGCAGTCTAAAAAGAAGGGTAAATTTGGTAAAAGTAGGGATAGCCTGAATTTAGGGAGAGCGCCTAATAGAAATGGAGAATGTCCAAGGTGTGATAGACGACATGGCCCAGGACCCTGCACTGGACAACTGAAATGTTATGGTTGTGGACAAGCGGGTCATCTTAGGAGAAGCTGCCCACAAGAAAGGTCGCAAATGAGTGTTGGCTCAGTGCGGCAGGCACAACAGAGTGTTGTTAAACCAAACCTACCAAGGAATTCTCAGAGACTACCAACACAAGGAAGGGCATATGTGATCACCCAAGAGGAAGCGGAAGCTTCCAAAAGTGTTATCTCAGGTACGATTCTTATAAATTATAGAAAGGCCTATGCATCGTTTGATACGAGTGCTACACATTCATTTGTGTCTGAAAGATATAGACAGTTGAATAAGATAGAAACTACGCCTCTTTGTATTTCTACGCCTTTAAAGAATATGGTATTGTCTACGCTGGGATGTGAAAACTGTAAGATAACGGTGGGAGGAAGAGATATGGAGATAGACTTAGTCGTAATGGCCATGTATGATTTTGATGTTATCATAGGGATGGATTGGCTTCATAAGTATCAGGCCAAAGTAGATTGTTATAGAAAAATGATCCGATTTACCTTACCTGATCAGTCTAGTTGTGAATTTTTGAGAAGTCAAACTCACCTATCTGTACCACTTATTTCGGCAATAGAAGCTTATGCGTTACTTGACAAAGGATGTCAAGGATACCTGGCCATGGTTAAAAATTATACTCGAGAAGAACCTAAGATTGAGGAAATTAGGGTAATTAATGAATTTCAAGATGTATTTCCTGAAGAATTACCTAGATTGCCGCCGGAACGGGAAATTGAGTTTGAAATTGAATTGATGCCTGGAATAGCACCAATATCCAAAGCCCCTTATAGGATGGCACTAGTAGAATTGAAGGAACCGAAAGTGCAACTACAGCAGTTACTTGATAAAGGATTCATTAGGCCAAGTGCTTCACCTTGGGGTGCACCGGTTTTGTTTGTGAAAAAGAATGATGGATCGATACGCTTGTGCATTGATTATAGGCAACTGAATCAAGTGACCATTAAAAATAAATACCCTTTGCCTAGAATTGACGATCTTTTTGACCAACTCCAGGGAAGCTCGGTTTTCTCTAAAATTGACTTAAGGTCGGGATACCATCAACTCAGAATTAAGAAAGAAGATATTCTTAAGACTGCGTTTAGGACTCGTTATGGACACTACGAGTTTTTGGTTATGCCATTTGGATTGACAAACGTGCCGGCTGCTTTTATGGATCTAATGAATAGGGTCTTCAAGCCTTATTTAGACCAGTTTGTGATTGTTTTTATTGATGATATATTGATATATTCTAAAGGGCCTAGAGAACATGAACAACACTTAAGAATAGTTTTGCAGACTTTGAGAGATCATAAGCTGTATGCCAAATTTAATAAGTGTGAATTCTGGCTGGACCAAATAATATTTTTGGGACATGTGATATCAGGAGAAGGAATTGCAGTGGATCCAGCGAAGGTTGAGATGGTGATAAATTGGCCAAGACCGACCACATCTACTGAAATACGAAGTTTCTTAGGATTGGCTAGTTATTATAGGAGATTTATTGAAGGATTTTCACAATTGGCAGGTCCTTTAACAAAATTGACTCGAAAGAACACGAAATTTGAATGGAATGGGGAGTGTGAAAGGAGTTTCCAGGAACTTAAGAGAAAGTTGACCACGACCCCAATACTGACTTTACCGTCTGGATCTGATGGTTTTACCGTATATAGTGATGCATCTCACAAAGGACTAGGATGTGTTTTGATGCAGCATGGCAAGGTCATAGCCTATGCATCTAGACAATTGAAACCCCATGAACTGAACTACCCAACGCATGATTTAGAGTTAGCTGCTATAGTGTTTGCCTTAAAGACATGGAGACACTATTTGTATGGGGAAAAGTTTGAGATTTATACAGATCATAAGAGCTTGAAATATTTATTCTCTCAAAAGGAGTTGAACATCAGACAAAGGAGGTGGATGGAATTATTGAAGGATTACGATTGTGAGATACGATATCATCCAGGAAAGGCGAATAAGGTAGCGGATGCTCTTAGTCGTAAGTCGACTATGGAAATAGCTAGTTTAAGAATGGCGGAATGGAGCATGTTAAAGTCCGTAACAGACTCAGAGTTTAAATTAAAAGTGGATTGCCTTACTGGTATGCTTAGTGCGTTGAGAATTGAACCTGAAATTATTCAGAAAGTTAAGATCTTACAAAGGTTTGATCCAGAAATTTTGAAAGTGAAAGATGCAGGGTCTTTAGGAAAAAGACCGGAATTTCAAATTTCTGAAGATGGAGTGGTAAGATGTCAGGGATGACTCTGTGTTCCTAACAATGAAGAGCTAAAGAAGGAAATTTTGTCGGAGGCACATAAAAGTAATTATAGTATTCATCCAAGTAGTACAAAGATGTATAGGAATCTGCGTCAGCAATTTTGGTGGAATGGTATGAAAGTAAATACGGCCAAGTACGTATCTCAATGCTTGACATGTCAACAGGTAAAAGCGGAACATCGCAAACCTGCAGGACTTTTGAGACCATTAGATATACCAGAATGGAAATGGGAACATATAACAATGGACTTTGTACAAGGATTACCAAGGACGTCAAGTGGTCATGACTCTATTTGGGTAATAGTAGATCGTTTAACTAAGTCCGCTCATTTCTTAGCAGTTCACACAAATTACCCAATGAATAAATATGCAGAGATATATGTAAGCCAAGTAATACGCTTACATGGTGTCCTAATAACTATTACCTCAGATCGAGATTCAAGATTTACTTCGAACTTTTGGAGAAGCCTTCAAGATGCCTTGGAAACTAAACTCCAGCTTAGTACTGCTTTTCATCCCCAAACAGATGGGCAAACAGAAAGAGTAATTCAGATATTAGAGGATATGTTAAGGGCTTGTGTGATTGACTTTAAAGGAAACTGGGATGAGAGATTGCATTTGGTGGAGTTTGCTTATAATAATAGTTACCAGAAAAGTATAGGCATGGCTCCTTACGAAGCATTATATGGGAGGAGGTGTAGGACTCCTGTCTGTTGGAACGAAGTAGGTGAAAAGAAATTGACAGGACCTGAATTAGTACAAGTTACTACTGAAGCTGTTGAAATTATCAGGAAAAGGCTTAAAACAGCTCAGAGTAGACAGAAAGACTACGCAGATAAGCATAGAAGACCTTTAGAGTTTAGTGGAGGAGACCATGTATTTCTTAAAGTATCCCCAATGAAAGGAGTATCTCGATTTGGAATAAAAGGTAAGTTGAGCCCTAAATTTTTTGGACCTTTTGAAATACTTGAAAGAATTGGAGATGTGGCTTATCGTTTGGCATTGCCTCCAAAATTGGGAAATTTGCATGATGTGTTTCATGTATCGATGTTGAAAAAGTACCAACCGGATCCTAGTCACATACTCGATCATGAAGCCATCAAAGTGAATGAGAAAGTAAGGTACATTGAAGAGCCTGTGCAAGTACTGGATCGAAAGGAACAAATTCTCAGGACCAAGAGGATTCCATTGGTTAAGATATTATGGCGATATCATGATATGGAGGAAGCCACTTGGGAGAGTGAAAATGAGATGAGGAAAAGATACCCTCACTTGTTTATGGAGATATAAATTTTGTCTAATTTCGAGGACGAAATTCCCTAAGGAGGGGAGAGTTGTGGCATCCAAGAATTTTAATCCCTAAATATACCTTGAGCCATGGATAGGCAAGGAAAACCTCTGTGACTGTAATTAGTGGCCTTTTTATCAATGATTCGTGACGAGATTTATGGCCGAGTTTGTAAGGGATGTATTTTGAAAGAAAAAGGCTTTGGCCATGTGAAGTATAAAGTTAGAATTTATACATCCATAAACTCAAGTGTATAGATTATTTAATATTGTAATTAACCTAACCAAGATTTAGTCATTTTGAGGATTTAGAATTGGATTTGGGCTTGAGAACTTTGGGTCCAAATGGCATGGGCTTAAGGCAGGCCAATGGGCTGGCCCACGAGCCTATAAAGCAGGCCACGATCGAGCAAGAAAAAGAGGGAGAGAGGCCGGTTTTTGCATGTTAATTCCATGTGTCTTCAGCTAGTGATAGGTGTCAAATTGCATGCAAATCTAATCATTACACCTAATGATGAGGAATTAGGGAAATAAAAGGAGAGTTGGCCGGTTTTAGGAGGAGTTCTTCGACCGTGAGAGTGAGAGAAAGAGAGAAAGGGAAAGAGGAAGAAGAAGGAAAGAGAGAAAGAGGAAGAGAAGCTGTCCGTCTTTCGCCCGCTTTGTCCGCCCGTTTCTGCCTTTGTTTTGCTGAATTTAGAGGCAAGAATTGATCCTTGAACTACTCTTACTTGCTGTGTGTTGAATGTATTGTTGTGTAGTGGTTGAATTCGTGGATTTTGAGTGTAGAAAACAAGGTTTTGAAGTGTTTTTGTTTGAAGATGCAATCTGTCTCGAGTAGACCAGTGTGCACCAGAAAGTTGTGAGGAGCTAGGAGTTAAGATTTTTGGACATAGCCGATACCGGTGGATGGATTGATCTATATGTGATTGGTTATGAGGGTAGAGGTTTTCTTGTTCTTTTGAGCATGAGCCAAGCTAGTTATGAGTTGGCTTTCCTTTTTTGATTGTACCTACCCTATAAAATCCATTTTGTAAATATGTAAATAAAAATGGTTCGGTTTTTATCCTATGATGCTTTAGTTGGTGTGCATTGCCTCATGGTTGTTTGGAGGGAGAATTGGAGAGATTTGATTATGCTTCCGCAATTAAGCTGCGCTGGAACCGTTTAAAAAAAAAAAAACCCAAGAATTTATGGCTTAACTTCATGGAGATAGGTAACTGTGGCGACCTCAGTTGGTTTAGGGGTGCTACAGGTACCCCTGCCTTGGGCATTTCAGCTTTCTTGGTAAGCTGATGGGGGGGAGGGGGGTTAATGAATTTTTGTTCGTTTGCCATTATTGCCTCATAACATAAACGAAATTCCAAGTTACCCTTTCGAAAACCCTAGATCTACGCCCACGCTTTCTTCTACCGTTCCTTACCCACCCGCAAGTCTTTTCTTCTTCTCTCTCAAATCCACGAGCCTCACCCACGTCTTCTTCTTCTCTCTCAAATCCACGAGCACGCAACAAGAATCGTCATTTGAAGCTAAACTTCAGGAGGTCTGGTCCCTTTTCTTCTTCTTTAGGTGAGTTGGGATTTTCACGAGCACGAACCACATGCCCGAGCATGTTCCCTTTTCCCAAAAGCTGTGTTCATCGATGTGGGTTTCTTTCTCGATTTGGTTGTTCTACTTCTTTGCCATCTCTAATTATTCTCTGTCTCTGTTTTGCTTGTGATTTTTGGGGAATTGCCTCTGTTTGATTGGGCTCGGCAGCGTAGGTGGATGTTCTGATCATCGGTCGATTTCAAGTAGAGCAGGGAATTGAATTTTAAGGGGGGTTTTCTGTTGATGGTGGTGGTGGTGGTGTTATGTCTTTCTAGCGAAATTTTGCATTTGGCGTGGATGTTGGCATTTGACAGGGATCAAGTGCTTTACTTTGCGCTGCGCGGCTTGTGGACTCTATTCCCTGTAGTTGATTCTTTTCTTCTTTCATTGGAGACCTCTCCTGATAAGCATGTGATGTAGCCCCTTGTATTATACTAGAGTAAAGAATACACATCTTAGCATCGGTGTTGCGAGCCTGAGGTTAATGATCCCATTGCCATTGAATTAAACTTTGTGATTTTTATCACCAATCGGTAAATTTATATGCCATTGCAATTGGATTACTTAGGTTAGTGTCGCAGTACCAACCCAATATCAAGTAACATCTTTTGGCATTGCTTCCGTGAGGAAACTTTTAAGACAAGCAAATATCTTCTTCATCCAAACATAGAGTTCACCTAGGAAGTTTGAATCTGTTTGTCATTGAGTTTTAGAACTGTTGCTTTTGACACGATTGGAATGTTCACCTAGGAAGTTTGAATCTGTTTGTCATTGAGTATTAGAACTGTTGCTTTTGACACGATTGGAATGTTTTCAGGTCATTCAGGTGCCATCCGCTAATTTAAAATCCAATTCAGCTCTTGATTTAAGTATTTGTCTTCCAGAGTTGTTGCCCTGTTCTTGTCTCTCCGGTTAAATAATCATTTGTACCTTTGTTCAATAAATACTGGCTATATGAAAAAAAAAAAATATATATATATATATATATATATATATATATATATCTTGGCTAGGAGTTTCACGTGGTTTCTGCCCCTGTTATGTTTCTTTGGTAGTGTCGTCCATTTTTTCTTTTCGACTTTTCAGTTGTGGAAGTGTGGAGGATTATTTTGCTCTAATTTTATTTGTATAAAGATTTTAATCGTGATATCTCTGCAGTGTTGTGGCCTCTTCACATTTATCGGCAGAAGCACCCATTGAACTTTGTCTTCCTTGGTCTCTTTATTTTGTCACTGAGCCTCACTATTGGTGTGAGCTGCGCAAATACCGATGGTTGGTGTCCTCAAGGGCCAAACCGTGCGATGAATCGGCGGGGACAGTCTGGTCAAAAAAGAGTCTCGTGTAGAAGAGTGCATGCTTCAGTTTCTTCTTGTTAAACTCTCATTGATGCATTATACAAGATGTCTACATGCATATGTTTTGCTGCATCTTTCCATCTGTTTGGTGTGCAAATCAATCATTTGAACCTTTCTTATTCAAGAAATCCTTTTACAGGCATTTTTAATAATGTACATTTCTCTGCTTGGAGGTATTTACATAGGAGTGAACATGTGTAATTGGATTTTCCTCGAACACTAGCTGCAATTTTTTGTCTTTTGGGACCGGAAGTAATATCTACAATGTGATAGACCCACGTATCTGTTTTATATGCTGTATGAACCTCGGTGCATTATTTGATACAGGCTATTTCTGGATTTTATTTTCTTGTGGCTTCTTACTTGAGGCCAGAGGATTATGATTGTATAATTATGTTATGTGGAATTTCATTTATCCTTTTTCAATATTCCAAATACATGGTGCATTGTCCGGGAGGTAATTATTGTATTTCTCCCTCCAATATGTTTTGAAACGCTGGACTAGAACAAAAGCTGTACTCTCTCTCTTGTTATAGATTAAATACTTGGTTGTTATCTTGTTAAATGCCTGTTTAGTTTATGCTTATATTCCAGAAACTCCAGCCCACACTACTTTATAAGCAACAACAAGTCATGGCGTTTCAATTGAATCAACTAATTTTCCTTCCCATTCTTTATAATGTCTTGTCCATGACAAGTTTTTATTTGGGGTTGGTTTTAACTTTTGGGCTATTTTTCAATATACTAGCTGTTTTTTTTTTCCCTAAAAGGAAAAAACTTTTGTTTTGCTTTGACGTTTGCCCAATAAACTATAGGTTCACATTTACTCCTCCGTCCTAAAGAACTCTTTCAGTCTCTTGCTTCGCTTCCTCATTCCTTTATTAAAAAGAAGCATCTGAATTTCTACTTGCTCCATCAAGTGAGACTACATTCCTATAGAAAAGGGCACTGCATCTCCTTATATTATGATTGTTACTCATTCATGTCAACTGCTTTTGAAATATATACCAGATTTATAACATCTATTTATTATAGCTCTCATTTGGTCATTTCTGTCTAATAAGATGCATCTTAGTGAGGAAACTTGTCCATGGCTAGTAAGAAGGGTTCTGATTCTAGTTTTCTTATCTCTGATTGCATGACTCGTGCTCTCTTGATCAGTGGAAGGACCTTTTGAAAATTTGAGTTTTGTCTGCCTTCTCTTTCCTCGACACATCTTTTCCTTCATAAGTTATTTGTTCAACATGCTTGCTAGTGGTTTTTGAAATATGTTGCACTAAAAAAAAAAAAAAAAAAAAAGTGATTTAGTTGAACTAGATGATGCTACTTGAACATAGTTATTATAGTGGTTCTGAAAACTCTTCTTGTGTTATTGATTTTATCTGCGAAAGTGCTAAACCCTGGGTGGGGTGTGGTTCTCCTACTAAGCAATTTTTCAAGAATCTAGTTTACCATGATTCTTCAGAAAGGAAAGAAAATCTGGAAATCAGATCGTTACCTTGCTCTTGGTGTATTTTCCTCCTCTCAATATTCCATCTCGATTGTTCACATTGTTGAGCTTTTCATATTTACTTTCTTGTCATGTGTCTGTTTTCAGTATGTAACAGCAATTTTGAGTCAGAATTCCTGTCGGGAATTGGTTGCTCTGCATGGTACCTTTTGGGCAAATCAAGGGTGGAAGAAAGATTGGACGGCGGGATCAAGAACGTCTCTAGGAAAACTCTGGTGCTGCTCTTTTGAGCAAATCAGGATCTTTTTTGATCTAGGTCTCTCCAAAGCTCCCATCTTTTTGCAGGCTCCTCTGTTCTTTTGTTTGAGGCGGGTCAGTCCTTTTTACTCTTTCTCTTTCTTTTCTTCCATGTGAATATGTAGCTGTAACTCTGTGAATTCAATGATATGATGATGTCTAGCAATTGGCATGAGATTGCAGCATAGAGTTTTTTCAGTTGTAGAATTGCTCTCTGAGTTCATTTTCTTGGGCTGTTTGGGTTCGACTGATGTGTCGTTGGTTCGGTTAGTTTGAGGGAGTCTTTGTTTCTGCTTGTAAAGTCTGAATCTTATGGAACACTTGTGTTTGAGATCATTGAGATTGCTGCAGTGACAGAGCAAGGCATGCTTAGCACTAGATATCGTAATCAGAATTCTCCTGTTAACTTCTCAGTTTGGTATATCCCTCGCCGTGAAGCTTTTTCGCCTCTTTTTTGTTTAATGCAATTAACAACCTTCATTCTGCCCCTTGTTTGCAAAGTTTTTCCTGTCACCCATATGGTTTTCAGGTATGTGCTAATAGATCGTGAATTTGCAAAATCTTATAGGAGACATGCATCCATAGTTGTAAGGATCATTTCCATCTAAAAGAGGAAATTAGCTAAAAATGGAGAATGAACGTCCTGAACTCAACCTTCTGTGCTATGCATAGTTCTATCTATATATGTGTTCATTCATCTATAGGGAATTGGGTCATAGTTAATCTCATTTGTTTTCATTTTTCAAATGTGTTTGTGTTTATACTATTGGAAGATGGCGAGTTCATCAAAAGAAAAGGCTCATTGGAGCCCGGAAGATGTAGAAATATTTTGTCGATTGTGCATTGAACAAATTGAAAAAGGCAATCATCCTGCAAGCAACAAAAGAGATGGACGGACAGCTATAATTACCAGGTTTGAAGAGCTGAGGGGCAAAAAATACGATAAAAATCAAATGAAGAGTAAGTGGGATAATCTAAAGGAAGAATGGAAAAGATGGAAACAATTGATTCAAAAGGAAATAGGACTAGGATGGGATCCAAGGAAGAAAACGATTGATGCGAATGATGAATGGTGGGAGACAAAGATTCAGGTGTTTATCTTTTTTTTTTTGCCACATTTTTTTTATTAGTTCATCTTTTTTCATATAACTATGAAAATATCTTATTATAACAGGCCAATCCTAAGCTTAAAGTTTTTCGAACGAAATGCATACATTCGGATATGGAAGTTATGTTAGACAGAATGTTCCAGGGTACGGTTGCGACTGGAAGTGTTACTTGGAATCCTGCACAAGGTTTATGCAATACTGAGAATCCTAAGGCCACACAAGTTGATATTGGTGATTGTGACTGTGCAGGATCTACTGATGATGCTTTAGAGTGTAATGTAGGTGAAATGAATGCCCAACCAAGTCAAAGTAAGAGCCATAAAAGAACGGTACAAAGTTCCACGAAGGAAGCTCGAGGAAAGAGAGAGAGAGAATTGATCGGACCTGCTAAGTTAGCATCGCAAATCGACAAACTTTGTTCAGCAGTTGAAAATAGGAGCAATGCAACATCGGTTGCAAGGGAATTTGACCCTTACAAAGAGATTATGCAAACATTGAAAGCCATTCCTGAGATTAAGGAAGACAGAAAGTTGTTCTTCTTTGCACTCTCTCATCTTTCTGAAAAGAAAGACAATAGACAAATTTTTATGAACTTGGATGAAGATGAAGAGAAAGTCGAGTGGCTGAAGTATAAGTTGGAGGAGCATAATAGTCGTCGTTAGGATGCTAGTTGCTTGTTTGAGCTTTTTATATTAATCTATGTTGTAACGTGAAACTTATTTTGGATTGATGATTTGCACTACTTGTGAACTCTCTTTTTAATTATGTTTTTTAGTCTTGTGTTTTTAGTTTGTGTTCTTTTGATTGGATGGAGTTTGCATATATATTATGGATGATAATTATTTCATTGATTGATGATTATCCATCACTTTTCTTATCGTTTTGTTATTTTAAACAGATATGGACGACTCTCCTGAAAGAGAATTTTATGAAAAAGAGGACGAGGAATATTGGCAACTTGTGGAAATTACTCAAGCCGCAATCGCTTATCAAGCAATATACAGTGACAAAAAACCTTGTAGGAGATCATCATATACAGAAAATGCATAGATAGGAGAGTTGATGGATGAAGATGCTAATCCGATAAGGTGTTATGAAATGTTTAGAATGGTAAGATTGTAATAATTTAATGCATGATTTAGTAACATGTTATGGTCTTAAAGGAACTAGGAATATTGATGTTATAGAAATGCTTGGAATGTTTCTTCATATTTTAGGACAAGGTATAGGTAATAGGTTAGCACAAAAATGTTTTCAGCGTTCTAGGGAAACCATAAGCAGATACTTTAGCTTAGTATTAGATAAAGTGTGTGAAATGGGAAAAGATTTGATCCAACCAGCTGATTGGCAATTTAGGGATGTTCTAGAGAAGATAAAAAATAATCGAAGATTTTTTCCACATTTTAAGGTATATTTTTATTATACAATATGAAGAGGGAATTAAAAGCAAATTTTGATTATACAATAATATTTGCGTTTTTGTTTTAGGGTTGTATTGGAGCTATTGATCGCACTCATATCCCAGCGATGATACCTGTAGAAGATCAGATTCGTTTTATTGGTCGAAAAGGTACACCGACTCAAAATATCTTAGCGGTGTGTAATTTTAATATGGAATTCACTTAGTTTGAGCTGGTTGGGAGGGCCAAGCCCATGATACTTGTATTTTTTATGAAGCTTTAGGGAGACGTGATGTGCAATTTCCTCATCCTCCTCCAGATTTGTTAATTAATGGTTTTTGTACATTAATATGTATTAATGTAGTCTATGTTGATTAAATTTATATTATATTTGTGCAGGTAAATATTATTTAGTAGATGTTGGATATCCAAATCTGACGGGTTATTTGGGACTGTACAAAGAAGTTAGATATCATTTGCCAGAATTTCAACAAGGTCCTGCCCCTACAGGCTATCGAGAGGTAATCAATTGTGCTCATTCCTCGCTGTCATCGAAAATTAAGCGAGCTTTTGGCGTCTTGAAGAAGAAGTGGAAAATTCCAAAGCATATGCCAAATTTTCCATTTGAGAAACAAGTAAAAATTGTTATAGCAGCAATAACTTTGCATAATTATATACGACGAAACGCCGCCAATGATAGACATTTTGCAAGAGCAAATTTGGATCCCAATTATGGATATTCAGTTGACCTTGCTGATACAAATGAGGGGGCCGGTACTTCAAATGACAATTTATCTTATGATATGGCGCGTTTACGTGATCAAATAGCAATGAGTTTAATAAATACTTAAGGATGTTTGTAATTTTTAATATAAACCTATTTCTTTCTTCGATGCATATGTAATCATGTTTATTATAATGAAATTACTCTTTCTTTTTAATTGAGAAAAAGTCCACTTTGATGTATTTTTTAACTTATGAATTTATTAATATATCTCTTTTATATATACATCTCAATACAAATATATATATAAAGAAAAAGTCATTGAATTTATTAATATATCTCTTTTATATATACATCTCAGTACAAATATATATAAAAAAAGTTATTGAATTTGTTAATATATCTCTTTTATATATACATCTCAATGCAAAAAAAAAAAAAATCATTATTTTTGTTTTCAATTTAAAAAAATAAAATTAAAAACTTAAATTGGTTTCGCTAAAGGACTTCCCAAATATATGTGTTTACCAAACAGTATTTCCCCAAAATTGCATCTCAAGGCGCTTTTCAATTATATTTTACCAAATAGTTTTTGCATTTCATCAAAACCCTTTAGACTAAAAGCCTTTGCATTTCCTTAAAGGCTTTTCTCAAAAGCTTTCCCAAACGCAGCCTATGTACCTCAATTTCATTCAAATTGATTCCCCTCTAAAAGTATTACATAGACTCAGGTTACGGTATACTAACATGATCATAGCTATCGATTGTGTGGACTGCACAATGGGACTCACTTAGATCAATTTTCGTGATCATGATAATCTGCATAGATCGAGTGTGCATAGGACCGCATCATTCTTCGCTGGTGCATCTGAGCTCCCTCCCATGTTCATGCGCAGCAGCGAATATGCTTTGAATTACTATGAACCGCTGATATGAGCTCGTTAATTTCGGACCGATGATAGCAACGGGATCGTATCTTGACAGGGATAGACTTTTCAGGGATGCTCTTTTGCAGGCGATACACAAATGGACGGTTTTCCTGAAGAATTCCTAAGACATAAGTAGGCAGGAAAGAGAGCTCTGTTATGTGAACGGACGGACCGAATCATCCCCAGCATCATCACATGTTATTGTCTGATTCATTCCAAGGAAGAAAACCCAGCGGACAAAAGAGTTTTCGATGGTTTGAAGATCGGGAAGGCAAATCACATCTTCTGTTTGGGCACCTCCAGAGAATCGAATCAGCTAGCTTGAAGGAGAAAGAAGAAGCTGTTAACCAGTAATGAAGAATCTGAAACTCTTCGAACAGTCCGATGGGATTGATGGTTAATCATGTTATTCGAGTGAACTATGCATTGAAACAAAACTTACTTGGTGGTGCTCAAACAGTCTGTACAGAAATTACGACACAGTAAGCTTGAGCACAAGACGATACTGTGGCAACATACTGGGGCAGAAATTACAGAATGATCTCTCAAGAGCCCATAGAATATACTGGGGCAACATACTTTGCCATTCGAGACAACTTAGCTAGATGAGGAGGAGCAAAATGAGAAATATGAACAGACGAATGAAGAAGAAAATTCCTAACATTCAAGGTTTAAAGTGTAATGAACCAAACAAGAAATATAATCCAGCACCGAGAAAAGCACAGGATAAATAAATTCGTATCGTTTCTTCCTTTTCCAACCTTTGTACCCCCTTTCCCTCTTCATCCTTAACAAAACCCAAATGTGATTCAACCGCAGGTATAACCAACCTGAACAAATGCCTCAGCTTCCAAAATATACACACTAAGAAAACAAGAACTGAGTAAAATGACACCAAGAATAGTAAAATGAAGAGTTCATGTCTACACCGAAAAGATTAGTTAGCCTCTCAGGTATTCTTCTTGCTTCCTGAACGGGAAAATTTCCGATCCAGCGATTGCAGCTGGTTCCGCAAGTTTTGGTTTTCCTCGAGCAGGCGGTCATACTCGAGAAGGAACCCTTCTGACTGTTTCCTCAGAGCGACCGAGTTGGCTTCTGCGGCGTGCACGTCCTTGGTCCTTGTCTCAAGATCCGATTCCAGCTGCTTGACTTTTTCTCTCAAGACCCTTGTTTCCTCCTCCAAGTTCTTGAGCTCCTCTAAGTTCCCGTTTTTCCCGTCCTCAAAGGCTCGGGTCTGTTTCTTCACAGCCTCCATGCTCTTCCTTCGTAACCGGAGCTCTCTGATGTAGTGATGCAGTCTGTCTATCATCAAAGCAAGGAACAAGGTGGCTCCTGCAAAACAAACGCCCATTGAAAACAAGTTCTGCAGCGAAAGGCAAATGGGCGAAACGAGAGAGGAGTGATACATAATGGCCCAGATGAATCAGTTTCATGACAAGCAACACCGGCAATGAGTTGGAGGGACAATATACAAAGGGACAGCGTTGTAACTCAGAAGAAGCCTATGTATGATTCAATCATGTTATGATTTAATCCACAATTACGATTGTATAGAACTAGTAGAGTGACATTAATACAAATAATATGAGGTACTCTAAAGAGTGATTTGAATTGTTAGCAAACAAATTTACTGTTTTACACTAGCACAGATGCCGTCTGTCTCTGATAATCCTCATCCTCATATGGAGAAGATTACTACAAAATTCACATAATTAAATTGAGGACTCAGACAGCTTCAAGGTTCATACTGTAAAACTAAAAAGGCATAATCAACCGATCACCAGGTACTACTAGCACAATATTATAGAGTTCCCCCATAAATGATATGGAATTATTTTGATTATATGCTGCTATAATTGTTCAAGGTTTCCCACCATCATGTCTGAAATTTGAAAACAGAGATGCTACACTGGACATTGCAGCGAGCAATTCAATTCGGCAGTCATTCTTTTCTTTCACAGACAAAAAAATTGAAGTCCCACGAAAGAAATCCCATCCTTGCCTAAAAGTGGTCAAATCAATATGATGCAGCCTAAGAATATTCCAAACAGAAGTATGTCTTCACAAACATTAAGACAACCCGCAGATACAGACGCCAAGGACTGATGGAGATGCTAAGGCAATATAGTGTGACCAAAGGTCCACAACTTTTCCATCAATCCACTAGAACCTTCAAATCCAGTTCATTTAAACAGAATAAGGAATCGTATCGAAACAGGGCTTGTTTCCTCCAAGTCTAAGAACGCACAAACAAGATCATCCACCAATGCCAACGACAAAACCAAAGCAGAATCAAGACCAGACCCCTCTTTACTTGGCAATCAACCCCTTCCTTTCGCTTTCTTCTCATTCCATTCGCCTTCACCGATGCCACCAATTCAAATTCACCGAGGAATAACTAGTCTCATCAAGAGGACTACATCAAACCGAATCGAACCCGAATCCAACCATCCGAATTCTTTCAATCCGGACCATCAAATTGCGAACCTTTCAGTGACTATCATCCAGAAACACACACGCACCCTCATGGAAAAAGATCGCATTTTCACCGATCAAACGAAGAAATCCCAAGAACCCATCACTCACCCATCAGAGTGCACTCCAGCAGGTGCTTGGCCATGAGGACCTGGTCCGTCGGGTTGGCGACCCCATCGCCGTCCTCGGCCCCGCGCCTCCGGATCTTCACCATGCTGTACACGCCGGAGCCCAGCACGACGCAGACCGTGGCGGCCACCGTCGTGACCACCACCGGGCCGTGGCCGCGCTTGACCCGATCCAGCCCCACTATGGCCAGCTTCCGCAGCGGCGTCTTGAACAGCAGCAGCAGTATCAGCGACCCTTCGGCGAGTATCGCCGCGAACAGCAGCTGGATCATCGCCGCGGCCCCGTCCCCTGTTTTCTAGAGAGAGAGAGAGAGAGAGAGAGAGAGAGGGAGAGAGAGAAAATGGGTGTTCGTGTTTCAGATCAGGAGGAATGGAGAAGGAGGAGGGTGGAGGAGAATGTGGAGATCGTGATGGAGGAAGGAGGAGAGGAGGTCAGAGGTGGGGCCCAACTGACAAAGAGAGAGAGAGGCTAAAACAAGAACAGGGCCTGGTGAAAAACGAAGAAAAGCAAAAGCCAGCCGGGGGGAAGGGGAAGAGGAGCAGGAGATGAATCGAATAGGGGAAGAGAGAGAGAGTGAGAGAGAGAGATGAGATCTGCAGAGAGTTGCAGAGACCGGAAGTTAGAAAGCTTGCCGTCTTCCACAAGATTTCTCTCTCTCTCTCTCTCTCTCTCTCTCTTAGTTTCTCCAAATTAGTATTAGGGATAAGTGCATCATAACTCCTAAAACTTATCATAAAAATACAATTAAGTCTTAAAACTTTTAAAAAGTACAATTAAGTTTTAAAACTTATTACGAAAGTTCAATAAAGTTCTAAAACTTTCAAAAAGTTCAATAAATTCCTAAAACTTGTCTCGAAAGTACAACCAAGTTCTAAAATTTTCTAAAAGTGTAATCAATGGAAGGATTTAAATTGAACCATTTTGATAAGTTTTAGAACTTGATTGCACTTTTTGAAAGTTTTAGGACTTAATTGCACTTTGTGACAAATTTTAGGACTTAATTGCACTTTTTGAAAGTTTTAGGACTTAATTGTATTTTCATAATAAATTTTAGGACTTCCAATGCACTTATCCCTTAGAATTATAGACTTCTTTTGCAAAAATTTTTTTCTCTTAACTATGATTTATTGTCCATTTTCTTACCAGGAGTTTTCTTGTCATCTCCAATTAGTGCAAACATTAGCTTAATTCATTAGCCATCCATTAATTCAGAAAGATGATTGCATGTCAGTCTTTAATTTATTATGAGAATTACAGTTTATTTTGAATAAAAATTAAATCACAAATACTTTTAAATTGTTATGGAATCTATTTATTCAAAAACTTGTGACTCACAATAGATTATTATTCTCATAATATCTAAAAAATTATCATGTAACAAAACCCCCTTATTGTACAAATTAAAAGTTCAAGGATAATATTTGTATATTAGACCAAAGTGTAGGAATTATTTGTACTATTATCCCTTCCCAAAAAGGGGTTGTGCAAAAATATATTGGGTTCCATTCCAGTAAGTCATAATGATAAAAGAAACTTAATTGCTTTGATATAATAGAAAACTACATGTAGCGATTACAAAATGAGATTTCGGTGTGTGGATTAAGACGTGGCACATGTTTGATTCTTCATATTGTCAATTAATAACTCTTGTATTGCTAATATAATGAGGTTAACTTTTTTTCCATGATTAATGAACAACGATTTTAAAAACATAAAGACTTAGTAAGTAGAATAAGAGAGATTAATGTATGTGATTCCCTAATTTTAAGCTATTTGTGATATTTGATTTTAAGGCAATATAAGTTTGGAAGGGCCTCCTTGTTTTACCCCATGTCTAAAGGAATTTTTCATGTATGTCTAGACTCCATTTATGGTTGACAAAACCGCAAAAAGCTCTTTAGATTTTTATATGGAAATATGTAATGAAAGGACACTATTTGGTTGGTACCATGAATATTAGTTAGGTTGAAATTATCTTCCAAACAGCCTCATCCTAAATCTTTAACTGATGCAACTAAATTTGAAATCATTCACGAGAAATATTATCCTTGCAACTAAATTATCTTCCGAGGATAATATTTGTATATTAGACCAAAGTGTAGGAATTATTTGTACTATTATCCCTTCCCAAAAGGGGTTGTGCATAAATATATTGGGTTCCATTCCAAGTAAGTCATAATGATAAAAGAAACTTAATTGCTTTGATATAATAGAAAACTACATGTAGCGATTACAAAATGAGATTTCGATATGTGGATTAAGACGTGGCACATGTTTGATTCTTCATATTGTCAATTAATAACTCTTGTATTGCTAATATAATGAGGTTAACTTTTTTTCCATGATTAATGAACAACGATTTTAAAAACATAAAGACTTAGTAAGTAGAATAAGAGAGATTAATGTATGTGATTCCCTAATTTTAAGCTATTTGTGATATTTGATTTTAAGGCAATATAAGTTTGGAAGGGCCTCCTTGTTTTACCCCATGTCTAAAGGAATTTTTCATGTATGTCTAGACTCCATTTATGGTTGACAAAACCGCAAAAAGCTCTTTAGATTTTTATATGGAAATATGTAATGAAAGGACACTATTTGGTTGGTACCATGAATATTAGTTAGGTTGAAATTATCTTCCAAACAGCCTCATCCTAAATCTTTAACTGATGCAACTAAATTTGAAATCATTCACGAGAAATATTATCCTTGCAACTAAATTATCTTCCGAGGATAATATTTGTATATTAGACCAAAGTGTAGGAATTATTTGTACTATTATCCCTTCCCAAAAAGGGGTTGTGCATAAATATATTGGGTTCCATTCCAGTAAGTCATAATGATAAAAGAAACTTAATTGCTTTGATATAATAGAAAACTACATGTAGCGATTACAAAATGAGATTTCGGTGTGTGGATTAAGACGTGGCACATGTTTGATTCTTCATATTGTCAATTAATAACTCTTGTATTGCTAATTTAATGAGGTTAACTTTTTTTCCATGATTAATGAACAACGATTTTAAAAACATAAAGACTTAGTAAGTAGAATAAGAGAGATTAATGTATGTGATTCCCTAATTTTAAGCTATTTGTGATATTTGATTTTAAGGCATTATAAGTTTGGAAGGGCCTCCTTGTTTTACCCCATGTCCTAAGGAATTTTTCGTGTATGTCTAGACTCCATTTATGGTTGACAAAACCGCAAAAAGCTCTTTAGATTGTTATATGGAAATATGTAATGAAAGGACACTATTTGGTTGGTACCATGAATATTAGTTAGGTTGAAATTATCTTCCAAACAGCCTCATCCTAAATCTTTAACTGATGCAACTAAATTTGAAATCATTCACGAGAAATATAACAAAGTCCTTACTCTTTTCTTGAAAATTTGTAATTTAGCTAAAATCAACGCAAAGGTAATTTCAAGTTGTTACATGGGCAAGTTACGTTATCAATGATGACAAAGAAAGCTTCATATTAATTTGACAAAAAGTTCAAAAACTATCTTCAGTGTTCCACCCCTATATCAATTTGCATCCTTAATTTTAAAAACTACAATTTGCATTTCTAAAAAAACACGAGAAATAAGAATACTAGGTACAATAAAAATGTCTTAAATATTGATAACGATGTTAGAATCTCCATTAGAATATCAACACATTACTTTATAAATCATTTTTGTAAATCAATCTTAGTATATCGAATATTTTTCTAAAGAAATATTAACGAATTCATTGGTAAGTGAGGAACTTCGTGTCCTCATGATTGCCTTCCCGCAGAAAGGGCACGAGCTTTGTGCTGAGTTAGCATTAAATATTTCCATTTTCATTAAATCCTCAAAAAATTATAATATATTTCAGATCTATATCTAAAGACATGCGATGTTATTTATTATCAGGTAAAATATTTTTAGTTTATAGTTTTAAAGCAAAAGCCTTAAAAGAACGATCCACCATTCACTGGGAGTTTTTTTCTGACTTTAGAATGACTAATTAATGCAATGTCCATGTGCCCATGAAAATCTTAATTTAATTATAATTAAGAAAATAAAAAAGGAGAACGTGGGGGCATCATGGGAGGAATCAAATTAATATACTTTAAGACCGTGTTATCAGAGACATATTTTTTGTATCTTACCTTATATAGTTGAACTTATGGTTCATTTGAAAATTCATTTTGTATCAGTGATATTCATCAAGAGAACAAGTTACAGTTTCAACAGTAGAGCTAACATTCTAAAATTGTCTGTCCAAGTTCAAAACTTTTTATTACGTCTTTTTGTGTTGAAAGATCACTATGGGTGGATTGCAATTCAAATCAATCCAATAAAAAAATGAAATTTTCCTTACAACACTTTCCTAATTACTATAAACTAGTGTTCACGCACTCATGAAGAGAACTAATTTATTTTTTTAAAAGAGTTAAGTGATTATTTAATTAAGTGATAAGCAATGGGTAATTAAATCGAGAGGTTAATGAAGAGAATAATTGGTAGTTTTATTTTTCCATGCAAGATTAATTTTGGGAACCAAAAAAGCAGCAAATGGAACTTGTTACACATGATAATTATATCTTTTTTATTAGTTAATGTATGGATAATTGGTAAAAGTTATTTCTTCATGCACGGCAGACTTATTTTGCACGCAATTACTCAATTTCAATTGATGAATATCTCTTCTTTCTATTTGATTCTGAATACTTATATGGCTGAGACTATAGCGACACTGTGGGGACCATAAGAATCTCCATCTAATATGGATAATTTTTTGCTGATTCTTTCTTTATATTTAAATTTTTCTTATGGAAATAGAATATGCAGATTCATTCTCGTTTATTATTATTATTACTAAAGGACTCGTCTGTTCTGCTGCTCAGGTTGAGGTTAGGCTAACCACCAAAGTGCCTTCTCTTTCTTTATTTTCTTTTTCCATTTTTTATTGGGATATTAAATAAACAAAAATATATGAAAAGACTCGATCCACCTTCAACTCCTTCTACCAAGCTAGATCCATACTCCTTTTTGGAGTACATGTCAACATTTGTAGGAAAAGTATTTGGTTGACCTTGGGAGTTGAGGAATTATCCCCCCCCCCAAAACAAAAAAAAACAAAAAGAAAAAAATTACAAGTGAAGAATTGTAAATATTTTTCAAACAATGGTCGTTAGTGCTGTGTAAAAAAATAGAATACAAAGACTTTGTCTTTGATATGGATCCATAAATACAAATAGCAATCACAAGGGTAATTTATATAATTAATTATAAATCTATTTTTGTGAATGTAAATTCTACCCAAAACTTTCAAATTTTGTCAATTTTTTATAAAACTTTTACCAAAATTCCAATGTAATCATTCCCTTCAATTTTTTTTAGAAATTACGGATGTAATAGTCAAGTCATCCCAAGTGATCAAGTTATTATTGGACGTCTTAAATGTCACTACTAAGTTAGCAACTTTTTGTAAAAATTTGTTGAAAGGAATATATTTAAAACTTTGCATAAAAATTTAGGACTAAATTGGCAAAATTAGAAAGTTTATGATTGAATTGGTATTAGTACAATAGATTTAAAATTGATTGGACAATTTCCCCAATTTATTCTTTCAATTAAAAGAAAATCTTTTGACATTTCATTTTTATAATAATGAAAAGCTATAGCTAATCCCATATTTTCAATTCATCGGCATATTACTAATCCAATCATGGGGATTGTTGGGCTTAGTCAATTTGATGAACGATCTAAACAAAGTTACTTTGGTTCTGTCGTTGCCATTAAACGTATCCTTATTTTATATCTATTTATAAATATATAAAATGTCATAACCCATTCGTTTCCTTTCTTTTTTCCTCGCTTATACCCTTATTTTACATCTATTCATGAATTCCCGAGAACCGTATTTACGTCATAACGCATGCTTATCCTTTTTCCCCCCTCGCTAATGTCAAAAGAACATCATAAACTCAATCATTTCAATCCCTATCTCTTCTTTTCAATCCCTTTTGGGCTATTTCCTAGAGCAAAAGGCACCATGTCATTCATGTCCGGCAGCAAAAACCTCTTCTCTACAAGGTTAATGTAGCCGGCTTACTCTTAAAAGAATGGAGATTACCAACTTGATTATTGATCGGTTCCTAGCTAATTCCCACCTACCCCATCTGTCTTAAGTGCTAGCAGTAGCTAGCTACCGACCCACCTCAAAACTCCCCAAGACTTGCCCTTTGTTTTCCACAAAAAAAAAAAAAAAAGTATGCTGCTTGTCGAACAAAACCCTTTTGAGTTAAAAGATGCTTGGAAATCCAACTTTTTACGTTAAGTGTGAAATCCATGTGATTCTGTCCAATCTAAATAGGCAACACGAAATCTGACTTTTCTAGATGTTAGGTACGCATCCAAACCTATTACAATGCCTATCTAATCGTGCTGTATCGCCTATAGTTCCGTCCCATTGTGATGGGGCAATTGTTGAGATGAGAGGGGGGAACACGAGCGAAGAGATTGGCTTACCTTCCTGCTCCTAATGATGAATTTTCAAACTTGTACCCTCACGTGCAATCAATAAGGTTGATTGGTTCTCAATCCAGTTCGGTTCCTCTGGTCCAGTTTTAAGGTGGAACCAAGAATCGAACTATACTATCAGTCCGATTCAATGGAACTGGTCACTTATTTTTTTCCATTATATTTTTTTCACTATTTGGAATTAGATCGAGATAGTGTTTAGTTCATATTTTATTAATTTTTTAAGAAATAATAAAATAAAAAAGGTATATTTGATCGGTTCGGTCTAATTCTCCCGTGGAATCGGGAATCAGATTGTCCAGACATCGATTCCATTTTTAGGAATCAGGAACCAAACTGCACTTTTGAGAATTAAACTAAATCGGTCGATCCATTCTGATTTGGTCCAGGCAGTTTCTAGTATGGGCGGTCCATTTTATACGACCCTAGTAATTGGGCGTTTGAATCGTTACTAATCTTTGGGTTAGGTCTAACGTGTGCATGGTGGGGTCATTGTTAAGCAAGAAAAGATCGGACCCTAGCCTAGACCCGGGCAAACTCCTTGAGAACGAGCCTTTGAATGGGCTAAAACCGGAGCCGTTGAACTTGACGGTTGAAGCTGAACCCTCATATGCAGTATAGAAAAAGTCCCTGCGAACGCGTCAGGCTACGGAGCTGGCTGAGTCAAACCCCTGCGTTCCCCAGTCAACGTTTTCCGCAGCTTACGACTTCTTCTCCGCCGCATTCACGTCCCTTGCTCCGGCTTATATAAGTGCAAACCGAGATGGGAACCTTTAACATCCATAACCAAACCCACTCCAGATTCTCAACCAAACCCTCTCGAAACCGACGACACAAGACCAATCGCCTCCATTGATGGCCGCTTTTCAAGCTTCCTCGCTCTTGATCCCTTCTTCCTCTTCCGGTTGTCCTTCAAAGAGAAGGGTCTCAGCTTCGATCCATGTCCCAAAGCTCCCTAAACTTCGCCCCTCTGATGCGAGCTCAGCGATGACGCGGAAGCTGGTGGAGGAGTTCAGCAACAGGAACGGTTACACCATCACGGAGCCCTTGCAAATGGAGGTCGTGGAGAAAGTTAGTCCTTCTGAGCCGCGTCGCTCGCCTAGCCGATCGCCTACTTCTTCTATCGAAACAACCACGAGGCTCTATGCGATCCTGGAGGCTGTTGAAGATAGAGTGGAGATGCATGATAACATCGGCAAGCAGCGGGACAACTGGAACAAGCTCCTATTGAACTCGGTCAACATGATGACCCTCACTGCCACCACCACGGCGGCGATGGCTGCGACTGTGCCGGCTCCATCACTGAGAGCATGCTCTGCTCTCTTATTTACTGCCGCCACCGGGATGTCGCTCGTGATGAGCAAAATCCAGCCCTCGCAGCTGGCTGAAGAGCAACGCAATGCCTCGAGGTTGTTCAAGCAGCTTCAGAGCGAGATAAAGTCGATGCTCGTGCAGCAAACTCCGACTGAGTCAGACGTTAAGGAGACGATGGAGAAGGTGCTGGCGCTTGACGGAGCTTTTCCGCTGGCTCTGCTTGGAAAGATGATCGAGAAGTTCCCTGCGAAATTTGAGCCCGCTGTGTGGTGGCCAATGGTTTCCGGCAACGGCCGCCAATCCCAAGGGCACAAAACCTTCACGAACACTGAGCGAAACGGATGGAGCGAGGAGCTGGAAGTGGAGATGAGAGCAATCGTCCAAGTCCTCAAGAGCAAAGACAAGAAAGACTACTTGAGGCTCGGAAATTTAGCTCTAAAATTGAATAAGACGTTGGCGGTTTTGGGTCCTCTACTCACCGGCATCGCTGCAGCCTGCTCAACCTTCGGCGGCTCAACAGCCACAACAGTGGCAGCCGTCGCTGGTGCAATGGCGGCTATCATCAACGGCTTCGAGCATGGAGGACAAGTCGGCATGGTTGTTGAGATGTACAGAAACTGTGCGGGGTTCTTCAGGCTCATGGAAGAGACGATCGAAGCGACGCTCGAGGAGAGAGACTATGACAAGCGAGAGAACGCAGAGATGTTCGAGATGAAGGTGGCGATGAAGCTGGGGCGGAGCTTGTCGCAGCTTCGAGACCTGGCAAGAAAATCAATGGCTTCTTGTCTACAAGGGACTGAGGTGGACGAGTTCGGAAGCAAGCTTTTCTGAAACTCTCTTTTGAACAAGATTAGTGGAGTACATAATGTAACATGTACAAGTTAGGCACATGAACAAGATTCTTTCATTCCTTGATTCTTGTAACAAAGAAAAGGAGCTTAAATTGCTCATTTTGGTTTAACTTTGATTTTTGACTAAATTGAAAATTATTCACTCAAATTCCACATGGATTCACCTCTGGAGACACGTTAATTTTGGTACTAGAGCATATGCGACTATTATTTTATTATAAAAAGAAGATGGTTTTTTCCGTGCCGGTAAATTTTTTTGAAAGAGTTGATAAGCATTAGATGACCGTTGTTAAGATGCTCCTTTTTGCCTACCCTTGATTCGGTATACGAGAGAGAGAGAGAAACTTTTCATAACTTCTATACAAATTCTCTCAAGAAAGGAATCCCCGGATCTTGACCGGCCATAATATCTGATGACATTTCATAACTTCCATGCAAAATCTCTCTTGAAATGATTCCCGGATCTTTAATTGGCCGTAATTTCACACTAACTTTTCGTAACCTCTACCTAAAATGTCGCAACATACAAAAATCAAAGGACTCTACAATCAAACGGGTGAGATTCACCCTCTTGTTGTCCTAAGGTCATCAAGAGATCGAGAATCCGTTCCTGAAAGATCCTTCAAAATTCCTCCCGCGTGGTGGGAGGTATACTTCCCTATGGTCAAAGAATCATGCAAAATATGAACTTCAAGAAAACAACGCAGCAGTGCGCCGTTGAATCTTATGGGAACGGGAGAGACAGGATGCAAAATGGCCTGGAAAACGACGACGCTCCAGTCAGAAATGACATGCTATGTCATTTAATTTCAGCCTTAATCCTCGAATAATTCGAGATCACTTGATGATGAACACGTGAGGGGCAACAAGTGCGCGTACACGTGCATGTTTAAATCTCTCTCTCTCTCTCTCTCTCTCTCTCTCTCTCTCTCTCTCTCTCTCTCTCTCTATATATATATATATATATATATATATATATATATATATCTCTCTCTCTCTCTCTCTCTCTCTCTCTCTCTCTCTCTTTCTGGCTGTTCATATATTTATGATTAATTATTTTTAGGTAACTTTGTTATGTAATCTTATGCAGCGCGGCCCCTTACCCACAAAGACTGCGTACTTATTTTATGACCAAAATTTCTGCAAATTCGTCCTTGTTCCACTGTATGTTTCAGACTGACTAAGGGAGATAGTCTTAATTATTACAAGGGTAATTACTACGATGTCAATTTATATAGTAGGGAAGTTGTTGCAATTAAAATAAAATATGAGCTTGGACCTAAGCAGGTCCTTAAAAGGCTTTGACAGCCCGGAAAGACGGGTCCCGAGAAACGGAGGGATAACCTCCCTAGGGTGGGAGTCCCTAACGTCTCGGGTACAGCCTGGGAGAGGGCTGGAAAAATTTTCTCTCCCCACTGCTGGACCGGCCATATGTATGCAATATTTCGAGGGGGCAAAAGGTTACTAGGGGCATATATAATCTAGTCCTAAGCTAGAGCTTGATCGGAGTAGTAGCACAAGCATTAAAGAACACACATGCCTGGTGGAATATAATTTAGAAAAAGCAAACTATTTGTTGTAATCAGAACATCAATGTAAAGAAGATGATAACAAACTTTATAATATCATTCTTTTACGTGAACTTACAAATCTTGGAGAATAAGAAAATAAGATATCACTGAAAAATAATATAAAATTGGAGGTGAGGTATGGATATCCGAATCTCCTTAAGACGATTAGTTCCTGTTAATGGTACTCCACAGATTCACGAACTATGCCTCCCAAGATACAATACCTCGAACCTGCTTGAATTAGTACTATGCAAACAGGACTTAGTTGGACCGTTCAATTGAACCGACACACCCAAAAAAATTAAAAGAGTATAGTAGTATTTCAAATTTCTTTTGGAATTGTTATCTCGAATTGTTCAATCGAAAAACCTTCTAATAAAGCTTTATGCTCTTATCTATTTATAGAGTTTTAAAGTTCATGTATTGAAGAGATACATGAATTAAATAGACGCATGTATTCAAGAAATTCATGAATCAAGAGATACATGAATCCAAAAGATTCATGAATCTAGAGACACGTGAATTCAAGCGATTCGTGAATTCAATAAATATATGAATTAAAAATATAGGTGAATCTAGGAAATTCATGATTCAATAGATTTTTTTTTTTTTTGGGTCAGTCCTACTTTATATCTATTCTACACTCACTCTCGGACTTTGCCCTGCCTCTTACGGGCGTGGGCGTCGAAACCCACTCCCGAAACTTGTTCGTCCCCACCCCATCCCTCCTCGAGAAGGTGGGGGTTTGAACCCCTCACCTCCCCTTCCATGTTGGAAGGGTGGCCACTGGGGCGAATCCCAGTGGTTTCATGATTCAATAGATACATGAATAGAAAGGACATATATTAATTTGTTGACTTTCGTTGATCTATTAACCATAATTATAACAATGCCTCGAGAGCAAAACTAATTCTAAGCAATCTACATCATTAATGAGATTTATATGTTCATTATATACATTTGGCCTTTCTCTACTTATTAGCTTAACATTTAGATTGGACATTCTAGCATGTAAAAATGTCGTGTTAAATCCTGTAATCAAGAACTAAGGTATAATCAAAGTGCTGTTCGAAGAAGGGGGGGCACAACAAAGCAAAAAAGTCAACGCCCAAAAACAAAGGGCAAAGAGATGCCAATGAGGTCAACACCATCAGAAAATTCAAGGCCGCTTTCGGCAGAAGACATTCAAGAATTCACCCACTGGATTGCGTCCACATCGTGGAAAAAAAGTGTACCGTATCAAGCTAGCTTGTCGCGACCCCTTGTTTTCGGGGGCGCCCGGCCGGATCGGGTACGAGCGCCGAAAGGAGGCTAATGGCTTGGCTGGATTTAATTAAAGCCGGGACTCTCCCAAGTCCGCCAATTCACGACTTAAAATTTTTGGTTTGTAAAATGATTTTTAAAACGGAGTCGCCACTAATCAATTTGGGGTAGGTTGATTAGAAACCTAAGCAAAGTATCGGGAGAAATACTTGCTTCGCAAACTGAGAAATTAGGATCGGGGACTTGATTACACTAGTTAATCACTAATGCCCTTTCGGTACCTAATCTTGTTTAAACTCTAAGGTTTTTGGATGTTTGGGGATTTTTCATGCATTTTTGGAAAAATCACATTTTTGGTATTTTCCTCATTTTTGGACATAAAAGGGATTTTTGGATTTTTGGGGTATTTTCTGAGAAAATACAAGTCTTTTTGGCATTTTATGAAAATTTTAGGTTTTTTATGAGTTTTGGCATTTTTTGGGATTTTTGACATTTTTTGGATTTTTGGAAAATATTAAAATATTTTAATATTTTTTTGATATTTTGGAAAATAATAATTTTTTGATTTTTCTAAATATTTTCGAAAATAAATATTTTTTGTTTTGATTTTTGATTTTTTTGGAAATAAAAACATTTTTAAAACATTTATTGATTTTTTTAAATTTAAAATGATTTTTTTGAAATAATAATAAAAAATGACCTCGAGTCGGATCCACGGGTCGGATCCGCCCGGGTTGGTCCGAAACGCCCGCGTTTTGGAGGGAGGGGCAAAGTGAAACGACGTCGGGCCGGGCATGGGTAGATCCGGCCCGACCCGACGAGCTGCGACCCACTCCTCGCCCAAAACGACGGTGTTCCGGCTTCTGCCCAAAACGGCGTCGTAGCCGTCCGCTCTAGAGACCCGGGTCCTGGGGCGAAACCCTACCCGGATCCGGCCCGACTTGCGACCCGAGGACTTTTACCCCTCTGCAAAACGATGCCGTATCCTCGGGCCCATCGGACACCCGACCTGGATCCGACCCGGGACACGACCCGACTCCAACTCTCCCTACAAAACGACGACGCGGTAGCCCAACCCGCTCCGTGACCCGATGACCCGACCCGGCCTCCAATACGCCCAATACACGTGGAACCCTACCCGGTTCCTGGCCTGGGTCCGACCCGATTACCCGGGATGGCAACCCGGAAAACCATGAACCCTAGGGTTCGATTTGGGGCAGCAAGGGGGGCGACGACGACGGCGACGGAGATGGTTGAGGCGGCAGCGGACGCAATGGGTTGGGAGGAGAAGTGGCCGGCGGCGATTACCTGCCCGGCGGTCTTGCGGCGGTAACGGCGAGCTTCGGCCCTCTGCCCCTCTCTCTCTCTCTCTCTCTCTCTCTCTCTCTCTCTCTGTGTGCAGATTTCCTCCGGCGAGGTTCGGATCGAAGCTCGCGAGCTCTTGGCTCCTCCTCTGAAGTCTCTCAGCGAGGTTCCAAGGCTGCGGGCTTCTTTCTCCCCCTTTGCCGTGGCTCTGTGTGGATTAACGGAGGGGGGAGGGCCTATTTATAGGCGACGGACGGCCGGTCGGCGAGGGTTCGGCCGGGGTGGATGCCGCGGCTTCCACCGGCCGAACCGGCGTCCCATCGGCCATCAACCTTATCCGGCCACGTCCCCCACGCCGTCACTGTTCATCTGCTCCGCCTGCTGCCGCCGTACGCCACGTTGACGACGTGCTCCGCACGGCATTTCAGGCGCGTGTGGCACACGCATTTTCGGGCGAGGAAGACGGGTCGCGCGAGTCGGCCGCCCGTCCAGGCGCAGGTGCGGGTCGACCCGCGGGCTTTTGCTGCGAAGGCCTTTGGCCGTTGGGCCGTTGGGCCGCTTTTTTTTTTTTTTTTTTGGCCGTTGGGCCGTTTTTTCTGGTTTTTCTTTTTTTTTTTTTTTTGGGCCGGTTTTTCTATTTTTTATTATTTTTTTTGTTTTTTCAGTTTTAATCAAAATAAAATAAAATGCAATAAGAACCAAAAATTAATTAGAAACCTATAAATAAAATTGAAAATCAAAAATTAGGCGTCAACAGCTGCCCCTTTTTGAAAGTGAGCTCGCAGAGGTTGCATTCAAAGACAAACTGATGCCTAATTTTACCCAGCGTGGGCAGCAGATTATATCTTTTTAGGACATACTATCCTATGCAACAAGAGGAATGTAACAGATAAGAAGATACCTGGAGTTACTTATCGGGAATGAGTGAGATAGGGTGTGAACCCCGGGTTTTGATAAGTATCAAGGCGTCGTCTTACCTGGTGATATGAGGAGGCTGCTTTTCCAGGACTCGAACCATTCTTCGGTCGCCTTTTGGAGCAATCAAGGGGTTGTCTCGGACCTGAACCATTCTTCGGTCGCTGTGACGGGAAATTACTTCTCCAAGACCCGAACCATTCTTCGGTCGCCTGTTGGAGCAATCAGGGGGGTGTCTCGGACCCGAACCATTCTTCGGTTGCCGTGACGGGAAATTACTTCTCTAGGACCCGAACCATTCTTCGGTCGCCGTGATGGGAAATTACTTCCCCAGGACCCGAACCATTCTTCGGTCGCCTGTTGGAGCAATCAGGGGGTGTCTCGGACCCGAACCATTCTTCGGTCGCCGTGACGGGAAATTACTTCTTCAGGACCCGTATCATTCTTCGGTCGCCTGTTGGAGCAATTAGGGGGGGTGTCTCGGACCCGAACCATTCTTCGGTCGCCGTGACGGGAGATGCGCTGACCTTTCTCAGGGCATCTCATTTTGGGGGTGTCTGATTTGTATCGAGAACACCAACTGGTACCTGACCATTCTCAGGAGATGCTCCGACTTTTCTCAGGGCATCTGTTTTTGGGGGGTGTTTGACTTCTGTCAGGGACACCGCTTGAGACCCGACCTTTCTCGGGGATGCGCCGACCTTTCTCGGGGCATCTTCTCGGGGGTGTGTGACCTCCGTCGGGGACACCTATTGAGACCCGACCTTTCTCGGGGATGCGCCGACCTTTCTCGGGCATCTTCTCGGGGGTGTGTGACCACTATCGGGGACACCCGTTGAGACCCGACTTTTCTCGGGGATGCGCCGACCTTTCTCGAGCATCTTCTCCGGGGGTGTGTGACCTCCGTCGGGGACACTGTTGAGACCCGACCTTTCTCGGGGATGCGCCGACCTTTCTCGGGGCATCTTCTCTGGGGGTAGGTGACCTCTCGTCGGGGACACCCGTTGAGACCCGACCTTTCTCGGGGATGCGCCGACCTTTCTCGGGCATCTTCTCCGGGGGTGTGTGACCTCTGTCGGGGACACCCGTTGAGACCCGACCTTTCTCGGGGATGCGCCGACCTTTCTCGGGGCATCTTCTCGGGGGTGTGTGACCTCTGTCGGGGACACTGTTGAGACCCGAACTTTCTCGGGGATGCGCCGACCTTTCTCGGGGCATCTTCTCGGGGGTGCGTGACCTCCGTCGGGGACACTGTTGAGACCCGAACTTTCTCGGGGATGCGCCGACCTTTCTCGGGCATCTTCTCCGGGGGTGTGTGACCTTTGTCGGGGACACTGTTGAGACCCGACCTTTCTCGGGGATATGTTCCGAAGGTGCCCGGACATTCACGAGAGATATTAAAGAGTACATGGATATTCACAAGTACTAACCTGATGGATATTTGAGCCTTGGCAGGCATCATAAGCATTGAAGGGGTACTTGGATGATCACAAGTACGAGTTTTTAGGGATACTCGGACATTCACAAGTATCGAAAGGGGTATTTGATAATTGAAGACATAGAGAGCATACCTTAGGTATTTGTGAAGGTCTCTTTCTTTATGGAAATAGGGAATATCGAGGACGTACCTGAGATATTCGCGGGAGCTTCTTACCTCTTGGGAGTTGGGAATATCGAGGACATGCCTCGCATATTCATGAAGGCCTCTCACCTCCTGGTAGTGGGAATACCGAGGACATGCCTCGCATATTCATGAAGGTCTCTCACCTCCTGGTAAAGGGGAATATCGAGGACGTACCTTGGATATTCATGAAGGTCTCTCACCTCCTGGTAAAGGGAATATTGAGGACATGCCTCGCATATTCATGAAGGTCTCTCACCTCTTGGTAAAGGGAATATCGGGGACGTACCTTGGATATTCATGAAGGTCTCTCACCTCCTGGTACTTGAGAATGCCGAGGACGTACCTCGGATATTGATGAAGGCCTCCCGCCTTCTGGAAATTGGGAACACCGAGGGCGTGCCTGAGATGTTCATGAAGGCCTCCCGCCTCCTAGAACTTGGGGAACATCGAGGGCTTACCTGAGATGCTCGTGAAGGCCTCCCGCCTCCTGGAACTTGGGGAACATCGAGGGCTTACCTGAGATGTTTGTGAAGGCCTCCCGCCTCCTGGAACTTGAGAATGCAGAGGACGTACCTCGGATATTGGTGAAGGCCTCCCGCCTTCTGGAAATTGGGAACACCAAGGGCGTACCTGAGATGTTCATGAAGGTTGCTACCTTCTGGCAATTTTGGATGCAACGCGAGGCTTACCTGGATGGCCGTGGGTACGCAGGTGTACACAGTAGAGGGATATTTGGATGAACACAAATATTTATCAATATGATCAGGGACTATCTGACTAGTCCAAGTGTGAGAAAGCATACCTGGGTAATCGCAGGAGCATGATGTGGTGGAATGCTTGAGGAGCTTGCTAGCATCCAATGTCATGATTTTGAGGACAACTCTAACAGGTCGAGTGTCATAAAAAGGGGTACTCGGACAGTGGTCGGTACTTAAAGATGAGAGGATACTTGGATAGTCACAAGCACCTAAACTTTAATGACAGCATGAATAGGTCGAGTGACAACAGAGGGAGCACTTTAAGCAGTGGCAGACACTCGAAAACAGGGGGATGCTTGGGTAATTGCAGATGTCGATATTTGAGGGACAAATCAAGCAAGCTGAGCATCGGTACCTAGACAGTGGTAGGTACTTAAAGATAAAGGGACACTTGGTCAGTCACAAATATCAGCACTTTGGAGATAACTAACATGAGCTGAGTGTCAATAAGAGGGGGGTACCTAGACGGTAGTAGGTACTCAAACACAAGGTTCCGGGAACAGGGATGGGGATATGCTTCCTGGTGACATTTCTAATCTTTATGAGTATGCTTGCTATTTATACAATATGCAGACATGTATGCAATGATTGTATGTGCTTGTAAAGATGCGATTTATGCATGATGACCATGTCAACTCGCATCATTTGAATTCCACTGGGAAGATTTTGAAAGACAACTTTTGTTTAGAATGCGAGATGTCTTTGAGCATGCCGGATGAGGGATTTTCGTCTGAAAGGACTTTCCACTCACTCTCATGGGAAAGGCTGTTTTATCCCGACCATTGATGCGGGGTTTATAAGGACCACACTATCTCACCGTCATCATGTCGGCGGGGTCCGAGTATTCTCGCAAATGATACGACTTTACCAATGTGAGAGGTCTTTTTGGAGTTGTGATGAACGCTCGGATAATGGCTTTTCAAAGGGGACCAATAAGGTCAGGGCTTTGTAGGGAGGATGTTGCATGGTTATTTCCGGGTGTTTGCAAGTCGAGGATCCTGCGAAAAGAGATAGGATAATCTTGCTCGTACTCCTTCGAGCGATGTTTACAGACATATGAAATCCTACGTTAATTGAAGTGCCCCTAGTTTGAAGAGACTTTTTACAATAGGACGCTGCGTAGGCTTGACCCTTGTGACAAACTGGTGATCGTCCGGGCGTTTGTCACCGATCTCTCTTCTTACAGTCTGGCAAAGGTTCCATGGATCTCAATGGTAACTCCTCTTGGGGATACAAATGACTACCTTTTTGTTCGGGGCATCGGCCTTGCTTTTACCGAGCACACTTGCTTTTTTATGCCCCCATTCCCTTTTTTTCAATTTTTATTCACGGGCATTGACCTTGCTCTTACCGTACACCGCTTTTTATGCCCCAGGTTTTTGTCTTTGTTGCTTGAGGAACTGGTCTTGACGAGTTCGAGTGCATGCCTTCACTAGACTTTGTTGAGTCTTCATCTTTTGCTGGCTCTTCTGATTATGCTGCTTGGATGACAGCTTCCGCTTTGCCTCCTTGCGAGGGTGATTTTGCAGACTCGATTGAGTTGTACAGGTGCGTAAAGAAAGAATTGCTCTTCATGATTCTAGGGCACTTAAATTAACGCGAGTGTTCATATGCAAATAAAGACACTCAAGGATTGATGCAAGTGCAAGCAAGAGAATTTCTATCCCTTTTCTCACCTCGTGATGCTAACTTGCCTTTGGCTTGCCCCAGTGTGGGGTGGTTCTTTGACAGGTGGTAGGATGGAAATTTGGCCAGTGTATGGGGCTCAAGGTGGGTGATGGAGTGCCTCCCACTGTTTTGGTCATCGTACCATTCGCGAGAGAATTCTTTACCCTGTAGTCATGGAATTTTCTGCACTCATCTCACAAGTGTATAGATGGGGGACTGTGTATGGGGTACGGCTTGCTTGTCATCATTCTGACGTGCCTCATCCGACATGCTCGATTAGTCTTGTATTCTTCACTTGGTTGTCTATTTTGATAATCCTCAATGGAATCAAAGATTTAGGCAGACAAAATCATCATGCATAATTCACATGGAAAAAGGCATGCAGTATGATGCGAAAGGGTTTTGTGTTTTTCAAAAATGAATGAATGGCTTTTTATTCAAGAAAGACTATTAATAGCTTGAATGGTATTCACAAATGTGTTGAAATTTGAGCATTAAAAGAGGCTTTTTACATATGGGTGTTAATAAAATGCTCCTATTGGTTAGGGACATGACACATGCATGATCAGCTGGGGATTGGGGATCTGATCAGGAAATCCTATTCTTGCTTTTTGCAGAAGGGAAGCCGTGGATGTGGCTCAAACAATAGGGCCTAGATTTAAGCGACTTGAGGCTTTGAAGGCTCTCTGTCATTTGCTTTGGTGATACTTGAGGTGTCATTCTGCTTTGGAGGGTTTATCAGAGTTTGACAAGACTTTCATTGACTTATTTTCGTATCTTGGACGGCTAGGCGATCCTGTAAAAGGCAAGAGAAAGCGTGTTAGTCACGAATCTCTTTTGGAAGTTAAATAATTGGAAGTGATACAACATTACTCTTCACTAGTTTGCAAAAGCTTAAGTGGACGGGGAGGATATGAAGTCTTGTGCTTCCCATTTCGTCAGGTCGATCATTGGCTTGTGGATGACACATCCCTTTATGGAGCCAGGTGTATTTGATGGAAGTCATTTTTGCATCCTAGCTTGGCTAGCACTGATTTATCTAACCTTTGAGTTTGGTCCTCGATTTGTGAAGTTTCTTGTCAAATTGGGAAAACATGTCAAAAACGGGTTCAGATGGTAGGGATATTGGAAACGATACTAGATTACCCTTCCCTAGAGCTTGTCTGTGCTAGCTCTTGAGGATGCTTGAATGTTGAGGATGGCCTATTTATCTTGACACGGCTTGGTGTTTCCTTCCGTTGGCCTTCATGATTGCTGGTCGTTGATTCATTTCCAACGCATTCCTTCTGTGGAATTTTCTTTTCTTTGTCTTTGGCTATAGTATTATTGAGCAAAAGTCATGTACCTCAAGCTTCGAGATGGACAATCAAAACTTCCAGCTTTTCAATAGCAATTACTTCTCGCGAGAGCATGTGTCTGAACAAGAAGTGAGGCTTCCGGATTCTAAGCTGTTGACTGAAAGCTCTTTCTGACTTGGAGTGATTCTTGAATGATGCCTCTTTTGTGCCGAGCTGGGTGAAGTTGTCACGCATCTGCCTGGGTAATGTCGATTTGCCTGAGTTATGTCATTAAGTTTGCTATTCGATTTTCAACACTTCCCTAAATGCTGGTGGTTACCATTTAACCAAATGCACATTTCCCGTGATGGCGTAAATATAACACTCATATAAAGAAGATGCATAGGCATTTTCATTCTGATAGAGAAATATTTGGCAATGCTAGACAGGTGAACATTTTTCAAGGGTAGTACTTCTTTACAAAGACATCGGGAATTCACGGCTTAGAAAATTCTCGCCCATCCATCTCGGTTAGAATCAAGGCTCCTCCGGGGAGTATCTTCTTTATTACATAAGGACCCTTGTAATTCGGGGCGAACTTGCCTCCAGGCTTTGGAATGATTGGCAACGTCTTCCTTAAGACTAGCTCGTTTACTTCGAAGCGCCTGGGCCGCACTTTTTGATTAAACGATCGAGCTACCCTCTGTTGATAACACCGGCCGTGACAGAGCTTTTAGTCGCTTTTCCTCGATCATGTTCAGCTGCTCAAGCCTTTGTTGTGTCCACTCCTCCTCGGATAAGCCAGCTTGGGATAGAACTCGTAGGGAAGGGATTTCTACTTCCACAGGCAACACCGCCTCCATACCATAAACCAGGGAAAAAGGGGTTGCCCCGGTAGAAGTTCGAATCGAGGTTCGGTATGCTGTCAGTGCAAAGGGTAACCTCTCATGCCAGTCACGGTAGTTTTCAGCCGTCTTGGCTAAGATCTTCTTGATGTTCTTGTTGGCGGCCTCTACAGCTCCATTCATTTGTGGTCGATAGGGTGATGAGTTCAAATGCTGGATTTTGAACTTAGAGAATAGCCGTTCGATCGGCTTGTTATTCGGGTTTGTCCCATTGTCGGTGATGATGGAATGCGGTACACCATAACGGGCGATTATGTCGCGCTTGATGAACTTCATGACATTCCGTGCAGTCACGCTGGTATATGACGTGGCCTCAATCCATTTTGAAAAGTAGTCAATCGCCACCAGGATGAATCGATGTCCGTTCGACGCCTTTGGGTTAATCGGGCCAATTACATCGATCCCCCACATTGAGAATGGCCATGGCTCAGATAACTGATGTAGTTTAGTTGGAGGGACATTTACCTTGTCTCCGTGAATCTGACAACGATGGCAACTTCGCACATGCTGAGCACAGTTACTCTCTAAGGGGAGCCAGTAATAACCCAGTCTCATTATCTTCTTGGCCAACATACGTCCATTCATGTGAGGGCCACATACTCCCTCATGTACTTCTTGCATTATTTGTGTGGCCTCGGCTGCATCCACGCATCTTAGTAGGACTGAGTCATAGGATCTCTTGTACAGATTTTCACCGCTGACGAAAAACCTTGAAGCCATTTTCATTAGGTACTTTCGATCAGAGGGTGTGCTTTGTTCAGGGAATTCTTGCTTCTGGACATATCTCATGATATCGTAATACCAGGGCTTCCCATCAGGTTCCTCAGTTATGGTCATGCAGTGGGCTTGTCTTGCCAGAACTTCGATCTTTAGAGGTTCTACTTCTAGCCCTTTCGTTGTTTGCAACATAGATGACAGCATTGCTAGTGCATTAGCGAATTGATTATGAATTCTAGGCAAGTATTCAAATGAGATGTCTTGGAATTTCCCCGCCAACTTTTCCAAGTAACCGTGATAAGGCACAAGCTTGGCATCCTTTGTTTTCCATTCGCCCACCGTCGACGGATTATTAAAGTAGAATCACCGAACACCTTTAGCTTGGTTATTCCCATTTCAATAGCCGCCTGCAAGCCGAGGATGCATGCCTCATACTCGGCTATGTTGTTAGTGCACGGAAATACCAATTTTGCAGCCACAAGGTAATGTTGCCCATTTGGGGATATCAAGACTGCCCCAGTGCCGGAGCCTGACAGATTCACGGCTCCGTCGAAGAACATGGTCCACTTGTCTTCTTCTATGGCGAAAACCTGGTCGTCCGAGGGATTATCCTCGCGTACTTCTTCAGGACAGTCTGCTAACATATCAGCAATCACCCGCCCTTTAACTGATTTCTGTGGCAACATCTGAATGTCGAATTCTGAAATCAGGATTTGCCATTTGGCCAATTTTCCTATCAATACTGGACGACTAAGCAGATACTTGATTGGATCGCTTTCGGTTACGAGGAAAGTTCGGTAATGCAAGGTATACTGTCGGAGTCTGTGCAATACCCATACTAATGTGGCGCACGTCTTCTTTGATCGGGAGTAGTTTTGTTCTGACATGGTGAACTTTTTACTCAAATAGTAGATGGCTCGCTCTTTCTGATCACGAGGTCCCTTTTGTGCCAGCATGGCACCTAGGGATTCACTGTTGATGGTAAGGTATAGAATTAAAGGCTGCCTCGGGACCGGAGGTACCGGGGGGGGTTTCATCAGAAATCTTGTTTCAGGTCTTCAAATGCCAATTGGCAATCCTCATCCCATTTAATTTGTGCATCTTTCCTGAGAAGCTTAAAGAAAGGTTTTGCAGTTTCAAAAAGCTGGGAAATGAATCGTGCAATGTAATTTAATCTTCCCGAGAGACTCCGGACTTCTTTTTACGGTTGAAGGAGGAGGCATCTCAAATATCACCTTGGTTTTTGACGGATCTACTTCTATTCCTTCACAGCTTACAATGAATCCTAGTAATTTGCCGAAGTTGCCCCAAACACGCATTTCTGCTGGGTTCGGGCGCAATTTAAACCGGCGAAGTCGCTCAAATAGTTTCTCCAAGGTCTTTACGTGGTCTTCTCCATGCCTGGTTTTAGCGATCATGTCGTCGACATATACCTCAATTTCTTTGTGCATCATGTCGTGGAAAAGGGTGATCATGGCACGCTGGTAAGTTGGAGCTGGATGAACGAGAAGCCATTGTCCGCTCCCTCCAATGGTTCTTCTTCGATGGCGCCTATGAAAATGTCTTCGAACATGGTGGTCATGTCCTCCGCCTCTACTTTCTCCGCCAGAGAGGGCCAGGCCGTGCCTTCTTGGATCGTGGGCAAGTTCGAGCTTCCGCGTTTGGACCATTTCGAGGTGCCGATTATTTCTTCTTCTTCATGCATCATCTTGGTGGGCCGGAAAGTTTCCTCGAGACGAGGATATTCAAAGCTGACTTTCTTCTTTGCTTTTTTATCCGGGGAATACCCTAGGCCGATGGTGTGAGGTCTCCCGACGGCTTCAATAGGTTGTCGATGCCACGACCTTCCCTACGAGCCCCCGCCCGAGAATGAAACCGTGTCCGACCATGATTTTTCCCACCATCATTGCAGCACTTGATACTTCGGGGACGAGAGGCGGAGTCCCACGAGCTTCGTGTATAGTGGACACGAGTTCGAATGATTGATAGCTGGCTTCGTTCTTGTCACTAGGTTCAATTTAAGGGATGGCCATCTCATGATAAATGCGGTGATCTTCTTCTCCTCAAACAGTGATCAGTTTCCCTCCAACTACGAACTTCACACTTTGGTGGAGGCTTGACGGTACTGCCCCTGCGACGTGGATCCATGGGTGCCCTAAGAGGAAATTGAACGCAGTGGAGATATCCATTACTTGGAACAAGATTTTGAATATGGTCGGGCCAATCTGGACGCCGAGCTCAACTTCTCCTACTGTTTCTTTCTTTGTTCCATCAAACGCCCGAACGGAAGTTTTGGGCGTTTGGATTCGTGATCTTTCTACTTTAAGGCGACAGAGTGTTGCTAGTGGACATATGTTCAGGGCAGATCCATTGTCAATCAATACTCAGGCAACGTGAGATGCGTTGCATTTGACCGATATATAGAGGCCTTTGGTGTGTCCTCTACCCTCCTCGGGGATTTCTTCATCAGAGAACGCCATTTGATCCTTTAGAAGGATGATGCTGACAAATTCCTCAAGTTTGTCATGATCGATTGTCTCAGGGACATGTACTTCGCTCAATACCTTCATGAGGGATTTCTGGTGTTTCACGGATGTCTGGAGCAATTCTAGCAAAGAGATTTGTGCTGGTGATTTTCGCAATTGCTCCACCACATTATATTCATTGGCCTTGACCACGGCCAAAAACTCCTTGGCTTCTTCGTCGGTGACGGGCTTAGCGGAGTGCGTGTTTGCTTGAGCATAGGTCCTCCCAGATCTCGTGACTAGACCCACATCAAGGTCATAAGACCATGGTACAACATTATTGCACTCATATTCATAAGGCTGGGGTATTTCGATGACTATAGTTGCTCCTGCTATGGATGCTTCAATTATGGCCCCTTTTTCTTCAACAACATCTTCGGATGGGGCGAGACCTTTCTTTTCTTCTTCCGTCCTTAGCGTGGCACATTCCTCATCCCAGTCGATGAGGATTTGTGATATAGTGGAAACTGTGTTAGTGTGGCCAATGCGCCTGACTACTCCGGCTTCTATCATTCTCGATACCCTTTCTTCCATTGTCGCAAGAGGTAGTATTTTGTCACATGGATAATACCCGGTTTCGACTAGCCCTCGATAGATGTCAATGATATGCGCGCTGATGTTTTTGATTTGGCGAGCTTCAGAATCAAATATTGCATTTACTTTATCTGCATGATCAGGGAGCGAGTTGCTCTGGACATTTGGCTTCGTAGTTTGGAATGAGAATGCTTTGGTATCCAGTAGGTTCTGAATTCGATGTTTAAGGGTGAGACAATCATCAGTTGAATGGCCCACTTCCCCCATGTGATAGTCGCATTTTTTGGACGGGTCATAACTGGAAAAACTTTCGGCATTAGGCCGTCTTGGCTCAGTCGAGAGGAGATTCTTATTCCGGAGGATTGCCAGAACCTGGGATGGAGATCCAGGGAGCGGAGTGAATTGTCTTCGGTTGTTGTAGCGCTGAGGCTGACGGCTATTGGTCTGACGCTGGCTTGTGCTTGTCTGAACGACTGGGGGACGACCGGTGTCTGCAGTGTAGGTGGCATTGACATCAATCAGGGGATCCTTATCTTTCTTCAAATTGAATCTTCTGCCGACAGGTGCAGGCTCAGTGAACCAACCATCCCTTAATCCTATCTCTATTTGCTCTCCCACTGGAATGAGTTGATTAAATGATTCGGCAACCGTAGTTACCATTACATTGCGGTACTCATAGGGGAGGGTTTTGACAAACATTTTTCTTAATTCAAAGTCGGTCGGCTCGGGAGGCGATCCGGTGGCGAGATTCCTCCATCGATAGCATACTCTTTGAAAGATTCCTGCTTTTTCTTTTCCGTGCGGTCGAGATCCTCACGAGAAGGGGTAATATCCATTATGAATTTGTACTGCTTGAGGAATGCCTCGCTTGCTTCACTCCATGTTTCGACGAGATTTATGTTTTTCTTGATGTACCACCTCAAGGCGGGACCTACTAGGCTTGACTGGAATGACTGGATCATTAGAGGCACATTACTGACGTACTGGGTCATTCGAACCAAGTACATTTGCAAATGAGCTCTTGGGCAGGTCGTGCCATTGTACTTTTCGAATTCAGGCATCTTAAATTTCTCGGGCATTTTGACTTTGGAGTAGATAGAGAGGTCTGTAGGAGTAGGATCTTGTAGGCCCTGCAGCTGCTTCAGCCTCTCCTCGAGCTTCTCGAGACGTTTGTCATGCTCAGTTTTAGGTGAAACTCTGAGCTTGGCTTTTTCCACAACGATTTGGTGTGCGTCGTCTTCTAACTCGGGCATGCTATCGTCGGTATCTCTTCCTTGGTTTCCTCGAGTGGATGACTGCGGTAGTACCACTTCGATTGAGGCCGGGGTAGGAGTTAATTTGCCTTGGATAGAATCCATTTGTTTTGAGAGCTGCTGGAGTACGTTGAAAACTTGCTTCATTTCATTTTCGATGACTTCAACACGACTTGGTACACTCTCTTCAGTCATTCTAGTTTCTGGATCTGGAGGATACGGCTATATTATGATTTCTTGCTCACGTAAGAAGTGAGCAAAGCGTAAATAAAGGAAACACTTGGGGACATTGGCTCATGGCAAGGATCGAGTCACTCTTATTTATTTAGCAAGAGATTTGTACAATAAAAGAGTTTTTACAAAAATAGAATGACCCAAACTATGACACCCATTTTTATATGCGATGGGAAATCTTTCGGCGTCCCTTGCTTCCTCGAGATAGCTTTGACAAGTGTCCCGGGTAGCCTCAAGCTTTCTTCAAGAAGCTTGATCCTTTCTCGCTTGGTGAGCCTCTTCTTTACGTCGGGGATTTTCGGCTGCAACTTCTTAGGAATCTCGTGATTGAGGATATCAAAGGCGGATGCATGGTGGGTTCTTTCCTGTCCTTTCAGTCTTCTGGGCACGATGATCCTCTCTGGTTGGCATCTATCCCATGCGTCTTGAATCATGCTAACTATCCCTGAGTAATCGCGACCTGTAGGGGCAAAAGAGATCTGAAGTCGATCTAGCTTGAGTGGTGGCGGGATTTCTTGAAGGGCTCTATATCGGCGGGCCACCACCCGTAGGGGTAGTATGAGGTAGCTCCGGAGAAGCCCAGTAGTGGGATGGGATTGTAGTAATCAAGTGCAAAATGCGCCTCGCTTGCAGTGAACCACTTGGCTCGCCATAGAAATGTCTCTGGGGGCGGGTTTTTTAATAAATCAATCCATCGCGAATATTCTTCATTAGGAGAATGCTTTTCCAAACTTTGGAATCTCTGCAACGGGTGTTTATATTCATTAATCTCAAATATTTGCATGTGGTGTCCAAATCCTTTGATATGGGAGAAGAACCACATTTATAAAATTTCTGGAGCGGCTCTCATGATTTTTTCTTTTTTGGCCTTAAAACGATTAAGGGATAAAAAGGTTTCGGCCAAGACCATGTTTACATATCCTGCACCATGAATGATTTGATCCGTTATCTTCGCGATTGAAGGATTTATGGCATCCCTTCTATAAGGGAAGATAACAAATCCGAAAAATGCCAAGAGGAAGATCTTGGCTTTTTGGGGCATTGATTGCTTTTCAAAACAGTCGGTTAAGTATGACAGTGGGAATGCATGGTTGTTGGTTTTAATGATTTCCCTTACCGAATTACTTTTTAGAAAGCGTGATAGACTGATTACGGAGTTGAAGTGAGCTAATGGTTTAGCGAGCTCCGTTCCCAGGGGCATTCCTATAGCGAGACTGTATTCCTCTAAGGTGGGAGCTAGTTCAAACTTGCCAAATATGAAGGTGGACGTCTCCGGACACCAGAAATGTGGTAGGGCTTGCATGATTCCGGAATGAATATTGATTTGGAGCAACGGGAGGAGATGACCAATCCTCATCTTGACTTGCTCTTGAGCAAGCGGCTCCAACTGATCCCACCATCTGAGGAGTTCTTTCTTTGGGGCAGGGATGAATTTGGTGTCGATTCTTCCCATCGCATTTAAAAATGGGGTTTACACAATCCGACCCTATTTTGCCATGAGCCAATGAGGACTTGAGTAAAATTTAAATAAACCGCTTTGAAATAAACATGACAATTACGGGGGCATACAAATGAGACGTGCGGCTCGATTTCTAACTCAGAAGGCTTGGTGAAATTAAAAGCGCATCTGCCGGTCGCAGTCTCGCGTTAGCAGCGTACCCCTTTAACCTCGGCTAAGAAATTCGGGGAAAAGAAAGGCAACCTCTACATCGCAGTCTCGCGTTCAAGGTCGTATCTTTCTTAACACCATCCTAGAAATCCTATGGCAACCCAGGTCCGGCGGTCGGGTTGTGTGTGCCATGTGTAGTGTTTAAAACAGTAAAGCATGCATGACAGTTTATAATCACAAGACAATTTAATTTAGGCAAAGCTTAAAATAAACTTCTAAATAATTGAGCTGTAAAAAGAAAAAACCTAAGTCAGTAAATAATTTAAACAAAATAAATATGGCCTAAGTCCTCAAAAGTCCCAGTAGTCGCCAAGGCGCGCGACCCCTTGTTTCGGGCGCCCGGCCGGATCGGGTACGAGTGCCGAAAGGAGGCTAATGGCTTGGCTGGATTTAATTAAAGCCGGGACTCTCCCAAGTCCGCCAATTCACGACTTAAAATTTTTGGTTTATAAAATGATTTTTAAAACGGAGTCGCCACTAATCAATTTGGGGTAGGTTGATTAGAAACCTAAGCAAAGTATCGGGAGAAATACTTGCTCCTGCGCAACCAGAGAAATTAGGATCGGGGACTTGATTACACTAGTTAATCACTAATGCCCTTTCGGTACCTAATTTTGTTTAAACTCTAAGGCTTTTTGGATGTTTGGGGATTTTTCATGCATTTTGAAAAAATCACATTTTTTGGTATTTTCCTTATTTTTGGACATAAAAGGGATTTTTGGATTTTTGGGGTATTTTCTCATAAAATACAAGTCTTTTTGGTATTTTATGAAAATTTTAGGTTTTTATGAGTTTTGGCATTTTTGGGATTTTTGACATTTTTTGGTTTTTTTGGAAAATATTAAAATATTTTAATATTTTTGGATATTTTGGAAAATAATAATTTTTTTGATTTTTCTAAATATTTTCGAAAATAAATATTTTTTGTTTTGATTTTTGATTTTTTTGGAAATAAAAACATTTTTAAAACATTTATTGATTTTTTTGAAATTTAAAATGATTTTTTTGAAATAATAATAAAAAATGACCCGGGTCGGATCCACGGGTCGATCCGCCCGGGTCGGTCCGAAACGCCCGCGTTTTGGAGGGAGGGGCACAAAACGACGTCGGGCCGGGCATGGGTAGATCCGGCCCGACCCGACGAGCTGCGACCCATGCCTCGCCCAAAACGACGGCCTTCCGGCCGCCCAAAACGGCGTCGTAGCCATCCACTCTGGAGACCCGGGTCCTGGGGCGAAACCCTACCCGGATCCGGCCCGACTTGCGACTCGACTTCCTTCGAAGTGGCTAAACGACGCCGCTTCGGGGGGAACCGACCCGACCTGGATCCGACCCGCTTCGACGACCCGAGGACTTTTACCCCTCTGCAAAACGATGCCGTATCCTCGGGCCCGTCGGACACCCGACCCGGATCCGACCCGGGACACGACCCGACTCCAACTCTCCCTACAAAACGACGATGCGGTAGCCCGACCCGCTCCGTGACCCGACGACCCGACCCGGCCTCCAATATGCCCAATACACGTGGAACCCTACCCGGTTCCTGGCCTGGGTCCGACCCGATCACCCGGGATCGCAACCCGGAAAACCAGGAACCCTAGGGTTCGATTTGGGGCAGCAAGGGGGGCGACAACGACGACGACGGAGATGGTTGAGGCGGCAGCGGACGCAATGGGCTGGGAGGAGGAAGCGGCCGGCGGCGATTACCTGCCCGGCGGTCTTGTGGCGGTAACGGCGAGCTTCGGCCCTCTGCCTCTCTCTCTCTCTCTCTCTGTGCAGATTTCCTCCGGCGAGGTTCGGATCGAAGCTCGCGAGCTCTTGGCTCCTCCTCTGAAGTCTCTCAGCGAGGTTCCAAGGCTGCGGGCTTCTTTCTCCCCCTTTGCCGTGGCTCTGTGTGGATTAACAGAGGGGGGAGGGCCTATTTATAGGCGATGGACGGCCGGTCGGCGGGGTTCGGCCGAGGTGGATGCCGTGGCTTCCACCGGCCGAACCGGCGTCCCATCGGCCATCAACCTTATCCGGCCACGTCCCCCACGCCGTCACCGTTCATCTGCTCCGCCTGCTGCCGCCGTACGCCGCGTCGACGACCTGCTCCGCACGGCATTTCAGGCGCGTGTGGCACACGCATTTTCGGGCGAGGAAGACGGGTCGCGCGGGTCGGGCGCCGGTCCGGGCGCAGGTGCGGGTCGACCCGTGGGCATTTGCTGCGAAGGCCTTTGGCCGTTGGGCCGTTTCTTCCGTTTTTGGCCATTGGGCCGCTTTTTTTTTCTTCTTTTTTTGGCCGTTGGGCGTTTTTCTGGTTTTTCTATTTTTTTGGGCCGATTTTTCTATTTTTTATTATTTTTTTGTTTTTTCAGTTTTAATCAAAATAAAATAAAATGCAATAAGAACCAAAAATTAATTAGAAACCTATAAATAAAATTGAAAATCAAAAATTAGGCGTCAACATAGCTTAAAGCATATATCGATTTCAATTATCAAAAGGGAAACAAGAATTTCGATATTTCGATCATTTTCCTTTCTCTGCCACACAAATTATATGTGCCAAGAATTAAAGAATGAAAGTGTTCATGTTTGACACTTGTGTTATATGTGTACTGAATATCTTTGTACAAAGGAGTTCGGAAAAGCTTGCTTCCAAACTCATCCACCTCAGTCCCTTCTTTACAAGAAGCCATTGATTTTCTTGCCAAGTCTCGGAGCTTCGACAAGCTCCGCCCCAGCTTCATCGCCACCTTCATCTCGAGCATCTCTTCGTTCTCTCTCTTGCTATAGTCTCTCTCTTCGAGCCTTATTTCAATCGTCTCTCCCATGAGCTCGAAGAACCCTACGCAGTTTCTGTACATCTCCACGACCATACCAACTTGACCTTCGTGCTCAAAGCCGTTGACAATCGCCGTCATCGCACCGGCAATGGTTGCCAAAGTTGTGGCCGTCGAGCCACCATAGGTCGAGGTGGCTGTAGCGATCCCGGTGAGTAGGGGACCCAAGGCTGCCAACATCTTATTCAGTTTTAGCGCCAGATTTCCGAGCCTTAAGTAGTCTTTTTTGTCTTTGCTCTTGAGAACTTGAACGATTGCTCTCTCATCTCCAATTCCAGCTCCTCGCTCCATCCGTTTGGCTCGGTATTTGCAAAAGTTTTCTGCCCTCGGGATTGGCGGCTGTTGTTAAAAACCCCAGGCCACCATGCGGCAGGCCCAAATTTCACAGGGAACTTTTCGAGCATCACTTCGAGCAGAGGCAATGGATAAGCCCTAACAAGGGCTAGCACCTTCTCCATCATCTCCTTCACGTCTGGTTCAGTCGGAGATTAGAGCGCAAGCATTGACTTGATCTCGCTCCGGAGCTGCTTCAACAACCTTGAGGCATTGCGTTGCTCTTCAGCCAGCTGCGAGGGTTGGATTTTGCTCATGACGAAGGACATGCCGGTGGCTGCTGTAAACAAGAGAGCAGAGCATAATCTCAGCGATGGAGATGGCGCAGCCATAGCCATTGCTGCCGTGGCGGTGGTAGTGGGAGTCATCATGTTGACTGAGTTCAACAGGAGTTTATTCCAGTTGTCTCGCTGATTGCCGATGTCATTGTGCATCTCCACTCTATCTTCGACAGCCTCCAAGATCACATAGAATTTCTTCATCGTTTCGATAGAAGAAGTAGGCGATAAGCGCGGCTCCAAAACCCTATCTTTCTGGGTGACGTGTTGGGGTTTCATAAATCATGTATAGGTAAAATTAACAAAATATAGCGGAAACAAAGATGATATATTTCTATACATAATTCTTCGAAGGCGTTATTCATGTGTTCTAATAAAAAATTTGAATATAAAAGAGAGTTAAATGAATTATCTCTCGAAGCGTGCCTTAAACGAATTAGTTTGGATGTTCTTCAGTTCTAACCCCACAAATGTCGAACTTCTAGTTCAGAAACACCACCAATGGACGTCGAATGGAAGAGAGAACTTTTGGATAATCACCACTATGATCGTGCTAGCAATCTGGTGGAGACAATCCTCCGTAGCCTTGATGTTTTTAGCCACTACTGGAATGAGAGAGAATCCCTTTTCTTTCTCGCGTACCAACACGCAAAACACATGTTTCTCTCTTTTAGCAACCATTGCTCATGCCCTCTGTAATGCAACATTTAAAAAAAAAAAAAACTTCTCGAATCAGCAACGGTTGCTTCGTGCATGAACGATCAGCAATCGTTGTTGACCATGCTTCGTGCATGAACGGTCAACAATTGCTGACCATCATGCATGAAGCTTTACTATTTTATATATATATATATATATATATATATAATTATCATTTATTCAACACGCCCATGGTCAGCAACAATTGCGGACCATGTGCTCATTGATTAATCAATTAAATAAATGAAAAAATAATAAAATAATAAAAATGACATAATCTTTATGTGTGCATTTGGAATACATTAACATATATTCACTTTGGGCATGCGTGTGCATCATATGCAAGTAGGCTCGTGACTATAATACAAATTAAATTAAATCTCATTTAATTTAATTTCAAGTCAACTCAATTCGATTGCAGTAATTACAAATACATTTGCAACATTATTTCTCTCTTGCTCCATGTTATCCTAATTGTTTATGGTGTGTGACATCCCTAGGTTCATCACTAAGTTAGTAGTAAGACTTGTACTAACACATTAGTACTTCCAAAAGAATTAATTGTTCCGATTCATCTTTGGGTTTTACAAGCCATGATTGACATCTAGCAATATGTTATGGCTACCCAGATAGTGTGAATGTTTTAAGAATATAATGAACCTGTTAGCTTTGGCTACAGCGTAATTTAATCCTTCTGTCTTACTATGTCCCGATCGAACAAAAACTATGGAATATTTGTCAAGTCACCAATTTGATCATATGCACAAATCTAATTGACATGCATTTTATTCAAGACATAAACAATTTATTCTTGATTACATCCCCGGCCGAGGATTTCAATGCATTGTTATAATTAGATTGCATAGGACATCATTATTATACCTTGCATATAACAAGGAGATAGATTCCATATTCCGTACACCTGCAACTTCGTATATGAACAAACTATGACTATCAGGTATAAAGACGGATCAACGACCCGGCATTACGTGCACCTGTGAACCATAGTTGTTCAATACACAAGTTAACACCGTACCTTAGGTCTAAGGATTATTTACACAAGACCAAAGCATGAACAATTAGACATTGACCATGCTAAAAGCTTCCATGTCACCAATCGTTCCATTTGCGTTACTTTCAGTGGACTTGTCTAATACAAACACTTGTGTTCTAACTTAGGCATCACAATACCCAATGACTTGTGACTCATCATTCTCTTAAGTATCCAATAGTTAATGGTGAAGTTAAGAACACATCGGTCTGAACAGAATTATTAATATCTACTCAATAATCCATCGACCGGGAACGATTTAAAGATTTAATCTAATTATGAACCCGTCACATATATTCTTAACGTCTCAAGAATAGGTCTAGTTGCAACTGATATTATGGAATCATTCGTAAATATAAAATAATTGGACAAATAAATGAATATGTCACTGCCATTAATTAAATAATAATAATAATGATAGTACAACTGAAATCCTTATTGACACCTGATTTTTAGTCGATACGTCATTAAAAAAATAAAAATAAAAAATAGAGAGAAAATCCCAATTAGTTCGCAATTAATCGTCGCCGTTCATCAATAATGCATCATGGCCATTGAAATAGGCATGTGCTCAATTAGGGGAACTCTTAAAAGATCAAATCCTAGCCCTCAGTTCAATCCAAGGGCTGGGATTTGATCATGTTTGAAAATATATAAAGAAAAAAAAAAGTGAAAGGGGGCTCTCTCATTTTTCGCCCGCGGTTTCTCTCTCACGAGCTCTCTCTTGAAACCTCTCTCTCACACACTCTCTCTCTCTCTCTAAAACAAACTCACACAAATTCGGAGAAAAACCCCAAGGGATCCATCGATCAATTCTGCCATCTCCGGCGAAAGAAGCCCAAAGAAGGAGCCGGCCGCCACCGCCTCCTCGCGGCGATCGCCGCCCTCACGACCGCCTCCCTCATGATCGGTGCCAAATCCGACGCTTTCCACCACCGCTTCTTTGATCTACCGTTTTGCCCTCCAACTCTCTTCAAAAATCTCGACCTCCTGCTCTGCATCTCTTCGAGCCCTAGAAGACGGAGTAGCAACTGGTGGAGTAGCTCAAATCGCGAAGTTCAGTTCCGAGGATAGAGATCCGAAGCTCGATCAACAGCGACAGCGACGGTGACGACGGCATACGGCTTCCGATTTGTTGCTCTGTTCTGTTTGTCCGGTGATTCCCCTGTGGCGACGAAGCTCAGATCGGTCTCCTCTGTTCGTCGTCTACCATCCGCTATTCTTGCTCGCTCTTTCGCACTCACAACAACAACCGGGCGAAGACACCGTTGCCGTTCAGAGGAAGAGTTTGTCTCTGTGATCATTGGCTCAACAACGATCTCTCTCTAGATCCGACTCATCGGATCGGTAAGCTATCTCACTCTCTTTTGATTCATTAGGGTTTTGGTCTTTGATTTCTCTCGTTTGCTCCTTCTTACTCAAATATTTTTTTTCTCTCAATTGTTATCGCTCGATCGACCGCTCGAGGATCTCGACTTTTCTCTCTCTTTCGGTTTTTCATGAGTTCCGATCGGAGGTGAGGGTTTTCCTCCATTGGCAAGCGATTAGAGATCAAGTGCTAACGGTTAGAGATCGTGAGGACCTGATTCTTTCTCGGAGATCGGACGTTTGCTTGCTCGATTAGTGTTTCTCTCTCTGGATCGGGTTCGCCAGATCAGGTTCTCTCTCTATATTCCTCTCTCTTATTTGCTTTGTTTTGCGCGAATTCTGTCGCTCTCTCTTAGATCGTTCTCGCTGGCTCGATCATGATCTGTATATGGAAAACTGCTAGGCTCTGTATTTGGTGTTGAAGTAGATCAGGATTTCTATTGTAGAACAAAACTAGTTGCGACTGGATTTCATGGTCAAAATACAGGAGTAATGTTGCTACGAATGATAGTCGTGCGAGGGCAAAAGCTGAGGGTTTGAATAAACAAGTATGAGTCATTAATTCAAAAGTGGAGATCAAGAACTTTAGAGTGAAAGCAGCATCTTATTGAGGATGTACTATTGATTTGATCCTACTTGGATGATGTTGTGGTCGCTTGATTTTAAGTTGCTGATTTGCCCTCGCGTTTTGGTCACTAAAATGAGATGCCTATCATACGTTTGTGAAGATGCTTGAATGAATATCTGCATAGTGTCTTCATCAATCTATATGCAAGATATTCATGGTTTACTTAAATCATGATGCCCATATTGATTTCATCTTGCTTACCGTCGATCTAATCAATTTGAGCAATTTTACCTTTATGACATGCTTAAAACCTGTGCTTATTGACTTCGTTGATTGTGAGTAATATTCACTTTCACTTTGAACCAGATTGAGTTTCAGAAAGTAATAAATCTCTGTTCTGGTCTAGTTTTACTCAAATTTGGGAAGTCTTTCTAGATCAAGCAGACATCAATTGATGGGTAAAACTGATGTTTGAAGTTGGCGGATATAGGTAGAAGTTTGTAGAAGTAAAAACAAGGTTTGCTACTTTTGTTGATCCTTTTAAAGTTGTAGGGTTTGCTATGATTCATTTTTTTTCAGAACTACTCTCTGTGCATTGTTTGGATGGTTTTATAAACCATTAGTTATGCATTATGTTTTAATTCACTTGTGGCTAATTTGCATGTTTTCATGATTATCATTTTCCGTCTATCAATTTGACGTCAATTGGACTCAACTTCTCTCAGGAAGTGGGCTCATTTTAATCTTTCCTATGATGCTGATTTCACATGATTTGCACATCAATTGGACTCAACTTCTCTTGTGATGCGAATGATAGAAATCTGTCATAAAATGAAATTCAGAACCCTTGTTGTTCCCTTGTTAAAATTGACCTCCTGTCATTCTTCTATGATTTTTTTTTTTTTTTTGTGAAGGATTTTAAGTTTGGGTCCTTAACAAAAGTTGTTCGTCTTTCTTTTGTTCACACTGTGGTAAAATTTCATATTCTTCAGATCTTCTTTTTAGATCAAATCACTATTAATGTGTCATGACGTCCTGATATTTTGCTGCATTTATGATGTGGTATTGTGCATTCTTGAGTTTTCATGAACTTCTATGTAGCTCATGTTTTTTTTTTTTTTTTTTAAACTTTTGTAATGAAAGTTGTTTCCCATGATTGGGTGTGCATTTGATTCCATCTTGAGGCTAGTTTGGTTATGGATTGATGCCATTTTGATCAAGTAGACTCATACCTGCTTATGAGAAGATATAGCTTTAATTTCATGGCAATTTGTCATCAAACAATCACAATTTGCAATCTCGTGTGCTCTGTTACAATTCTAATTGCATGCTGAAATCATGGATTATATATGTAGCAATGGATAATAGATGATCAATATGTTGATTGTGATCATTTGCATTCTCTGGAAATTCGAAGCTACAATTTGTAAATGATTAAGTGTTCTATTTTCATGCTCTACTTTAATGACCTGTGTTGTTTGCCATTTTCACATGATTTTTTGTGATTAGATTTAAAGTTGATGCCTAAATGAAAGTTGTTCATTAGGTTCCAATCTATATCAAATAAAAATTTTGTGATAATTGAAGATCATTTACCCAGGTCGAATATGTTTAGAATATCCTTGACTTTGTTTGAAATTTTGCTGTTCTGATTGGTTCTCTGTTTTGGATGACCTTTTATACAAATGATCTGATACGAGCTGGTTGCTGTGGTTTTCTGTGTTTGATGTCTTCATGAGAGTTGAAGATGGTTCAACTAGCTTTCCAACGAGCTATAACACACCCTGATTCGATATCATTAGCCACATGAAATCTTCTTTAAAAGTTAGGGAGTAATTCTAGAAAATTGTTGTGTTCGTACCAATGTGTTATGCTACAAGATTATGTCTATTCTGTGCATGCTTGCTGTTCATACGCCCTGGTATGTGGAATTGTTCGATCGTGCATTTGATGTTTGTTGTTCATGTGTGCATTTGCTGTGTTAACTGATGTTAGATAGCAAGGCTTTTTGCAGTACAAAGAAGCAAATTTCCTTTGCTACCATATAACCTAGGTGGGATTTTATCTGTTCGCAAGATTTTGCTGCCATGTATTGTTTCCCTTTTCTTTCAAAAGTTTCTGTTCTCTTATGCTTCAATGTCTATGAAACGTTGTGTTCTTATATCCCAATTGTGTCACTTACTAAATGATCTGGTTCGCGATGCATAAAATTTCCAAGTCTTCATGTTGTATTTCCAAATTTCTGAATCATGCTTTTGGCTTGACATCAATGCTATCAGAGGTTTGAAACATGTTTAGAATGTCTTTGAAGCTTGATCAGTTGTGCCCATGATGCACCTAAGCTTGCCTTGATGACTAGATACATTCCATGACTTGATGAACTAATATCTCCCTTTTCATCAAATCTTTTAAAATGATGTCCTTTGTCAATTGTCTATAAAACGGTTTTAGGTATCATGTGGGTTACATATTGATTGCTTCATTCCCCTTGAATACATGTATTGAGCGAATTCGATGGTGCATGTATTTGAATTAGTGATCCTTAGTTGGTTCACTCATTTGTTTGGATTGACTAAGAATCAAGATCGTATGGCCTAAATGCATGTCAATTAATATGCTTCGTATGTGATTGTTAGATAAATGACTTAGGTGCGATGCAGGATAATGTAAGTGCCTTTGGGATGCTGCATAGAATTTGACTTAGGGACTTCATGATTTTAGTCATCATTTGTGACCACAAAAGATGTCTTGCTTTTGATTGTTTTGATACGTGATGATTGTTTCTTTCATTTGTATGCATCGAGCTAGCGAGAACGATCTAAGAGAGAACGGCAGAATTCGCGCGAAACAGAGCAAATAAGAGAGAGGAATATAGAGAGAGAACCTGATCCAGCGAACCCGATCTAGAGAGAGAAACACTGATCAAGCAAGCAAACTTCCGATCTTCGAGAAAGAATTAGGTCCTCACGATCTCTAACTGCCGGCGCTTGATCTCTAATCGCTCACCAATGGAGGAAAACCCTCACCTCCAATCGGAACTCACGAAAAACTGAAAGAGAGAGAAAAGTCGAGATCCTCGAGCAGTCGATCGAGCGATAACAATTGAGAGAAAAAAAATGTTCGAGTAAGAAGGAGCGAACGAGAGAAATCAGAGACCAAAACCCTAACGAATCAAAATAGAGTGAGATCGCTCACCGATCCGGTGAGTCGGATCTAGAGAGAGATCGTTGTTGAGCTGATGATCGCAGAGACAAACTTGTCCGCTAAACGGCAACGGTGTCTTCGCCCAGTTGTTGTTGTGAGCGCGAAAGAGCGAGCAAGAACAGCGGACGGTAGACAACGAACAGAGGAGACCGATCCAAGCTTCATCGCCATAGGGGAATCATCGGACAAATAGAACAGAGCAACAAATCGGAAGCTGTATGCCACTGTCGCCGTCGCTGCTGCCGTTGATCGAGCTTCGGATCTCTATCCTTGAAACTGAACTTCGCGATTTGAGCTCCTCCACCAGCCGCTACTCCATCTTCTAGGGCTCGAAGAGATGCAGAGGAGGAGGTCGGGATTTCTGAAGAGAGTTGGAGGGCAAAACGGCAGATCAAAGAAGCGGTGGTCGGAAGCGTTGGATTTGGCGCTGATCGTGAGGGAGGTGGTTGCGTGGGCGGCGATCGCCGCGAGGAGGCAGCGGCGGCCGGCTCCTTCTTCGGGCTTCTTTCGCTGGAGAGGGCAGAATCGATCGATGGATCCCTTAGGGTTTTTCTCTGAATTTGGGTGAGTTCGTTTTAGAGAGAGAGTGTGTGAGAGAGAGGTTTCAAGAGAGAGCTCGTGAGAGAGAAACCGTGGGCCAAAAATGAGAGAGCCCCCTTTCACTTTTTTTTTTCTTTATATATTTTCAAACAAGATCAAATCTCAGCCCTTGGATTGAACTGAGGGCTAGGATTTGATCTTTTAAGAGTTCCCCTAATTGAGCACATGCCTATTTCAATGGCCATGATGCATTATTGATGAACGGCGACTATTAATTGCGAACTAATTGGGATTTTCTCTCTATTTTTTATTTTTATTTTTTAAGGACATATCGACTGAAAATCAAGTGTTAACAGCTGCCCCTCTTTGAGTGGGAGTTCGCAGAGGTTCCACTCAAAGACAAAATTGATACCTGCAAGTTTTAGTCGACCCAACTTCGGAAATAGAGTAAAGACAAGAGCAATGATATTTTTTTAGAGACGTACTTGATACTTACCTTTGCTCATGAGGGTATCTGAACTCATGTTGGGGTTTATTCACTTCGTCTCTGTTTCTCTTTCTCGTGGAATAGAACGAAGACAATGAAATCACTAAATGAAAAAGGAATGGTTTAAGGATAACCACTAACCTAAAGACAAGGTTTTAAGTCGACCTAGAACTTGGGGAGACAAGGTTTTAAGTTGACTTAGAACTTGGGGACAAGGTTTTAAGTTGACCTAGAATTGTGGAGACAAGATTTTAAGTTGACCTAGAACTTGGGGACAAGGTTTTAAGTTGACCTAGAACTGTGTGGTTTAAGGATGGACCCACAAACCCTATGGCTTAGATTGGGAGAAAGGAAGGTCTCACCGTGTAAAAACGGGTTTCAACTGGGAGAAAGGTCTTACCGTGTAAAAACGGGTTTCGACCGGATGTGATAGTCTCACCGTGTAAAAACGGGTTTCCGATGTGTGCATTTGGAATACATTAACATATATATTCACTTTGGGCATGCGTGTGTATCATATGCAAGTAGGCTCGTGACTATAATACAAATTAAATTAAATCTCATTTAATTTAATTTCAAGTCGACTCAATTCGATTGCAGTAATTGCAAATACATTTGCAACATTATTTTTTTCTTGTTCCACGTTATCCTAATTGTTTATGGTTTGTGACATCTCTAGGTTCATCACTAAATTGGTAGTAAGATTTGTACTAACACATTAGTACTCACAAAGAATTAATTGTCTCGATTAATTTTTGGGTTCTACAAGTCATGATTGATATCTAGCAATATGTCATGGCTACCTAGATAGTGTGAATGTTTTAAGAACATAATGTTAGCTTTGGCTACAGTGTAATTCAATCATTCTATCTTACTATGTCCTGATCAAACAAAAACCATGGAATATTTGTCAAGTCACCAATTCGATCATATGCACAAATCTAATTGACATGCATTTTATTCAAGACATAAATAATTTATTCTCGATTACAACCCCGGCAGAGGATTTCAATGCATTGTCATAATTAGATTGCATAGGACATCATTATTATACCTTGCATGTAACAAGGAGACAGATTCCATATTACATACACCTGTAACTTCGTACATGAACAAACTATGACAATCAAGTATAAAGAAGGATCAACAACCCGGCATTATGTGCACCTGTGAACCATAGTGGTTCAACACACAAGTTAACACTATGCCTCAGGTCTAAGGATTATTTATACAAGACCAAAGCGTGAACAATTAGACATTGACCACACTAAAAGCTTCCATGTCGCTAAAATTCCATATGTATCACGTTCAGTGAATTTGTCTAAGACAAACACTCGTGTTCTAACTCAGGCATCACAATACCCAATGACTTGCGACTCATCATTCTCTTAAGTATCCAATATTTAATTGTGAAGTTAAGAACACGCCGGTCTCAATAGGATTATTAATATCCACTCAGTAATCCATCGACCGGGAACAATTTAAAGATTCAATCTAACTATGAACCCATTACATATATTCTTAGCATCTCAAGAATAGGTCTAGTTGAAACTAATCTTATGAAATCATTCGTAAACATAAAATAATTGGACAAATGAATGAATACATTACCGCCATTAATTAAATAATAATAATGATAGTACAACTGAAATCCCTAATATGTAACTATTACATGATAGCTTTAGGGCATACATCCAACATGATGCCCATTAGTAGTGGTTCCATGAAGGTGTAACCATACCTGGTGCTCAATTCCTCGACTAGCTTCTTCGTGATCATAGCACTTGGATCATTTATGAGGCTGAGCTTCAAGGGCTTTGTGAGTTGGATCAAAGCAGTGATCGTTTACTTCGAAGATCAACCCAAAGAGGAGGAAGAAGAAGAAACTAAGAGAGTGGAAGCTTGTAATGCGGCCATTAATTTTTTGTGTTTTTCAGGTGTGTAAATGCGATGGTTTTGAGAGGATTGCTTGAGGATTGGAATGGCTTTAGTTATGGAGGTTAGAGGTTCTTTTGGGTACGGATTTATACATGCGAAGCCCGAGTGCGCGATCTAAAATGAAGAGGCCTTTTGTAATTTGTCTTCTTTTCAAGACAGGCATGTTTTGTTACAAATCAAGAAGTCCTCACCAAGTGCAATGAAACGTCCAGTTCACCCAAAACCAAGTCAAAGTCTTCGCCAAGCGTGACCAAAGAGGCATGCTCTAGAGCAACAAATTGTTTAAGATGGTCAGGTTAGGAAATCGAACTCCCAGCTTATGAATGAAGAGTGGTTGATACCTTGTCGTGACCTCCTGTGAGCCCTCTTGCGGGTGCATGGAGACTAATGGCTGGCTAAGTCTAGGCTTAGTGCGGGCTCTCCTAAATTCACCAGTTCAGGACTTGTGGTCCAAATTATTAACCTGCAAGTCAATTTCAATTAGGATTCATTACTGATTGATTTGTAGTGGGTCAATTAGAAACCCAAGGAAAACACTAAGAGAAATATTTTACTCTTGTGTAACCAGAAAAATCGGGGATTTGATTACACCAACTAATGCCCTTTTGGTACTTGATTTTGTTTAAACTTCAAATAAAGCATTTATATATCATTTTATACCAATCGCAAGTCCTAAGATTCAATTCCTAACTAGGCTAAGGATATAGCAATCCATGCATCATAAGAGTGCAATTGGAATAAAGAAAATGCAAATAACAATTTGACATTTGCTTCCAAGAACTTAAGCACAATTTTTTAAAAAAGAAAATCCAAGAAATTAATTAATATTTTTTAAAAATTTCTTTTATCCGAAAATGTAGTAAGATAAGGGAAAATAAAACTTAGTTGATGCAAATAATAATAATGCCTATGTGATGTGAAAATCCTTTTTGTTATGGCTGAATTAATCCCTAATTTTTCATGCAATTTAATCCTAAATATTTAGTCAAAATTTAGGTGTCAACATATCTTAAGAAAGATTAACGTTTAAAGGTTGTTGGAAAGATTGGTTGAGTTAGGTTATCCTTTTACTCATCACACGCCGGACCCCTTGCAAATCGATGAAAAGCTTTCGTCTCTTTGCTTGCTCATTTTTGTCCGACCCAAACCATCCAGAAGACTTCGTTCCATAAATCGGGTGCACGGCTGTTTTCTCTTAAAGCTTCAGGCCAATGGCTTTTCTTGCGCATTCGTCTTGGCCATTAGAAAACCCTAGTAAAGTAGGACAAATAAACGCAAATAGTTGCTCAACCGTAACGGTCTACTGCTTCTTGTTGACACCTAAATTTTGGCGACCCGATTTTATTGCATTAAAAAATTAGGAGTTAATTTTATCCCTGAAAAAAATAATTAATTGCATGGCATATAATTTTGAGTGCATTTATTCATTATTGTTGCATTTGCATTGGACTGGTGATAGATGGGTTTGAATTGGTAATTTTCAACTTTAATTTAATGAGTTGGACTAAGCCCACGAAGGGAACAAATTAGCCCGAGCCCGTTATGGAGAATTGGAGATGGATTTTTCAGTATTTTCAAGGAGATAGTGCGAGCTCATTTTTGTGAGATTTGGAATCTAGAAAAATTTGATTACAATCAAGAATTTTTGGCAATATTCGATCAATTTTTGGGTTGTTGGATGATCCAATGGAAAGGAATTTTTTTGGCCGATCTTATGAATGTAAACGTGCGGCGGCCGATTCTGTTGTTTGTAGGAAAGAAAAGAAATAAAGGAAAGAAAATGATGCGGATGGGTCACAATTTTTGCATGGTGAAAGGCGGAAGGAAATTGAAAAAAAAAAAAAAAGAAATTGTGTCTTGACCATGCAATATATGATTTTGTTTCTTTCCTTAGTGGGCTCCACTCCTTTGCATATAAAAGGGGTGCTCTCCTCCTATCAAAAGGAGGCCACATACATTGATTTATACGGCCATTGAGAGAAAAACAGGAGGGGAGAATTGGATCAAAGAATCTCAATGCACATAATAGAGAAACACACGCGTGGGAGAGAAGGGAGAGAAGGGTCCTCTCTTGGCACCCCCCATCGCACGAGTCCTCCACTCCGTTGCTACCGTTTCGTTGTTGCTCCCTTCTCGGTGGTTGCTACTGCTGTCCATGGAGCCGCCCCTTGTTGCCCAGTGATCGGGGCTGCTGTTGCTTCAATCTGAACCCGCGCGGCAACGTGAGTGACGCCGAGCACACCCACGGGCGAGAATCACCAAGCCAGTCCCACCAAACCTAGAGTCCACGGTTAAAAGGGCTGTTGAAATTTTGGTGAAATAAGTAAAAGAGGGGAATTTGAGACAGTCAAAGCTTCCTCACTGCGGAATTGCCCCGACGTCTTCGCGCCGAGCCTAGAGTTCACGATCGAAAGAATTACTAGATTGAATAATTCTAAGTGGTGGATCTATCTTCTTTTGCATGTTATTCAAACTAAACAATAACACGTGTGTTTTTTGTGATTTTATTTCATGCATGCAAAAGGATCTTCCTTGGCCAGATGAACGTGAGCAGCTCGACATCGCTGCGCTCTGTTTCGCAGGTCCTCAGAAGCTCGTCTTCGATCACTAATTCAAGCTAAAGCCAACGTGGATCTGCGAGTCTCGCTGAGAAGCACCTCGAATCAAACTCTTCCATGGCCCCACGTTTGGTTGTGACAATCGCAAAGGTCACGAGTTCAAGCCACCGCTAAAGCTATTTCGACGCTCTAAGCCCCAACAATTCCAAGCGAGATCTCGGCCCAGCGCGTCTTTTGCAAGCCTTTCCAGTAAGTTTCCCACGACAAGTAACCTTGGTCGAGCCACATCAAGCTGCAGTAACGTGTCTAGTTCCATACAACCAAGACCGATCCTGCAAAGTTCTATTCTTTATTTTTACTGCAGATTTTTTTTTTGGCATGGTTTCATCACCCATTACACGTAGAAGATGCCACTTTTTTTAATTTCCTTTGGTGTATAGACTTAAAAGGGTTGCTCGGTCAAAGTCTTCAGTGGAGGCATCTCACATTGACCTTCTTTTGGGAACAGACGAAAAGCAGGAATTAACCAAGGCATTCTTTATCATATTTCATGCTGGCGTTTCTTTAATATTATTAGTTGTGGAGTCCCTGGCGAGTTCATTGACTCGCTGTTGCCTTCCCATGCTGAGCCGTGAAGCCTCAACGTGAGCTGCTCCGACACCATCCTTTGGTCCGACATCAAGACAAGCTGCCGTCCCGTTGAGCTCATCCCCGAACTGAGCATCCCGTGAAGTTTCTGTTTTGTAGGTTTGTTGATTGTAAGCACCACCGAGAGACCCATCGGCCAGCATCACTATGAACCACCACGTGACCCACTGCCATTGACATTCTAACCCATTTCCATTGAGACCATGGAGCAATAAGCCATCGCCAATGCCACCATCATCCATCCGAAGTTGGAAGCGTCACCCATGTGACATCGTGGATTAGGTAAGACTCTTGAATAGTCTAATTTTCATATATGTCGCTGCCTAATTCGTGATATTGCCATATTTCTTTGAATGTTTGATCGATATTGTCATATCCAAGAGATCTCTTGATCTCTCATGAATTAGGGAAATCTTCTTAATTTCACAATGTGCATATGATTGACAGTCCGATTTCACGCTCGAAATACGACTTGCAATCGCACGGAAAAATCATCAATCCGATCTCATGCGAGAGATATGATTCGTCAATTTATTTCCAAAAATTAAATGGACATGGATGATATCGTGCTTGATTTGTTGCCGTGCTTGATGCCTTTATCTGTTTGCTCCCGTTAAAAAAAAAAAAAAAAAAAAAACATTTGAGTTAGATTAGATGCATATCTTGGATACTACTTATTTTAAGGTCATTTTGCATGTCTAGAATAAGAAAGTTATTTATTTCGAATTTCTTGAATAAAAAAACCAAAAACATAAATTTAGGATGTTAGACTTTTGTTTCATTGATTTAAATTGCATGTTAATTTTAAATTTCGAATTTTATAAAAAAATAAAAAAATATCATGCATATGTCATGTAGAATTTAGGGCATTCTTTGCACGTCATTGCATGTTAGGATTGCATATTATAGGTTTAGATAAATTCTCCTAAATAGATTGCATTTTTTTTAGAAAAATAAAAAATGTCATATGCATGTCATCTAGAATTAGGTTTATGAAATGAATGTTATTTAGTGATTGTGGTTAGGTCCGTTTAATTAGAAATTGTCCGTTATTAGAATTAGATCATTTAGATTGCATTTAATTATTGCATGTCCTTATGAATTACTTTAGTCATGTCATATAGTTTAGGTCATGTTACCATGTCGCATGCATCACATGATTCTCATTAAATAAAGTTAAAACAAAAAAGAAATTGCATGTTAATTAGAAATCATATCTAGGACTGTTGATGTAAATTCTGATTTAACAATGCAGATGCTTTCGTTGCTATGAGGTAAGTCCTGCAATTTATTTACTGCTTTACTTGGATGTTAAATTGGTGGGTTTGCGCACTCGCATGATCGCCTCACATGTTAAGGAGATAAATTAAAATCAATTCAAGCTGCTTGCCAAATATTTTTCAAACAATAAAAAAAGAATGGTACCGAAAGGGTATTAGAGAAATCTAGTGTAATCAAGTCCCCGTACCCATAGTCTCTGATTCGTAGAAGTAAAGTAAATCTCCCATTACTTTACTTGGGTTTCTAATCAACCCACCAAAAATAGATTAATGGCAACTCCTAGTTAAAAAATAATTATATGTTAAGAACTTGAACTTAAGTCGCGAATTGGTATAGGCTTGGGAAAGCCCGAGTTAAGTCTAGACTTAACAATCCATTAGCCAAACCCTAGGTGGTTCACCCAAAAATTTAGTCGCGACACTTCTCGATGGTTATTGTAGGTTAACATCAGCTTCGACAAAGTATTATGGTGTTATTGTCAATGTTGAACAAAGGAAAAAGAGAGGCTTTTGCAGGAAAATGCTAAAGGGAAAAGGAGAAAGACGAGACTAGAGAGAGAGAGAGGTGGTCGGCCACGCTGCAAAGGTAAAAAGGGTTAGCGCTTCGGCTTAACCTCAAACTTACGTTGCTCAAACTAAGGAAAAGTTGCGTCCCAGGGATCGCGGTTTGAGAGAGATTCACACTTGAAAAGAGGAACCAAAGAAGGAGCCGGTTCATCCCTGCTTTTGGAGATCGAGATTCCTACAATCTTTTTTCCCCTGAACATGTGAAGCACGTATCTTTGGATCGATAATTGAGCATCGAGAAATGGCCTCCAAAAGAAAATCAAAGATGAAGATTCTCCATTATGCATCTAAAGCAGCAAAAAAATCATATAAAAAATCCCTATAACAAAAACATAACTTATATAATCAACTTTTTCTAATGTATTTCATATCTAGCTTAAAGGGAAAAAAACCTCCGAAAGACATCCATAAAAACATAGGAAAGCACCAAATCAGTCCAAAATTTATTGTACAAATACCAATGCAATACTAAACTTTTCATTTTTCTAACGTATTTCCATATATAGCTTAAATGGAAAATACTTCAAAAGACATATTGTTGACACTCAAAATTTATTCGGTAGTCACGTGCTTGTCACCGGAGTAAAAATAATGTTTGGGTTATAGGTTGCAGTCACATGCACAACATGTGAGTAGTATTTGATACATGCTTAACCATTGATAGACATAGGGGCAAACACCCGATGGTCGATGACGAGATATGGAAATACCACATGTCTAGTTGTTGAGATACGATGATGGATGGTTGGTAGCCGCCTGTATGGACCTTGGCGGAAAACTTTCCAATAAAAGACCCTTTAAATATTACTCAAGGTGCTAGGATAGTAAGCACCAAAGGCACATGTTGTGAAAGAGTAGTTGCTATTTGAGGACCCAATTGGAATGGCCATCAATAATTGTACAAATCCCATAACATAACCTAATGGGCTGAGTGATTTACAGGAAGAAAAAAAGAATGTGGACAAAGCCAAGGATAGTTTTGGGGAAAACAAAACTGTCGAACGGTTATCACGTTTTCGTTATAAATACCACCAGTCATTTAGCAAGAGAGCCCCGACAAATCTATCATAATGTAATCTCTTAATTATATTTATTTTCATGCACTGCACTTTATTTTTCCTTAGCTATAGATTTTCAATTCGTGTCGTCAATTAAATTTTGATGCGTATCTTTATAATAATTCCTTGTCGTCGATTAAATTCTAAATGTGTCTCTATCCTGGGTGTTGTGTTGTCGATTAAATTCTAGCATTACATATTTGCACGTTCTCAAGCTCTGTCATCAATTCAATTCCGGCATAGTTCCTGTTTGTGTGTTGCTGTGGAAGTGGTTGTACTTTCAAAATTTGTCGTCAATTGAATTCTGGCATGGTTTGGATATTTTCTATATGGAATCATCACAAAACCTGTCCCCTCTCATCAAAAGCCGAAGAATGACTTTTGGTGAATGATATTTCGTTGATTAAATTCTGGCAAAACACATTTTATAATTATAGACAAAAAGCACTCTAAGTGAGATAGTTTCCAATCCAAGTCCGGACCAACTAGTTACATTTCCTCTAGTGTCAAGCAAGTCGTTTGTCGACCACAATTGGGACGGACCCGTCGATAAACTTGTAATTATCCTTTGTGATTAGTGCTCGCTGAAGCTCTTGCGACTAAATGGAGTAGTTCTCCGACCTTGAGAGTTGTTGTGAAATTAACCAGAGCATGGGACCATTTGCAGCAATCGTGGACAAGGCGTCTCCTGGCTCTAGATAGCCGTTGGAGGTGCTAGCAAGAGGAAAAATATCGGGTCCGAATCTCGGGTGAGGAAAACCCATCGGACTAGAACCATTCGGGTTCGAGTAGGGCCAACCAGATTTGGATCCTAGGTTGTGCTCAAATCCTGGGTTGTGCCCGGTGGCTATTGTTAAGCCTAATCCTGGCCCGATCTTCTCTGCATGGGCCCTTTCTGTAGGGTCCATAGTATTCTGGGCGGGTTGGACTTGAACAAGGATCCGTTGCACATACAGTCCCTATAAAATTGCCTTGGATTGGGCTAAATAGATTCTTGAAGCCCGTTGGTGGGCCATATTTGGCTTTCTTTTTTCATTTAGGTTTTTGTCCACCAGAGTTAATTGTGGATCTGAGGGTAAGTTCTCCTTGAACGGTCTGAATCTTGAAGTTTGATCTTTGGTAATGGTCTCTCCTCATTGTGAAAGTGGTATAAGCAAAAAAATTTCTCCATGGGTTGCATGTGAAGAACGGTGATGAAAAGGGAAATTTAAGGTGAAGAATGGCCTAACAGAATCAATGTGCGGAAGTTAGGTCTAAAAGAGAGGCAGTTGTAATACCATGAAAGAAAGTTGAGTGAAGAAAATATATTAAGGATAAATGTATTGTGTGTTCCTTTCACTGATTAATGCATGTGATTTCCTAATTTTAGGGTTATTTATGATATATGATTTTAAGGCATTATAAGTTTGGGAGGGCCTCCTCATTTTATCCCATCTTTACAGAAATTTTTTGTATATGTCTAGAGTCCATTTATGGTTGACAAAACTGCAAAAAACTCTTTAGATTTTTATATTGAAAGATGTAATGAAAGGACACTATTTGGTTGGTACCATCAATATTAGTTAGGTTGAAAATATCTTCCAAACAGCCTCATCCAAAATCTTTAACTGATGCAACTAAATTTGGAATTGCGCACGAGAAATATAACAAAATCCTTACTCTTTTCTTGAAAATTTGTAAATTTAGCTAAAATCGACACTCAGGTAATTTCAAGTTGTCACATGGATAGGTTACAAATTCAAAAACTATCTTCAGTGTCCCACCCCTATATCAATCCGTATCTTTAATTTTAAAAACTACAATTTGCATTGCCCAAAAAACACGAGAAATAAGAATACTAGGTATAGTAAGGATGTCTTAAATATTGATAACGATGTTAGAAGCTTCATTAGAATATCAACACATTACTTGATAAATCGTTTTTTTGTAAATCAATCTTAGTATATCGAATATTTTTTTAAAGAATTATTAACGAATTCATTGGTAAGTGAGGAACTTCCTGTGCTCATGATTGCCTTCCCGCAGGAAGGGCACGAGCTTTGTGCTGAGTTAGCATTAAATATTTCCATTTTCATTAAATCCTCAAAAAAATTAAAATATATTTCAGATCTATATCTAAAGACATGCGGATGTTATTTATTATCATGTAAAATATTTTTAGTTTAAATTTTTAAGCAAAAGCCTTAAAAGAACGATCCACCATTCACTGGGAGCTTTTTCTGACTTTACAATGACTAATTGATGCAATGTCCATGTGCCCATGAAAATCTTAATTAAATTATAATTAAGAAAATAAAAAAAGGAGAACGCGGGGGCATCATGGGAGGAATCAAATTAATATACTTTAAGGTCGTGTTATCAGAAATATATTTTTTGTATCTTACTTTATATAATTAAACTTATGGTTCATCCAAAAATTCCTTTTGTATAAGTGATATTCATCAAGAGAACAAGTTACAGTTTCATTAGTAGAGCTAACATTCTAAAATTGTTTGTCCAAATTCAAAACTTTTTATTTACGTCTTTTCGTGTCGAAAGATCAATATGGGTGGATTACAAGTCAAATGAATCAAATTAAAAAAAATGAAAATTTTCTTACAATGCTTTCTTAATTACTATAAACTAGTGTTCACGCACTCATGAAGAGAGCTAATTTTTTTTTAAAGAGTTAAGTGATTATTTAATTAAGTGATAAGCAGTGGGTAATTATAAACATGAATCAATCGATAGGTTAATGAAGAGAATAATGGGTAGCTTTATTTTTCCATGCAAGATTAATTTTGGGAACCAAAAAGCAGCAAATGGAACTTATTACAAATGATAATTCTATCTAATTCTATCTTTTTATTAGTTAATGTAGGCATAATTAGTGAAAGTTATTTCTTCATGCACGGCAGACTTATTTTGCATGCAATTACTCAATTTGAATTGATGAATTATATCTCTTCTTTCTATTTGATTCTGAATACTTATATGGCTGACACTATAGCGACATTGTGGGGACCATAAGAATCTCCATCTAAAATATGGATAACTTTTTGCTGATTCTTCCTTTATTGTTAAATTTTTCTTATGGAAATAGAATATGCAGATTCATTCTTGTTTATTATTATTATTAAAGGACTGGTCTGTTCTGCTGCTCAGGTTGAGGTTAGGCTATCCACCAAAGGGCCTTCTCTTTCTTCGTTTTCTCTTTCCTTTTTTTCTTGAGATATTAAGTAAACAATAATATATGAAAAGACTCGATCCACTTTCAACGCCTTCTACCAAGCCAGATCCATACTCCTTTTTGGAGTACATGTCAACATTTGTAGGAATAGTATTTGGTTGACCTTTGGAGTTGAAAATTCCCAAAAAAAAAAAAAAAATTGCAAGTGAAGAATTCTAAATATTTTCAAACAATGGTCGTTAGTGTTGCGTAAAAAAATAGATTTCAAAGACTTTGTCTTTGGTATGAACCTATAAATATAATGGTCAATACCCTGAAAAATCCCTAACTAATACATGTATGACAAATTTACCATAAACTATATTTTTAATAATGAAAAACCCAATTTGATACATCTATGACAAATTTTGTCCTAATTGACCATAAATAACTCTAAATTGTTATATTTGTAATAAATTTACCAAAAACTAATTTATTTGACCGCTAAAAACCCCAAACTAGTGCATTTATAATAAATATACCATCTGTTAAATTGAATTAATATCACAAAAAATTATCTAACAACGACAAATGGAGAGTAAAATTCCAAACTAATATACCAACCAATTTGTTACGTGTCATTCAAATTAATAATCTGACAGTAAAATTTAATGAAAATTAATAAATGATAAATTTGTTACAAGTATACCAGTTTGGGGTAAATTTGTTGAAGATGTACCGGTTTAGAGATTTTGGTAGTCAAAAAAATTAGTTTTGAGTAAATTTGTTACAGGTATATCGGTTTGGGATTTTTATGGTATTAACCCTAAATACAAATAGCAATCATAACCTACGGGTAATTTATATAATTAATTATAAATCTATTGTGTGGATGTTAATTTTGTCCACAACTTTCAAATTTTACCATTTTTTTTTTACAAACCTTTATCAAAATTCCAATGTAATCATTTCCTTTAATTTTCATTAGAAATCACAAATGTGACAATCAAGTCATCGCCGAGTAATCAAGTTATTATCGGTCGTCTTACATGGCATACCACTATGTTAGCAACTTATTGGGAAAATTGGCTAAAAGGAATATATTTATAATTGACAAAATTAAAATTTTATGACAAAATTGGTATTGATACAATAGATTTAAGACTGATCGGACAATTTCCCCCAATTTATTCTTTCAGTTAAAAGAAAATCTTTTGACATTTCTTCTAGTTTTCTCTATTTGATAATAATGAAAAGTTATAAATAATCCCATATTTTCGATTCAACGACATAATACTAATCCAATTGTGGGGATTGTTGGGCTTAGTCGATTTGATGGCCGATCTAAATAGAGTTATTTTGGTTCTGCCGTTGTCATCAAACATACCCTTATTTTATATCTATTTATAAATATATAAAATGTCATAACTCATTTGTTTTCTTTCTTTTTTTCTCACTTATATCTTTATTTTACATCTATTCATGAATTCCCGAGAACCATCTTTACGTCATAACACGTTCTTATTCTTTTTTCACCCTCGCTAATATCAGAACAACATCATAAACTCAATCATTTGAATCCCTCTCTTCTTTTCAATCCCTCTTGGGCTATTTCCTAGAGCAAAAGGCACCATCTCATTCATGTCCGGCAGCAAAAACCTCTTCTCTAACTTTAAAAAAAATGGAGATTACCAACTCGATTATTGATCAATTTCTAGCTAATTCCCACCTACCCCATCTGTCTTAAGTACTAGCAGTAGCTAGCTGCCGGCCCACCTCAAAACTCCCCAGGGCTTGCCCTTTGTTTTCTACAAAAAAAATATGCTACTTGTCGAACGAAACCCTTTTGAGTTAAAAGATAAGGAAATCCGACTTTCTACATAAATGTGAAATCCATGTGATTCGGTCCAGTCTAGGTAGGCAACACGAAATCTGACTTTCCTAGATGTTAGGTACGCGTCCGAACCTATTACAACGCCTGTCTAATCGTGCTGTGTCGCGTGTAGTTCCGTCCCATCGTGATGGGGCAATTGATGAGATGGGAGTGGGGAATATGAGCAAAGAGATTGGCTTACCTTCTTGCTCCCTAAAGATGAATTCCAAACCTATACCCTCGTATGCAATCAATAGGGTTGATTGGCTCTCAGTCCGATCCTATTTCTTTGATCCGATTCTAAGATAAAGCTGGGAATCGGATCGTACCATCAGTTCGATTTAATGGAACCGATCACTCATTTTTTGCCACTACTTTTTTCCATTGCTTTTTTTCTCACTACTTGGAACCATATCGAGATAGTGTTTAATTCATATTTTATTGATTTTGTTAAGAAATAATAAAATAAAAAAGGTATATATAGTCGATTTGATTTAGTTTTCCTTTGGAACCTGGAATCAGACCATCCGAACACCAATTCCATTTTTAAGAATCGGGAACCAGACCAACACTCCCAAGAACTAACTCAAATCGGTCGACCTATTCTGATCTGATCTAGATGGTTTCTAGTTTGAGCGGTCCATTTTGAACAACCCTAGTAATCCCGCATTTGAATCGCTACTAATCTTTGGGTTTAGGTCAAACATGGGCAAGGTGGGGTCGTGGTTCTTGTGATTTTGTGCAAGAGCAAGAAGAGATCAAACCCTGGCCTAGACCCGGGCAAACTGCTTGAGAACGAGCCTTTGAATGGGCTAAAACCGGAGCCGTTGAACTTGACGGTTGAAGCTGAACCCCAATATACAATATAGAAAAAGTCCCTACGGACGCGTCAAGCTACGGAGCGGGCTGAGTCAAACCCCTGCGTTCCCCAGTCAACGTTTTCCGCAGCTTACGACTTCTTCTCCATCGCATTCGCGTCCCTCGCTCCAGCTTATATAAGTGCAAACCGAGATGGGAACCTCCAACATCCATAACCAAACCCACTCCAGATTCTCAACCGATCCCTCTCGAAACCGACGACACAAGACCGATCGCCTCCATTGATGGCCGCTTTGCAAGCTTCCTCACTCTTGATCCCTTCTTCCTCTTCGAGTTGTCCTTCGAAGAGAAGGGTCTCGGCTTCAATCCATGTCCCGAAGCTCCCTAAACTCCGCCTCTCTGATGCGAGCTCGGCGATGACGCGGAAGCTGGTGGAGGAGTTCAGCAACAGGAACGGTTACACCATCACCGAGCCCTTGCAAATGGAGGTCGTGGAGAAAGTTAGTCCTTCTGAGCCGCGTCGCTCGCCTAGCCGATCGCCTACTTCTTCTATCGAAACAACCACGAGGCTCTATGCGATCCTGGAGGCTGTTGAAGATAGAGTGGAGATGCACGATAACATCGGCAAGCAGCGGGACAACTGGAACAAGCTCCTATTGAACTCGCTCAACATGATGACCCTCACTGCCACCACCACGGCGGCCATGGCTGCGGCTGTGCCGGCTCCGTCACTGAGAGCATGCTCTACTCTCTTATTTACTGCCGCCACGGGGATGTCGCTTGTGATGAGCAAAATCCAACCCTCGCAGCTGGCTGAAGAGCAACGCAATGCCTCGAGGTTGTTCAAGCAGCTTCAGAGCGAGATAAAGTCGATGCTCGTGCAGCAAACTCCGACTGAGTCAGACGTTAAGGAGACGATGGAGAAGGTGCTGGCGCTTGATAGAGCTTTTCCGCTGGCTCTGCTTGGAAAGATGATCGAGAAGTTCCCTGCAAAATTCGAGCCCGCTGTGTGGTGGCCAATGGTTTCCCGCAACCGCCGCCAATCCCAAGGGCACAAAACCTTCACGAACACTGAGCGAAACGGATGGAGCGAGGAGCTGGAAGTGGAGATGAGAGCAATCGTCCAAGTCCTCAAGAGCAAAGACAAGAAAGACTACTTGAGGCTCGGAAATTTAGCTCTAAAATTGAATAAGATGTTGGCGGTTTTGGGTCCTCTACTCGCCAGCATCGCTGCAGCCGGCTCAGCCTTCGGCGGCTCAACAGCCACAACAGTGGCAGCCGTTGCCGGTGCAATGGCAGCTATTGTCAACAGCTTCGAGCATGGAGGACAAGTCGGGATGGTCACTGAGATGTACAGAAACTGTGCGGGGTTCTTCAAGCTCATGGAAGAGACGATCGAAGCGACGCTCGAGGAGAGAGACTATGACAAGAGAGAGAACGCAGAGATGTTCGAGATGAAAGTGGCGATGAAGCTGGGGCGGAGCTTGTCGCAGCTTCGAGACCTGGCAAGAAAATCAATGCCTTCTTGTCTACAAGGGACTGAGGTGGACGAGTTCGGAAGCAAGCTGTTCTGAAACTCTCTTTTGAGCAAGATTAGTGGAGTACATAACGTAACATGTACAAGTTAGGCTCATTAACATGATTCTTTCATTCCTTGATTCTTGTAACAAAGAAAAGGAGCTTAATTGCTCAATATGGTTTAACTTCGATTTTTGACTAAATTAAAAATTATTCACTCAAATTCCACATGGTTTCATTTTTGAAGACACATAATTTTGGTACTAGAACATATGCGACTATTATTTTATTATAAAAAGAAGATGGTTTTTTCCGTGCCTATAAAACTTTTCGAAAGAGTTGATAAGCATTAGATGACCGTTGTTAAGATGCTCCTTTTTGCCTACCCTTGATGCAACGCCGGTATACTGGCGAGAGAGAGGGAGAGAGACTTCTCATAACTTCTATACAAATTCTCTCAAGAAAGGAATTTCCAGATCTCGACCGGCCATAATTTCTAATAACTTTTCATAACTTCCATATAAAATCTCTCGAGAAAGGAATTCTCGAATCTTTAATTGGCCGTAATTTCATAATAACTTTTCGTAACCTCTACATAAAATGTCACAACATACAAAAATCTAAGGACTCTACGATCAAATGGGTGAGATCAACCCTCTTGTCGTCCTAAGATCCTCAAGAGATCGAGAATCCGTTCCTGAAAGATCCTTCAAAATTCCTCCCGCGTGGTGGGAGGTATACTTCTCTGTGGTCAAAGAATCATGCAAATTGTGAACTTCAAGAAAACAACAAAGCAGTGCGCCGTTGAATCTTATAGGAATGGGAGAGACAGGATGCAAAATGGCCAGGAAAACGACGACGCTCCAGTCAGAAATGACATGCTATGTCGTTCAATTTTAGCCTTAGACCTCGAATCATTCGAGATGACTTAATGTTGGACACGTGAGAGGCGACACACGTGCGCTCCCGTGCGTGTTTTTTATCCCCTCTTTTTCAATTTTATTACCAATTTTTCTGCAACTTTGTCCTTCTACTATTGTATGTTAAGACTTCTATGACTAAGTTAATTTGTGGGAGATGGTCTGAATTAGGATACGATTGTTCGAGTGTAATTACCACGATGTCGCTTTATACAGTAGAGAAGGTGTTGCGATTAATTAAAATATGAGCCCACCTATGTAATGTATGTAATAGTTTGGGGGTAGCAAAAGGTTACTAGGAACATGTATTTTTTAGTGGATTGCTTGAGCTCGAGCTTGAACGGAGTAGTAACTCGAGCATTTAAGGAACACACACGCCTTGAGGGCAAAACTGATTCTAATTCACAATATTTGACACAAAAGACTAAAATTGCTAAAGCATTTTACATTGCTTCTTTATGAAATTTATATGTTTATTACATATATTTAATCTTCTTCTATCTATTAACTTAACTTTTAGGTTGGACTTTCTAACGTGCAAAAATGTCATGTTAAAGTATCAAATGCTGTTTATTCATGGAATACCCACTCGGCTTGCTATCTTAAGCACTCTAATCAAGGAGTCCGAGATGCACGGATTGCCGCTTTAAGGGGGGACACAACAAAGCAAAATTCAACTCCCATAAACAAAGGGCAAAGAGTCTGCACGTGCCGATGAGGTCAAAGCCTTCAGAAAATTCAAAGTGGCTTTCGGCAGGAGACATTTAAAAAATTCAACGATTGGATTGTGTCCACATCATGGAAAAAGAGTATATCGGATCAAGCTAGCTTGAAGCATATAACCATTTTAATAATTAAAAGGGAATAAGAATTTCGATACTTCGATCATTTTTCGTTCTCTGCCACAAAATATACATATGTACCGAGAAATAAAAAATGAAAAATATTCATGTTTGATACGTGTATTATATGTACACTGAATATCTTTGTACAAAGGAGTTCAGAAAAGCTTGCTTCCAAATTCATCCACCTCGGTCCCTTCTATACAAGAAGCCATTGATTTTCTTGCTAAATCTCGGAGTTCTGACAAGCTCCGCCCCAGCTTCATCGTCACCTTCATCTCGAACATCTCTCCATTCTCTCTCTTGCTGTAGTCTCGCTCTTCAAGGGTTGCTTCAATCGTCTCTTCCATGAGATCGAAGAACCCCGCGCAGTTTCTGTACATCTCCACGACCATACCAACCTGGCCTCCATGCTCAAAGCTGTTGATGATCGTTGCCATTGCACCAGCGATGGCTGCCACAGTGGTGGCCGCCGAGCCTCCAAAGGCCGAGCCAGCTGCAGCGATGCTGGTTAGCAAAGGAGAGGAAACCGCCAACATCTTATTCAATTTTAGCGCCAGATTCCCGAGCCTCAAGTAGTCTTGCTTATCTTTGTTCTTGAGGACTTGGACGATGGCTCTCATCTCCACTTCTAGGTCCCTGCTCCATCCATTTCGCTCACTGTTTGCGAAAGTTCTCCCCCCTCGGGATTGGTGGCTGTTGTTGGAAACCCTAGGCCACCATGCGGCGGGCTCAAATTTTGCGGGGAACTTCTCAAGCATCGCTCCAAGCAAAGGCAGTGGATAAGCCCTATCAAGGGCCAGCACCTTTTCCTTCATCTCCTTCACGTCTGCTTCAGTCGGAGATTGGAGCGCAAGCATTGACTCAATCTCACTCCGAAGCTGCTTGTACAACCTCGAGGCATTGCGTTGCTCTTCAGCCAGCTGTGAGGGCTGGATTTTGCTCATGATGAGCGACATCCCAGTGGCCGCTGTAAACAAGAGAGCAGAGCATACTCTCAGCGATGGAGCCGGCGCAGCTGCAGCCATCGCAGCCATGGTGGTGGCAGTGAGAGTCATCATGTTGACTGATTTCAACAGGAGCTTATTCCAGTTGTCTCGCTGTGCGCCGATGTTATCGTGCATCTCCACTCTATCTTTGACGGCCTCCAGGATCGCATAAAGCTTCTTCGTCATTTCAAAAGAAGAAGTACGCGATAGGCGCAGCTTCAAACGCATGTCTGTCCGGTTGACATCCATTTGGAGTGGCTCTGTGAAGGCATAACCATTCCTGTTGCTCAAATCCTCGAGTAGCTTCTTCGTGATCACGGTACTTGGATCACCTGCGAGCCTGAGTTTTGAGGGCTTCAGGAATTGGATTGAAGCAGTGATCGCTCGCTTTGAAGAGCAACCCGATGAGGAGGAAGAAGAAGAAGAAACTAAGAGAGAGGAAGCTTGTAATACGGCCATTTGGTGTTTTTCAAGTGTATGTATGCAATGGTTTTTCATGCGAAGTACGCGTACGCTATGTAAAACGAGAAGAGGTCGGAATTGTTGAAAATTTGACCAGAGAACAAAAGGAGTTGACTCCGGCCATGAGCCTGACCTTTTCTATTATTTGAATTTCTATATGTCAAACATCCAAATGCTACGCAAATATTGTCACATCATATCACTTCATACGCACGCTCCTGGCGTAGAATCACTCTTAGTGGCAGAATTGCAGAAATGAATAGGTTATCTTGCAAACAAATATTTAAATAAACGAGTTATATTCAATTTTGAAAATTATATTTTAAAAAAGTATTTACTATTACCACACGCCACCGCCTGTGCGCCTATGACTCATTTGTCAATTTGGCTAGCCCAAATAGTTAGACCACTCTACTCTTTCCCACTTATAACTTACATAATATTTCTTTTAGGGATTTCTTTCTTAGAAATAATTAGTTAATTATTCGTATTTATTGGTGAACCCTATTCGAATTGCATATGATATGCTCTTGTTACGAGTGGCCATTTGATATTGATTTGCTAGACTATATCTTATATGAAAAATTAATTAGCAAACTATAGAATTGCCCCGGAGTGGGGACTGTCAAGACAAATTTATAAGTTGTTTGAGGTTTGACCATTTCTAGAAATGACGTTTTCTTGGTTTCGAAGAGTATGGGGTTTATGGGTCGGGTCGGTTTCAAATTTTGCATTGGACAGCTTTGGATTGAGTTCATTATTTTTGCGATCAAGTCAACCTAATTTTTGTGCAATTAACTTTTTCCTTTTTCCTTCAAATTGGGTATAATGTGTGGTCGAGTCAATTCGATGTGGGGTGAACTTTTGCCAGCTTTGCTTGAAAATGTCAAGTCCTAATGACAAAAGGGTAGATAAAAAACATAGTTAGATATTAATTATATTTCTCGTTAATCTTAGGTGTTGAGTAAGGTGAAGCATGCTTTTATTAAGACAATCTATCTTAAATAAGTAAGCTTCAAGGTCATGAAAACGAGAGGTGTCATAAATGTCATGGTTATTTCAAGACCCACTGTAATGTTACTGTATTAGTTGGTCCGTAAATTTATACACATGGAATTGGAATGATTTGTTGGAGTGTGGTTCATACTCCTCATTGACAGAAAGACATAAGGATTGCAAGGGGTAGCAACCTTGGGTTGCCAAAGGGATTTTATAGTTTAGACCCGTATTTTATTGATAGTTTGGGCTTGAACCCATAAACGATTACTGAGTAGCCTAGGGTCTTCTTGGCCCCTAGGGTTTTCTTGTGCCGCTTATATGTAATCTATTTCTCTTATAACTAAGAGTTATATGGAGAGAGGTGGGAGTTGCTAATTATAGCGGAATCTTCTACTAAAGGTGACCCTAATTTATGGGTAAAACGAAACAAACTTTGTTTCTCAATTTCAATTTCTCATATTTACTCTCTGTTTCATTGTATTTGTGCACCTAATACTAACAAAACTACAAGAATTATTGAAAAGTTTAATTGCGACGTGCTCAAGATATTCTTCACTTTCATCTATCCTGTACCTGTTTCATAATTTTGTCCTTTGACGTATGGGTAATCACCTTCCCAAGAGATCACTCATCCTCATAGTGTTCTTACTTGAGCAAGTTTTAACATTGGAATGTTTCCATTACGTTAAAAAATGTACCTTGTGAGTTAATCCCAATTTCACATGCATATTCCAAGTATATTGTCACCATATTTGGCGTGCAATTTGATTCAGTTATGCTCCCTTCGTCATTCTAGAAGCTTGTTAGGAGTTACTTATTGTCCATGTCACGCTTCGATCCTCGAACGCGTGCCCATCCCTTTGTGGTCGACTAAATTTGTGACGTCCTAGGATGCATCGCCGACCTATTTATTTTAATGTACATGTGGAAGCGGATAAATAATCCCTAGACAACACTCAATTGGGATTGAAAAGTAGGATACCATTTTCACAAAACATGTTTTTTTTCTTTTTTATAAATGCACAGGTTTATACACATAAGTCTACAAAAAGATTGGCTCTAAAAAAGAAGCTATCCTATGACCGACTAGTCGGACACAATCACCGATCCTTTGGACTCCACCCCCATAGACTCCGGGGCTTTGGGTCCTCCACAACTGTCAACTAAGGACTTGAAAAGTTAAGCCCACGACGGGGTGAGACAATGTCACAGCAAGTTTACCCCCTAAACCCCTATTAGGAAGGAATATACCTAGGGGTGGCCTAGCCACACAAAAAAGAAGACTTACCTCGCCTCAGTTCCCTCATGCATGTTAGCATAGTTCGTATACACAATGCATATCACAGATGCACACATCAATTGAAACTTCTCACTCAACTCAATCAATCACAGGGGTTCCAATTTTCAATCACGGCCCAATGGACACGACCTACTCGATATTTGGCGGTCTTCTAGCGTAGCTAGGTCAATCACAGCCCAGTAGGCATAGCCTACTCAAAGTTTGGCGATTAATCATGGCCCAATGGGCACAACCTACTTGAAGTTCGGCGGTTAATCATGACCCTAAGGGGCACAACCTTCTCAAAGTTCGGCAATTAATCACGGCCCAATGGGCACAGCCTACTCGAAGTTCAGCATTAATCACTCAATTGCACTCAATTGCATAAATTATCAACCAATTGCACAAGTAAGCAATCAATAACACATATCCCCCATCAATGGCCATCCTTTGCCATGACCATAAACCTTTATCACAGCACAACCATTCGTGCATCATCACGCATAAGCTCTAGGCATGTCACAAACCAATCATATCATCAAATATGCACAAACCAGTAAGAATTGCAGCAATAATAGCACAAAATCATAACTGGCCCTAACCGGCAGAAAAGACCTACTCGTGCGTCTCCGAGTTTAAATCCATAACCCTAACCAAACGAGTTCGGAAAATTTCCAAATTTGAATATGTTATAAAGGACACATAAACAAACATTTTTCAAGAAGATACCTTAACCTAGATCCTTCTAGATTCAGCCTAGTAAATCGCTCAATCCAGTACCAAAAACTGGATCCGTTTCCAGAAAATCTTTTTCCAAAATCAGTTTAGTTCAAGATCCAAAACTTGTCTATTTGATCTGAAATTTGACTATGTTAAACTAGAAGATGTGAAAAACAACTTTTGTGAAGAAATCATTTTGAAATTCGAAACCTAAGAATAGATAAAAAAAACTCTAGAATCCCGAAAGGTCCCTAGTTTCAACAAAAATTGAGGTTCTGTTTTGAAATGATTGATATCTCATTCATTTAACTATCTAAAATCTTGAGAAAAATATATGTTGTAGACGAAAATGTATAAAAGATTTCTCAAGAGAGAATTAATCTCAAATTCACAACCCATTTCGATCTACAAAAATGGCAAACGGCGAGGGTTGAGAGATCAGAACTGTAGAAAGTCTACTGAATTGGACTAATCCATCCTCAAAGTTGATAATCTCACTAATTAGATTAACACTAATCCATTCTAAGGCTAATATAACCATTCTAGATTATCTCTAATCCATTCTTAAGCTAATCTAACCAACCCTTAAGCATAATTAACCTCATAAGCAAGGTTTAGTGAGTAAACTCACCGGTTTAGCGGTTCGACGAGTCCACGGCGATGGCAACGCGAAGGTGATCGAAACTCAGGCTCATGGCGACACCAATGGAGGTCCAGATGAGCCTTAAAACCACCTTGCAAGCCCAAGGCTTGTTGCTGGAAAACTGGTCCTGTTCTGCTTTTGCTCGAGCTGTTGGACAAGTGGCTGTTGGCGCGGCTTGGTGGCCTCGGCTCGGTGGGACAACGGCTAGATGAACAGGCGAAACTACTGGTGGATTGGCGAAGATGGTGAGGCTGGTATCGGGGTGGTGCTGTGGACATGCGGGGTGCATCGGTAAGCCGAACATGGAGTTGGGATTGAAGATGATGGCGTTGGCGCATGGGTGGAGATGGCATTGGAGGAAGTGGACACGAGATGGAGTTGTTCAATGGAGTGGCAAGGTGATGATGTGTGGGCGTGAGGTGTGAGTGCTGGCATGAGAACGGGATGAGACGGAGGGAAGAAAGGGCGCAAAACCAAGGAAAAGGAAAGTTACATGGGGAAGGGGGTGAGTGGGGAAGGGAAAAGAGAAAGGGGGAAAGTCAGCTGGTGGGGGGTTTCATCCGAGAATTTAGAGAGGAAAGAGAGGGAGGGATAAGAGAGAGCCAATAAGTCAATATTTCAGCTAATTACAAGCCTCCCAAAATATCAAAATGATGATTAACAAGCCCCTAAAGTCCAAGCTGCAGCCACAAGTCATTTTCACTCCCAAAACTTCACCAACAAGCCAAAATGAAGGCCAAGAAAGGTCCATGCAGTAGCCATATGAATTTTCTCTTCATTTTCTCTCAATTCTTCACAAATGCAAATCAATTTCGTGGTCAAAAACCACGACCACTCAGCCATACGAATTTCCAGCCCTCTCCTCTCAATTTCCTCACCAATTAATTCAATTTGGCCTCCAAAAATACCAATTAAGGTGCCCAAACAAATTTCCATAATTTCCCACACAAACCATCTCATTTTGAAGGCCAAAACTCCACTTAAAAATGCCCCTCTAAATTTCCTTAATTTAAATTTTGCCAAAGTCCAATTTTCCGCAAAAATTCCCGGTTCGACGGAATTTCTTCAAAAGATGAGAAGAAATCCTAAAAATAAATCGTGACATGCTTGAATGTTCGATTTCCGAAACCAAGCTCAATTCCGTGGTTAAAATCGACCAAACGCGATTTTAGTCGAATCCAACCTACTAAATAGCTTTTAGGGATTTTACCGCGGTTATATCCTTTAACAGCTTCATCCAATGGATTGGTTAACTCATAAGTGATCACCTCAGAGAAAAAGGACCATAGGAACACCGATGAAAAGCCCATTTCGTTTTATCGTGACGGGTCGAAAATTCAAGATATTACAGTCCAAACCTCTGGTTCTGGTGAACAGTCCCCACCCTCGTTGAATTTTGTTGTTACAAGCCCACCGGCTTCCTTGTGGTTGGTCCTTGAACCTCACACCTACTAAAGAGAGTCCTACTTTGATACCATATTGTGACACTCCTAGATTAACTTACTTGAGATATTGTCCAATCCAACACTCAGTGGTATAAGCCATTGTAGAGCAGAGTATGTCGTAGCTACTACAACTATTAATCATGTAAGGTGGCTTCGAAGAATTCTTGAAGACATTGGAGAACCACAAATGGAATAAACTCCAATATTTTGTGACAACAAGTTTGCGATCGCCATATCAAAGAATCGAGTCTTTTATGGAAGAACTAAACATATTGACATAAAATATCACTTCATTCGTGAAGTGTAAAACAAAGAGATCGAGCTGAAGTATTGCAAGATCAAATATCAAATCACAGACATACTCACCAAAGCACTAGCAACAGCAAAATTTGAGACATTGAGAAGGATGCTTAGAGTATCACAAAAATGGATCAAGGAGGAGTGTGAAAAGGCGATCCATTTTTGGAAAGTCCTAGAATTCACTGGCCTATGCATGCTTAAGAATGAAGTATGCTTGAGAAAGAAGGAAAGAAACAGCAACAACAATTTGTCCAAGTTGGCAATAGTGTACGTAGGAAGAAAGAAAAGCCAGTAGGAAGATAGTTGAATTAGTTAAAAATAGTGGTGAGTCATTAGACTTTGTGAGCAAGAGATGTCGGTCAATATTTGTAGAGAAAAACTTGAAAAGTAAAGAAATGACTAGTGTTTTCTAGCTATCTAAGTCGGTCAAGAAAGAGGTGATGACCTATGCCTATAAATAGGATTTGGTGGATGTCTACTTTAACTAGTTGAAAACCATAAACGCTCCTTCCTTTATAATACCAACTAACATAATAGAAGTCTTTTTCTTGTCACCCTGTGTTCCCTTGCCGTAATAGTCCACTCATATACACATCATTGCTGGTTCCTTGCCATGTTTCACACACACTTGCACACACGCTTTCGCAAAATCCAACAAAACTAAACTAGAAGTTTGTGTCTGCAGGAAAAATTATGGTCCTTTTTCTTGAGCTTTAACCTCCTAATTTTGTTTCAATCTAAATGAACTTAATTTTCTGTACTTCCATGATGTTGATTTAAATATAACCATTGCACTGGAAATGCATCCCGTTTCATTATGCAAGAAAAAGATATGAACTGTGTACACAGTGAACATATCTTGCAATCTCCGGCATCTTGAAGCTTGCTCTTCTTCTTTTTCTTTTTTATCCTATTCAAAAGGTTATTTGATGTGCATCACCCCACTCCTCCACTTTTTTCCCCCAAGCCATCCACCACACGCACAAACAAATCAAAGACAATGCACTATATCTCTACAACTATCTTTATCTCAAAGTCCCAGTGATTCATAAAACAATGAAAGGAAAAGTAAAAGAATATCTGTTGACCAAATAAGAACAGCTACTACTTCTTCACCTATTGTTGGAATGCTAAAAACAAGAGCACAAATGAAAAATGCCAAAAAGACATAAGTTAGATGGATGGCCGCTCCGTCCCTTGTTTTCATCTTTTCTAGAGGGAGAGAATGTTTGTGCGTGTTGCAGATTAGAAAGAATGGAGAAGCAGGAGGGTGAAGGAGAATGTGGAGATCATGATGGGGGAAGGAGGAGAGGAGGTCAGAGGTGCGGCCCAACTGAGAGGCTAAAACAAGAACAAGCCTTAGAGATGGAGAAAACAAGAAAAGCAAAGCCAGTAGAAGAAGATGAAGAGTGTATAGAAAAGAGAGGGAGAGAGAGAGAGAGAGAGGGTGATGAGATCTGAGAGTCGCCGAGACTAGAAGAAGAACGCTTGCCATCTTCCACAAGATCCCTCTTTGTCGCTCGCTCTCGCTCCCTCCCTCCCTCTCTCATGGTTTCTCCAAATTAGAATTATTTACTTTGGCAATTTTTTTTCTTTTATTTATGATTTATTATCCATTTTCTTACCGAGACGTTTCTTGTCATCTCCAATTAATGCAAATCATGATTTTTCCAATTTAACTTGATTCAACAACAATTTACGGAGTGTACAAATCAAAAGTTTGGAGACAGTATTTATACATTAAATCAAAGTTCATAGATCATTTATGCTGTTATCCCTTTTTAAAAAGGGGTAGTGCATAAATATATTGGGTTCCATTCCAATAAGTCATAATGATAAAAGCAACTTAATTGGTTTGTTCTAGTAGAAAACTACATGTAGCGGTTACAAAATGAGATTTCAATATGTGGATTAAGACATAGCACATGTTTGATTCTTCATGTGACATCCCGATTTTTCAATTCTATTGTCAGTCGGTTAAGTCGGGTATTTCATCTGTACATATAGTTCGTCTCTCTAAGTTGGCCACTCACGAGAGAACTAGTCTATCGGGTGAAACAATTAAAGGAATTTAACGTATCAGGCTTGGGGGACTGATCAACCTCAGGTCGGATGCAAGAAAATTTCCCTAAAAACTACCCGATAGGTTAGGACACGCTGAAATCGCACCAGATTGAAATTAACTGTGAAAATTAAGATCGAATTCAGAAATTGAGAGTCCTGTTATGTCACAAATCTTATTAGAATCATTAGATAAATTTATGGATTTCAATTGGACTCAATTGGAAGAGAATTGAAAGGAATCGAAGAAATTGATGCACAAGATTTTTATGCCTCGGCGGAAAAGAAATTGGACCCATTGGAGGATTGTTGTGGAAGCTTGGTGTGAGTGGAAGATGACCTCATGTAAGGTCATGGTGGGCCACATTTGGAAATTAAAGAAAAGGGAAAAAGGAGTGAAGTGATCCCCCCCTTTTTGTTCTCTCTCTTGCATTGCCTCTCTCCTCCCTCTCCCTGCTATGCGGCCACTCTTCCTTTCTCCATCTTCTTCTTCGGACACCAACAGCTACAAAAGATCAGCCGAAGCTGTCGTAGCCTCCGCGCGCCACCGCGAAGCCGCCGTCCTCGTGCACGCTGCTACTGGCTGCACGCCTCGACCTCCCTCTTGCCCAGCTCTTTGTTCCAGCAAGCTGTCCAGCTCGTGCAAGAGCCGCCGGAGCCCGTCTTCGCCACTGTGACCACTGTCGACCTCCCCTTCAACCCGTCCAAGCCCCCGCCGATCTTCCCTTCTTATTGCACCTCAAACCGAGCTCGTTTCCCCCTCCAACCGGCAGTGGACAGCAGGTGGAAAAATGGGTTTCTCAGCCCAGTTTTGACCCGATTTGGCCAGCTTCCTGACCCTGAATGCTTGGCCTGCCTTGAGGAAAGTCGATCCCGGCATCGTTCCGTCGTTTTGGTCCGAACGGCGAGTTAATCGGGTGAGTTTAGCTCACTAAACCTCGATTAAAAGGTTAATGATGCTTAGGGTGTCCATAGTTTAAGTTAAATAAGTTTAGGTGGTTAGATTAGTTTATTTAGTTGTGGATTAGATTAATGTTGTTTAATTAGTTTAAAGTGTGTTTAATTTAGAGCTAAGTGGATGTTTAAATTAATATAAGTCTTGGTGTGACTTAAAGGAATTTATTTTTGATTAGTTTAATATTTTTAAATTATTAAATAATATTATTATTATTATTATTCGAAATTATTAAAATATTATTATTTAATTAATTTCGGAATATAATTAATTATTTATTAAATTCTGAAAATTTTGTCGGGACCTTATTTTCTCAGAATTTCACGCCGATCGCTACTGTGTATTCAGATTTTGAATTTGATGATTGGATATTACAATTAAATGTTGATTGTGAAAAATAGGGATTTTATTCACAAATTCCCACGTGTCAAGTTTTGGCACCGAAAATAAATTTTAACTATTATATTAAATAGTGGGGTTGGAAAAGGTAGAAATTAAATTCTCTGAATTGAAATTACCATGTCCCCACACACGTGAGTAATTTCTCAAATATTTTTAATACGAAAAAAAAAAAAAAAAAAGCTGGGATCACTATTTTAATTGGGATTATAGAGTGAAATGCAAAGTGACCTGAGCCGAGGATGAATTTATCGTATGATAATTAAAAGGAAATTGTCCTTGGCTGTTGAGCCAAACTTGCCCCTATATAGGAGGCCTCACGTAACGAGCTTGGGTCGCAGTTGATTCTGAGCCTATACTCCTTCGGGAATGCCGTCGACGTAGTGACGAAGCCGCGCTCCAAGGTGGGGGAGGCGATGCCTAGCTAAATGCCAATAGATAGCCAAATTGCGAGTAGGCTATGCCCATGTGTAGCAGTGTATAACAATTGGAACGCATGCTGAGTGTTGTTGATGTGTCGAATTATGGGACGGAATTGTTGGGCATAGTATGGGACATGTCATAACGATTCGGTCTTATAATTAAGACTCCTACGGTTGTTGGTTATTTGAAGGTTATTGCGTTCCGGTCGTTTAAGTTCATATTACTACACATGAGTGAATTATATGAATTGTACTAACCTACATGAAAGGATTGAGACGAGGTAAATCTTCTGGGTGATGTGGCTAAGCCACTCTTAGGCGTATTTTCTTTCTAATAAGGGTTTAAGGGGTGAACTTGTTGAGACATTATCTCACCCCATTGTGGGCTTACAATTTCAGGTCCTTAGAGGACGGAGCGGCCAATTCGTTTTGGTTGGCCTTGTGGAGTTGTAGAAGTGAAGTTTTGAAGGGTTGGAGATCGTGTTCGAGTTGTACGTTGTAGGACGATTCCTTTTTAAGGGCCGGTCTTTCGTAGATTTTTGGCCATAAACCTCTGCTTATAAACTCTGTTGGTTTATGTAAGTGATTGGTTGTGAAATTACTTCCTGCTGCTCTATCCCGTATTTTATTGTCAGGGGTTTTATAGTACGCTTCCGAATGCGAATTTAAAATGAATGGGTCAGCGACTTCACCTGGGAATGTGGCATTGCCTTGACCATGGTGGGATGTTGGCGCGCTCAGAGTTCAGGGCGTGACACTTCATATTGTCAATTACCGACTCTTGTATTGCTAAATTAATGAGGTTAACCTTTTTTTCGGTGATTAATGAATAGCGAGTTTATAAACATAAAGACTTAGTAAGTAGAACTAGAGATTAATGCATGTGATTCCCTAATTTTAGTGTTATTTGTGATATTTGATTTTAAGGCATCATAACTTTGGAAGGGCCTCCTCATTTTAACCTATCTCTAAAGAAATTTTCGTAGCTGTCTCGAGTCCATTCTTGGTTGATAAAACCCCAAAATTCTCTTTATATTTCTATATTAAAAGGTGTAATGAAAGGACACTATTTGGTCGGTACCATCAATATTAGTTAGGTTGAAATTATCTTCCAAACAACCAACATCGGAAATCTTTTAATTGATGCAACTAAATTTGGAATCGTTCTCAAGAAATATAACAAAGTCCCTACTCTTTTTCTTGAAAATTTGTAATTTAACTAAAATTGTCCCATAGGTAATTTCAAGTTGTCACATGGGCAGGTTACATTATCAATGATGATAACTGACAAAGCTTCACTTTAGTTTGGGAAAAAATTCAAAAACCATCTTCAGTGTCCCACCCCTTTATGCATCCTTAATTTTAAAAACTACAATTTGCATTTCCCAACAAAACACGAGAAATAAGAATTCTAGGTATAGTAAGAATGTCTTAAATATTGATATTGATGTTAGATACTCCATTAGAATATCAACACATTACTTTATAAATCATTTTTGTAAATCAATCTTAGTATATCGAACGTTTTTCTAAAGAATATAGCATATATATTTACAAATTCATAGGCAAGTGGGGAACTTCGTGTACTCATGATTGCCTTTCCCCAGAAAAGGCACGAGCTTTGTGCTGGGTTAGCATTAAATATTTCCATTTTCATTAAATCCTGAAAAATTATAATATATTTTCAAATCTATTCCTCGACTTGCGATGTTATTTATTGTCATGTAAAATATTTTTAGTTTAAAGTCTTTTAAGCAAAGGTCTTAAAAGAACGATCCACCAATCACTGGGAGCTCTTTCCGACTTTACAAGGACTAAATAATGCAATGTCTCTGTGCCCATGAAAATCTTAATTAAATTATAATTAAGAAGATAAAAAAGGATAACGTGAGGGTATCATGGGAGGAGTCCAATTAATATATTTTAAGACCATGTTATCAGAGATATATTTTTTGTATCATACCTTATATAATTGAACTTATGGTTCATTCGAAAATTCATTTTGTAGTAGTGATATTCACCGAGAGAGCAAGTCACAGTTTCAATAGTAGAGACTAACATTCTAAAATTGTCTATCCAAGTTCTATTTTCATTTATTTATATCTTTTTGTGTCGAAAGATCAATATGGATGGATCGCAATTCGAATCAATCAAATAAAAAAACTGGAATTTTCCTTACAATGCTTTCTTAATTATTATAAACTGGTTTTCACGCACTCATGAAGATGACTAATTTGTTTTTTCAAAAGAGTTAAGTGATTATTTAAGTAAGTGGATAAGTAGTGGGTAATTATAAACACGTGTATATCGAGAGGTTAATGAAGAGAATAATGGGCAGTTTTATTTTTCCATGCGAGATTAACTTTGGGAACCAAAAAGTAGAAAATGGAACTTGTTAGAAATGATAATTATATCTTTTTATTAGATAATGTAGGGATAATTAGTAAAAGTTATTTCTTCATGCACGGTAAACTTATTTTTCACGCAATTACTCACTTTTAATTGATGAATTGTCTCTCTTCTTTCTATTTGATTCTTAATACTTATGGCCGGGACCATAGCGACATTGTAGGGACCATAAGAATCTCCATCTAAAATATGGATAACTTTTTGCTGATTCTTTCTTTGTTTTTAAACTTTTCTTATGGAAATAAATTATGCGGATTCATTCTTGTTTAATAATAATAATAATAATAATAATAATAATAATAATAATAATAATAATAATAATAATAATAATAATAATAATAATATTATTATTATAATTATAATTATTATTATTATTATTATTATTATTATTATTATTATTAAAGGAATCATGTATGGGGTCCCGTCTGTTCTGCTGCCTCAGGTTGAGGTTAGGCTAACCACCAAAGTGCCTTCTCTTTCTTCATTTTCTTTTTCCATTTTTTCTTGGGATATTAAATAAACAAAATATGTGAAAAGACTCGATCCGCCTTCAACGCCTTCTACCAAGCTAGATCCATAGTCCTTTTTGGAGTACATGTCAATGTTTGTAGGAATAGTATTTGGTTGACCTTGGGAGTTGAGGAATTCCCAAAAAAAGAAAAAAAAAATTACAATTGAAGAATTCTAAATATTTCCAAATAATGGTCGTTAGTGTTGTGTAAAAAAATATATATATTATAGAGACATTGTCTTTAATATTGATCCATAAATACAAATAGCAATCACAATTTATGGGTAATTTATATAATTAATTATAAATATATTGTGCGAATGTAAATTCAATTCAAAACTTTCAAATTTTACTAATTTATTTCTAAATCTTTATTAAAATTAGTGTAATCATTCCCTTCAATTTTCATTAGAAATCATGGATGTGACAGTGAAGTCATTGTCAAGTGATCAAGCTATCATAGGATGTTGTACATGACACACCACTATATCAACAACTTCTTATGAAAATTAGTTAAAAGTAATACATTTAGAATTTTGTATAATTTATGACAAAATTGGCAAAATTAGAAAGTTTATGACTAAATTGGTGTTGGTACAATAGATTTAAGATCGATTAAACAATTTCCCCTAATTTATTCTTTGGGTTAAAAGAAAATCTTTTGACATGTTTTTTGGTTTTCTCTATTTGATAATAATGAAAAGCTATAGCTAATCCCATATTGTCAATTCATCAACATATTATTAATCCAATCACACGGATTGTCAGGGTTAGTCAATTTGATGGCCGATCTAAACAAAGTTATTTAGGTCTTGTCGTTGCCATCAAACATATCGTTATTTTATATCTACTTATAAATACATAAAATGTCATAACTCATTCGTTTCCTTTCTTCTTCTTTTTTCTTGTTTATATCCTTATTTTACATCTATTCATGATTTCTCAAGACCAATATTAATGTCATAACGCATTCTTATCTTCCCCCCTCCCCCCGGGGCGGTGCCGCTAGTATCAAAACAACATTATAACTCAATCTTTTCAATCCCTTTCCGGCTATTTCCTCGAACAAAAAGGAGTCACCATCATTCATGGCCGGCATCGGAAACTCTTTTCTACAAGTTTAATATGGCCTGCTTACTCTTTCTTAAAAGAATGGAGATTACCGACTTGATTACAGATTACAACCTACCTCATTCCCACCTGCCCTATCTGTCTTTGAGCTAGCAGTAGCTACCGACCCACCTCAAACTCCCCTAAGACTTGCCCTTTGTTTTCTACGAAAAAAGGTATGCCGCTTGTTGAACGAAACCCTTTAGTTAAAAGGTGCTTGGAAATCTGACTTTCTATAAGTGTGAAATCCATGTGATTCCGTCCAATCTAAATAGGCAACACGAAATCTGACTTTCCTAGATGTTAGGTACGCGTCCGGACCGATTACAATGCCTATCTAATCGTGCCGTGTCGAGTGTAGTTCCGTTTGGTCGTGATGGGGCGATTGTTGAGATGGGAGGGGGAATATGAGCGAAGAGATTGGCTTACCTTCCTGCTCCCTAAAGATGAATTCCAAACCCACACCCTCGCATAAAATCAATAGGGGTGTTCGATTCTCAATTCACTCCAATTCCTCTAGTCCGGTTCTAAAGTGGAATTGGGAACCGGACCGTACCATTAATCTGATTCAATGGAACTGGTCACTTATTTTTTTCCACTACTTTTTCCCATTACTTTTTATTCTCACCACTCCGATTGATATAGTGTTTAGTTCACATTTTATTAATTTTTTAAGAAATAATAAAATAAAAAATGTATATTTAGTCAGTTTGATCTAATTCTCCCTTGAAATCAGGAATTAGACTACCCGAACACCGATTCCATTTTAAGGAATTGGGAACCAGATCGACACTCTTGAGAACTAAAACAAATTGGGCGATCCGTTATGATCTGGTCTAGGCGGTTTTTAGTTTGGGCTGTCCATTTTGTAGAACCCCAGTAATCGGGCATTTGAATCGTTACTAATCTTTGGGTTTAGGTCAAAGACGTGCAAGGTGAGGTCATGGTTCTTGTGATTTTATGCAAGAGCGAGAAGAGATCAGACCCTGGCCTAGACCCGGGCAAACTGCTTGAGAACGAGCCTTTGAATGGGCTAAAACCGGAGCCGTTGAACTTGACGGTTGAAGCTGAACCCTAATATGCAATATAGAAAAAGTCCCTACGAACGCGTCAAGCTACTGAGCTGGCTGAGTCAAACCGCTGCGTTTCCCAGTCAACGTTTTCCGCAGCTACGACCTCTTCTCCCTCGCATTCACGCCCCTCGCTCCAGCTTATATAAGTGCAAACCGAGATGGGAACCTCCAACATCCATAACCAAACCCACTCCAGATTCTCAACCGATCCCTCTCGAAACCAACGACACAAGACCGATCGCCTCCATTGATGGCCGCTTTGCAAGCTTCCTCACTCTTGATCCCTTCTTCCTCTTCGAGTTGTCCTTCGAAGAGAAGGGTCTCGGCTTCAATCCATGTCCCGAAGCTCCCTAAACTCCGCCTCTCTGATGCGAGCTCGGCGATGACGCGGAAGCTGGTGGAGGAGTTCAGCAACAGGAACGGTTACACCATCACCGAGCCCTTGCAAATGGAGGTCGTGGAGAAAGTTAGTCCTTCTGAGCCGCGTCGCTCGCCTAGCCGATCGCCTACTTCTTCTATCGAAACAACCACGAGGCTCTATGCGATCCTGGAGGCTGTTGAAGATAGAGTGGAGATGCACGATAACATCGGCAAGCAGCGGGACAACTGGAACAAGCTCCTATTGAACTCGCTCAACATGATGACCCTCACTGCCACCACCACGGCGGCCATGGCTGCGGCTGTGCCGGCTCCGTCACTGAGAGCATGCTCTACTCTCTTATTTACTGCCGCCACGGGGATGTCGCTTGTGATGAGCAAAATCCAACCCTCGCAGCTGGCTGAAGAGCAACGCAATGCCTCGAGGTTGTTCAAGCAGCTTCAGAGCGAGATAAAGTCGATGCTCGTGCAGCAAACTCCGACTGAGTCAGACGTTAAGGAGACGATGGAGAAGGTGCTGGCGCTTGATAGAGCTTTTCCGCTGGCTCTGCTTGGAAAGATGATCGAGAAGTTCCCTGCAAAATTCGAGCCCGCTGTGTGGTGGCCAATGGTTTCCCGCAACCGCCGCCAATCCCAAGGGCACAAAACCTTCACGAACACTGAGCGAAACGGATGGAGCGAGAAGCTGGAAGTGGAGATCAGAGCAATCGTCCAAGTCCTCAAGAGCAAAGACAAGAAAGACTACTTGAGGCTCGGAAATTTAGCTCTAAAATTGAATAAGATGTTGGCGGTTTTGGGTCCTCTACTCGCCGGCATCGCTGCAGCCGGCTCAGCCTTCGGCGGCTCAACAGCCACAACAGTGGCAGCCATTGCCAGTGCAATGGCAGCTATTGTCAACAGCTTCGAGCATGGAGGACAAGTCGGCATGGTCACTGAGATGTACAGAAACTGTGCGGGGTTCTTCAAGCTCATGGAAGAGACGATCGAAGCGACGCTCGAGGAGAGAGACTATGACAAGCGAGAGAACGCAGAGATGTTCGAGATGAAGGTGACGATGAAGCTGGGGCGGAGCTTGTCGCAGCTTCGAGACCTGGCAAGAAAATCAATGGCTTCTTGTCTACAAGGGACTGAGGTGGACGAGTTCGGAAGCAAGCTGTTCTGAAACTCTCTTTTGAGCAAGATTAGTGGAGTACATAACGTAACATGTACAAGTTAGGCTCATTAACATGATTCTTTCATTGCTTGATTCTTGTAACAAAGAAAAGGAGCTTAAATTGCTCAATATGGTTTAACTTCGATTTTTGACTAAATTAAAAATTATTCACTCAAATTCCACATGGTTTCATTTTTGAAGACACATAATTTTGGTACTAGAACATATGCGACTATTATTTTATTATAAAAAGAAGATGGTTTTTTCCGTGCCTATAAAACTTTTCGAAAGAGTTGATAAGCATTAGATGACCGTTGTTAAGATGCTCCTTTTTGCCTACCCTTGATGCAACGCCGGTATACGGCGAGAGAGAGGGAGAGAGACTTCTCATAACTTCTATACAAATTCTCTCAAGAAAGGAATTTCCAGATCTCGACCGGCCATAATTTCTAATAACTTTTCATAACTTCCATACAAAATCTCTCGAGAAATGAATTCTTGAATCTTTAGGCTGCGCATGACAAAATTTCTGTTGAAGAAATTGATTTCTCGCCAGAAATCGAGAAATCAATTTCTATTCCCTGGACAAATTTCTGAACAAAGAAACCCGTTTGATAACAATTCAAAATTTCTATTTCTGAAACAGAAATCCGTTTGATAACAGAAAAAAAAATTTCTATTTCTATGAATCATGCTGTCCCCATCCTTTTACCTCACTCTTCTTGATGTTTGTCATGGTAATTTAATTTGATAAAAGTTGGTAAATCACTTTAATTTAGATTGGTAATTCGATAAAGTAGTTAGGAACTTCAAAACATTAGCAATTTATGTAAATAAAAGCTAGTAATTAGTATAAAAAATGCTAATATGCAAACTATAAAATATTTGGTATTTTCAAATGCTAATATGCAAATAGTGAATGTATTTATTCTCCTTATTCAAGATTTGTTACTTTCGCAACTTTTGACTCTTAAGTATTCCTTTGTGCCAACTTTTGGCATTCTAGGGGTTCGGGTGTCAATTTTGGACTAAATTAGTAAAATTTTGAACTTTGGCATCTAGATTTAAGATTGATTAGACAATTTCTCCAAATAGACTTTTGATTTACAAATTGTCGTGACCTCTTTTTTTTGGCGCTCGCAGCTAGGTACGGGCGTCGGCGAGACTAATGATTCGACTAAATTTATTAGGCCCGAACTCTCCCAAGTCCACCAATTCACGACTTTAATAGTCTAAATTTTTAACCTGTAAGTTAATTTTTAAAATGAAGTCGCCACTAACCAATTTGGGGTGAGTTGATTAGAAACCCATGCGAACTATTGGGAGAAATACTCGCTCCTACGCAACTAAAGAAATTAGAATCGGGGACTTGATTACACTTAGTTAATCACTAATGCCCTTTCGGTACCTAATCTTGTTTAAACCCTAAGGTTTTTGGATGTTTGAGGGATTTTCCATGCATTTTGAGGAAAATAACATTTTTTGGGTTTTTCTCTATTTTTTGAACACAAAAGGGACTTTTTTGGATTTTCTGGTATTTTTAAGAAAATACAAGTCTTTTTGGCTTTTTATGAATTTTTGACTTTTTTTATTTTTGAATTTTTTTGGAAAATATAAATATTTTTTATTTTCTTTTTTTGGAAAATAAAATATTTTTTATTATTTTTAATTATTTTTCGAAAATAAATCATTTTTTGATTTTTGAAAATAAATTATTTATTTAATTTTATTTATTAAAATATTAATTATAATAAAATAATATAAAAAATAGACTCGGAGTTTGAGGAGGGGAGAGATGGGAAAGGTGAGGAGAGAGGTTTGACTAGGGTTTGTTTACTGAAGGAGTGGGTATGGGAAAGAAAACAATTTCTATTTCTCAAACAGAAATAGAAAAGCTACAATTTCTAACTTCTGATTTCTCCTCCAAAACAATTTCTGAAGAAAAAATTTGTTTCAGAAATAGAGAAATCATTTTGCGTTACCAAACGGGTTTTACGTTCCAAACCTCTTGCTCTGAAACAGAGAAATTGAGAAATTGAGAAACAGAAATTTTACCATGCGCAGCCTTAATTGGCCGTAATTTCATAATAACTTTTCGTAACCTCTACATAAAATGTCACAACATACAAAAATCTAAGGACTTTACGATCAAATGGGTGAGATCGACCCTCTTGTTGTCTTAAGGTCATCAAGAGATCGAGAATCCATTCCTGAAAGATTCCTTCGGCGTGGTGGGAGGTATAATTCCCTGTGGTCAAAGAATCATGCAAAATGTGAACTTCAAGAAAACAACAAAGCAGTGCGCCGTTGAATCTTATGGGAATGGGAGAGACAGGATGCAAAATGGCCTGGAAAACGACGACGCTCCAGTCAGAAATGACATGCTATGTCGTTCAATTTTAGCCTTAGACCTCGAATCATCCGAGATGACTTAATGTTGGACACGTGAGAGGCGACACACGTGCGCTCCCGTGCGTGTTTTTTATCCCCTCTTTTTCAATTTTATTACCAATTTTTCTGCAACTTTGTCCTTCTACTATTGTATGTTAAGACTTCTATGACTAAGTTAATTTGTGGGAGATGGTCTGAATTAGGATACGATTGTTCGAGTGTAATTACCACGATGTCGCTTTATACAGTAGAGAAGGTGTTGCGATTAATTAAAATATGAGCCCACCTATGTAATGTATGTAATAGTTTTGGGGTAGCAAAAGGTTACTAGGAACATGTATTTTCTAGTGGATTGCTTGAGCTCAAGCTTGAACGGAGTAGTAACTCAAGCATTGAAGGAACACACACGCCTTGAGGGCAAAACTGATTCTAAGTCACAATATTTGACACAAAAGACTAAAATTGTTAAAGCATTTTACATTGCTTCTTTATGAAATTTATATGTTCATTACATACATTTAATCTTCTTCTACCTATTGACTTTCTAACGTGCAAAAATGTCATGTTAAGGTATCAATTGCTGTTTATTCATGGAATACCCACTCGGCTTACTATCTTAAGCACTCTAATCAAGGAGTACGACATGCACGGATTGCTGCTTTAAGGGGGGACACAACAAAGCGAAATTCAACTCCCATAAACAAAGGGCAAAGAGTCTGCACGTGCCGATGAGGTCAAAGCCTTCAGAAATTCAAAGTGGCTTTCGGCAGGAGACATTTAAAAAATTCAACGATTGGATTGTGTCCACATCATGGAAAAAGAGTATATCGTATCAAGCTAGCTTGAAGCATATAACCATTTTAATAATTAAAAGGGAATAAGAATTTCGATACTTCGATCATTTTTCGTTCTCTGCCACAAAATATACATATGTACCGAGAAATAAAAAATGAAAAATATTCATGTTTGATACGTGTATTATATGTACACTGAATATCTTTGTACAAAGGAGTTCAGAAAAGCTTGCTTCCAAATTCATCCACCTCGGTCCCTTCTATACAAGAAGCCATTGATTTTCTTGCTAAATCTCGGAGTTCTGACAAGCTCCGCCCCAGCTTCATCGTCACCTTCATCTCGAACATCTCTCCATTCTCTCTCTTGCTGTAGTCTCGCTCTTCAAGGGTTGCTTCAATCGTCTCTTCCATGAGATCGAAGAACCCCGCGCAGTTTCTGTACATCTCCACGACCATACCAACCTGGCCTCCATGCTCAAAGCTGTTGATGATCGTTGCCATTGCACCAGCGAAGGCTGCCACAGTGGTGGCCGCCGAGCCTCCAAAGGCCGAGCCAGCTGCAGCGATGCTGGTTAGCAAAGGAGAGGAAACCGCCAACATCTTATTCAATTTTAGCGCCAGATTCCCGAGCCTCAAGTAGTCTTGCTTATCTTTGTTCTTAAGGACTTGGACGATGGCTCTCATCTCCACTTCTAGGTCCCTGCTCCATCCATTTCGCTCACTGTTTGCGAAAGTTTTCCCCCCTCGGGATTGGTGGCTGTTGTTGGAAACCCTAGGCCACCATGCGGCGGGCTCAAATTTTGCGGGGAACTTCTCAAGCATCGCTCCAAGCAAAGGCAGTGGATAAGCCCTATCAAGGGCCAGCACCTTTTCCTTCATCTCCTTCACGTCTGCTTCAGTCGGAGATTGGAGCGCAAGCATTGACTCAATCTCACTCCGAAGCTGCTTGTACAACCTCGAGGCATTGCGTTGCTCTTCAGCCAGCTGTGAGGGCTGGATTTTGCTCATGATGAGCGACATCCCAGTGGCCGCTGTAAACAAGAGAGCGGAGCATACTCTCAGCGATGGAGCCGGCGCAGCTGCAGCCATCGCAGCCATGGTGGTGGCAGTGAGAGTCATCACGTTGACTGATTTCAACAGGAGCTTATTCCAGTTGTCTCGCTGTGCGCCGATGTTATCGTGCATCTCCACTCTATCTTTGACAGCCTCCAGGATCGCATAAAGCTTCTTCGTCATTTCAATAGAAGTAGGCGATAGGCGCATCTCCAAACGCCTGTCTGTCTGGTTGACATCCATTTGGAGTGGCTTTGTGAAGGCATAACCATTCCTGTTGCTGAAATCCTCGAGTAGCTTCTTCGTGATCACGGTACTTGGATCACCTGTGAGCCTGAGTTTTGAGGGCTTCAGGAATTGGATTGAAGCAGTGATCGCTCGCTTTGAAGAGCAACCCGATGAGGAGGAAGAAGAAGAAGAAACTAAGAGAGAGGAAGCTTGTAATACGGCCATTAATTTTTTGGTGTTTTTCAAGTGTATGTATGCAATGGTTTTTCTTGCGAAGTACGCGTACGCTATGTAAAACGAGAAGAGGTCGGAATTGTTGAAAATTTGACCAGAGAACAAAAGGAGTTGACTCCGGCCATGAGCCTGACCTTTTCTATTATTTGAATTCGTATATGTCAAACATCCAAATGCTACGTAAATATTGTCACATCATATCACTTCATACGTACGCTCCTGGCGTAGAATCACTCTTAGGCCCTGTTTGGTAACCTTCCCAGCAGTACCAGATTCTGATTTTTTGTTCCCAGAATCAGTTTGGGACGAGAATCATGTTTAGTAAAATTTTTGTTCCCGGGACAAATACGTTCCCGGAATCAGTTTGGGATGAGATTTAAGAATAAAAAAAAAAATTGATTCTGCGTCCGAGAATCAAAAAAAGAATCAACACATTAAAATTCTCTTCTTCCCTTCCGGCATCCCGCGACCACCGCCCGCCGCCATCCGCCGCCGCCCGCCGCCAGTCGCCGGTCACCAGCCACCGCCACCCGCCACCGGTCGCCGGTCGCCGGCCGCCGGTCCGACGAGCTCGCCGGAGGCTTGCCAGGCCAGGGCGAGGTCCGGCGAGCTCGCCGAAGGCAAGCCTAGCCACCGGCGAGCTCACCGAAGGCGATCCCAACCACCGGCGAGGCTTGGCCTCGCCGGGGCTGGGCAAGCCTCGCCCGCCCGGCGGCCAGGCAGGCTCGACCGACGAGGGCCAGCCTCGCCGAGGGCCGCGACGCTCCGGTGAGGTCGCCGGCCGGAGGAAGAAGAAGGATAATAGGAGAAAAGGGGAAAAAAAAAGAGAAAAAAGGAAAAAGAAAAGGAAAAAGGAAAAAGGAAAAAAAAAGTAAAGAAAAAAAGTAAAAAGTAAAAAAAAATTATTTAAAAATTAAAAGAAATTAATTTGTAATAGAATCAATCTACACGTTATCAAACGCAATTCTATTCCAGAATCAGAAATTTTGAACAATGTTACCAAACACGTTTTTTACTCGGAATCAATTTCGGGTACGAGAATAAAAAATAATCAATTCTTGTCAGAATCAATTCCCGGGAACAGAATCGTTGCCAAACACGCCCTTAGTGGCAAAATTGCAGAAATGAATAGGTTATCTTGCAAACAAATATTTAAATAAACGAGTTATATTCAATTTTGAAAATTATATTTTAAAAAAGTATTTACTATCACCACACGCCACCGCCTGTGCGCCTATGACTCATTTGTCAATTTGGCTAGCCCCAATAGTTAGACCACTCTACTCTTTCCCACTTATAACTTACATAATATTTCTTTTAGGGATTTCTTTCTTAGAAATAATTAGTTAATTATTCGTATTTATTGGTGAACCCTATTCGAATTGCATATGATATGCTCTTGTTACGAGTGGCCATTTGATATTGATTTACTAGACTATATCTTATATGAAAAATTAATTAGCAAACTATAGAATTGCCCCGGAGTGGGGACTGTCAAGACAAATTTATAAGTTGTTTGAGGTTTGACCATTTCTAGAAATGACGTTTTCTTGGTTTAGAAGAGTATGGGGTTTATGGGTCGGGTCGGTTTCAAATTTTGCATTGGACAGCTTTGGATTGAGTTCATTATTTTTGCGATCAAGTCAACTTAATTTTTGTGCAATTAACTTTTTCCTTTTTCCTTCAAATTGGGTATAATGTGTGGTCGAGTCAATTCGATGTGGGGTGAACTTTTGCCAGCTTTGCTTGAAAATGTCAAGCCCTAATGACAAAAGGGTAGATAAAAAACATAGTTAGATATTAATTATATTTCTCGTTAATCTTAGGTGTTGAGTAAGGTGATGCATGCTTTTATTAAGACAATCTATCTTAAATAAGTAAGCTTCGAAGTCATGAAAAAGAGAGGTGTCATAAATGTCATGGTTATTTCAAGACCCATTGTAATGTTGTCAGTAAATTTACACGCATGGAATTGGAATGATTTGTTGGAGTGTGGTTCATACTCCTCATCGACAGAAAGACATAAGGATTGCAAGGGGTAGCAACCTTGGGTTGACAAAGGGATTTTATAGTTTAGACCCGTATTTTATTGATAGTTTGGGCTTGAACCCATAAATGATTACTGAGTAGCCTAGGGTCTTCTTGGCTGCTAGGGTTTTCTTGTGCCGCTTATATGTAATCTATTTCTCTTATAATTAAGAGTTATATGGAGAGAGGTGGGAGTTGCTAATTATAGTGGAATCTTCTACTAAAGGTGACCCTAATTTATGGGTAAAACGAAACAAACTTTGTTTCTCAATTTCAATTTCTCATATTTACTCTCTGTTTCATTGTATTTGTGCACCTAATACTAACAAAACTACAAGAATTATTGAAAAGTTTAATTGCGACATGCTCAAGATATTCTTCACTTTCATCTGTCCTATACCATGTTTCATAATTTTGTCCTTTGACGTATGGGTAATCACCTTCCCAAGAGATCACTCATCCTCATAGTGTTCTTACTTGAGCAAGTTTTAACATTGGAATGTTTCCGTTACGTTAAAAAACGTACCTTGTGAGTTAATCCCAATTTCACATGCATATTCCAAGTATATTGTCACCATATTTGGCGTGCAATTTGATTCAGTTATGCTCCCTTCATCATTCTAGAAGCTTGTTAGGAGTTACTTATTGTCCATGTCACCCCCTGATTCTCGAACGCGTGCCCATCCCTTTGTGGTCGACTAAATTTGTGACGTCTCAGGACGCATCGCCAACCTATTCATTTTAATGCACATGTGGAAGCGGATAAATAATCCCTAGACATCCCTAGACAACACTCAATTGGGATAGAAAAGCAGGATACCATTTTCACAAAACACTTTCTTTTTCTTTTTTATAAACGCACAGGTTTATACACATAAGTCTACAAAAAGATCAGCTCTAAAAAAGAAGCTGTCCTACGACCTATTAGTCGGACACAATCATCGATCCTCTGGACTCCACCCCCATAGACTCTAGGGCTTTGGGTCCTCCACAACTGCCAACTAAGGATCTGAAAAGTTAAGCCCACGACGGGGTGAGATAATGTCTCAGCAAGTTTACCCCCTAAACCCCTATTAGGAAGGAAATATACCTAGGGGTGGCCTAGCCACACAAAATAGAGGACTTACCTCGCCTCAGTTCCCTCATGCATGTTAGCACAATTCGTATACACAATGCATATCACAGATGCACACATCAATTGAAACTTCTCACTCAACTCAATCAATCACAGGGGTTCCAATTTTCAATCACGGCCCAATGGGCACGACCTACTCGATATTCGGCGGCCTTCTGGCGTAGCCAGGTCAATCACGGCCCATGGTTATAGCCTACTCAAAGTTTGGCGATTAATCATGGCCCAATGGGCACAACCTACTTGAAGTTCAGCGGTTAATCACGGCCCTAAGAGGCACAACCTTCTCGAAGTTCGGCGATTAATCACGGCGCAATGGGCACAGCCTACTCGAAGTTCGGCACATTAATCACTCAATTGCACTCAATTGCATAAATTATCAACCAATTGCACAAGTAAGCAATCAATAACACATATCCCCCATCAATGGCCATCCTTTGCCATGATCATAAACCTTTACCACAACACAACCATTCGTGCATCATCACAGCATAAACTCTAGGCATGTCACAAACCAATCATATCATCAAATATGCACAAACTAATAAGAATTGCACCAATAACACCACAAAATCATAACTGGCCCTAACCGGCAGAAAAGACCTACTCGTGTGTCTCCGAGTTTAAATCCATAACCCTAACCAAACGAGTTCGGAAAATTTCCAAATTTGAATATGTTATAAAGGACACATAAACGAACATTTTTCAAGAAGATACCTTAACCCAGATCCTTCTAGATTCAGCCTAATAAATCACTCAATCCAGTACCAAAAACTGGATCCGTTTCCAGAAAATCTGTTTTCCAAAATTAGTTTAGTTCAAGATCCAAAACTTGTCTATTTGATCTAAAATTTGACTATGTTAAACTAGAAGATGTGAAAAACAACTTTTGTGAAGAAACCATTTTGAAATTCGAAACCTAAGAGTAGATAAAAAACTCTAGAATCTCGAAAGGTCCCTAGTTTCAACAAAAATTGAGGTTCTGTTTTGAAATGATGAAATTGATATCTCATTCATTTAACTATCTAAAATCTTGAGAAAAATATATGTTGTAGATGAAAATGTATAAAACATTTCTCAAGAGAGAATTAATCTCAAATTCACAACCCATTTCGATATACAAAAATGGCAAACGGTGAGGGTTGAGAGATCAGAACTGCAGAAAGTCTACTGAATTGGACTAATCCATCCTCAAAGGTGCTAATATCACTAATTAGATTAACACTAATCCATTCTAAGGCTAATCTAACCATTCTAGATTATCTCTAATCCATTCTTAAGCTAATCTAACCAACCCTTAAGCATAATTAACCTCATAAGCAAGGTTTAGTGAGTAAACTCACCGGTTTATGGGTCCGATGAGTCCACGACAATGGCGACACGGAGGTGAGTGAAACTCAGGCTCATGGCGACACCAACGAAGGCCCGGATGAGCCTTAAAACCACCTTGCAAGCCCAAGGCTTGTGGTTGGAAAACTGGTCCTGTTTTGCTTTTGCTCGAGCTGCTGGACGGGTGGCTGTTGGCGCAGCTTGGTGGCCTCGGCTCGGTGGGACGACGGCTAGATGAACAGGTGGAGCTGCTGGTGGATTGGCGAAGATGGTGAGGCTGGTATCGGGGTGGTGCTGTGGACATGTGGGGTGCATCGGTAAGCCGAACATGGAGTTGGGATGGAAGATGATGGTGTTGGCACATGGGTGGAGATGGCATTGGAGGAAGTGGACACGAGATGGAGTTGTTCAGTGGAATGGCAAGGTGATGATGTGTGGGCGTGAGAACGGGATGAGACGGAGGGAAGAAAGGGTGCAGAACCAGGGAAAAGGAAAGTTACATGGGGAAGGGAAAAGAGAAAGGGGGAAAGTCAGCTGGTGGGGGTTTCATCCGAGAATTTAGAGAGGAAAGAGAGGGAGGTATAGAGCCAATAAGTCAATATTTCAGCCAATTACAAGCCTCCCAAAATATCAAAATGATTATTAACAAGCCCCTAAAGTCCAAGCTGCAGCCATAAGTCATTTTCACTCCCAAAACCTCACCAACAAGCCAAAATGAAGGCCAAGAAAGGTCTATGCAGTAGCCATACGAATTTTCTCTTCATTTTCTCTCAATTCTTCACAAAAGCAAATCAATTTGGTGGTCAAAAACCACACCCACTTAGCGATACGAATTTCCAATCCTCTCCTCTCAATTTCCTCACCAATTAATTCAATTTGGCCTCCAAAAATACCAATTAAGGTGCCCAAACAAATTTCCATAATTTCCCACACAAACCATCTCATTTTGAAGGCAAAAACTCCACTTAAAAATACCCCTCTGAATTTCCTTGATTTAAATTTTGCCAAAGTCTAATTTTCCGCAAAAATTCCCGGTTCAACGAAATTTCTTCAAAAGATGAGAAGAGATCCTAAAAATAAATCGTGACATGCTTGAATGTTCGATTTCCGAAACCAAGCTCAATTCCGTGGTTAAAATTGACCAAACGCGATTTTAGTCCAATCCAACCTACTAAATAGCTTTTAGGGATTTTACCGCAGTTATATCCTTTAACAACTTCACCCAACAGATTGGTTAACTCGTAAGTGATCACCTCAGAGAAAAAGGACCATAGGCGCACTGATGAAAAGCCCATTTCATTTTATTGTGACGGGTCGAAAATTCAAGATATTACAGTCCAAACTTCTGGTTCTGGTGAACACTCCCCACCCTCGTTGAATTTTGTTGTTACAAGCCCACCGGCTTCCTCGTGGTTTGTCCTTGAACCCCACACCTACTAAAGAGAGTCCTACTTTGATACCATATTGTGACACTCCTAGATTAACTTACTTGAGATATTGTCCAATCCAACACTCGGTGGTATAAGCCATTGTAGAGCAGAGTATGTCGTAGCTACTACAACTATTAATCATGTGAGGTGGCTTCGAAGAATTCTTGAAGACATTGGAGAACCACAAATGGAATAAACTCCAATATTTTGTGACAACAAGTTTGCGATCGCCATATCAAAGAATCGAGTCTCTTATGGAAGAACTAAACATATTGACATAAAATATCACTTCATTCGTGAAGTGTAAAACAAAGAGATCAAGCTGAAGTATTGCAAGATCAAATATCAAATCACAGACATATTCACTAAAGCACTAGCAACGGCAAAATTTGAGACATTGAGAAGGATGCTTAGAGTATCACAAAAATGGATCAAGGAGGAGTGTGAAAAGGTGATCCTTTTTTGGAAAGTCCTAGAATTCACTAGCCTATGCATGCTTAAGAATGAAGTATGCTTGAGAAAGAAGGAAAGAAACAGCAACAACAATTTGTCCAAGTTGGCAATTGTTTACGTAGGAAGAAAGAAAAGCCAGTAGGAAGATAGCTGAATTAGTTAAAAATAGTGGTGAGTCATTAGACTTTGTGAGCAAGAGATGTCGGTCAATATTTGTAGAGAAAAACTTGAAGACTAAAGAAATGACTAGTGTTTTCTAGCTATCTAAGTTGGTCAAGAAAGAGGTGATGACCTATGCCTATAAATAGGATTTGGTGGATGTCTACTCTAACTAGTTGAAAACCATAAACGCTCCTTCCTTTATAATACCAACATAATAGAAGTCTTTTTCTTGTCACCATGTGTTCCCTTGCTGTAATAGTCCACTCATATACACATCATTGCTGGCTCCTTGCCATGTTTCACACACACTTGCACACACGCTTTCGCAAAATCCAACAAAACTAAACTAGAAGTTTGTGTCTGCAGGAAAAATTATGGTCCTTTTTCTTGAGCTTTAACCTCCTAATTTTGTTTGGATCTAAATGAACTTAATTTTCTGTACTTCCATGATGTTGATTTAAATATAACCATTGCACTGGAAATGCATCCCGTTTCATTATGCAAGAAAAAGATATGAACTGTGTACACAGTGAACATGTCTTGCAATCTCCAGCATCTTGAAGCTTGCTCTTCCTCTTTTTCTTTTTTATCCTATTCAAAAGGTTCTTTGATGCGCATCACCCCACTCCTCCACTTTTTTTCCCCCAAGCCATCCACCACACGCACAAACAAATCAAAGACAATGCACTATATCTCTACAACTATCTTTATCTCAAAGTCCCAGTGATTCGTAAAACAATGAAAGGAAAAGTAAAAGAATATATGTTGACCAAATATGAACAGCTACTACTTCTTCACCTATTGTTGGAATGCTAAAAAGAAGAGCACAAATGAAAAATGCCAAAAAGACATAAGTTAGATGGATGGCCGCTCCGTCCCTTGTTTTCATCTTTTCTAGAGGGAGATAATGTTTGTGCATGTTGCAGATCAGAAAGAATGGAGAAGCAGGAGGGTGAAGGAGAATGTGCAGATCATGATGGGGGAAGGAGGAGAGGAGGTCAGAGGTGCGGCCCAACTGAGAGACTAAAACAAGAACAAGCCCTAGAGATGGAGAAAACAAGAAAAGCAAAACCAGTAGAAGGAGATGAAGAGTGTATAGAAAAGAGGGAGAGAGAGAGAGAGAGAGGCTGATGAGATCTAAGAGTCACCGAGACTAGAAGAAGACGCTTGCCATCTTTCACAAGATCCCTCTTTGTCGCTCGCTCTCTCTCCCTCCCTCCCTCTCTCATGGTTTCTCCAAATTAGAATTATTTACTTTGGCAATTTTTTTTTATTTATGATTTATTATCCATTTTCTTATCGAGACGTTTCTTGTCATCTCCAATTAATGCAAATCATGATTTTTCCAATTTAACTTGATTCAACAACAATTTACGGACGTTACCAAAAAAAAAAACAACAATTTACGGACTATATTGTACAAATCAAAAGTTTGGAGATAGTATTTATACATTAAATCAAAGTTCATAGATCATTTATGCTGTTATCCCTTTTTAAAAAGGGGTAGTGCATAAATATATTAGGTTCCATTCCAATAAGTCATAATGATATAAGCAACTTAATTGGTTTGTTCTAATAGAAAACTACATGTAGCGGTTACAAAATGAGATTTCAATATGTGGATTAAGACATAGCACATGTTTGATTCTTCATGTGACATCCCGATTTTTCAATTCTACCGTCAATCGATTGAGTCAGGTATTTCATCTGTACATATAGTTCGTCTCTCTAAGTTGGCCACTCACGAAAGAACTAGTCTATCGGGTGAAACAATTAAAGGAATTTAACGCATCAGGCTTGGGGGACTGATCAACCTCAGGTTGGATGCAAGAAAATTTCCCTAAAAACTACCCGATAGGTTATGACACACTGAAATCGCACCAGATTTAAATTAACTGTGAAAATTAAGATCGAATTCAAAAATTGGGAGTCCTGTTATGTCACAAATCTTATTAGGATCATTAGATAAATTTATGGACTTCAATTGGACTCAATCGGAAGAGAATTGAAAGAAATCGAAGAAATTGATGTACAAGATTTTTATGCCCCGGCAGAAAAAGAAATTGGACCCATTGGAGGATTGTTGTGGAAGCTTGGTGTGAGTGGAAGATGACCTCATGTAAGGTCATGGTGGGTCACATTTGGGAATTAAAGAAAAGGGAAAAAGGAGTGAAGTGATCCCCTCCGTTTTTGTTCTCTCTCTTGCGTTGCCTCTCTCCTCCCTCTCCCTGCTGTGCGGCCACTCTTCCTTTCTCCATCTTCTTCTTCTTCGGATGCCAGCGGCTGCAAAAGATCAGCCGAAGCCGTCGCAGTCTCCACGCGCCACTGCGAAGCCGCCGTCCTCGCGCGCGCTGTTGCTGGCCACACGCCTCGGCCTCCCTCTTGCCCAGCTCTCTGTTCCAGCAAGCTGTCCAGCTCGTGCAAGAGCCGCTGGAGCCCGTCTTTGCCACTGTGACCACCGTCGACCTCCCCTTCAGCCCGTCCAAGCCCCCGCCGGTCTTCCTTTCTTATTGCGCCTCAAACCGAGCTTGTTTCCCCCTCCAACCAGCAGTGGACAGCAGGTGGAAAAATGGGTTTCTCAGCCTGGTTTTGACCCGATTTGGCCAGCTTCCTGACCTCGAATGCTTGGCCTGCCTTGAGGAAAGTTGATCCCAGCGTCGTTCCGTCGTTTTGGTCCGAACGGCGAGTTAATCGGGTGAGTTTAGCTCACTAAATCTCGATTAAAAGGTTAATGATGCTTAGGGTGTCCATAGTTTAAGTTAAATAAGTTTAGGTGGTTAGATTAGTTTATTTAGTTGTGGATTAGATTAATGTGTTTAATTAGTTTAAAGTGTGTTTAATTTAGAGCTAAGTGGATGTTTAAATTAATATAAGTCTTGGTGTGACTTAAAGGAATTTATTTTTGATTAATTTAATAATTCGAAATTATTAAATAATATAATTATTATTATTCCAAATTATTAAAATATTATTATTTAATTAATTTTGGAATATAATTAATTATTTATTAAATTCTAAAAATTTTGTCGGGACCTTATTTTCTCATAATTTCACACCGATCGCTGCTATGTATTCAGATTTTGAATTTGATGATTGGATATTACAAATTAAATATTGATTGTGAAAAATAGAGATTTTATTCACAAATTTCCACGTGTCAAGTTTTGGCACCGAAAATGAATTTTAATTATTATATTAAATAGTGGGGTTGGAAAAGGTAGAAATTAAATTCTTTGAATTGAAATTAACGTGTCCCCACACACGTGAGTAATTTTTCAAATATTTTTAATATGAAAAAAGAAGAAGAAGCCGGGACCATTATTTTAATTGGGATTATTGAGTAAAATGTAAAGTGACCTGGGCCGAGGATGAATTTATCATATGATAATTAAAAGAAAATTGTCTTGGGCTGTTGAGCCGAACTTGCCCCTATATAGGAGGCCTCATGTAACGAGCTTGAGTCACAGTTGATTCTGAGCCTATACTCTTTTGGGAACGCCGTCGACGTAGTGACGAAGTCGCGCTCTAAGGTGGGAAGGCGATGCCTGGCTAAATGCCAATAGATAGCCAAACTGCGAGTAGGCTATGCCCATGTGTGGCAGTGTATAACAATTGAAACGCATGCTGAGTATTGTTGATGTGTCGGATTATGGGACGGAATTGTTGGGCATGGTATGGGATGTGTCATAACAATTTGGTCTTATAATCAAGACTCTTATGCTTGTTGGTTATCTGAAGGTTATTGCGTTCCGGTTGTTTAAGTTCGTATTACTACACATGAGTGAATTATATGAATTGTACTAACCTACATGAAAGGATTGAGACGAGGTAAGATTTCTGGGTGATGTGGCTAGGCCACTCTTGGGCGTATTTCCTTTCTAATAGGGGTTTAGGGGGTGAACTTATTGAGACATTGTCTCACCCCATTATGGGCTTACAATTTCAGGTCCTTAGAGGACGGAGCAGCCAGTTCGTTTTGGTTGGCCTTATGGAGTTGTAGAAGTGAAGTTTTGAAGGGTTGGAAATCGTGTTCGACTTGTAGGTCGTAGGATGATTCCTTTTTAAGGGCCGATCTTTTATAGATTTTTGGCCGTAGACCTCTGCTTGTAAACTTTATTGGTTTATGTAAGTGATTGGTTGTGAAATTGCTTCCTACTGCTCTATCCCATATTTTATTGTTAGGGATTTTATAGTATGCTTCCGCATGCAAATTTAAAATGAATGGGTCAACGACTTCACCTGGGAATATCGCATTGCCTTGACCATGGTGGGATGTTGGCACGCTCGGAGTTCAGGGCGTGACACTTCATATTGTCAATTACCGACTCTTGTATTGCTAAATTAATGAGGTTAACCTTTTCTTCGGTGATTAATGAATAGCGAGTTTATAAACATAAAGACTTAGTAAGTAGAACTAGAGATAAATGCATGTGATTCCCTAATTTTAGTGTTATTTGTGATATTTGATTTTAAGGCATCATAAGTTTGGAAGGGCCTCCTCATTTTATCCTATCTCTAAAGAAATTTTCCTAGCTGTCTCGAGTCCATTTTTGGTTGATAAAACCCCAAAATTCTCCTTATATTTCTATATTAAAAGGTGTAATAAAAGGACACTATTCGGTCGGTACCATCAATATAAGTTAGGTTGAAATTATCTTCCAAACAACCAACATCTGAAATCTTTTAATTGATGCAACTAAATTTGGAATCGTTCTCGAGAAATATAGCAAAGTCCCTACTCTTTTCTTGAAAAATTGTAATTTAACTAAAATTGTCCCATAGGTAATTTCAAGTTGTCACGTGGGCAAGTTACATTATCGATGATGATGACCGACAAAGCTTCACTTTAGTTTGGGAAAAAAATTCAAAAACCATCTTCGGTGTCCCACCCCTTTATGCATCCCTAATTTTAAAAACTACAATTTGCATTTCCCAACAAAACATGAGAAATAAGAATACTAGGTATGGTAAGAATGTCTTAAATATTGATATTGATGTTAGTGGGGAACTTCGTGTATCGAATATTTTTTTAAAGAATATAGTATATATATTTACAAATTCATTGACAAGTGGGGAACTTCGTCTACTCATGATTGACTTTACCCAGAAAAGGCACGAGCTGTGTGCTGGGTTAGCATTAAATATTTCCATTTTCATTAAATCCTAAAAAATTATAATATATTTTCAAATCTATTCCTAAAGACTTGCAGTGTTATTTATTGTCATGTAAAATATTTTTAGTTTAAAGTTTTTTAAGCAAAGGTCTTAAAAGAATGATCCACCAATCACTGGGAGCTCTTTCCGACTTTATAATGACTAAATAATGCAACGTCTATGTGCCCATGAAAATCTTAATTAAATTATAATTAAGAAGATAAAAAAAAAGGATAAGGTAGGGGTATCATGGAGGAATCCTATTGATATATTTTAAGACCGTGTTATCAGAGATATATTTTTTTGTATCATACCTTATATAATTGAACTTATGGTTCATTCGAAAATTCATTTTGTATTAGTGATATTCATCAAGAGAGCAAGTCATAGTTTCAATAGTAGAGACTAACATTCTAAAATTGTCTATCCAAGTTCAATTTTTATTTATTTATATCTTTTTGTGTCGAAAGATCAATATGGATGGATCACAATTTGAATCAATCAAATAAAAAGATGGAATTTTCCTCACAATGCTTTCCTAATTACTATAAACTGGTTTTCACGCACTCATGAAGAGAACTGATGTGTTTTTTTTTTTTTTAAAGAGTTAAGTGATTATTTAATTAAGTGGATAAGCAGTGGGTAATTATAAACACTTGTATATCAAAAGGTTAATGAAGAGAATAATGGGCAGTTTTATTTTTCCATGCAAGATTAACTTTGGGAACCAAAAAGTAGAAAATGGAACTTGTTAGAAATGATAATTATATCTTTTTATTAGTTAATGTAGGGATAATTAGTAAAAGTTATTTCTTCATGCACGGTAAACTTATTTTTCACGCAATTACTCACTTCTAATTGATGAATTGTCTCTCTTCTTTCTATTTGATTTTGAATACTTATGGCTAAGACTATAGTGACATTGTAGGGAACATAAGAATCTCCATCTAAAATATGGATAACTTTTTGCTGATTCTTTCTTTATTTTTAAACTTTTCTTATGGAAATAGAATATGCAGATTCATTCTTGTCCTTATTATTATTATTATTATTATTATTATTATTATTATTATTATTATTATTATTATTATTATTATTATTATTATTATTATTATTATTATTATTATTATTATTATTATTACTATTACTATTACTATTACTATTACTATTACTTCTAGTACTATTACTATTACTACTATTACTATTACTATTATTACTATTATTACTATTACTATTACTATTACTATTACTACTACTATTACTACTACTACTATTATTATTATTATTATTATTATTATTATTATTATTATTATTATTATTATTATTATTATTATTATTATTATTATTATTATTAAAAAAAGGAATCATGTGTGGGGTCTCGTCTGTTCTGCTGCCTCAGGTTGAGGTTAGGCTAACCACCAAAGTGCCTTCTCTTTCTTCATTTTCTTTTTCCATTTTTTTCTTGGGATATTAAAGAAACAAAAATATATGAAAAGACTCGATCCGCTTTCAACGCCTTCTACCAAGCTAGATCCATACTCCTTTTTGGAGTACATGTCAATGTTTGTAGGAATAGTATTTGGTTTACCTTGGGAGTGGAGGAATTCCCAAAAAAAGAAAAAAAAAAATTACAACTGAAGAATTCTAAATATTTCCAAATAATGGTCGTCAGTGTTGTGTCAAAAAAATAGATTATAGAGACATTGTCTTTGATATTGATCCATACATAAAAATAGCAATCGCAATTTACGGGTAATTTATATAATTAATTATGAATTTATTGTGTGTATGTAAATTCAATTCAAAACTTTCAAATTTTATCAATTTATTTCTAAACCTTTACCAAATTTATAGTGTAATCATTTCCTTCAATTTTCACTAGAAATTACGGATATGACGGTCAAGTCATTGTCGAGTGCTCAAGCTATTGTACATGACACACCACTATGTCAACAACTTCTTATGAAAATTAGTTAAAAGGAATACATTTAGAACTTCGCATAATTTATGACTAACTTGACAAAATTAAAACTTTTATAACTAAATTGACAAAATTAAAACGTTTATAACTAAATTGGTGTCGGTACAATAGATTTATGACTGACTGAAGAATTTCCCCTAATTTATTCTTTGGGTTAAAAGAAAATCTTTTGACATTTTTTCTGATTTTCTCTATTTGGTAATAATGAAATGCTATAGCTAATCATGTATTGTTGATTCATCAACATATTACTAATCCAATCACGGGGATTGTTGGGGTTAGTCAATTTGATGGCCGATCTAAACATAGTTATTTAGATTCTGTCGTTGCCATCAAATGTATCCTTATTTATATCTATTTATAAATACATAAAATATCATAACTCATTCGTTTCCTTTCTTTTTTTCCCTTGTTTATATCCTTAGTTTACATCTATAAATGAATTCCCATGAACAATATTAATGTCATAACGTGTTCTTCCCCACCCCCCCCGGAGTGCTGCTAGTATCAAAACAACAACATCATTCATGGCCGGCATCAGAAACTCTTTTCTACAAGTTTAATATAGCCTGCTTACTCTTTCTTAAAAGAATGGAGATCACCGACTTGATTATAGATTACTTCCTAGCTAATTCCCACCGGCCCTATCTGTCTTTGAGCTAGCAGAATCTACCGACCCACCTCAAACTTCCCTAAGAGTTGCCCTTCAGTTAAAAGAAGCTTGGAAATCTGACTTTCCACGTAAATGTGAAATCCATGTGATTCCGTCCAATCTAAATAGGCAACACGAAATCTGACTTTTCTAGATGTTACGTACGCGTACACATCCGCGCCTATTACAATGCCTATCTAATCGTGCTGTGTCGAGTGTAGTTCCGTCTTGTCATGATGGGGCGATTGTTGAGATGGGAGGGGGAACATGAGCGAAGAGATCGGCTTACCTTCTTGCTCTCCTAAGATGAATTCCAAATCAGTATGCTCACGTGTAATCAATAGGGGTGATCGATTCTCAATCCAGTCTGGTTCCTCTAGTTCGATTCTAAGGTGGAATTGATACGGTCCGATTCAATGGAACTAGTCACTTTTTTTTTTCCAATACTTTCTTTCTCACCACTTGAAACCGGATCAGAATAATGTTTAGTTCACATTTTATTCATTTTTTAAGAAATAATAAAATAAAAAAAATGTATATTTAGTTGGTTCAGTCTAGTTCCCCCTTGGAATCAGAAATCAGACCGCCTGAACACCAATTCCATTTTTAGGAATTGGGAACCAAACCGACACTCTCGAGAACTAAACCAAATCGGCCGATTCATTCTGATTTGGTCTAGGCAGTTTCCAATTTGGACGGTCCATTCTGTACAACCCCAATAATCGGGCATTTAAATCGTTACTAATCTTTGGGTTTAGGTCTAACATGTGCAAGGTGGGGTCATGATTCTTGTGATTTTATGCAAGAGCGAGAAGAGATCAGACCCTAGGCTAGACCCGGGCAAACTGCTTGAGAACCAGCCTTTGAATGGGCTAAAACCGGAGCCGTTGAACTTGACGGTTGAAGCTGAACCCTAATATGCAATATAGAAAAAGTCCCTACGAACGCGTCAAGCTACGGGGCTGGCTGAGTCAAAACCCTGTGTTCCCAGTCAACGTTTCCCGCAGCTACGACCTCTTCTCCCTCGCATTCATGTCCCTTGCTCCAGCTTATATAAGTGCAAACCGAGATGGAAACCTCCAACATCCATAACCAAACCGACTCAAGATTCTCTACCAAACCCTCTCGAAACCAACGACACAAGACCGATCGCCTCCATTGATGGCCGCTTTGCAAGCTTCCTCACTCTTGATCCCTTCTTCCTCTTCGAGTTGTCCTTCGAAGAGAAGGGTCTCGGCTTCAATCCATGTCCCGAAGCTCCCTAAACTCCGCCTCTCTGATGCGAGCTCGGCGATGACGCGGAAGCTGGTGGAGGAGTTCAGCAACAGGAACGGTTACACCATCACTGAGCCCTTGCAAATGGAGGTCGTGGAGAAAGTTAGTCCTTCTGAGCCGCGTCGCTCGCCTAGCCGATCGCCTACTTCTTCTATTGAAACAACCACGAGGCTCTATGTGATCCTGGAGGCTGTTGAAGATAGAGTGGAGATGCACGATAACATCGGCAAGCAGCGGGACAACTGGAACAAGCTCCTATTGAACTCGGTCAACATGATGACTCTCACTGCCGCCACCACGTCGGCGATGGCTGCGGCTGTGCCAACTCCGTCACTGAGAGCATGCTCTGCTCTCTTATTTACTGCTGCCACCGGGATGTCGCTTGTGATGAGCAAAATCCAGCCCTCGCAGCTGGCAGAAGAGCAACGCAATGCCTCGAGGTTGTTCAAGCAGCTTCAGAGCGAGATAAAGTCGATGCTCGTGCAGCAAACTCCGACTGAGTCAGACGTTAAGGAGACGATGGAGAAGGTGCTGGCGCTTGATAGAGCTTTTCCGCTGGCTCTGCTTGGAAAGATGATCGAGAAGTTCCCTGCAAAATTTGAGCCCGCTGTGTGGTGGCCAATGGTTTCTGGAGCGAAAACCTTCACGAACACTGAGCGAAACGGATGGAGCGAGGAGCTGGAAGTCGAGATGAGAGCAATCGTCCAAGTCCTCAAGAGCAAAGACAAGAAAGACTACTTGAGGCTCGGAAATTTAGCTCTAAAATTGAATAAGACGTTGGCGGTTTTGGGTCCTCTACTCACCAGCATCGCTGCAGCCGGCTCAGCCTTCGGTGGCTCAACAGCCACAACAGTGGCAGCCGTTGCTGGTGCAATGGCGGCTATCGTCAATGGCTTTGAGCATGGAGGACAAGTCGGCATGGTCATTGAGATGTACAGAAACTGCGCGGGGTTCTTCAAGCTCATGGAAGAGACGATCGAAGCGACGCTCGAGGAGAGAGACTATGACAAGCGAGAGAACGCAGAGATGTTCGAGATGAAGGTGGCGATGAAGCTGGGGCGGAGCTTGTCGCAGCTTCGAGACCTGGCAAGAAAATCAATGGCTTCTTGTCTACAAGGGACTGAGGTGGACGAGTTCGGAAGCAAGCTTTTCTGAAACTCTCTTTTGAGCAAGATTAGTGGATTATATAACGTAACATGTACAAGTTAGGCTCATTAACATGATTCTTTCAATCCTTGATTCTTGTAACAAAGAAAAGGAGCTTAAATTGCTCATTTTGGTTTAACTTCGATTTTTGACTAAACTAAAAATTATTCACTCAAATTCCACATGGATTCATTTTTGAAGACACATAATTTTGGTACTAGAACATATGCGACTATTATTTTATTATAAAAAGAAGATGGTTTTTTCCGTGCCCATAAAACTTTTTGAAAGAGTTGATAAGCATTAGATGACCGTTGTTAAGATGCTCCTTTTGCCTACGCTTGATGCATCGCCGGTATACTAGCGAGAGAGAGAGACTTTTCATAACTTCTATACAAATTCTCCCGAGAAAGGAATCCCTGGATCTCGACCGGCCATAATTTCTGATAACATTTCATAACTTCCATACAAAATCTCTCGAGAAAGGAATTCTTGGATCTTTAATTGGGCGTAATTTCACAGTAACTTTTTGTAATCTCTAGATAAAATGTCACAACATGCAAAATTCTAAGGACTCTACGATCAAACGGGTGAGATCGACCCTCTTGTAGTCCTAAGATCATCAAGAGATCGAGAATCCGTTCCCGAAAGATCCTTCAAAATTCCTCCCGCGTGGTGGGAGGTATACTTCCCTTTGGTCAAAGAATCATGCAAAATGTGAACTTCAAGAAAACAACAACGCAGTGCGCCGTTGAATCTTATGGGAATGGGAGAGACAGGATGCAAAATGGCCTGGAAAACGACGACGCTCCAGTCAGAAATGACATGCTATGTCGTTCAATTTTAGCCTTAAACCTCGAATCATTCGAGATGACTTAATGTTGGACACGTGAGGAGCGACACACGTGCGCTACCATGCGTGTTTTTTATCCCCTCTTTTTCAATTTTATTACCAATTTTTCTGCAACTTCGTCCTTCTACTATTGTATGTTAAGACTTCTATGACTAAGTTAATCTAGGGGAGATGGTCTTAATTAGGTTATGATTGTTCAAGTGTAATTACCACGATGTCGTTTTATACAATAAAGAAGGTGTCACGATTAATTAAAATATGAGCCCACCTATGTAATGTATGTAATAGTTTGGGGCAGCAAAAAGGTCACCAGGAACATGTATTTTCTAGCGGATTGCTTGAGCTGGAGCATGACCGGAGTAGTAACTCGAGCATTTAAGGAATACACACACGCCTTGAGGGCAAAACCGATTCTAAGTCACGATATTTGACACAGAAGACTAAAATTGTTAAAGCATTTTACATTGCTTCTTTAAGAAATTTATATGTTCATTACATACATTTGATGTTCTTCTATCTATTAACTTAACTTTTAGGTTGGACATTCTAATGTGCAAAAATGTCGTGTTAAAGTATCGAATGCTGTTTATTCATAGAATATGCGTGTGATCTCCTTCCACTTGGCGTGCTATCTTAAGCACTCTAATCAAGGAGTACGACATGCACAGATTGCTGCTTTAAGTGGGGACACAACAAAGCAAAAGTCAACACCCATAAACAAAGGGCAAAGAGTCTGCACGTGCCAATGAGGTCAAAGCCTTCAGAAAATTCAAAGTGACTTTCAGCAGGAGACATTTGAAAAATTCAACGATTGGATTGTGTCCACATCATGGAAAAAGAGTATATTGTATCAAGCTAGTTTGAAGCATATTATAATTAGTATAATGCACCATTATTTTCCATAATATGAAGTTTATAAAGCAACAAGGAGAATTACATATAATTGTCAATGATCCATCCACTTTGGGCAAACAAATCCTTTAAATTACACATCTCCTTAACATCAATTTAGAGGGGAATTGCATATAATTTTCAAAACATTTATCCCTTTTGGATAGCTAAATATTTTTCAATTATACATCTCAATCTTTTAAATATGAGAATTAATCTTCATGTTATTTTCCAAATTAATATATATAATAACCTCCTTTGGGTGAGTTATTGTATATATTAATTTTTATCAATAGAGAACTCCAAAAAATTTATGCCCAAAATTCATCGAACAATATAAAGCATTTTACAACATGTGCTTCCCAAGATCATATTGCATTTATCAAGCAACTATTTTTGCCATAATTTTTTTAAATTCTATTTTTTTTATTATTTTAATGATTCAAACCCTCCTGCGGGGCCCAAGACCCGCGAGCAACCTGTTGAACCCTATCGCAGGCCCTGACCTAGAACAGCCCTTCGGACGTTGGGCCAGACTAGCGAGGCCTATAATTCTGGCCCAGCCCGCAGGAGTCCATGCTCCTTTTAATTAAAAAATGGCTCACGAATTTAATATAAGATCCTGGGCTTATTAGGCCCCAGCCTAAGTGAGTTTATAGCCTTAAGATTTTGGGCTTACGCCCATAATCCGAATTTTAAATAGAATATGGGCAAAAGCCCATATTTTGGCCCAGGCCTGCTAGAGGTCATCTTCAACCTCCAGCCGAGTCCCAAAACCCTGCAAAACCGGGTCACACGACTCGGTTTTGACCCGGAATACAAAAAACACCAATCAAGTTGATTTTTCTTGAAATCTCTCCATGGGTCTTGCTTCTAACATCTATATATTTTATTAGAATGAATTAAACGAAGAAAAAACGAGAATATCTTCTACATTTAAGCTTCAAAAAATTCGGATCTAACACCCCCATAGTTGAATTCGGTTTCCTCATGTTCACGCCCAAAAAGAACTTACCTTAATGCAACAAAAAAGATGCTAAAACATATATATATAACAATACTCATGCAATGATTTACAATGAACATCAATCAATTTCAAGTAATTTGAAAATTTAGAACTCTTTCATGTATAAACCCTAGAATTTCAAATTCAAATTTCTCACTCAATTCTCAATGGAATTATACAAATTATATATGGTTGGAAGGATCTTGACATGTAGAACAAAAGCCCTAAGGTTTCAAAATCAATCGAGCAAAAAAATCCACACAAAAAAATAACGCCAATATTCGGCTCAAAAAGGGAAATTTCGAATTTGTTCATAAAAAAATAATAAATAATTTTGGCTTTTATAGTAATATATGAGTCGCTTTGATACCACATGTAGAAAATTATTCACATCAATAATTAATTAATCAAGAATAAGCGGCTATATATGATTGTAAAACACCAGAATCGATAAGCACGACAGAATTAAAATGTACTTGTTTGACCCATTGCTTCACTTAAAGAAAAATATATTAACTTGATAATCAGAGATATATTAGAATGCAAGATCTTCCTCTATATGACCTCTTTCAATATGGTAGATTTTAATGGGATTAAACAACTAATTGGTATAACTTACTCTTTTATAGGCTAACCTAGCAAACTCTAATTAGTAGCGTATCAACTAGGCCCCACTGACCCCAAAAAGAAGGTTCCTCTCATTATGGTTAGTAGCATATCAACTAGGCCCCACTGACCCCAAAAAAAAAAAAAAAGGTTCCTCTCATTATGGTTTCAGTTAAATACAATTGCCTACACTTTGTTGCTCAACTAGCCCGTTATTAATATATGCCAAAACCGAATTCAATAAAATCATTTAAATGTTTAACAAATATTGAAATATCTATTAACCTGATTATTTAAAATAGAAAATCAATTAATTAATGTAAGCCCATATTATAGGAAATTTTTAACATTATGGACTTTGGCAATTTTTTTCTTTTATTTATGATTTATTGTCCATTTTCTTACCGAGACATTTCTTGTCATCTCCAATTAATGCAAATCAGGATTTTTCCAATTTAACTTGATTTAACATATGTTTAATAGTTTACGGACTATATTGTACAAATCAAAAGTTTAGAGACAGTATTTATACACTATGCCAAAGTTCATAGATCATTTATGCTATTATCCCTTTTAAAAAGGGGTAGTGCATAAATATATTGGGTTCCATTCCAATAAGTCATAATGATAAAAACAACTTAATTGGCTTGTTATAATAGAAAACTACATGCAGCAGTTACAAAATGAGATTTTAGTGTGTGGATTAAGACATAGCACATGTTTGATTCTTCATGTTGTTAATTATCGACTCTTGTATTGCTAAATTAATGAGATTAACCTTTTCTTCCGTGATTAATGAATAGTGAGTTTATAAACATAAAGACTTAGTAAGTAGAACTAGAGATTTGTGCATGTGATTCCGTAATTTTAGGGCTATTTGTGATATTTGATTTTAAGGCATCATAAGTTTGGAAGGGCCTCCTCATTTTATCCCGTCTCTAAAGAAATTTTTGTAGATGTCTTGAGTCCATTTTTGGTTGATAAAATTCTCTTTACATTTCTATATTAAAAGGTGTAATGAAAGGGCACTATTTGGTCGGTACCATCAATATTAGTTAGGTTGAAATTATCTTCCAAACAACCACATTCGAAATATTTTAATTGATGCAACTAAATTTGGAATCGTTCCCGAGAAATATAATAAAGTCCTTATTCTTTTCTTGAAAATTTGTAATTTAGCTAAAATTGTCCCATAGGTAATTTCAAGTTGTCACATGGGCAGGTTACATTATCGATGATGACCGACAAAGCTTCACTTTAGTTTGGGAAAAAATTCAAAAACCATCTTCGGTGTCCCACCCCTTTATGCATCCTTAATTTTAAAAACTACAATTTGCATTTCCCAACAAAACACGAGAAATAAGAATTCTAGGTATAGTAAGAATGTCTTAAATATTGATATTGATGTTAGATACTCCATTAGAATACCAACACATTACTTTATAAATCATTTTTGTAAATCAATCTTAGTATATCGAATTTTTTCTAAAGAATATAGCATATATATTTACAAATTCATAGGCAAGTGGGGAACTTCGTGTACTCATGATTGCCTTTCCCCAGAAAAGGCACGAGCTTTGTGCTGGGTTAGCATTAAATATTTCAATTTTCATTAAATCCTGAAAAATTATAATATATTTTCAAATCTATTCCTCGACTTGCGATGTTATTTATTGTCATGTAAAATATTTTTAGTTTAGAGTTTTTTAAGCAGGGTCTTAAAAGAACGATCCACCAATCACTGGGAGCTCTTTCCGACTTTACAATGACTAAATAATGCAATGTCTCTGTGCCCATGAAAATCTTAATTAAATTATAATTAAGAAGATAAAAAAGGATAACGTGAGGGTATCATGGGAGGAATCCAATTAATATATTTTAAGACCGTGTTATCAGAGATATATTTTTTGTATCATACCTTATATAATTGAACTTATGGTTCATTCGAAAATTCATTTTATATTAGTGATATTCACCAAGAGAGCAAGTCACAGTTTCAATAATAGAGACTAACATTCTAAAATTGTCTATCCAAGTTCTATTTTTATTTATTTATATCTTTTTGTGTCGAAAGATCAATATGGATGGATCGCAATTTGAATCAATCAAATAAAAAAACTGGAATTTTCCTTACAATGCTTTCCTAATTACTATAAACTGGTTTTCACGCACTCATGAAGAGACCTGATTTTTTTTTTTTCAAAAGAGTTAAGTGATTATTTAAGTAAGTGGATAAGCAGTGGGTAATTATAAACACGTGTATATCGAGAGGTTAATAAAGAGAATAATGGACAGTTTTATTTTTCCATGCAAGATTAACTTTGGGAACCAAAAAGTGGAAAATGGAACTTGTTAGAAATGATAATTATATCTTTTTATTAGTTAATGTAGGGATAGTTAGTAAAAGTTATTTCTTCATGCACGGCAAACTTATTTTTCACGCAATTACTCAATTTTAATTGATGAATTGTCTCTCTTCTTTCTATTTGATTCTTAATACTTATGGCCGGGACCATAGCGACATTGTAGGGACCATAAGAATCTCCATCTAAAATATGGATAACTTTTTGCTGATTCTTTCTTTATTTTTAACTTTTCTTATGCAGATTATTATTATTAAAGGAATCATGTATGGGGTCTCGTCTATTCTGCTGCCTCAGGTTGAGGTTAGGCTAACCACCAAAATGCCTTCTCTGTCTTCATTTTCTTTTTCCATTTTTTCTTGGGATATTAAATAAACAAAAATATGTGAAAAGACTCGATCCGCCTTCAACGCCTTCTACCAAGCTAGATCCACAGTCCTTTTTGGAGTACATGTCAATGTTTGTAGGAATAGTATTTGGTTGACCTTGGGAGTTGAGGAATTCCCAAAAAAAGAAAAAAAAAATTACAAGTGAAGAATTCTAAATATTTCCAAATAATGGTCGTTAGCGTTTGTGTTAAAATATATATATATATATATATATATATATATATATATATATATATTATAGAGACATTGTCTTTAATATTGATCCATAAATACAAATAGCAGTCACAACTTATGGGTAATTTATATAATTAATTATAAATTTATTGTGCGAATGTAAATTCAGTTCAAAACTTTCAAATTTTATTAATTTATTTCTAAACCTTTATTAAAATTATAATGTAATCATTCCCTTCGATTTTCATTAGAAATCATGGATGTGACGGTGAAGTCATTGTCTAGTGATCAAGCTATCATCGGATGTCGTACATGACACACCACTATATCAACAACTTCTTATGAAAATTAGTTAAAATTAATACATTTAGAACTTTGTATAATTTATGACAAAATTGGCAAAATTAGAAAGTTTACGACTAAATTGGTGTCTGTACAATAGATTTAGGACTGATTAAACAATTTCCCCTAATTTATTCTTTGGGTTAAAAGAAAATCTTTTGACATGTTTTTTGGTTTTCTCTATTTGGTAATAATGAAAAGCTATAGCTAATCCCATATTGTCAATTCATCAACATATTATTAATCCAATCACACGGATTGTCAGGGTTAGTCAATTTGATGGCCAATCTAAACAAAGTTATTTAGGTTTTGTCGTTGCCATCAAACATATCCTTATTTTATATCTACTTATAAATACATAAAATGTCATAACTCATTCGTTTCCTTTCTCTTTTTTTCCTTGTTTATATCCTTATTTTACATCTATTCATGATTTCTCAAGACCAATATTAATGTCAGAACACGTTCTTATCTTCCCCCCTCCCCCCGCGGCGGTGCCGCTAGTATCAAAACAACATTATAACTCAATCTTTTCAATCCCTTTGCGGCTATTTCCTCGAACAAAAAGGAGTCACCATCATTCATGGCCGGCATCGGAAACTCTTTTCTACAAGTTTAATATGGCCTGCTTACTCTTTCTTAAAAGAATGGAGATTACCGACTTGATTACAGATTACAACCTACCTAATTCCCACCGGCCCTATCTGTCTTTGAGCTAGCAGTAGCTACCGACCCACCTCAAACTCCCCAAAGACTTGCCCTTTGTTTTCCACCAAAAAAGGTATGCTGATTGTTGAACGAAACCCTTCAGTTAAAAGATGCTTGGAAATCTGACTTTCTACGTAAGTGTGAAATCCATGTGATTCCGTCCAATCTAAATAGGCAACACGAAATCTGACTTTCCTAGATGTTAGGTACGCGTCTGGACCGATTACAATGCCTATCTAATCGTGCCGTGTCGAGTGTAGTTCCGTCTGGTCGTGATGGGGCGATTGTTGAGATGGGAGGGGGAATATGAGCAAAGAGATTGGCTTACCTTCCTACTCCCTAAAGATGAATTCCAAACCCACACCCTCGCAAAAAATCAATAGGGATGTTCGATTCTCAATTCATTCCAATTCCTCTAGTCCGGTTCTAAGGTGGAATTGTGAATCGGACCATACCATTAATCTGATTCAATGGAACTGGTCACTTATTTTTTTTCATTACTTTTTCCCATTACTTTTTATTCTCACCACTCGGATTGAGATAGTGTTTAGTTCACATTTTATTAATTTTTTAAGAAATAATAAAATAAAAAATGTATATTTAGTCAGTTTGATCTAATTCTCCCTTGGAATCAGGAATTAGACTACCCGAACACCGATTCCATTTTGAGGAATTGGGAACCAGATCGACACTCTTGAGAACTAAACCAAATTGGGCGATCCGTTATGATCTGGTCTAGGCGGTTTTTAGTTTGGGCTGTCCATTTTGTAGAACCCCAGTAATCAGGCATTTGAATCGTTACTAATCTTTGGGTTTAGGTCAAACATGTGCAAGGTGGGGTCATGGTTCTTGTGATTTTATGCAAGAGCGAGAAGAGATCAGACCCTGGCCTAGACCCGGGCAAACTGCTTGAGAACGAGCCTTTGAATGGGCTAAAACCGGAGCCGTTGAACTTGACGGTTGAAGCTGAACCCTAATATGCAATATAGAAAAAGTCCCTACGAACGCGTCAAGCTACTGAGCTGGCTGAGTCAAACCCCTGCGTTCCCCAGTCAACGTTTTCCGCAGCTACGACCTCTTCTCCCTCGCATTCACGCCCCTCGCTCCAGCTTATATAAGTGCAAACCGAGATGGGAACCTCCAACATCCATAACCAAACCTACTCCAGATTCTCAACCGATCCCTCTCGAAACCAACGACACAAGACCGATCGCCTCCATTGATGGCCGCTTTGCAAGCTTCCTCACTCTTGATCCCTTCTTCCTCTTCGGGTTGTCCTTCGAAGAGAAGGGTCTCCGCCTCGATCCATGTTCCGAAGCTCCCTAAACTCCGCCTCTCCAATGCGAGCTCGGCTATGACGCGGAAGCTAGTGGAGGAGTTCAGCAACAGGAACGGTTACACCATCACGGAGCCCTTGCAAATGGAGGTCGTGGAGAAAGTTAGTCCTTCTGAGCCGCGCCGTTCGCCTAGCCGATTGCCTACTTCTTCCATCGAAACAACCACGAGGCTCTATGCGATCCTGGAGGCTGTTGAAGATAGAGTGGAGATGCACGATAACATCGTCAAGCAGCGGGACAACTGGAACAAGCTCCTATTGAACTCGGTCAACATGATGACCCTCACTGCGGCCACCACGGCGGCGATGGCTGCGGCTGTGCCGACTCCGTCACTGAGAGCATGCTCTGGTCTCTTATTTACTGCCGCCACCGGGATGTCGCTCGTGATGAGCAAAATCCAGCCCTCGCAGCTGGCGGAAGAGCAACGCAATGCCTCGAGGTTGTTCAAGCAGCTTCAGAGCGAGATAAAGTCGATGCTCGTGCAGCAAACTCCGACTGAGTCAGACGTTAAGGAGACGACGGAGAAGGTGCTGGCGCTTGATAAAGCTTTTCCGCTGGCTTTGCTTGGAAAGATGATCGAGAAGTTCCCCGCGAAATTCGAGCCCGCCGTGTGGTGGCCAATGGTTTCTGGCAACCGCCGCCAATCCCAAGGGCACAAAACCTTCACGAACACTGAGCGAAACGGATGGAGCGAGGAGCTGGAAGTGGAGATGAGAGCAATCGTCCAAGTCCTCAAGAGCAAAGACAAGAAAGACTACTTGAGGCTCGGAAATTTAGCTCTAAAATTGAATAAGACGTTGGCGGTTTTGGGTCCTCTACTCACCAGCATCGCTGCAGCCGGCTCAGCCTTCGGTGGCTCAACAGCCACAACAGTGGCAGCCGTTGCTGGTGCAATGGCGGCTATCGTCAATGGCTTTGAGCATGGAGGACAAGTCGGCATGGTCATTGAGATGTACAGAAACTGCGCGGGGTTCTTCAAGCTCATGGAAGAGACGATCGAAGCGACGCTTGAGGAGAGAGACTACTACAAGCGAGAGAACGCAGAGATGTTCGAGATGAAGGTGGCGATGAAGCTGGGGCGGAGCTTGTCGCAGCTTCGAGACCTGGCAAGAAAATCAATGGCTTCTTGTCGACAAGGGACTGAGGTGGACGAGTTCGGAAGCAAACTTTTCTGAAACTCTCTTTTGAGCAAGATTAGCGGAGTACATAATGTAACATATACAAGTTAGGCTCATTAACATGATTCTTTCATTCCTTGATTCTCGTAACAAAGAAAAGGAGCTTAAATTGCTCATTTTGCTTTAACTTTGATTTTTGACTAAATTGAAAATTATTCACTCAAATTCCACGTGGATTTACCTTTGGAGATAGGTTAATTTTGGTACTAGAACATATGCGACGATTATTTTATTATAGAAAGATGGTTTTTTCCTGTGCTGATAATTTTTGAGAGAGAGAGACTTTTCATAACTTTTATACAAATTCTCTCGAGAAAGGAATCCCTGGATCTGGACCAACCATTATTTATGGTAACCTTTCATGACGTCCATACAAAATCTCTCGAGAAAGGAATTCTCGGATCTTTGATTGGCGGTAATTTCACAGTAACTTTTCATAACCTCTACATAAAATGTCACAACATACAAAAATCTAAGGACTCTACGATCAAACGGGTGAGACTGACTCTCTTGTCATCCTAAGGTCATCAAGAGAGCAAGAATCCGTTCCTCCAAGATCCTTTGAAATTCCTCCCGCGTTGTGGGAGGTATACTTCCTTATGGTCAAAGTGTCATGCAAAATGTGAACTTCAAGAAAGCAACAAAGCAGTGGACCGTTGAATCTAATGGGAATGGGAGAGACAGGATGCAAAATGGCCTGGAAAACGACGACGCTCCAGTCAGAAATGACATGCTATGTCATTCAATTTTAGCCTCAAACCTCGATTCATTCGAGATCAGCTGATGTTGAACACGTGAGGGGCGATACCCATGCGCGTACGCGTGTGTTTTTTCCCCTCTTTTTCCATTTTGTGACCAATTTTTCTGCAAATTCGTTCTTGTACTATTGTATGTTCAGACTATTATGACTAAGTTGATTTAGGGGAGATGGTCTTAATTAGTTTACGATTGTTCGAGGGTAATTATCATGATGTTGCTTTATATAGTAGAGAAGGTGTCACGATTAATTAAAATACGAGCCCATCTATGTAATGTATGTAATAGTTCAGGGGCAGTAAAGGATTATTAGGAACATATATTCTGTAGTGGATTGCTCGAGCTAGAACAGAGCAGTAACTCGAGCATTTCATGAACATTCTCCTTGAGGGCAAAACCGATTTTAAGCTATAATGTTTGATGCAAAAAATTGAAGTTGTAAAGCATTCTATGTCGCTTATTTATGAATTTTATTTAGTCTTCCTCCACCTATTAGCTTAATCTTTGGGTTGGACCTTCTAGCATGTAAAAATGTTTTGTTAAAGTATCAAATGACGTTTATCCACTCCGCACGCTATTTTAAACACTCTGATCAAGGACTAAGATATGATTAAATTACTGTTCTAAGTGGGACAGCGAAGCAAAAAGTCAGCGCCCAAAAACAAAGGGCAAAGAGAGTCTGCACGTGCCAATGAGGTCAACACCGTCAGAAAATTCAAAGCCGCTTTCGGCGGAGGACATTAAAGAATTCGAACCATTGGATCGCGTCCACATCGTGAAAAAAAGGTATATTGTGTCGAGCTAGATTAAAGCATATATCCATTTCAATAATTAAAAAAGGGAAATAAAAAATTTCGATACTTCGATCATCTATCTTTTTCTGCCACAAAATATACATAAAATATGTACACCGAACGTCTTTGTACAAAGGAGTCAAAAAAGCTTGCTTCCAAACTCATCTACCTCAGTCCCTTCTATACAAGAACCCATTGATTTTCTTGCCAAGTCTCGGAGCTCCGACAAGCTCCGCCCCAGCTTCATCGCCACCTTCATCTCGAACATCTCTCCGTTCTCTCTCTTGCTGTAGTCTTGCTCTTCAAGTGTCGCTTCAATCATCTTTTCCATAAGCTCGAAGAACCCCGCACAGTTTCTGTACATCTCCACGACCATACCGACTTGGCCTCCGTGCTCGAAGCTGTTGACGATTGCAGCCATTGCCCCTGCAATGGCCGCCACCATTGTGGCCGTCGAGCCACCGAAGGCCGAGCCGGCAGCAGCAATGCTGGTGAGCAAAGGAGCTGAAATCGCTAACATCTTATTCAGTTTTAGCGCCAGATTCCCAAGTCTCAGATAGTCTTGCTTGTCTTTGCTCTTGAGCACTTGGACGATCGCTCTCATCTCCACTTCTAGGTCCTCGCTCCATCCATTTCGCTCACTATTTACAAAAGTTTTCCGCCCTCGGGATCGGCAGCTGTTGTTGGAAACCCTAGGCCACCATGCGGTGGGCTCAAATTTCGCAGGGAACTTCTCGAGCATCCCTCCGAGCAGAGGCAGCGGATAAGCCCTATCAAGGGCCAGCACCTTTTCCATCGTCTCCTTCACGTCTGTTTCTGTTGGAGATTGGAGCGCAAGCACTGACTTGATCTCGCTGCAGAGCTGCTTGAACAACCTCGAGGCATTGCGTTGCTCTTCAGCCAGCTGTGAGGGCTGGATTTTGCTCATCGCGAGCGACATGCCAGTGGCCGCTGTAAACAAGAGAGCGGAGCATACTCTCAGCGATGGAGCCGGGGCAGCCGCAGCCATCGCAGCCGTGGTGGTGGCAGTGAAAGTCATCATGTTGACTGAGTTCAACAGGAGCTTATTCCAGTTGTCTCGCTGCTTGCCGATGTTATTGTGCATCTCCACTCTATCTTCGACAGCCTCCAAGATTGCATAGAGCTTCTTCGTCATTTCAACCGAAGAAGTAGGCGATAGGCGCGGCTCCAAAATCCGACCTTTCTGGCTGACGTCCATTTGTAGTGGCTCCGCGAAGAGGTAACCATTCCTGGTGCTCAATTCCTGGACTAGCTTCTTCGTGATCACAGCGCTTGCATCATTCACAAGGCTGAGTTTCGAGGGCTTTGTGAGTTGGATGGAAGCCATGATCGTTCGCTTCGAAGAGCAACCCGAAGAGGAGGAAGAAGAAGAAGAAGAAATCAGGAGAGATGAAGCTTGTAAAGCGGCCATTAAGTTCTTGTGTTTTTCAAGTGTATAATGAGATGGTTTTGAGAGGATTGCTTGAGGATTGGAGTGGCTTTGGTTATGGAGGTTGGCGGTTCTTTGGGGTGCGTATTTATACGTGCGAAGTCCGCGTACGCGATGTAAAATGAGAAGTGGTCGGAATTGTTGAAAATTTGACCATAGAACACAAGGAGCTGACTCCGCCCATGAGGCCGACCTTTTCTATTTGAATTTGTATATGTCAAATTGTTACATCACATTACGTCATCCGTACGTCCCTGAAGTATAATCACTATTCGCGGCAGAAATGCGGAAGTGAATACGGTATATTGCAAATAAATATTTAAATAACGAGAATGACAATTTAAAAAAGTATTTACTATTATCACATGTCACATGCGCCACTGCCAGTGAGCCTCTTTTGTCAATTTGGCTAGCCCAAATTGTTAGACCTCCCTACCCATTCCCACTTATAACTCATATAGTATTATCTTTTCGTGATATCTTTCATAAAAATAATTAATTAATTATTCGTATTTATTGGCAAACACTATTCGGATTACATATGATATGCTCTTGTAATGAATGGCCATTTGATATTGATTTGCCAGACTATATCTTACACGAAAAATTAATTAGCAAACTATAGAATGGCCCCAGAGGGAGGGGATTGTCAAGTCAAATCTTTGAGTTGTTTCGGTTTGACCATTTCTTAAAATGGAGTTTTCTCGGATTCAAAGAGTATGGGGTTATTTTGGGTTGGGTCGGGTCGGTTTCCAAATTTCGCATTGGACAGCGTTGGATTGAGTTCATTATTTTTGCGATCGAGTCAACTTAATTTTTAGCTTCAAAAAAAAAAAAAAAACTTAATTTTTTAGCATTTCACTTTTTGCTTTTTTCTTCAAATTGGCTATAATGTGTGGGCGAGTCAATTTGATGTGGGTTCAAGTTTTGCCTGCATTTCTTGAAAATGTCAAGTCCGTATGACAGAAGGGTAGATAAAAAAAGCATAGTTGGATACTGATTATATTTCTCGTTAATCTTAGCCGTTGAGTAAGGCGACACATACTTTTATGAAGACAATCTATCTTAAATAAGTAAGCTTCGAAGTCATGAAAGCGTGTGTTGTCGGTCAGTAAATATGTTTAAGCAAGAAGTAGGCCTATTTTGACCGTCATTTTTAAAATAATATAAAGGTCATTCATAAACTACGCAAAACTCAAAAAAATTGTTGAAGTGTGGATCATACTCCCCATCAACAAAAAAGCACGAGGATTGCAAGGGGCAATGCCTTTGGGCAGCTAGAGGAATTTTATAGTTTAGATCCGTATTTTATTGGTTGGACTTGAGTTCAAAAATAATTACTAAGTGGGGTAGGGTCTTCTCGGCTCCTAGTGTTTTCTCGTGCCACTTATATATAATATATTTCTCTTATAATTGAGAGTTATGTAGAGAGAGGTGGGATGTATTAATATAGCGGAATCCTCTATTAAATATAACTCTAATTTAAGGGTGAAACAAGATAAACGCCGTGCCTGATTTCTCTTTCTCACATTTATCTCTATTTAGTTGTGTTTGTGCACATAATACTAACAAAACTACTTCAAGAATCATTGAAAAGTTTAATAACGACACACTCAAGGTATTCTTCACTTTCATCTATCCTATATCGAGTTTCATAACTTTGTCCTTTGATGTATGGATAGGCACTTTTCCAAGAGATCACTTATCTTCATAATGTTCTTACTTGAGAGCGCTTTAAGATTGGAATGTGTTGGAAGACATGCATCAAATCGAATCGGATCTTGAAGATTTGCATTGCAATCTCAGACGATTACACTGTGTATTAATTAGTCAAGAATTAGATTGAGATTAGATTTTATTTTATTGTGATTCACATAATATTCTTTTCCCTTACTTGTATCTCAATTGTATTATAATTACAAAGTAAAATGTACATCAGAATAGTAATGAGAATACAGAATTCATAATTGATCTCTATCTTCCTCTCGATACACATTTTATTTCATGGTATCAGAGCTTCGGGCTTCTGATTTTCTTGTTTCCACTGCCAATTACCGATCAGAGGAGTTCTATCCTACAAAATAGATCTGCCACTGTGGGGAATTATTTTTTTGCAGAAGAAGAAGAGAGTTCTTTACTTACATAAGATGGCCGATGAGCATTCTGCCGCAGAGACTCCATCACTGCCGCAGACCCAGAATCCACCTGCAACAACACAACAACAAGAAAGCATTCTCCAGACCCAGCATATACAATGGAGACCTACACAGGCTCAGATCAACCTGGGGCAACCCATTGCGGGCCAACCTATCCCGTGGGTACCTTATCCTTGGTACCTCGGGCCAAGCCCGAATCCATCACTGCCTGCTTATGTGGGCCACCAAGGAGCCCACGTCCAAACCGAGGGGAGCCTACCAACCGTAATTGGGGCAAGCCCGAACCCTGGATTGGAGCGGACGAGCGGGTCGGGAGAACCGGGTATGGGAACTAATCCCTACTGGGTAACATAAATGCGAATTCTCAATTCGGATCGGGCGGATCGGGTTCTGGGACCAATCCCTACCCGAGTTTCGCACCCGGTCTCTTGTCGTTCCCAATCGGAGCCATCACCGGACGTCTAGAACTCGGAGACCCTCTATATGTCTCCTCGGCCGACGGTCCCGAACTGAGATTGATAAATCTAAAGTTAACCAGGCCGGAAAACTATCCCAGGTGGTCCCGAGATTTCCAACGAGCCTTGGTGACGAAAGATAAGGATGGGTTCCTAGATGGAACCATCCAAATCCCGACAGACGAACGACTGGCACGACACTGGAGGAAGTGCAACCAGCTCGTCCGTACCTGGATCGGCAACTGCATCTCCCCAGATGTCACGGCCGGTCTTCCCCCGACCGAGGATTCGAAGAGCATGTGGGATAACATCAAACAAATGTACGGCAAGTTAGATCGGGCTCGGATTTTCACCCTAATGCAAGAGCTCAGTGACTTAAAATAGGGGAATATGTCGATTTCAGCATGTTACAATAAACTGTCGTCCCTATGGAACGATCTCGAAGCAGCAGAAGAGAAACTCGTAGGGCCCGAAGAAACACTCACACAATATCGCGCAATCAGAGAAAGGGAGAAAGCAACCCGTTTCCTTTTAATTTTGAACGATTCGTATCTTACCTTTCGTTCTCAAGTATTAGCTATGGAACCCGTGCCGCCTCTTGGACGCATCTTCCAAATGGCCGTTCAGGAAGAAAGCCAGCGGCTTACATCCTCAGATCCGGCGAAAGGGAGAGAGAGTTTTGCTCTCGCAAGTCGCGGGGAGAGGCGAGGCACAGGGCAAAAAACCCTAGCGCTCGAGAAAGGAGAAGATGGGCTAGGGTTGCGAAATTGGGAGAATCGCCAGCCCTTTAAAAAGGGTGGAATGGACGGCCTAGATTTCATCTGCGGAATCGACGGTGCAGATCCCTCTCGCGGAATGGGCGGACCAGATTTCTTGTGGCGATCTGACGGCTTCAAAGGCCCCATCAATCCGAGCGGATCCGACGGTGGAGATGAGCCGATGGGCAAGGGATCCGACGGTGGAGGAATTTTCTTTGCCTCGGCCAAAAATTTTAAGCAAAAAAGGGGTAAATTATATTGTGAATTTTGCAGAAGGCCCCACCATACTATTGAAAATTGCTGGAAGCTCCATGGCAAGCCCGGAGAGAAAGGAAAAAGGAAAGAAATTTCTGCAGCCTACCAAGTGAGTACTGATCGGCCCATAAATCATGAGGAGTATTTACAGCTGATACAGGCACTACAGAAACTGGACATTTCCAAGAAAGGGGGAAATTTTTCAGGTATATCCCGTTGTCTGATCAATAATATCTCGAGAAAATCTTGGCTGATTGATTCTGGGGCAAGTGACCATATTGTCTGTGAAAAGGAATTACTCTCAGATGTCCATGAGAATTTGAATTTTCCCACTACTGTAGAGTTACCTAATGGGAACATCACTCGCGTCACAATCACTGGGACAGTCAAGCTTAGTTCAGAAATCACACTCCAAAATGTTCTCTATGTCCCAGAATTTCGATTCAACCTTATCTCCGTGTCAAAAATCTACAAAGAAAATTCATGTCGTGTATTGTTTGATTCTGACACTTGCTCCTTTCAGGCCCTTTCGACTAGCAGAATGATGGGCTTGGGCAGTCTCTCTGAAGGGCTATTTCTTTGGACCAATTTTCCAAGTAATTTGATATAGGCTAGTGAATCCACCTAGAGAGGGGTGAATAGGTGTTTAAAATAAACCTTGGCAAATATATGCGGAATAAAATAAACTTCAAGCAAAATAAAAGAGTTAAGGGAAAGGAATAAGAACACAAGGTTTATAGTGGTTCGGCTTAATGTAAGCCTACGTCCACTCTCCCACGCTAACAGCCTTCGCTGGATTCCACTATGCAATCAACAAGAGATTACAACTTTGAGTGCAAACACTTAGTAGTAGATCACACTATCTCACTAAGTCACTCTTTTGGTATTTCTCTCAAAATCACAAACGTTTAAGCTCACGATAGACAAGTGTGTGATCGAAGTTGCTCAGACTTTGGAATTATAAATTCTACGCTCTGTCTCTTACTTGCTCATCGGTCCTTCATCTCCTTAAATACTCCTCCACTTCCAAACTAGCCGTTGGACAGTATCTTGAGGATCGTCTTCCAATCAACCCATTGGACATATCTGTATCTAGAAGATTTGATAGCCGTTGAGTGACAAAAGTAGAATCCCAAATTGATTTCGATCGCCCATACAAAAGGAATCTTGGTTTCCATAAGTAAAGCTTCTTCATATAGAAAGATCTTGTCTTCATGATCCAATCGTTAATCAATTAGATTCAATCAAATCATCTTGATCTAGAATCCAAATCAGATCACTAACCGTTATTCATCCTAGAATAAACCAAGGCTTTGAAGAATTGAAGATAAACTTGAATCTGTCTTCGTCTTCATTCTTCATCGCGTTCGATCTGGAAATCTTCATATCGTAACTCTGGGTCTGACTGTCTTCAGACTTTGATTTGGGTCTTGACGGTCTTCAGACTGAAACTGAGTCTTGATAGTCTTCAGACGGAAACTGAGTCTTGACATCCTTCAGACCGAACTTTGGGTCTGAACCTTTTTTGTGCAATAGACTTTACAATCTGATTCTTCCAAGCATAGACTTTGATAATATCATTTATATGTTCCATCATCTGCATAGTCTATTACTCAATAATCAAACACGTTAGTAGCCTTTGATTTATTTTGTTATCTTCAAAACATCATAAGGGATTTCCCTAATAATCTCCCCCTTTTCTATGATGACAAAACAATCTCTGAATATGCAGATGTGTAATCACACTATCTAAAATATTGATAAATCAAAGTAATCGCATCTCAGAAGATAACAAATATATTGAGCATAACAATATATAGAAAAGTAATCGCAGCTCTGATTATTATGCATTAAATACACATATGCATATTTATATTCTCTCCCCCTTTTTATCATAATCAAAAAGCGATATTAATAAATATAGTATCACGTAGAGAATATAAAATGATAATAAATGTGTCTTGCATAATTTTCAAAAATCAGCTTTTATAAAGTAAATCGAATATCAAAGATATGCAATATAGCTCACTTCGATCATATATATCAATAAAGATCCAATAAAAATCACGGATGCATTATACAATTCACTTACCCTTTTTTGTCATAATAAAATGATAATATCAATAAGGGATTTGTTAATGACAAAAGGTAATAAAAAAAATGCACTAATCGGATTTTGTAGAGCTTAACATATTCTGACACATTTACCTTTTCCTTTATTTCATAATAATCAAGATCACGATCAATTTAAAAAGATTTTTCCATAAAAGATCAATTCTCCCCCTCAATTTGATGCCTTTTTGAGGTGATCACGATTTTTTTTCTTTTCTTTTGGATTTGCTTTCTCCCCCTGTCATCATGATAATATTTCCGAATAGAAACAATTGTTGCTTGTGCATGTTGAGCAGAATATTTTTCCATTATTCCTTTTATGGCAACAATATCCACAATGACCATTTGCATTTTGAAATTCGAGGCAAAAAATTATTTTCTTCAATCAAGCTCTTCTCGAATTTAACCTGCATAAACTTAACAAACTTTTTGCACAAATAAGCTGTAACAGTATAATATATAATTGCTTTTCTTCAAACAAATAAATTGAATAGCATATATAAAGATATCAAATATTTAAATTCAGAGCTACTCAACCTTTCGTACGACACATAAGGGATTTTCTCAATAATTTGCAAAAACTTTGTACAAGAAATAGCATTTTGAATAGTATATAATCTCCACGATTTTCAAATCGAGCTTTCCAAAATTCATATGGAAGATTCTTTTGCCACCTGCAAATCCTTGTATAATAGATAATAATCTTTGCAAAAATGTCACGTAATACCTTTCTTTGATTCGCGGATCAAACTTGCTAGATATGAGATATCTTCTAAGAATATAGCAAGAATACCCATAAATATGCAGTAATATCTTTTGAGATCAAAGAAATTTCCTTGAGCATAAAATTTCAGATATGCATTTTGCAAAAGGAAAATAGATATTTCTGTTACGTGCCAAAGTTGTAATACCTTATATTTATGACAAAAGATATTCGCAATATAATAAACAATTATCCAAAATCATGATAAATGCACGTAGAAATTTGCAAGGCGGGATGATAAAAGAAATATTCTCTTACCCATGGTATATGTTTGAAATATACCATAAAAAGAATTTCATTACCAATCTTCATAGGAGATATTTTTCTGATTGCACCAAAATTTGCGTAGATTCGCAATCATTCTTGTCTTAATGAATTTCCTGCAATCAACTCTTTTCCCTTTTTGGTATCCATCAATTTGGATCCTTCCATTTCATTAGAGAAAAATATAAAATCCCCATAATCAAATATTCCTTCTTAATTCATCATAACAAGTATTCAAAGAAAGAATATTATGCATAATGATATTTTGAAAAATAAATTCTCACTTAGTCATAGTATGATAAAAACGTAGAGAATAAAATCCTTGAGCATCTAAGAATATTTTGCATAACTAACATCATGTAGAATCAGATTTTTACTTTGCAAAATATGATAAAATCTGATAGTATAAAATCAATCCAAATAAATTCATTTATTTCTAAGCAGGATATCAAAAATAATCACACGTATCAAATCAAATTTCGGAACACAAAACCAAATCACACGATTCTTTCTTCAATAAAACAAATCATTGAATATGGTCATAACAAAATCTAAATCAATCAAGGATATATCAAATATTTAAGCATAATGAGAATTATGTGCCAAAAAAATACGTTCCTTACCACATTCCCTTTCTTCTTCCTTTATATCCTGCAAAACCAACTCATATTTTCTTTGGTACCCATTTTTTCTTGGGTCCATGAGGGTTAGTAGAGCATGCTGTTTTTATCCAATCTTTCTTGATAGGTTTCCGGACTTTAGGACATTTTTTTCAAAGTGTTTCGAGTCTCCACAATTTGAACACTTGAGGGCATCTCGACCAACAGGTTTTGTAAAGATTCTTTGAAAATGCTTTTTATATGCAAGTCTAGGAGGTTTTTGTCTAAGTCTCTCCTTGACTTTAGGAAAATCAATTAGAGAATCACTTTCCTTTTTGAAACCAAGTCCTGACTTATTATAGTAAGGAACTTGTATGGAAAGAATATGCTCTAATATTTTTGAACCATTTGAAAATTTTGTCGAGATATTTGAAAATTCCTTTTTTAAAGAATCATTTTCTTTGACAAGTAAATCTCGACTTTCTTTTGTTTGTTGAAAATCTTTTTGCAAAATTTCAAACTTTTCTTTTTGAGAAAGATCCTGTTGCCTAAACCGAGAATTCTCCTTTTTAAGTTCGGAGATCCTTTTAAGAGAATATTTGAGATTTAAGCAAAGCTCATTTATATACTTAAGAACTTTAGTGGGAATTCTTGAATGGCTTACCTCGATTTCCTCATCGGATTCTGAGTCTGTGTCCGAGTCAGACTCTTATTCTGAGTCTGTCTCTGAGTTAGACTCTAATTCTGAGTTTGTGTCTGAGTCAGACTCAGATTATGAATGCGCCACCAAGCATATATTTCCTTCCTCATCATCTTCTTACATTGTTCTTTTCCGCCTATTTTGCTTGTATTTTCTTCTTCCACTGAGTTTCCTTCTTTCACTACTCAGATTTTTGGATTTCTTGGTCATAAAAGCAAGTTCTTCATCGTCCATGTCATTTTCTGAATATGTATCATCAGAATCAGCATTAGATATAAAAGCAATGGACTTCTTACCTTCAGGATCTTCATCATGGATCTATTCCACTTCATAGGATTGAAGAGTACCAATCAATTCATCAACGGAGAGTGGCATAATCCTCTGAGTTTCCCAGATTGAGGTTTTGATATGGTTCCAATCTTTTGAGAGACCTCGCAAGAGTTTGTTAACCTTCATTGGGGAAGAAATTGGATGACCATGATATGCCAAACCGTTTACAATTTCTGTAAAACGATCGATCATATCTCCAATCAACTCTCCTTGCTTCATCTTGAAGGATTCATATTTGCCGAGCAGGAAGTTTACTTTTGTCTCTTTTACACGATCAGTTCCTTCATATGTAACATGAAGTCTATCCCAGACTTCCTTAGCTGTTTCACATGAAGAAATTCGGTTATATTCAATAGGAGACAATGCACAATATAAAGAATAAATGGCTTTTGCATCAAGTGCTTCTCTTTTGGTCATCTCCGTCCGAGACATAAGAGCGGGGGGTTTGGTTTCTTCGTTTTTGCCATTCTTATTTGATGTAGACGCAGCAGTGGGAATGATTCCTTTTTCCACAACATCCCATTGTAAGGGATCTTTGGATCTTAAGAATGCCTTCATTTTATTTTTCCAAATGTTGTAATCATTTCCATCAAAATATGGTGGTCTGGTGTTGCTTTGCCCTTCCATAAGTCCTAATGCCAAGATACTAGCCATAAAAGATCTTTAGCTCAAAAGTAAAAACACTTTAATAAAACGAGCACTTGGCTCTGATACCAATTGATATGGGCTAATGAATCCACCTAGAGGGGGGTGAATAGGTGTTTAAAATAAACCTTGGCAAATATATGCGGAATAAAATAAACTTCAAGCAAAATAAAAGAGTTAAGGGAAAGGAATAAGAACACAAGGTTTATAGTGGTTCGGTTTAATGTAAGCCTACGTCCACTCTCCCACGCTAATAGCCTTCTGCTGGATTCCACTATGCAATTAACAAGATATTACAATTTTGAGTGCAAACACTTAGTAGTAGATCACACTATCTCACTAAGTCACTCTTTTGGTATTTCTCTCAAGATCACAAACGTTTAAGCTCACGATAGACAAGTGTGTGATCGAAGTTGCTCAGACTTTGGAATTATAAATTCTACGCTCCGTCTCTTACTTGCTCATCGGTCCTTCATCTCCTTAAATACTCCTCCACTTCCAAACTAGCCGTTGGACAGTATCTTGAGGATCGTCTTCCAATCAACCCATCGGACAGATCTGTATCTAGAAGATTTGATAGCCGTTGAGTGATAAAAGTAGAATCCCAAATTGATTCCGATCGCCCATACAAAAGGAATCTTGGTTTCCATAAGTAAAGCTTCTTCATATAGAAAGATCTTGTCTTCATGATCCAATCGTCAATCAATTAGATTCAATCAAATCATCTTGATGTAGAATCCAAATCAGATCACTAGCCGTTATTCATCCTAGAATAAACCAAGGCTTTGAAGAATTGAAGATAAACTTGAATCTGTCTTCGTCTTCATTCTTCATCGCGTTCGGTCTGGAAATCTTCAGACCGTAACTCTCAGTCCGACTGTCTTCGACTTTGATTTGGGTCTTGACGGTCTTCGACTGAAACTGAGTCTTAACAGTCTTCAGACGGAAACTGGGTCTTGACATCCTTCAGATCGAACTTTGGGTCTGAACCTTTTTTGTGCGATAGACTTTACAATATGATTCTTCCAAGCATAGACTTTGATAATATTATTTAGATGTTCCATCATCTGCATAGTCTATTACTCAATAATCAAACACATTAGTAGCCTTTGATTTATTTTATCATCTTCAAAACCTCATAAGGGATTTCCCTAACAATTGTTTCCTTCAAATAAAATGTCATTGTGTAATACGACTACCAATGATAAAAATTATCTCATGCATTCACATTTGGGCCATAGTGCTTCTTTTCCTCACTCTCAGTGTCAAATTTGTCCTCTTGCTAAACAGTCACGGATCTCTTTTCCTTCTAGCAAAAGTCGTGCTAATACCATTTTTTCTTTAATTCATATGGATGTCTGGGGTCCCTATCATACCCTAAATCATGATGGGTCACGTTTCTTCTTGACAATCGTGGACGATTATTCTCGTGCCACCTGGGTATTTTTGATGCAGTCAAAAGGGGAAGTCTTTTCATATTTAAAGACTTTTATCGCCCTATCAAAGAATCAATTTGGCCAGACTATACAGCAGATCCGAACTGACAACAGGAAGGAATTTTTCAACAATGATTGCAATTTCCTTCTCTCATCCCATGGGATTCTCCATGAAAGCTCAAGCACCTACACTCCATAACAGAATGGCATAGTGGAGCGAAAACATCGTCATCTGCTGGAGGTTGCACGTGCATTGAAATTTGAAGCGTCTGTTCCGGAAATCTACTGGGGAGAGTGCATAGTTACTGCGGCATATCTAATCAACAGGAAACCAACTCGGATACTCAATGCAAAAACTCCATTTGAGCTTCTCTTCAAAAGGAAACCAGAGTCGGGACATCTAAGAATCTTTGGTTGCTTGTGTTTTGCCACCATTCTAGGTCCTCGAGATAAGATGAGCCCTCGACCTCGACGCTGCATTTTCATGGGGTACCCAACACTACAAAAGGGTTATCGTGTTCTTGATCAGTCCACTGGAGAATTCCACATTAGTAGAGACGTTATTTTTCATGAAGATATATTTCCTTTTCAAGAAAAGGAATCTTCCAAGGATGAGCAAGATATGTCTACACGTACTGACAACTTCCTATATGCGGACGAACCAACTACAGGATATTTCATGGCCAGCAGTCAAGAACAACCCATTCCAGTAGCAAGGGTCATATCTTCCGAGAATCTTACTCCAGCGGTCAATCCAGACCTCATAGCAGACAATTTTGCTTCTCCAGGAATGGCGGAAAACTCAAACAACATCAATGCCGCAGAACAACCTTCGCCATCTCATGACACTCGACAAGTCGATGCTCCCAGGAGATCTAGTCGTACTGCACGACCACCAGCCTGGACAAAGGACTATGTTTGTGCATCTCTCAACTGACCAGGTATTCAATATCCAATCTCATCTTATGTTTCGTTTCATAGACTTTCTCCGGAACATAGATGTTGTGTTAGTCGAATATCAGAAGATATAGAGCCATCCAGTTATGAAGAAGCAGCTGTAGACCCAAGATGGCAAGAAGCCATGGGTACTGAGTTACAGGCATTAATTGCAAATCACACTTGGGATTTGGTCAATCTACCTTCCAATAGGAAACCCATTGGATGCAAATGGGTATATAAAATAAAATACCGAGTTAATGGATCCATTGAGTGTTACAAGGCTAGATTGGTAGCCAAAGGATTTACTCAAAGGGAAGGATTTGACTACCATGAGACTTTCTCCCCAGTCGCTAAAGATGTAACTGTAAGATCCTTCCTATCTATTGCAGCTATTAATAATTGGGTGCTACATCAAATGGATGTCCATAACGCCTTCCCGCATGGAGATCTAGATGAGAAAATCTATATGGATATTCCTCAAGGATTACGGAGATAGGGGGAGAATAAAGTATGTTGTCTCCATAAATCCCTATATGGCCTTAAACAAGCTTCCAGGCAATGGTACGCCAAGTTTGCTGATGCTCTCACATCTGCAGGATTCAAACAATCCAGATATGACTACGCCGTATTCACATGGAATCGAGGTACGTCATCCATTTACTTGATGATATATGTTGACGACATTCTCATCATGGGGAATGATAAAGCTGCAATAGATAAATTCAAGAAATACCTGCACTTCACTTTTCATATTAAGGATTTGGAAGCACCTAAATACTTCCTTGGAATCGAGATTGCTCGATCAGATCATGGGATTTCTCTTAGTCAACGGAAGTTTGTATTGGAGATCATATCGGAAGCAGGTTTGTCAGGATGCAAGCCTTCGGTCATTCCAATTGAGCAGAATACAAAATTGACTAACAGGGATTATGATGTCGAAACATCAGAGGATCATGATCCAATTCTCAAAGACCCTTCAGGTTATCAGAAGCTCGTTGGAAAACTCATCTATTTGACCATGACCGAACCTGATATATCATATGCAGTTCAAACCCTCAGCCAATTTATGCACAGTCCCAAGCTATCCCATATGAATGCTACTCTAAAAGTCGTTAAGTATTTCAAAGGCTGTCCAGGACTGGGGATTTTTCTGTCTAGCAAATGCAACATGGAAATGTTAGCGTACTATGATGCAGACTACGCAACTTGTCCCATGAGTCGAAGGTCTATTACAGGCTTCTGTATCAAGCTCGGACAATCCCTTCTTTCATGGAAAACTAAAAAGCAAGCAACCGTATCGTTATCCTCGGCCGAAGCAGAATATCGAGCTATGGCAAAGACCACTTGTGAGATCGTGTGGATGTGGGGATTGTTACAGGATCTTGGAATAAAGCTAAAGGGAGCAACAAAGTTGTTTTGTGACAATGATGCGGCACTCAAACTTGCGGCAAATCTCATAGTGCATGAAAGAACAAAGCATATTGAAGTGGATTGTCACTTCACTCGAGAAAAAATTCAAGATGGGATAATTGAGACAAGAGGCATTGGAACGACGGAACAACCTGCTGATATTTTCACCAAGCCTTTATGTCAAAGACAGCATGCATATCTTCTGAGCAAACTAGGTGTCCTAGATATCTAACGGCCACCAGCTTGAGGGGGAGTGTTGGAAGACATGCATCAAATTGAATCGGATCTTGAAGATTTGCATTGCAATCTTAGACGATTACACTATGCATTAATTAGTCAAGAATTAGATTGAGATTAGATTTTATTTTATTGTGATTCACATAATATTCTTTTCCCTTACTTGTATCTCAATTGTATTATAATTACAAAGTAAAATGTACATCAGAATAGTAATGAGAATACAGAATTCATAATTGCTCTCTATCTTCCTCTCGATACACATCTTCTTTCAGAATGTTTCAATTACGTCACGCATCTTGTGAGTTAATCCCAATTTCACATAATCCAAGAATGTTCTCTCCATGTTTGGTGTGCAATTTGATTCAATCTTGCTCCATTCGTCATGCTGGAAGCATTTTTAGGGGTTTCTTAATGTTCAAGCCCTTTGGATTCAGCAAACACTCCCCACCCTTGTTGAATCAAGTCATTACAAGCCCACCGGCTTTCTCGTGGTTCATCCTTGAACAACCCACCTACTAGAGAGAGTTCTACTTCAATATCATATTACCCAATTTAAAATTTTTAAACTAATAGTTGAAAGAAAACCACATTAATATGGAAAAAAGAAAAACATATAACCATCATATCAAGAAATATGAGAATTTAAATACAAAAGCCTGAAGAAAGAAAAATAGAACTCTTGAAAAAGATCAAATGTCTCAAACACTTAAACAAGCACTAAGTATTGAATATCTCACATCACTTGTCTACAAAGTTTATATACTCTTTGTATTTATGTGATCTTCCTCCATTTATCAATTATAATTTTTATTAGACATTCTAATATTGTATTAGAGTCAGGTTCTATTATAGTTTATTTCACATTATGGCCTCAATTTATCAAATTTAATGGGTCATTCTTGGTCTGAGGTGTTAAATATCCCAAATTACTTATCCATGGATTTATATACATTTTATATATATGTGATCTACTTCCACATATCGGATTAAGCTTTGGCATTGGGCACTGCAACAATAGGAAATATGCTCAAATTGCTACTACAGGGTGGAAAAGAGCAAAAGTCAACTCTCAGAAAATTCAAAGCCGCTTCCGCATGGGGACCGTTTGTAAAGTAGGAGACATTTAAGGATGCAACCATTTAATTCTGTCGACATCATGAAAAAGGTATGACGCATTGCCCTCCGTTTTTCTTTACAAATCTTACATTTATGAAAATTTAAAACATGGCTTATGAAAATGCATCATCGTTTAGTAAAGAAATAGACTAACTAAATTTTTATTTAAGAAGTGCAATATTAGATAAGATATGGAATTCATACGAAACCAGACTAGGAGCATATATTATATTTACCTGAGTATCTAATTAAAATTTGGCCATTTGTGCAAACTAAAAAATCAGACCCGTATATCAATTAATGCTTTTAATTAATTCTTTCGTGGAATTAATCGATACAAATTATGCACCAAGAAATAAAGAATGAAAGAATCATGTTAATGAGCCTCATTGTACATGTATCGTATATACACTGTCGTATATCTTTGTTCACAGGAGTCAGAAAAGTTTGCTTCCAAACTCATCCACCTCAGTCCCTTCTATACAAGAAACAATTGATTTTCTTGCTAAATCTCGGAGCTCCGACAAGCTCCGTCCCAGCTTCATTGCCACCTTCATCTCGAACATCTCTCCGTTCTCTCTCTTGTTGTAGTCTCTCTCCTCAAGCGTCGCTTCAATCGTCTCTTCCATGAGATCGAAGAACCCTGCGCAGTTTCTGTACATCTCCACTACCATACCAACTTGGCCTCCATGCTCAAAGCTGTTGGTGATTGCCGCCATCGTGCCAGCGATGGCTGCCACCGTCGTGGCTGTTGAGCCACCGAAGGCTGAGCCGGCCGCAGCAATGCCGGTTAGCAAAGGAGCAGAAACCGCCAACATCTTATTCAATTTTAGAGCCAGATTCCCGAGCCTCAAGTAGTCTTGCTTGTCTTTGCTCTTGAGGACTTGGACGATGGCTCTCATCTCCACTTCTAGGTCCTCGCTCCATCCGTTTCGCTCCATCTTCACAACGGTTTTCCTCCCTCTGGATTGGCGGTGTTTGTTGGAAACCCCAGGCCACCATGCGGCAGCCTCGAATTTCACGGGGAACTTCTCGAGCATCGCTCCAAGCAGAGGCAGCGGATAAGCCCTATCAAGGGCCAGCACCTTCTCCATCATCTCCTTCACGTCTGACTCAGTCGGGGATTGGAGCACAAGCATTGATTTGATCTCACTTCGGAGCTGCTTGAACAACCTTGAGGCATTGCGTTGCTCTTCAGCCAGCTGTGAGGGCTGGATTTTGCTCATGACGAGCGACATCCCAGTGGCCGCTGTAAACAAGAGAGCAGAGCATGCTCCCAGCGATGGAGCCGGCGCGGCCACAGCCATCGCCGCTGTGGTGGTGGCAGTGAGAGTCATCATGTTGACCGAGTTCAACAAGAGATCGTTCCAGTTGTCTCGCTGCTCACCAATGTTATCGTGCATCTCCACTCTATCTTCGACAGCCTCCAAGATCGCATAGAGCATTGTGGTCGTGTCGATAGAAGAAGTAGGTGATAGGCGCGGCTCCAAAACCCTATCTTTCTGGGCGACGTCCATTTGTAGTGGCTCTGCAAAGACGTAACCATTCCTGGTGCGCAATTCCTCAACTAGCTTCTTCGTGATCCCAGCGCTTGGACCAGCAAGGCTGAGTTTCGAGGGCTTCGGGAGTTGGATCGAAGCCGTGATCATTCTCTTCAAATAACAACCTGAAGAGGAAGAAGAAGGAATTGCAAGAGAGGAAGCTTGTAAAGCGGCCATCAATGGAGGTGACGGTTCTGGTGTTGCTGTTAGTTTTCAGTGTGTGAATGTGATGGTTTTTGAGATGATTGAACGAGAATTTGAGGGGTCTTGGTTGTGGAAGGTGGAGGTTCTTCTGGGTTGTATTTATATATGGGGGAAGCAAGCAACGTTCATGGGAAGAGACGAGGTCGTAGCTGTTGAAAATGTTGACCGAAGAACACATTGGTTGACCCGGCCCATGAGGCTGACCCTTTCTATTATCTGAATTTGTACATTTCAAACATCTAAATGCTACGTGGATTTGCAATGTAAAAACATTGTCACATCACAGTTCAATTCTATCTACATAATTAATACATTAATGAATTACGACATGTTGTAAATAAACATTTAAACATACAAGTTATATTCAATGTTTAGATAGAAAATTTGTCACATTATTTAATATCAAAATTTTGAGAATCAGTGTTGGTGTATCTTTTAATTACAGGTGATATATATGATAGATCACTTTTGCATAAATAAGTATATGAAATGAGTAGTAGCATTACATGTACAATATGTAGGATCCGGATGACTCTATTCTTTGGTTAAAAATTGTTAGTATATGCTCAAATTTCACGATATAATCATTAATCTAGTTTGATTTGAGTAAATCTTAAAATTAATATGGTCAAATAGAATGAACTTTATGAAATCATTTACTATTACCACATCCGCCCTCCGCTTGTGAACCTATGCCTCTTTTGTCAACTTGGCTAGCCCAAATAATTAGACCCCTCTAAACCCTTTCCCACTTATAATTCACATATATTTTATTTTAGGGATTTTTTTGCAAAAGAATAAATTAAATATTTATATTTACTGGGCAACCAATTCGAATTTACATACGTTATGCTTTATAAAAATTAAATATTCATATTTATTGCGGACACAATTTGAATAACCGATGATATGCTCTTGCTGGACAATAGATATATTGCTTATATGACAAATTCATTCGCAAACTATATAATCGGTTGGGGACAAGAACTGTCAAATCAAATATCTGAATTGTTTGAGGTTTGACCATTTCTTGAAATGGAAGATTCGCAGAGTATCGGGTTTTGGGTCGGGGCGGTTTCCGATTTCGCATTGGACATCTTTGGATTGAGCTCATCATTTTTGCCATCCAGTCAACTTAATTTTCGAGCATTTGACTTTCTTCTTTTTCCTTCAAATCGGCTATAATGTGTGGGCGAGTCAATTTGATGCAGGGTGAACTTTTGCCTGCTTTACTTGAACATGCCAAGTCCGAATGACAAAAGGGTGGATAGAAAGAATAGTTAGATACTAATTATATTTCTTGTTAATCTTAGTCGTGACGCGTACTTTTGTCAAGACAATAATAAGTAAACTTTGAAGACATGAAAACAAGTGATTTCATAAATGTCATGATTAGTTGAAAACCTATTGTAATATATTGCATTAGTCTGTAAATATTTTAAGCAAGAAGTAGGCCTATGTTGACCATCATTTTCAAAATATTATACGAGTCATTCATAAACTTACATACAAAATTGGAAGAACTACTTCAAGAATTATTGAAAAGTTTGACCGTGGCTCTTCTAGATTAACTTATTTAGGATATTGTCCGCTTTAACTTATCCTATATCGAGTTTCATGGTTTTGTCCTTTGACATAGGGCACTTTCAAGAAGTCACCCATCTTGGTAGTACTTTCATCTAAACATGCTAAACAAACATTGGAGTTCCAATAATAAAGGTTATTGTTAAGTCAAAAAACACTTATATGAGTTTAATTTAGATTAAGATATATATCTGAAGAACACTCTCTCATGTTCGGTGAGTAATTCAGTTCATTCATGCTCCTTTCGTCATCCTAAAAGCCTACTAGAAACTAATCATTGTCTGGGCCCTTTGGCCCCAGGGAACAATCCCCGCCCTCATTGAATTAGGTCATTACAGACTTATCAGCTTTCTTGTGGTTTGTCCTGAACCATACACCTACGAGAGAAGATTTTGCTCTAATACCATATTATGACACTCCTGGATTGACTTACTCGAGATATTGTCCACTTTGGCATGTCCTACATTGAGTCTCACGATTTTCTCTTTTGGTGTACAAATTGAAATTTTCACAAGAGGTTGCTCATCTTGATAGTGCTTTCACCTAAGCATACTTAACATTGGAATTCCAATGCCAAATGTTATTGTTATGTCAAAGAACATTTTTTGTGAGTTAATTTCAATTTCACATATATATCTCAAGAATGCGCTCTTATTATTGGGTGTGCAATTCGATTTATTTTTGCGCCGTTTACCATTTTTGGAGCCTGTCAGGAATCACTTTTTGCCCAGGCCCACTAACTCCCATGAACACTTCCCACCACCATCAAACCGAGTCGTTATAGGCCTACCAACTTCTGTGTGTTATTCTTGAATCATATACCTATCGGAGATGATCTCACTCTAATATCATATTATAACATCCTTAGATTAACTCACTTGCTGTATTGTCTGCTAATGCTATATGTTGTCATTACATAAAAAAGCATCTCTCGTGAGTTAATTCCACTCGTGAGTTAATTCCAATTACACAAACACATCCTAGGAACGCTTTCCCCTGGTTTAACGCTCAATTTGGTTCTATATTGCCACTCTTTTTCTAGGCTCTCTAGCCTCGACAAACATTCCCCCTCATAGGATCATAACATGATTTCAAATTATCAGGTCGCTCAATACTAACCAATGTTAAAACATCATACACTAAAAGGCAAAAAGCTAGGAGTAAAAATTTCTTCTAAACAACTTGAGTATATCAATAAACCCTCCTATTGAGAACATAACCAATTAAGTTATTTACCACATATTAAAATATCCAACTCAAAAACTTAAATTGATAAATGGAGAGAGAACACATGTAATATAAAAGAGTATAGAAACCTTGTAATCAAGCCATGTGGTTATTTCAACAAGAAAAAAAAAACTTTTGAAAAAAGATAAAAAGTCTCAAACATTTTGACTAATTGTTCGAAATATCTCATATTGCTTGTGTATTGGTTTTATATGCTTTTCATATATGTCGCGACCTAAAAATTCCAGTGCACTACTTAGACTTTAGGTTAATGGACTTCTAAGTTTATTACTTACTTGAGTCTTCCCAAGCCCATATCAATTCACGATTTGAGGTTCAATTTTTTTTTTTTTAAACATGCAAATGAATTTTATTTAGGAGTCATCACTAATCAGTTTTTGGTAGATCGATTAAATACCTAAGTAAAATAATGGGAAAAATATTTTACTCCTACAAACCAGAAATTATGAGTACGGGGACTTGATTACGTTAGATTAGTCTAACGCCCTTTTGGTACCATTTCTTTTTATTTAAAAAAAAATTGCAAGCAGTATTGATTAATTTTAACATAAGCTACTAACATGTAAATAGTGTTTATGCGGGTGCACAATCAATGAAATAACATTCAATAAATCAAAATGCTAGATTTGAGAAATTATAAACTATAACTTTATTAAAGTTTATCCTCTAAAAAAAATTTACAAAAATGCTAATAGAAATGCATGCCCTAAACATGGTTTCTAAATGACATGATATCTAATTTTTTTTCTTTTTTTATAATATTAATTAATTGTAATCTTAATTTAACTTAATATGCATGAATTTTATTTTTATGATATGTGAGATGTAATTCGTATGACACGATTTGAATTATCACTATATGTATACAATCTATATGCATGTGCTATATGATATGGGATGAATGGCATGGTATTTCTATATGCATGTTCTTTTTATGAATTTTTAATGATTCTTTTTTAATATATGCAACCTACACTAAACAATGATGATATAAAATGAACTAACCTATTAACTAAAAAAATAAATGGCCTTTGTATTTTTTTTTTTTTTTTCTTTTTAAATGACTTTATAATTTTTATTTTAAAAAAAAAACTAATGATGTAGTGCTAATCCTTGGTTCTTTTTATTAAAAAACTATACGATGGGAATATTAAATTATAACCTACTAACTAAAGTGCAACATGTGGTGTGCATATTATGAAATCTATATGTCATAAATAACAAAAAAAAAATTGTTTTTTTTTTTAGTTTTGGTTTTATTAAAGGAAAATTATCTTAATTCTATATGAATCTTAAAAACCAAAATGCGTTACTTCAAACATAAATGTGCATGGACCTAAGTACCTAACTTCTAGACATGCCATAGTTTTACTAATAAACGAATTCTAATAAACCTATTATGCAAATTAATTAACATGTACCTAATATTTTTGATTTTTTAATTGAAATTCGGAATTAATAAAAAATCTAATTATACTATCTAAAGTGAATAATTTTCTAATTTATTTTAAGGATTAATTTGATTTAAAACCATATTATATCTTAGAAAACTATATATATATTTTTTTAAATATCAAGATGTGCCAACATCATTTAAAAATTAATCCTAATTTAAAAAAAAAAAACATTAATCATCCATCTAAAAGTGTAATCTAAAAATTGTAATCCTAAAAATGCAATTCTAATTTACTAAACCTAAATGCTCTAATGCAATATTAAGATCTTTTATACTTTTTTTATTTTTTCAATTTTTTATTTTTTTATCTTTCCAAAACAAGTAATTATTTTAAAAGAATGAAGATAAGAATTAAAATAACTGAAAAAATAATCCGTTGTCTTACGGATTAAATTAACAATTATTTTAACTCTAAAATATTATCAAAATACCTAAAAATTAAAGTAATTAAAAAAATGACCCAACATCTTACGAATCAAATTAATAATTAAAATAACTTGGGATAAAACCCCTTAATGTCTACAAGGGCTACAAATATTGACATACAATTCTACAATTCAAAAAATTAAACTTAAAAATAAGATAAGATAACAAAATAAAGTAAAAGATAAATAGGAAGTAAATAAAAATAAGGGTTAATACCCTGAAAAACCCCAAACCCAGACACCCGTGACAAATCTATCCCAAACTATTTTTTTGACCACCAAAAACCCCAAACTTGTATACCTTTGACAAATTTACCAGTTTGGGGTTTTTTTTGGTCGAATAAATTAGTTTGGGGTAAATTTGTCATAAATATACTGGTTAGGGTTTTTATAGTTAGTCGGGGTAAATTTGTCACGAGATGTACCAGGTTTGGAGTTTTTCATAGTCAAAAATAGTTTGGGGTAAATTTGTCACAAAGTGTATGCCAGGTTTAGGGTTTTTCGAGGTATTAACCCTAAAAATAAAAACTAAAAACTACCTAAGGCTTGGAAAATGGGGGCAGCGACGGTGGTAGATGGCGCCGGGCGAAGGGTGGCCGACGTCGAAGGTCACCGTCGGTCGGAGTTTCTCGGTGGTCGGAGCTCCGGCAAGGTCCGGCAAAGGTAGACCTGCAACAAAACAGGGGATCGCTCGGGCGAAGGGTTCTGTTGGCAGGGCAGCAGGCAGCGTCGACTCGGCAGCAAGAGGTCGCGGCAGTGGCGACGACAGCGACAGGCGGAGGTAGCGCGGTGTGGAGGCAGCGCGGTCAGCTGGCATGGTGGCGTCGGACTCCAAGCGGCAGAAATAGGGGCGAGTGTGGGTCCGCAGCTGGCGTGGCGGCGTCGGGCTCCGGGCGGAGGTCTCAGGGGCTGGCGTCGCGGGTCGCCGGAGCAGAGGCGGAGACAGAGCAGCAGCGTCGGGCTCCGGGGCGTCGATGGACCGGGAGCAGAGGCAGTGACGAGTGCGCTTGGGCTCACCTCAGCAGCAAACGCCGGCGCCGGGTCGTCGTGGCTGCAGCAACAGCGACGAACGGCGATGCTGGTACGGTGACTGACGCGAGGGGACGATAGGCGAACCAACACGGGCTACAGGTGATGCAAGGCGCGGCGGTGGACGGACGCTTCGCGGCTTCTGGGCAGGCGGGCGCTGGCGATGGTGTGGGGATGCAGGGGCGTCGGCCGCTTGGGATTGCAGCGGAGGCGCTGGTCGACGGCGACAAAGGCGCGGTGGCCGGCGGTTTGCTGGCGTGGGTCTCGCGGACGGAGGCCGGCGGGGGGAGAAGACCCAGGCGAAGAAGATGACTTTTGGGCTTTTTTTTATTTTTTTATTTTTTAACTCTCTCTCTCTCCCTCCTGTACTCTGCTTTTTTTGACTTCTTCCCCTTCTTTTTGTGTTTCCTCTCCTTTCGAAAACTTCTCACTTTTTTTCCCTTTTGCATTTTTTTCTTTCGATGAAGAGAAGCCCCCCTAAAATCGAAGCTCCCTTTTCTCTATTTATTGAGAAAAAACTCAAGTTTGTTTTTGCTGGTGAGATATTCACTCAACCCCAGCTTCAAAATCACACGACTGTTGAACTTTTGAATTTTGAAATGAGGAGATTTGATTTAAAGTTTTTTTAAAAATTTCCCTCCACAACCAAATGCTCCATTCTTATTTTCTAAAAGATAAACTAAATTTTAAAATAGGTGTCAACAATATACATGCAATATCCCTTCACATATAACTTGAGTTTTTGTTGGACATTTTAATATCGTGTTAAAAGCAGGTTCTGTTTCTCTCTCCCTCTTTTTTGTTTTATTTTATTTTATTTTATTTTATATTTTTCAACTTGTTCGAATTTCACTTGTCATTATTGATCCATGTTTCAATAACGTCAACTCTTTCAGAAAATTCAAAGCCGCTTTTGCATGGAGACCCTTTGTGCGGTAGGAGACATTTGAGAATTCAATTATTTGATTGTGTCCACATCTTGAAAAAGGTATGATGCATTGCCCTTCGTTTTTCTTTATAAATCTAACCTTCATGAAAATTAAAACCATGGCCATACGCAAATGCTTGATCTTTTAGCAAGAAAGCAGAAAAACATTATATTCCATTTAGGAAATATCAGATAAGATGGGGAATGTTCATATGGGTCAAAACCAGGCTAGAAGCATAAATTTACATGAGTATTTAATTATGATATGACAATTTGTGCACATAGAATCATATGATTCCATCAGTATATACTTCATGATAATATGTTAAGACAACATTTTAGAAACAATTGTTTCCTTACAGGCACCTCTGTCATTTAGTTCGTACTTTGAGAACTAAAACACTTGACTTTTCACGTTTTATATGTAATAGTGATGGACACATTTTGTCTTAGAAAAGCCTTTAGTACCAAATTTTGGTAGCGTAATATATAATAAAAACGTTGTCCATTTGACAATTATTTACACGGGCAAACTAAAAAGAATCAATAAAATCAACAGTCCAATTAATTAATGAAATGAAAAGGGGTTGTGAAAATCAGACCCGCATATCAATTAATGCTTTTAATTAATTCTTTTGTGGAATTAATCGATACAAATTATGCACCAAGAAATAAAGAATGAAAAGAATCATGTTAATGAGCCTCATTGTACATGTATAGTATATACACTGTATATCTTGGTTCAAAGGAGTCAGAAAAGCTTGCTTCCAAACTCATCCACCTCAGTCCCTTCTATACAAGAATCCATTGATTTTCTTGCTAAATCGCGGAGCTCCGACAAGCTCCGTCCCAGCTTCATTGCCACCTTCATCTGGAACATCTTTCCGTTCTCTCTCTTACTGTAGTCTCTCTCCTCAAGCGTTGCTTCAATCGTCTCTTCCATGAGATCGAAGAACCCTGCGCAGTTTCTGTACATCTCCACCACCATACCAACTTGGCCTCCATGCTCGAAGCTGTTGGTGATTGCCGCCATCGTGCCAGCAATGGCTGCCACCGTCATGGCTGTCGAGCCACCGAAGGCTGAGCTGGCCACGGCAACGCCAGTTAGCAAAGGAGCAGAAACCGCCAACATCTTATTCAATTTTAGAGCCAGATTCCCGAGCCTCAAGTAGTCTTGCTTGTCTTTGCTCTTGAGGACTTGGACGATGGCTCTCATCTCCACTTCTAGGTCCTCGCTCCATCCGTTTCGCTCCGTCTTCACAACGGTTTTCCCCCCTCTGGATTGGCGGTGTTTGTTGGAAACCCCAGGCCACCATGCGGCAGCCTCAAATTTCACGGGGAACTTCTCGAGCATCGCTCCAAGCAGAGGCAGCGGATAAGCCCTATCAAGGGCCAGCACCTTCTGCATCATCTCCTTCACGTCTGACTCAGTCGGGGATTGGAGCATGAGCATCGACTTGATCTCACTCCGGAGCTGCTTGAACAACCTCGAGGCATTGCGTTGCTCTTCAGCCAGCTGTGAAGGCTGGATTTTGCTCATGACGAGCGACATCCCAGTGGCCGCTGTAAACAAGAGAGCAGAGCATGCTCTCAGCGATGGAGCCGGCGCGGCCACAGCCATCGCTGCCGTGGTGGTGGCAGTAAGAGTCATCATGTTGACCGAGTTCAACAAGAGCTCGTTCCAATTGTCTCGCTGCTCACCAATGTTATCGTGCATCTCCACTCTATCTTCGACAGCCTCCAAGATCGCATAGAGCTTTGTGGTCGTGTCGATAGAAGAAGTAGGCGATAGGCGCGGCTCCAAAACCCTATCTTTCTGGGCGACGTCCATTTGTAGTGGCTCTGCAAAGGCGTAACCATTCCTGGTGCGCAATTCCTCAACTAGCTTCTTCTTGATCCCAGCGCTTGGACCACCAAGGCTGAGTTTCGAGGGCTTCGGGAGTTGGATCGAAGCCGTAATCACTCTCTTCAAACGACAACCTGAAGAGGAAGAAGAAGGAATTGCAAGAGAGGAAGCTTGTAAAGCGGCCATCAATGGAGGTGACGGGTCTGGTGTTGCTGTTCGTTTTCAGTGTGCGAATGTGATGGTTTTTGAGAGGATTGAATGAGAATTGGAGTGGTCTTGGTTATGGAAGATGGAGGTTCTTTTGGGTTGTACTTATATGTAGGGGAAACAAGCGGCGTACATGGGGAGAGAAGAGGTCGTAGCTATTGAAAACCGTAGTACACAGGGGTTGACCCGGCCCATGAGGCTGACCTTTTCTGTTCTCTGACTGTGTACATTTCAAACATTCAAATGCTACGTGAATTTGCAGTACAGAAACATTGTCACGTCACCTCTATATACGTGAAATGCCTCACTAAATATAATTTTCATCATAGGACGTATTTCAATTCCATCTACATAATTTGTACATTAATGAATCATGACACGTTACAAATAAACATTCAAACATACAAGTCATATTCAATTTTTTAGAACCACAATTTGTCATATTAGTAAATATCATAATTTCAAGAGTTAGTGTCGATGTATCTTTTAATTATAGGTGATACTTATGATAGATCACTTTTGCATAAATTAAAGTGGTCCTACTATATGAAATGAGTGGTAGCATTACATGGACAATATATAGGATCCGATGTATCCTATGCTCCAAATTCACGACATAATTATTAATCTAGTTTTGATTTGAGTAATCTTAAAATTAGTTTGGTCAAATAGAATGAACTTTCTGAAATCAATTACTATTACCACATGCTCCCTCGGCTCGTGAACCCATGCCTCTTTTGTCAACTTGGCTAGCCCAAATAGTTAGACCCCTCTCAATCCTTTCCCACTTATAATTCACATATATTTTATCTTAGGGATTTTTTTACAAAAAATAAATAAATTATTCGTATTTATTAGGCAACCCAATTCGAATTACATACCTTATGCCCTACAAAAAATTAAATATTCATATTTATTGCGGACGCAATTTGTATAACATATGATATGCTTTTGCTGACTATAGATATATTGCTTGACAAAGTCAATTTGCAAACTACAGAATTGGGGACAACAACTGTCAAATCAAATCTCTGAATTGTTGGAGGTTTGACCATTCCTTGAAATGGAGTTTCCTCGGATGGTATCGGATTTTGGATCTTTCCAATTTCGCATTGGACAGTTTTGGATTGAGTTCATTATTTTGTGGTCGAGCCAACTTAATTTTCTTACATTTGACTTTTTTTCTTTTTCCTTCAAATCGGCTATAATGTATGGATGAGTCAATTCGATGCGGGGTGAACTTTTGCCTGCTTTATTTGAAAATGTCAAGTCGGAATGACAAAAGGGTGGATCGAAAGCATAGTTAAATATTAATTATACTTCTCGTTAATTTTAGTCGTAGAATAAGGTGACACATACTTTTATCAGGACAATAATAAGTAAACTTCGAAGGCATGAAAACAAGTGGTGTCATACGTGTCGTGGTTATATGAAGACCCACTGTAATGTTACTGCATTAGTCTGTAAATATGTTTAAGCAAGAAGTAGGCCTATGTTGACCGTCATTTTTGAAATAATATATGAGTCGTTCATAAACTTAGACATAAAACTGGAAAAAAACTACTTCAAGAATTATTGAAAAGTTTAACTGAGGCTCTCCTAGATTAACTTACTTAGATATTATCTGCTTTAACCCATCTTATACCAAGTTTTACGGTTTTTTCCTTTGGTATATGGATAGACACTTCCCTAAGTGCGTCTTTAAATATGCAAAGTACGCGCTGTAGAACGAAGAAGAGGTCGGAATTGTTTAAAGTTCGTCTATAGAACGCAAGGTGTTGACTCAGCCCATACGGCTGACCTTTTCTTTATTTGAATTTGTATATGTCGAATTGGTACATCACATCACTTCATCCGTACGTTCCTGAAGTAGAATCACTATCAGTGGCGAGAAATGCGTAATAAACACGATATGATGCAAATTACGCATTTAGACAAGCAAGTCAAAATCAATTTTGAAAATGACAATTTGTCATTTTATTTAACTAGCATCATAACTCTGAGAATCAGTATTGGTATACTCTTAGTTTTAGGTAATACTTCAAAAGATCACCATATTTTTTGCTAGAATTGTGAAAGATCAATTTCACGTCATTAGAAATGAATGTTAGCATTACTAGACTTGGATGATTATATTCTTTGATTAAAAAATTGTTATCATATGCTCAAATTCCATGATATTACTACATGTGACATGCGCCACCGGCCCGTGAGCCTTTGCCTCTTTTGTCAACCTGGCTAGCCCAAATAGTTAGACCTCTCTACCCTTTTCCCACTTATAGTTCACATATATTATCTTTTAGGGATTTATTTTATAGAAATAATTAGTTAATTATTCATATTTATTGGCGAACACAATTCGAATTACTTTTGATATGCTCTTGTTACGAATGGCCTTTTGATATTGATTTGCTAGACTATATGCAAATTGCTTATCCAACAAATTCATTGGCAAACTGTAGAATTGGAGAGAAGAGCTGTCAAGTCAAATCTCTAAGTTGTTTCAGGTTTGATCATTTCTTGAAATGGAGTTTCCTCGGCTTCATAGAGATCGGGTTTTCGCATGGAAAGTTTTGGATCGACTTATTTATTTTGCGGTCAAGTCGACATAATTTTCAGGCGTTTGACTCTATGATTTTTCCTTCAAATTGGTTATAATGTGTGAACGAGTCAATTTAATGCAAGGCGAACTTTTTGCCTGCTTTGCTTGAATATGTCAAATCCGAAAGATAGGAGGGTGGATGGAAAGCATGGTTAGATATTAATTATACTTCTTATTACTCTTAAGAGTTGAATAAGGCAACACATTCTTTTATGCAGACGATCTATCTTAAATAAGTCAACTTCGAAGCCACGAAAATGAGTGGTTTCATAAATGTCGTGGTTATTTGAAGATTCGCTGTAATGTTATTGCATTAGTCGGCAAATATGTTTACACAAGAAGTAGGCCAATTTTGACCATCCTTTTTAAAATAATATAAAGGTCACTAATAACTTATGTGCACAATACTGGAAAAACTACTTCAAGAATTATTGAAATGTTTAAATGTGGTTCTCTTATATTAACTCACTCAAAATGTTTTCTGCTTTGACTCATTCCATATTGAATTTCACAGTTTCGTCATTTGATATATGAGTGGGCACTTTTCCAAGTGGTTATCCATCCTAATAGTGCTCTAATCTATATACACTAAACAAAGATTGGAGTTTCGATACTTTTGTCAAGTCAAAAAATGCTTTTTGTGACTTTTTTAGGTTATATATATATATATATATATATATATATATATATATATATTTATGAGTAACTCTCTCCCCCGTCCGGTGAGTAATTCGATTCATTTATGTTCATTTCGCCATCTTAGAAGCCTACCAAAAATCACTCATTGTCTGGGCCTTCTAGTCTCTGCAAACACTCCATACCCTCGTCAAATCGAGTCATTACAGGCACACTAGTGTCCGCGTGGTTGTTCTCAAACCACATACCTACAAAGAGGGTTTCGCTCTAATACCATATTTTGATACTTCTGGATTGACTTACTTGCGATATTGTCCACTTTGGCCCACCTTATATCAAATCTCATGGTTTTGTCCTTTAGCGTATAGGTTGAAACTTTCATAGGAGATCACTTATCTTGGTAGTGTTCTCATCGAAGCATGCTTAACTTTAGAGTTCTCATGCCAAATGTTATTGCTACATCAAAGAAAAGCTTTTATGAGTCAATTCCAATTTCACATATATTTCTTAAGAATGCTCTCTTATTATTGGGTGCACAATTTGGTTAATTTTTGCTCCATTCGCCATCTTAGAAATCTAACAAGAGTCACTCCTTGCCTTGAGTCCTTACAGATCCACTAGTTTCTATGTTGTTTATTTCTGAATCATACACCTACTGGAGAGGATCTTGCTCTAATATCATATTGTGACATCTTTGGATTAACTCACTTGATGTATTCTTTGCTTTAGCCCATTCTATGCCAAGCCTTAAGGTTTCATCCTTCAAGGTACAAGTGGACATTTTCTAGGAGGTCACTCATTTTAATAATGCTCTCATTTGAGCATGCTTAACATTGGTTTTCCAATGCTAAAAGTGGTCGTTACGTGGAAAACATCTTGGCAAGTGAATTTCAATTTCATATATATATCTTAGGATCACTCTCCTTTAGTTTGATGCGCAATTTAGTTCGACACTGCCTTCCTCTCCATCCTAGATGTCTACTGGGAACTACTTTTTATCCAGATCCTTTGGCCTCAACAAACATCCCCCTCTTATAGGATCACGTTGTTATATTAACATGATTTTATATGATCAGGTTGCTCAGTACTGACCAAAGTTAAAACATCATATACTAAAAAGTGAAAAGCTAGAAGTAAAATTTTGTCTAAATAACTAGAGTATTTTAACAAACACTCGTATTAAGGACATAACCATTTAAGCTATCTAAAACATATTAAAATGTCTAATTCAAAATCTTAAATTCATAGATGGAAAGAGAACACATGTATATAGAGAGTATAGAAACCACATAATCAAGTGATGTGGTTATTTCAACATCACAAAACTAAAGCAAAGGCCAAAAAGAACTTTTGAAAAATAGATAAAAAGTCTCAAACATTTTGACTAAGTGCCAGATACCTCATATTGCTTGTGTCAAATTTTATATACTTTTCATATACATGTGATATCCCTTCATATATAACTTGAAATTTTATGGGACATTTTGATATTGTATTAGAAGTGGGTTCTATTCTACTTCATTTCATGTTTCGACCCTCGTTCGTCAAATTTCATTTGTCGTTCTTGATCCATGCAGTTAAATATCACAAATCGCATGTCCTCAGATTTGTATATTTTTCATATACATGTGATTTTCTTTACTTATCTATTTAAATTTTTGAGCTGTGGACTATCACACTAAAGAAATATGCTCAAAATGCTGCTACAGGATGGAAAAAAGCAAAACTCAACGCCCAAGAATAAGGGAAAAGGAGAAACTGCATGCATCAATATGGTCAACTCTTTAAGAATATTCAAAGCCGCTTAAAATGGAGACCGTTTGTGCAGTAGGGGACATTTAAGAATTTAACCATTTGATTGTGTCCACATCGTTAAAAAGGTATGACGCATGGCCCTTCGTTTTATTTTACAAATCTTACCTTTATGAAGTTTAAAAACACGGCTTATAAAAATGCTTCATCGTTTAGCGAGAAAATAGAATAAATAAATTTTTATTTAAGAAGTGCAATATTAGATAAGTTGTGGAATACTTATATGGATCGAAACCAGACTAGGCGCATATATTATATTTACATGAGTATTTAATTAAGATTTGACAATTTGGTGCATAATTGATACAATTATGCACCAAGAAATAAAGAATGAAAGAATCATGTTAATGAGCCTCATTGTACATGTATCGTATATACACTATTGTGTATCTTTGTTGGAAAGGAGTTCAGAAAAGCGTGCTTCCAAACTCATCAATCTTAGTCCCTTCTGTTAAAATATATCTCGACTTTGAGTTCAATATAAAATTCCGAATATTCCGAATTGAATATATTGTGGATGTTCGAAATCGAGCAAAGAAGACCCAAAGATCAACTCCTCAAAATTCCAAATCTGCATTGAAGAGTTTAGTCGCTAAAATAGGAAAGTCCAATTTTTACTTGGATTTGGATTTTTTTTAAAACATATAGAAATATGTTTTGGATAAAATCGTTTAAGATAGGAAACAGAATCCTATGAGAAGTCGGCAAAAGAATAAGAGTCTCATTTATATTTATATATATATATATATATATATATATATATATATATATATATATATATATATATATAGACTTGTGGCCGTGGATAGTGGGAGTTTGATCATGAAGAATTGGTCTTGAAGTACCACGTCATTGAGTGCTTGAGAGAGATCTTTCTTTGTCATTCTTGTTTATGAATTGCATCCAAGAAGGTTTAGTGTTGCCAATTAACTCTATAATGATTTAACAATTAAAATATTATCAAACTTCCTAAAAATTAAAGTAATTAAAAAAATGACCGGACGTCTTTTGGGTCAAATTAATAATTACTATAATTTGGGATAAAACCTCTTAAAGGCTGCAAGGTCTACGAATATTGACATGCAACACTACAATTCAAATAATTAAACTTAAAAATAAGCTAACATAACAAATAACATGAAATAAGTGAAAAATAAAAAATAAACTACCTAAAGGGAAAGTGGACAGGGGAAGCAATGGTGGTCAGTAGATGGCGCCGGGCAGTGGGTGGCCGGCGTCGGAGGTCACCGTCGATCGGGGATTGGCAACCTAGCAATGATTACACAGCTTGGGGTCTAGCCAATGTACCAAGAACCTGCACAGCAAATAATCAAAACACTACGTTGATTGGGTGTTGGCTGAACAGGGGCTGCTTTGGCCGCGAGTCACCGGCGAAAGGCAGGGGGCGGTGATGCGGCGTCGGCGGAGGGCAGCAGCGAGCTGGTGTGTCGGCAGGAGCTGGGTTCACCGGAAGGGTCAAAACGTCTCGTCGGAGTTGGTAGATGATCGCCAGACAGTGGAATTCCGCCTGAAGTCCCGATTCTGAACAGCAAGGGAATCGAGCAGGAGTGTCGCGGCAACCCGGGGGGCGGGGGGCTCGGCGCTGAGCGGTGGCTTCGCGGGTCTGTGCGGTGGCGCGGTGCTCGCTGAGTGTTGAAGATCGAAGCAGGGGTGGCAACGTCAGGGCCTCGGACGCGCAGGCGAAGGCTGGCGGGGGCGATGGACGGGTTTGCGGGCAGTCTGAGATGCGAAGGTCAGCGCGGAGGGAGCTCGAACTGTGGCGAAGCGCGGCGGTGATGTCGATCTCCGAGCAGAAAGGGTTGCAGTCCGGCTCGGATCTTGGGCGAAACGGAGGTGGCTCCGGCGTCGGGCTTCACGGACGGCGACCGGTGGCACGGCAGGTGGCAGCGGCGCGGGAACCGGCGACTGGGGACGTCGCGGGGGACCCGTAGAAGAGAAACAGTAAATTTTTCTCTCTCCCCTGCACGTTCGGTCACTTCCTCTGTTTCTGTATCTTTTACTTTGTCTTTTTCCTCAGCCTTTTCCTTTTTGACTTTTTGTGTTTCTTCAATTACCACGACCCCAGAGCAACTCTCGAGAAACCTTCTTTTTCACTACTTTTCTGACATTTTCGCTTTTCAATTCTTTTTTCCTTTCGGTGAAGGTGAAGAGGAACACCCCCCTCCCGAACCGAAGACCATTCTCTATTTATATAGGAAAACTTTAAAGCTATTAAAGATTTGCGCATATTTACACAACTCTTTAACAAATTAGTGGCTCCAAAATCAAGACTGTTGAATTTTTGAATTCAAAGTTTTTTCAAAATTTCCCTCTATAATAAAAAATTGTCTTCCACTGACGAAATAAAAAAAAAAAAAAAAAAAGATTATATTCTATTTCTAAAAGATAAGTTTGAATTTAAATTCGGTATCAACATATGCCAAGCCTCAAGGTTTCATCTTTTGAGGTACAAGTGGCCATTTTTCTAAGAGGTCATTCATTCTCATTATGCTCTCACCTGAGCATGCTTAATGTTGGTGTTCCAATGCTAAACGTTGTCATTACAGAAAAAAAGCATATTTTGTAAGCTAATTTCAATTTCACATATATATCTCAAGATCATTTTCCCTTAGTTTGATGAGCAATTTGGTTCAATATTGCCTTATTCTCCATCATAAATGTCTTTTAGGAGCCTCTTTTTATCCAAACCTTCTGGCCTCAACAAACATTTCCCTCTTGTAGGATCAAGTTATAACATTAACATGATTTCGAATGATTAGGTTGCTTAGTATTAACCAAAGTTAAAACCTCATATGCCAAAAACTGAAAAGTTAGAGGTAAAATTAGTCTAAATAACCAGAGTATTTTCAGAACTCTTATGAAGGACATAACCATTTAAGCTATTTAGTACATATTAAAATATCTAATCCAAAAGCTCAAACTAATAGATGGAGATAGAATACAAAGAGCATAGAAACGACGCAGTCAAGCGATGTGGTTATTTCAACAACACAAAAGACTAAAGCAAAGGAAAAAGGAACTTTTGAAAAAAGATTAAAAGTCTCAAACATTTTGACTAAGTATTGTATAACTCATACCGTTTGTGTATAGATTTTATATGTTTTTTATATTCATGTGATATCCCCTCATATATAACTTCAAATTTTACTCGACGTTTTGATATCATATTGAAAACGGGTTCTATTCCAGTTTATTTCATGTTTCAACCCTCGTTTGTCAAATTTCATTTGTCTTTCTTGGTTCATGTTATTAAATATCACAAATTTTATGTCCTCGGATTTGTATATGGTTCAAATACATGTGATTTTCTCTATTTATCGATTTAAACTTTTGACCTGGGCATTGTACACTAATGAAATATGCTCAAATTGCTGCTACAGGGTGGAAAAAAGCAAAAGTCAACTCCCAAGAGCAAGGGGCAAAGAGAAATTGCACGCATCACTAAGGTCAACTCTTTCAGAAAATTCAAAGCCGCTTTCGCATGGAGGCCGTTTGTGCAGCAGAAGATATTTGAATTCAACCATTTGATTGAGTCCTTTTTATTTTTTTATTTTAGGGTCTGACATTTGATTGTGTCGACATCGTGAAAAAGGTATGACGCATGGCCCTTCGTTTTTCTTTACTAATCTTACATTTATGAAAATTTAAAACATGGCTTATGAAAATGCATCATCGTTTAGTAAGAAAATAGACTAACTAAATTTTTATTTAAGAAGTGCCATATTAGATAAGATGTGGAATTCTTATATGGGTCGAAACCAGACTAAGAGCATATATTATATATACCTGAGTATTAAATTAAAATTTGGCCATTTGTGCAAACTAAAAAATCAGACCCGTATATCAATTAATGCTTTTAATTAATTCTTTTGTGGAATTAATCGATACAAATTATGCACCAAGAAATAAAGAATGAAAGAATCATGTTAATGAGCCTCATTGTACATGTATCGTATATACACTGTCGTATCTATTTGTTCAAAGGAGTCAGAAAAGCTTGCTTCCAAACTCATCCACCTCAGTCCCTTCTATACAAGAAGCCATTGATTTTCTTGCTAAATCGCGGAGCTCCGACAAGCTCCGTCCCAGCTTCATTGCCACCTTCATCTCGAACATCTTTCCGTTCTCTCTCTTACTGTAGTCTCTCTCCTCAAGCGTTGCTTCAATCGTCTCTTCCATGAGATCGAAGAACCCTGCGCAGTTTCTGTACATCTCCACCACCATACCAACTTGGCCTCCATGCTCGAAGCTGTTGGTGATTGCCGCCATCGTGCCAGCGATGGCTGCCACCGTTGTGGCTGTCAAGCCACCGAAGGCTGAGCCGGCCGCAGCAATGCCGGTTAGCAAAGGAGCAGAAACCGCCAACATCTTATTCAATTTTAGAGCCAGATTCCCGAGCCTCAAGTAGTCTTGCTTGTCTTTGCTCTTGAGGACTTGGACGATGGCTTTCATCTCCACTTCTAGGTCCTCGCTCCATCCGTTTCGCTCCGTCTTCACAGCGGTTTTCCTCCCTCTGGATTGGCGGTGTTTGTTGGAAACCCTAGGCCACCATGCGGCGGGCTCAAATTTCACGGGGAACTTCTCGAGCATCGCTCCGAGCAGAGGCAGTGGATAAGCCCTATCAAGGGCCAGCACCTTCTGCATCATCTCCTTCACGTCTGACTCAGTCGGGGATTGGAGCATGAGCATCGACTTGATCTCACTCCGGAGCTGCTTGAACAACCTTGAGGCATTGCGTTGCTCTTCAGCCAGCTGTGAGGGCTGGATTTTGCTCATGACGAGCGACATCCCAGTGGCCGCTGTAAACAAGAGAGCAGAGCATGCTCTCAGCGATGGAGCCGGCGTGGCCACAGCCATCGCTGCCGTGGTGGCGGCAGTAAGAGTCATCGTGTTGACCGAGTTCAACAAAAGCTCGTTCCAGTTGTCTCGCTGCTCACCAATGTTATCGTGCATCTCCACTCTATCTTCGACAGCCTCCAAGATTGCATATAGCTTCTTGGTAGTTTCGATGGAAGAAGGGGAAGGCGATAGGCGTGGCTCCAAAATCCTATCTTTCTGGGCGATGTCCATTTGTAGTGGCTCTGCAAAGGCGTAACCATTCCTGGTGCGCAATTCCTCGACTAGCTTCTTCGTGACTGCAGCGCTTGGATCAGCGAAGCTGAATTTCAAGGGCTTCGGGAGTTGGATCGAAGCCATGATCTTTCTCTTCGAAGAACAGCCCGAAGAGGAAGAGGAAGAGGAAGAGGAAGAGGAAGAGGAAGAAGAAGGAATTGCAAGAGAGGAAGCTTGTAAAGCGGCCATCAATGGAGGTGACGGGTCTGGTGTTGCTGTTAGTTTTCGGTGTGTGAATGTGATGGTTTTTGAGAGAATTGAATGAGAATTGGAGTGGTCTTGGTTATGGAAGATGGCTTCTTCTGGGTTCTACTTATATACGGGAGAAGCAAGCGACGTACATGGGCAGAGAAGAGGTGGCTGTCGAAAATGTTGACCGTAGAACACAGGGGTTGACCCAGCCCATGAGGCTGACCTTGTCTATTCTCTGATTTTGTAAATTTCAAACATCCAAATTCTACGTGAATTTGCAGTATAGAAACGTTGTCACGTCACCTCCATATACGTGAAATGTGTCACTAAATATAATTTTCATCATTTCATCATTTCATGGTGTATTTAATTCCGTTTAGATAATTAATATGTTAATGAATCACAACATGTTAAAAATAAACATTTAAACATACAAGTTATATTCAAATTTTACAAGGACAATTTGTAATATTATTTAATATCCTAATTTCAAGAATTAGTGTCGATGTATCTTTTAGTTATAGGTGATACTTATGATAGATCACTTTTGCATAAATTAAAGTGGTTCTACTATATGAAATGAGTGGCAGCGTTACATGGACGATCTGATGCATCCTATGCTCAAATTTCACAATATAATTATTAATCTAGTTTTGATTTGAGTAAATCTTAAAATTAGTTTGGTCAAATAGAATGAACTTTATGAAATCATTTACTATTACCACATGCGCCCCTGGCTCGTGAACCCATGCCTCTTTTGTCAACTTGGCTAGCCCAAATATTTAGACCCCTCTCAATTCTTTCCCACTTATAATTCACATATATATATATATATATATATATATATTTGGTAAAGAATAATTCACATATATTTTATCTTAGGGATTTTTTACAAATAAATAAATAAATAAATTATTCATATTTATTAGGCAACCTAATTCGAATTACATACGTTATGCTCTATAATAAATTAAATATTCACATTTATTACAGACGCAATTTGTATAACATATGATATGCTTTTGCCAGACTATAGATACATTGCTTATATGACGAAGTCATACGCAAACTATAGAATTGGGGATAATAACTGTCAAATCAAATCTCTAAATTGTTTGAGGTTTGACCATTTCTTGAAATGGAGTTTCCTAGGATGGCATCGGATTTTGGGTCTTCCAATTTCGCGTTGGACAGTTTTGGATTTTTTTTTTTTTTTTGGGGGAGCAGAGACAGTTTTGGATTGAGTTCATTATTTTGTGGTCGAACCAACTTAATTTCCTGACATTGGACCTTTTTTCTTTTTCCTTCAAATTGGCTATAATGTGTGGACGAGTCAATTCGATGCAAGGTGAACTTTTGCCTGGTTTATTTGAAAATGTCAAGTCCGAATGACAGAAGGGTGGATCAAAAGTATAGTTAACTATTAATTATATTTTTGGTTCATTTTAGTCGTAGAATAGCGCGATGCATACTTTTATCAGGACAATAATAAGTCAACTTCGAAGACATGACAATTAGTGATGTCATAAATGTCATGGTTATATGACGACCTACTGTAATGTTACCATCTGTAAATATGTTTAAGCACGAAGTAGGCCTATGTTGACTATCATTTTCAAAATAATATACAAGTCGTTAATAAACTTACACACAAAGCTGGAAAAATCTACTTCAAAAATTATCGAAAAGTTTAACTGTGGCTCTCTTAGATTAACTCACTTAGGATATTATCTATTTTGACCCATCCTATATTAAATTATATAGTTTTGTCCTTTGGCATACGGATGAGCACTTTCCTAAGAGGCCCCCTCATTCTAATAGTACTTTCATCTGAACAAACATTGGAGTTCTAATGCTAAAGGTTATTATTAAGTAAAAAAAAAAAAAAAAATACCTTTTGTGAGTTAATTTTAGCTTCACATCTAACACTCTTACCTGTTCGGTGAGTTCATTCATACTCCCTTCGCCATCCTACAAGCTTGCTAGGAAGTACTCATTATTCATGCCCTTTAACCCCAACGACCACTCCCCACCCTTGTTGAATCGGGTTATTACAGACACACCAACTTTATCGTGGTTCATTCTAAACCACACACCTAGGAGAGAGGATTTCGCTTTAATACCATATTATAACACTCTAGGGTCAACTTACTTGAGGTATTATCCATTTTGGCCCATCCTATATCAAGTGTCACAGTTTTGTCTTTTAGCATACAAGTTGAAATTTTCACAAGAGTTCATCCATCTTAATAGTGCTCTCACCTAAGCATACTTAACATTGGAGTTCCAATGCCAAATGTTATTGTTACATCAAAGAACACTTTGTATTAACGTCTATTGGCCAAAGTGGTAAGGAGCTTGGGTTCCCTTAAGGAAGGTCTCGAGTTCACGCCTTGTGTATGGAGTAGACGGCGTTGGGAGAGCCCCACCATTATGGGTCCAATAGTGCTCACATCTGAATTAGTCGGGGCCAAAGCTTCAGATACCAGGTGGTCATACACTGAAAAGAAAAACACTTTTTTATAAGTTAATTTCAATTTCACATATATATTTAGGAACTCTCTATCATTATTGTGTGCAATATTCAGTTTATTTTTGTCTCATTCACTATTTTAGAAGCCTGCTAGGAATCACTCTTTGCTCAGGCTCTCTAACCCCCACTAACACTTCCTGTCCCTATGACCAAATCACTACGAACCTACTAGCTTTTGTGTGGTTTATCCCTTAATCATACGGCTATTGAAGATCTCACTCTGATATTATATTGTGATACCCTTAGATTAACTCACTTAATGTATTATCCGATTTAGCCCATCTTATACCGAGTCTCAAGGTTTCATCCTTTGAGGTACAGATGGGCACTCTCCTAGGAGCTCACTCATCCTACTAGTACTCTCACCTGAGCACGTTTAATATTTGTGTTTCAATGTTAAATGTTGTCTTTACATAAAAAAAAAAAAAAAAGTATCTAATATGAGTTAATTTCACACACGCACACACACGCACACGCACGCACACACACTTACATGTGCACGTGCGCTCGTGCGGCACACGCATCTCTTAATTTGCCATCCTAGAAATCTGCCGGGAGCCGCTCTTTTTCTAGGCTATCTGGCCTTGACAAACATTCCCCCTGATAGGATTGGGTTGTTACATTAACATGATTTCAAATTATCAGGTTGGTCAATACCGACCAAAGTTAAAACATCATATACTAAATAGTGAAAAGCTAAAAGTAAAATTTTGTGTAAACAACTTGAGTATATTAAGAAACATTCATATTGAGAACATAACCGTTTAAATCATTTAATACATTAAAATGTCCAACCCAAAAATTTAAATTGATAGATGAAGAGAGAACATAGGTATTTCATGTAGTTATTTAAACAACACAAAAGACCAAAGCAAAGGACAAAAATAAAAATAATACTTTTGGAAAAAGATAAAAAGTCACAAACTTTTGCGTAAGTGTTGAATACCTCATATCACTTGTCTACAAGTTTTATATCCTTTTCATTTACATGTGATATTCCTTCCATATAACTTGGGTTATTCTTGGACATTATGACATCGTATTAAAGGCAGGTTTCGTTCCAATTTGTTTCATGTTTTGACTTGTTCCTAAAATTTCATTCGTCGTTCTCAATCCATGGCACTAAATATCACACATCGTGTGTCCTTGGGTTTGTATATTTTTTCATAGACACACGATTTCCTCCACTAATTAATTTAAATTTTAAAGCTGGGCATTGCAACACTAAGAAATATGCTCAAATCGCTGCTCTAGGATGGAAGAAAGCAAAAGCCAACGCCCAAGAACAAAGGGCAAACCGAAACTGAATGTTTCAATAGTGTCAACTGAAAATTCAAAGCCGCTTTCGCAAGGGGACCGTTTGTGCAGTAGGAGACATTTAAGAATTCAACCATTTGATTGTGTCCACCTCTTGAAAATGGTATGACGCATTGCCCTTCGTTTTTCTTTATAAATTTAACCTTTATGAAAATTAAAACCATGGCCATATGAAAATGCTTAATAGTTTATTAAGAAAACAGAAAAACATTATCTTCTATTTAAGAAGTGGAATATCAGATAAGAAGTGGAATGTTCATTTGGGTCAAAACCAGGCTAGGAACATAAATTTACATGAGTATTTAATTATGATTTGACAATGTGTGCACATAAAATCATATGACTATCAGTAAATGCTTCATGATAATATGTTAAGACCAAACAATTGATTCCTTATGGGTATCTTTCTTATTTAGTTCATACTTTTTTTTTTCTTTTTTTCTTTTTTTTTTATGCCGAGGATCCGGCCTAGCTCACCTTACGGGAGCATAGCATCGATTATACCTCAGGGGAGACTTGCCGAGCAACCCACCGTCGGGGCCCCCCGCTTAAATCACAGAACTACTCTGAGAGTCATGAACGACTCAAGAAATCGAACCCCTGACCTAGTGGCCAAATCGGGGGTACGCCTCAACCAACACAGCCATGCGTGAGTGGATTATTTAGTTCATACTTTGAGAAGTAAAACACTTGATTTTTCACATTTTACATGTAATAGCGATGGATACATTTTGTCTTAAAAAAGCCTTTAGTACCAAATTTTGTTACCATAATATAAAACAAAAGCATTGTCCGTTTGACATTTATTTACACAGGCAAACTAAAAGGGATCGATAAAATCAACAAGCTAATTAATTAATGAAATGATTCGGGGTTGTGAAAAACAGACCTGCATATCAATTGATGCTTTTAATAATTATTTTGTGCAATTAGGTGTTACAATTATGCACCAAGAAATAAAGAATAAAAGAATCATGTTAATGAGCCTCATTGTGCATGTATAGTACGCACACTGTATATATTTGTTCAAAAAAGTTCAGAAAAGCTTGCTTCCAAACTCATCCACCTCATTCCCTTCTATACAAGAAGCCATTGATTTTCTTGATAAATCTCGGAGCTGTGACAAGCTCCGCCCCAGCTTCATCGCCACCTTCATCTCGAACATCTCCCCGTTCTCTCTCTTGCTGTAGTCGCTCTCTTCTAGCGTCGCTTCGATAGTCTCTTCCATAAGATCGAAGAACCCTGCACAGTTTCTGTACATCTCCACGACCATACCGACTTGACCTCCATGCTCGAAGCCATTGATGATAGCCGCCATTGCACCGGCAATGGCCGCCACCGTCATGGCTGTTGAGCCACCGAAGGCCGAGCCAGCTGCCGCCATGCCAGCTAGCAAAGGAGCGGAAACCGCCATCATCTTATTCAGTTTTAGGGCCAAATTCCCGAGCCTTAAGTAGTCTTGCTTGTCTTTGCGCTTGAGGACTTGGACAATGGCTCTCATCTCCACTTCCAGCTCCTTGCTCCAACCGTTTCGCTCTGTGTTCGTGACAGTTTTGCACCCTTGGGATTGGCGGTGGTCGTTGCAAACCCTAGGCCACCATGCAGCGGGCTCAAATTTCTTACGGAACTTCTCGAGCATCGCTCCAAGCAGAGACAGCGGATAAGCCCTATCGAGGGACAGCACCTTCTCCATCGTCTCCTTCACATCTGATTCAGTCGGGGAGTGGAGGGCGAGCATCGACTTGATCTCGCTCTGGAGCTGCTTGAACAACCTTGAGGCGTTGCGTTGCTCTTCAGCCAGCTGCGAGGGTTGGATTTTGCTCATTGCAAGTGACATTACAGTGGCCGCTGTAAACAAGAGAGCGGAGCATGCTCTCAATGATGGAGCTTGTGTAGCCGCAGCCACCGCCACCGTGGTGGTGGCAGTGAGAGTCATCATATTGACCGAGCTCAAAAGGAGCCTATTCCAGTTGTCTCGCTGCTCACCTATGTTATCATGCATCTCCACTCTATCTTCGACAGCCTCCAACATCGTATAGAGCTTCGTAGTTGTCTCAATAGAAGAAGTAGGTGATAGGCGCGGCTCCAAAACCCTATCTTTCTGGGCTACGTCCATTTGTAGCGGCTCCGCGAAGGCAGAACCATTTCTGGTGCTCAATTCCTCGACTAGCTTCTTCGTGATCACAGTGCTTGGATGATTAGTGTGGCTAAGTTTCAAAGGTTTCAGGAGTTGGATCGAAGTGGTGACCGTTCGCTTTGAAGAACAACCTGAAGAGGAGGAGGAAGAAGAAGAAGAAGAAGAAGCTAAAAGAGAGGAAGCTTGTAAAGCGGCCATTAACGAAGGTCACAAGCCTTGTGTTGCTGTTAATATTTTGTATGTGAATGCGATGGTTTTGAGAGGATTGCTTGAGGATTGGACCGGTTTTGGTTATGGAGGTTGGAGGCTTCTGTGGGTGCGTAATCATACATGCGAAGTACGCGATGTAGAATGAAGAAGAGGTCGGAATTGTCGAAAATTTGACTGGAGAACGCAAGGTGTTGACTCGGCCCGCGGGGATGACCTTTTTTATTATTTGAATTTGTATATGTCAAATTGGCACAGCACTTCATCCGTACGTTCCTTAGTGGCAGAAATAAGCATATAAACACGGTAGATTGCAAGCAAGCATTTTGACAAGCCAGTCGTATTCAATTTCAAAAAAAGACAGTTTTTTTTTTTTTTGGTCGGTAAAAAAAAAAAAAAAAAAAAAGACAATTTATCACATTAGTTTATATAGTCATTTTGAAAATCAGTATTATTATACCTATTACTTTTAGGTAATATTTACGAAAGAATCATTTTTTTTTTTTTTTTGCTAGAACTATGAAATATCAATTTCGCTGGTAGCATTAACTGGACACGGATGACTATATTCTTTGATTAAAAAAGTGTTGTCATCTGCTCAAATTTCATGATATTACCACATGGGACATGCGCCACCGGCCCGTGAGCCGATGCCTCTGTTGTCAACATGGTTCGCCCGAATTGTTAGGCCTCTACCCTTTCCCACTTGTAATTCACATAAACTATATTTCAGGACTTCTTTTATAGAAGTAATCAGTTAATTATTCATATTTATTGGCGAACCCAATTCGAATTACATATAATATGCTCTTGTTACGAATGGCTTTTGATATTGATTTGCTAGACTATATGCACATTGCTTATGTGACAAATTCACTGGCAAACTGTAGAATTGGAGAAAATCTCTGAGTTGTTTGAGGTTTGACCATTTCTTGAAATGGAGTTTCCTCGGATTCATACAGTATCGGGTTTTTGCATGGACAGTTTTGGATGAGTTCTTTATTTTGCGGTCAAGTCGACTTAATTTTCAGGCGTCTGACCCTATGTTTTTTTTCCTTCAAATTGGCTATAATGTGTGAGCGAGTCAATTTAATGCAAGGTGAACTTTTGCCTGCTTTTCTTGAATATGTCAAGTCCGAATGACAGAAGGGTGGATAGAAAGCCCTGTTAGATATTAATTATATTTCTTGTCATTCTTAGTAGTTGAATAAGGCGACACATTCTTTTATGAAGACAATCTATCTTAAATAAGTTAGCTTCGAAGCCACGAAAACGAGTGGTTTCATTAATGTCATGGTTATTTGAAGACCCGCTGTAATGTTATTGCGTTAGTTGGCAAATATGTTTATATAGGAAGTAGGCCGATTTTGACCACGTCATTTTCAAAATAATATAATAATCACTCATAACTTATGCGCACAAAACTGGAAAACTACTTCAAGAATTATTAAAAAGTTTAAACGTGGCATTCCTCGATTAACTCACTCAAGATATTGTCTACTTTGACCCGTCCTATATCGAGTTTCATGATATTGTCCATCGGCATACAAGTGAGAACTTTCTTAAGATGTCACCCATCTTAGTAAGCAAATACCGGAGTTTCAATGCTAAAAGTTATTGAAAATTCAAAAAATGCTTTTTGTGAGTTAATTTAAGGTTCGGGTGTGCGCGCACACACATCTCAGGAGCACTCTCTCCTACCTAGTGAGTAATTCGATTCATTCATGTTCCCTTCGCTATCTTATAAGCTTGCTAGGAACCACTCATCGGCTAGGACCTCTAGCGTTGGCAAACACTCCCTACTCTCATCAAATCGGGTCATTATAGGCCCACTAGTGTCCGTGTAGTTCGTTCTTAAACCACACACCTACAAAGAGGGTTTCACTCTAATAACATATTAAGACACTTCTGGATTGACTTATTTGACTTATTGTCCACTTTTGCCCATCTTATTTAAATCTCACAATTTTGTCCTTTAGTGTACAAGGTGAAACCTTCACAAGAGATCACTCATCTTGATAGTGCTCTTATCTAAGTATGCTTAACTTTAGAGTTCCAATGCCTAACGTTATTGTTACGTCAAAGAATACCTTTTGTGAGTTAATTCCAATTCACATACATATTTTAGGAATGCTCTCTCATTATTGGGTGCACAATTTGGTTAATCTTTGGTCCGTTCACCATCTTAAAAGTCTACCAAGAGTCACTGCTTGCCCAAGCGACCATGGCCACTTCTCGCCCTCATTGAATCAAGTCGTTATAGACCCACTAGCTTCTATGTGGTTTATCTCTGAATCATAAACCTGCTAGTCAAGATCTCACTCTAATATCATATTGTGACATCTTTGGATTAACTCACTCAATGTATTATCTACTTTAGCCCATCCTATGCCAAGCCTCAAGGTTTCATCCTTTGAGGTACAAGTGGGCATTTTCCTAAGAGGTCACTCATCCTAATAATGCTCTCACCTGAGCGTCCTTAGTATTGGTGTTCCAATGCTAAATGTTGTCATTACATAAAAAAAGCATATTTTGTGAGTTAATTTCACATATATATCTTAGGATTGTTTTCCCTTAATTTGATGAGCAATTTAGTTCAATACTGCCCTATCTCCACCCTAGATCCGGACCCTCTGGCCTAAACAAACATTCCCCTCTTGTAGGATCAAGTTATAACATTAACATGATTTCAAATGATTAGTGCTCAATACTGACCAAAAACCTCATGTGCTAATAAGTGAAAAGCTAGAGGTAAAATTTAGTCTAATTAACTAGAATTTTTTAAGAAACACTCGTATTAAGGACATAACCATTTAAGCTTTTTAACACAAATTAAAATGTCCAATCCAAAAACTTAAATTGAAAGATGGAGAGATAACACGTGTATATAAAGTGTACAAAAATCACATAGTCAAGCGATGTGGTTATTTCAATGACACAAAAGACTAAAGCAAAGGAAAAAAAGAACTTTTGAAAAAAGATAAAAAGTGTCAAACATTTTGACTAAGTATAGCATACCTCACGCTCATGTACAAATTTTATATGTTTTTCATATTCATGTGATATCGCCTCATATACAACTTCAAATTTTATTGGACATTTTGATATTGTATTAAAGGCGGGTTCTATTCTAGTTTATTTAATATTTTGACCCTCATTCGTCAAATTCCATTTATCATTCTTGATCCGTGGTGTTAAATGTTACAAATCTTATGTCCTTGTATTTGCATATTTTTCATATACTTGTGACTTTTCTCTATTTATCAACATAAATTTTTGACCTCGGTACTGTCACACTAATAAAATATGCTCAAATTGCTGCTACAGGGCGGAAAAAACCAAAAGTCAACGCCCAAGAGCAAGGGGCAAAGAGAAACTGCACGCATCACTAAGGTCAACTCTTTCAGAAAATTCAAAGCCGCTTTCGCATGGAGGCCGTTTGTGCAGCAGAAGACATTTGAGAATTCAACCATTTGATTGTGTCCACGTCGTGAAAAAGTTATGACGCATTGCCCCTCGTTTTTCTTTACAAATCTTACCTTTATGAAAATTAAAAACACGGCTTTTGAAAATGCTTCATCGTTCAGTAAGAAGATAGACTAACTAAATTATTATTTAAGAAGGGCAATATTAGATAAGATATGGAATTCTTATATGGGTCGAAACCAGACTAGGAGTATATATTATATTTACCTGAGTATTTGATTATAATTTGACCATTTGTGCAAACTAAAATATCAGACCCGTATATCAATTAATGCTTTTAATTAATTCTTTTGTGGAATTGATCGATACAAATTAAGCACCAAGAAATAAATAATGAAAGAATCATGTTAATGAGCCTCATTGTACATGTATCGTATATACACTGTTGTATATCTTTGTTCAAAAGGAGTTTAAAAAAGCTTGCTTCCAAACTCATCAACCTCACTCCCATCTGTACAAGAAGTCATTGATTTTCTTGCTAAATCTCGAAGCTCCGACAAGCTCCGTCCCAGCTTCATTGCCACCTTCATCTCGAACATCTTTCCGTTCTCTCTCTTGCTGTAGTCTCTCTCCTCAAGCGTCGCTTCAATCGTCTCTTCCATGAGATCGAAGAAGCCCGCACAGTTTCTGTACATCTCCACAACCATACCAACTTGGCCTCCATGCTCAAAGCTGTTGGTGATTGCCGCCATCGTGCCAGTGATGGCTGCCACCGTCGTGGCTGTCGAGCCACCGAAGGCTGAGCCGGCCGCGGCAATGCCGGTTAGCAAAGGAGCGGAAACCGCCAACATCTTATTCAATTTTAGAGCCAGATTTCCGAGCCTCAAGTAGTCTTGCTTGTCTTTGCTCTTGAGGACTTGGACGATGGCTCTCATCTCCACTTCTAGGTCCTCGCTCCATCCGTTTCGCTCTGTGTTCGCAACGGTTTTCCCCCCTCGGTATTGGCGGCAGTCATTGGAAACCCTAGGCCACCAGGCAGCGGGCTCGAATCTAGAGGGGAACTTCTCGAGCATCGCTCCGAGCAGAGGCAACGGATAAGCCCCATCAAGGGCCAGCACCTTCTCCATCGTCTCCTCCACGTCTGACTCAGTCGGGGATTGGAGCATGAGCATCGACTCGATCTCACACCGGAGCTTCTTGAACAACCTTGAGGCATTGCGTTGTTCTTCAGCCAGCTGGGAGGGCTGGATTTTGCTCATGACGAGCGACATCCCGGTGGCCGCCGTAAACAAGAGAGCTGAGCATACTCTCAGCGATGGAGCCGGTGCAACCGCAGCCATCGTGGCTGTGGTGGCGGCAGTGAGAGTCATCATGTTGACCGAGTTCAACAGGAGCTTGTTCCAGTTGTCTCGCTGCTGGCCGATGTTATCGTGCATCTCCACTCTATCTTCAACAGCCTCCAGGATCGCATAGAGCTTCTTCATCATTTCGACTGAAGAAGTAGGTGATCGGCGTGGCTCCAAGACCTCATCTTTCCAGGCGACTTCCATTTGTAGTGGCTCCGCGAAGGCGTAACCATTCCTGGTGCTCAATTCCTCGACTAGCCTCTTCGTGATCACAACGCATGGATCATTAACGATGCTGAGTTTCGAGGGCTTCGGGAGTTGGATTGCGGCAGTGACCGTTCTCTTCGAAGAACAACCTGAATAGGAGGAAGAAGAAGAAGAAGAAGAAACTAAGACAAAGGAAGCCTGTAAACCGGCCATTAACGAATGCGATGACTTTGAGAGGATTCCTTGAGGATTTGAGTGGTTTTGGTTGCGGAGTTTGGAGGCTCCTTCGGGTGCGTATTTATAGATGCGAGGTGCGCGATGTCGAATGAAGAAAAGGTCAGAATTGTTAAAAATTTGACTGTAGAACGAGAGGTGTTGACTCAGCCCATACGGCTGACCTTTTCTATTATTTGAATTTGTATATGTCGAATTCTTACATCACATCATTTCATCCGTACGTTCCCGAAGTAGAATCAATATTAGTGGCCGAAATATGCAACAACCGCGATATATTGCAAGTAAGCATTTAGACTTGCAAGTCATATCCAATTTTGAAAGTGACAATTTATCATATTATTTAATTAATACAATAACTCTGAAAATCAGTATGAGTATACTTTCTAGTTTTAGGTAACGCTTACAAAGATCACCATTCCTTATTAGAAATGAATGGAAGCATTCTTTGATTAAAAAAGTGTCGTCATATAATCAAATTTTATGATATTACCACATGTCACATGCGCCACCGGCCCGTGAGCTTCTGCCTCTTTTGTCAACCAAACTAGCCCAAATAATTAGACCTCTCTACCCTTTTCCCACTTATAGTTCACATATATTATCTTTTAGGGATTTCTTATATATAAATAATTAGTTAACTATTCATATTTATTGGCGAACCCAATTCGAATTACATATGATATGCTCCTTACAAATGGCCTTTTGATATTGATTTGCTAGACTAGATGCATATTGCTTATATGAAAAATTCATTGGCAAACTGTAGAATTGGAGAGAAGAATTGTCAAGTCAAGTTTCGAGTTACTTGAGGTTTGAACATTTCTTCAAATGGAATTTTCTCGGATTCAAAGAGCATGGGGTTTTGGGTCGGATCGGTTTCCGATTTTGCATTGGACAGCCTTGGATTGAGTTCATTATGTTTGCGATCAAGTCCACCTAATTTTCGGGCGTTTGAATCTTTCGCTTTTTCTTTCAAATTGGTTATAATGTGTGGGCGAGTCCATTCGACGCTGGGTGAACTTTGCCTGCTTTGCTTGAAGATGCCAAGTCCGAATGACAAAAGGGTGGATAAAAGTATACTTAGATATTAATTATATTTCCCGTTAACCTTATACGTTGGATAACGCGACACATACTTTATGAAGACAGTCTATCTTAAATAAATGAATTTCCAAGCCGTGAAAATGAGTGGTGTAATCAATATCATGTTTACTTAAAGACCCACAATACTGTAATTGCATTAGCTGTTAAATATGTTTGAGCAAGAAGCTGGCCTATTTGACCATCATGTTCAAAATAATATGAAAGTCGCTCATAAACTTATACACAAAATTAGAAAAACTGCTTTAAGAATTATTGCAAAGTTTTATCAGGTTATTACAGTACTCGCCAAAGTTAAAACATCATATAACTTAAAGCGAAAAGCTAGAAGTTAAATTTAGTCTAAACAACTTGAGTATTTTAAGAAACAATCTTATTGAGTACATAACCATGAAAGTTATTTAACACAAATAAAATGATCAACTCAAAAATTTAAACTAATAAATGGAAAGAGAACATTGATATATAAAGAGTACAAAAACATTATTCGAGATTCTCGTTACCAAAAAAAAAAAAAAAAAAAAAAACCTCGTAATCAAGCAATGTGGTTATTTCGCCAACACAAATGACTAAAGCAAAGGTAAAAAAGAATTTTTGAAAGTCTCAAACATTTTGGCTAAGTGCTAAACAACTTACATCACTTATGTGTGAGTTTTATATGCTTCTCATAGACACGTGATATCCCTCACATATAACTTGAGTTTTTGTTGAATATTCTAATATCATACTGAAGGCAAGTTCTATTCCACTTTATTTCATGTTTCGACCTTCGGTTGTCAAATTTCATTTGTCATTCTTGATCCATGGTGTTAAATAACACATGTCGCTTGTCTTCTTATTTGTATATTTTTCATATACACATGATTTCCCTCTACGGATTAGTTAAACTTTTAAGCTGGGCACCGTATCACCAAGAAATATGCTCAAATTATTGCTCCAGGTTGGAAAAAGCATGTAAGATATTGAAGGACCACAACTGACTGTTCTAAAATTTTAAACTATTAGATGAATACATAATTTATTATTTAAATATTATAACATTCTTCCTTACGCTTAGTATTGTCTTTACCTAGTACTAAGCATAGAAATTCAATCAGGAAGGCAAATGGGGCTTCATCGGATTTGAACTCAGAATCTCTAATTTTAATACATGTGAGTTTGTGATGAGATCACTGTTAACTGTTCTAAAAGCTTAAGTTATTAAATGAAAAAATGATTATTATTTAAATATTCAAACACTCTCTTTCATGCTTAATCTGGTTTTTTTCCCTAGTGATAAGGTACAGAAATTTAATTGGAAAGGCAAAAAGGGCTTGGAAAGACTCAAACATAGGACTTTCAGCCCTAATACTATATGAGATATTATAGAACCACAATTAATTATTCTAAAAGTTTAAACTGTTATATGAATGTATGATTTAATATTTAAATACTCTAACAAGGCAAAAGCCAATGTCCAAGAACAACTGGTGAAGAGAACCTGAATTTGTCAATGATGTCAACTCTTTCAGAAAATTATAAGCGGCTTTCGCACGGAGACCGTTTGTGGGGCAGGAGACATTGAAGAATTCAACCATTTGATTGCGCCCACATCGTGAAAAAGGTATGACGCACGGCCCTTCGTTTTTCTTTACAAATCTTACCCTTACGAAAATTAAAAACATGGCCTTATAAAAACGCTTCATCCTTTAATAAGAAAATAATATAACTAATTTTTTATTTAAGAAGCGGAATATTAGATTAGATGTGGAATTCTGACTAGGAGCTTATATTATCTTTACCTGAGTATCTAATCAAAATTTGACCATTCGTGCACAAGAAATCATATGATTCTATTAGTATATACTTCATATTATTTAATCAACGTTTGACCATTTGCGAACGTAGAATTATACAGTATATACTTCATGATAATATGTTAAGACCACATTTTAGAAACAATTTTTTCCCTACTGGCAACTTCTTCTTTTAGTTCATATGTTAAGAAGTAAAGCACATGATTTTTCGCATTTTATATGTAATAAAGAAGGATTCATTTTGTTTTAGTAAAGCCTTTAGTACCAAACTTTCCTACCGTGATCTATAATAAAAGCATTGTCCGTTTGACAATTATATACGCAGTCAAACTAAAAGGAATCAATAAAATCAACAGGCTAATTAATTAATGAAATGAAATGGGATTGTGAAAACCAGACCCACATATCAATTAATGCTTTTAATTATTTATTTTGTGGAATTAATTGATACAATTATGCACCAAGAAAGAAATAATAAAAAGAATCATGTTAATCAGCCTCATGTACATGTATAGTATATACACTCAACATCTCTGTTCAAAGTAGTTCAGAAAAGCTTGCTTCCAAACTCATCCACCTCAGTCCCTTCTATACAAGAAGCCATTGATTTTCTTGCTAAACCTCGGAGCTCCGACAAGCTCCGTCCCAGCTTCATCGCCACCTTCATCTCGAATATCTCTCCGTTCTCTCTCTTGCTATAGTCTCTCTCTTCAAGCGTCGCTTCAATCGTCTGTTCCATGAGCTCGAAGAACCCTGCGTTGTTCCTGTACATCTCCACCACCATACCAGCTTGGCCTCCGTGCTCGAAGCTGTTGGCAAACGCAGCCATTGCCCCGGCGATGGCCGCCACCGTCGTGGCTGTCGAGCCACCAAAGGCAGAGCCGGCCGCAGCAATGCCTGTTAGCAAAGGAGAGGAAACCGCCAATATCTTGTTCACTTTTAGAGCCACATTCCCGAGTCTCAAGTAGTCTTGCTTGTCTTTGCTCTCGAGAACTTGGACAATGGCTCTCATCTCCATTTCTAGGTCCTCGCTCCATCCATTTCGCTCCGTGTTCGGAATGGTTTTCTGTCCTCGGTATTGGTGGCAGGTGTTGGAACCCCTAGGCCACCATGCGGCAGGCTCAAATTTCGAGGGGAACTTCTCGATCATCGCTCCGAGCAGAGGCAGCGGATAAGCCCTATCAATGGCCAGCACCTTCTCCATCAGCTCCTTCACGTCTGACTCAGTCGGGGATTGTAGCACGAGCATTGACTTGATCTCGCTTTGGAGCTGCTTGAACAACCTCGAGGCTTTGCGTTGCTCTTCAGCCAGCTGTGAGGGCTGCATCTTGCTCATGACAAGCGACATCCCGGTGGCTGCCGTAAACAAGAGAGCGGAGCATGCTCTCAGCGATGGAGCTGGCACAGCCATTGCCATCGCCGCCGTGGTGGTGGCTGTGAGAGTCATCATGTTGACCGAGTTCAACAGGAGCTTGTTCCAGTTGTCTCGCTGCTGGCCGATGTTATTGTGCATCTCCACTCTGTCTTCAACAGCCTCTAAGATCGCGTAGAGCTTCGTGATCGTTTTGACAGAAGTAGGTGATAGGCGCGGCTCCAAAACCCTATCATTCTGGATGACTTCCATTTGTAATGGCTCCGTGAAGGCATAACCATTCCTGGTACTCAATTCCTCGACTAGCTTCTTTGTGATCGCAGCGCCTTGGCGATTGTCAAGGCTAAGCTTCAAGGGCTTCGGGGCTTGGATCGAAGCAGTGATCTTTCTCTTCAAACAAAGACCCGAAGAGGAAGAAGAGGAAGGGACTAAGAGAGAGGAAGCTTGTAAAGCGGCCATTGATGGAGTCGTTGAGTCTTGTGTTGCTGTTGGATTTTGCGTGTTTCAAGCGTTTGAATGCGATGGTTTTCGAGAAGATTGCTTGAGGATTGGAGTGGGTTTGGTTAGGGAGGTTGGAGGCTCTGCTGGGCTCGTATTTATAATGCGAAGTACGCGATGTAAAAATGAAGAAACGGTCGAAGTTTTGAAAATTTGACTGTAGAACGCAAGGAGTTGAATCTGCCCATGGGGGCTGACCTTTTCTAGATTTCGGACATTTCAAACATCCAAATGCTACGTAAATTAGCAGGGGAAAACCACTCTTAAATCCCTTCCATATACGTGAAATGCGTCATCGCTTATGTTTTAATAATAGTACTAGGTTCCTTTTATTTGACATATTCCACGAATACCACATAGTGCAAGTGAACATGTAGGTATGCGAGTGGTACTCAATTTCGACCATGGCAATTTGTCCCATTATTCATTATTATAATTTCGAGAATTAGGTTAGTGTATCTTATATTTTTAGGTAACACCTATGCGTTATGACTAATGCAGAAATTACAACAAAATTAAAACTAAAAAGAATAAAAGAACACACAAACTTACGTGCAAAACTCTTATAGGAAAAATCACGGGGAAAGGAAAGGCAAAACTCACTATGAAAATTTAAGAATTGCAAAAGGTGTCTTGGAAAACCTTAAAAGACTTTTTTTGTCTATAAATTTTTTTCTCAAATTAAGTTGTCACGAATTTCAATTCGGGTATCAAAACCCAATTTAGTTGAATACTCGAAACAATATTCAAGACACAATCAACATTGAAAAAGATCACTTTTGCATAAAATAGGAGGGGATGACTATATTCAATCATTGAAAAAAGTGTTTTTTCACCCCCAAATTTCATTATAAAATTATTAATATAGTTTTTTTTTTTTGGTAAAAGGTAAGAAATATATTGAGGAAAGGTCAAATATACAAAAATCTCATCACCAGAAACTTACACTCCAAATGTAGGAACGAAAGGAGTGGAAGAGTGACGAGATGAAAAAGCTACAAAACGTGGCACAAACACTACAACACCTAGACCAAAAAGAAGCACAGCATGGTCAACCGGCTACAAAAGACACCACGGACGAGGAAGGAGTCACCGTCGAAACAAACTACCTATGGGTCCCCAGTGAAAATAATTAGGTCTAGGCCCCAACTTCTTTGCAACCTTCTGTTTCTGAAATTATCTTCGACATTCCTAAAGGTGATAGCCTTATCTCGGACCACTTTGAAGAGGTGGTTCTTCATGGCCAAGATCGTCAGGGGTTAGTCTCTAGAGATGATGGTATTCCTGTTTTTCCAAATGATATGACAAAGCACGCCAAAGGAAAAACGGGCAATGCACTTGTAGAAATCTTTGCTCATCAAATAGGTGACAGCCCAATGGAGGTTCTCCCTCTAAATTCTGTTGCGCCAAGGCAAATTGCATCTGGAAGCCCAAAAGAAAGCAATGCCAGCCGTGGCACAGCAATAAAAAAAAAAAGGTGATCAATAGAGTCGGGCATACTCTTGCAAAACGCACAGGCAATGTGACATCTTGATTTTTCAATTCTGTTTTTAATAAAATGAGATGGCATTCCATCTTCGCACATATAGCTCTTTTCCCTGAGTTAGCCACTCATGTGAAAACTAGTCTATCAGGTGAAGCCGTTAAGAGATTCTAATACATCAGACTCAAGAATTTGACCAGGAAGCGACCTTTTGACCGAGCTAATCTGCAAGGGTCATTACGATATAATTAAAAATTGATTAGAAATCGGAGATAGGTCGACTCGATAGAGGCATGTGATCGAGTGTGGGTGATTCCACCAAATTGCACAATTCTTGTTGATTGGCATTGGATTGGCTTTTCGGTCGTTCGGGTACCGTGTGTTCGTATTTAAAGCCTTGAGATTACCGCGACAACCGAGAGTCGCCAATGTGTCAAAAATGTACATTGTGGCTTGAATTGATCAACCACAGGTCAAATGCATGAAAATTTCTAAAAGCTACCGGTAGATCATGACGCGCTAGTATCGTACCGAAGTGAAATTAACCATGAAATTAAGATCGAATTCAGAAATTGGAAGTCTTGTTGTGTCACAAATCTTATTAGGAACATTGGATTAATTTTATGGACTTCAATTTGGCTTAATTGAAAGTGGATTAAATGATATGTGTTGTACAAGATTTTGGAGAATTCATGCCATGGCGGAAAAAGAAATTGCATCCATTGGAAGATGTTGTGGAGGAAATGGAGTTAGTGGAGTGTGACATCAAGTCATGTCATGGTGGGTGGGTCAATTGAAGGAGAATTGGACAAGTGGAGGGTGGAAATTTGCCCTCAAAAAGGTGGGATTTCACTTCCACCCATCAACTCCATCTTCTTCCTTAGGTAAAATTTTGAGGTTGAGAAGAGAGGAGGGAGAAAGGAGCTCGACCAGCTAGCAGCCCGATGCCCTCCTTCACCGCTCGCTGTTCGTCGCCGAAGTTGTCGTCGTAGCCACCGTCTGCGGACGTCGCCTGCACGCCAGCTCGCCGATGCCGCCTCTTCCTTCGTCCGCACGTCCTAGCCATTGTCCAAGCCCTTCCAGCCGCTACACTTGGTTGCCAGCCACCACCGGAGTCTCCATCATCGTCGTCATTGCTATTCGGCGATGCCCCAAGCTATAACCGCCTTCTTCCACCGGTCCCGCGCACGAATAGCCGCTGGATGCCCTCCGTTTGGCCTTGGACGACAGCCACAAACCAACTCAGATCCAGCACTTCAAGGGCCGTGTTGGTGGTCTTCCAGGCCTCATTTGGTCTTGCTCCGTGAAGAATCGTCGATCTCCTCGCCGCAAGCTTCACCGGGAACTCACCGGAAAGCAATCTTGGTGAGTTTAGCCTCTAAACTTGAATTAGAGGAGTTAATGATGCATTAGGAGGTGGTTAGTTTATTTTATTTAAGAGTAGATTAGATTAAAGTAGTGTTTAATTTTAAAACATGTGAGTAATTTCTCGAATATTTTTAATATGAAGAAAGGAGGCCGGGATCACTATTTTAATTGGAATTATTGAATGAAATGCAAAGTGTCTTGGGCCAAGAGTGAATTTATTGTTTGAGAATAAAAATGAAATTGTCCTAGGCTGTTGAGCCGGACTTGCTCCTATATGGGATGCCTCTTACAACGGATACGAGTCGTAGTCAATTCTAGGCCCCTACTCCTTCGGAAACACTGTCGACGTAATGACGAAGTCATGCTCCAAGGTGGAAAGACAATGCCTGGCTAGGTGCCAATAGATAGCTGAAGTGCGAGTAGGCTATGCTCATGTGTAGTAATGAACGACAATTGAAATACTTGTTGAGTGGTGTTAATTATGTGAATGTGATTGTGCTCCAATTGCTTAGTTTTTATTACTGCACGTGATTGAATTATATAAATTGTACTAACCTGCAGGTAAGGATTGAGACGAGGTAAGTCTTCTGGGTGTTGTGGCTAGGCCACCCTTGAGCGTATTTTCTTTTTAATAGGTTAGGGGGTGAACTTGCTGATATAATGTTTTACCCCGTTGTGGGCCAAAATTTCAGGACTGTAGATGGTGAAACCCCCAGAGCGATATGGTATCCCAGTTGCAGATTATCGAGCAGAGGTTTAGTACTCCTGATCCTGATAGTCATTGGATCTATGAGCTAATTAGGACCACTGTCTGGGTCGAGGAGGCCATATTTTTCAGAGTGCCTCATCGATACGAAGCGTGGTTCCGCTTTGGGGCCAATGATTTCAGGATCAGGCCACTAAATAGTTTTGATATCTCCCCTGCTGTGATCGAGGCCATCTTGGGTGAGGGCATAGCTAACCCTCCCGATGGTAGGGTGGTGGACCCATCGTCTCCGGAGGTGGAAGAGTCAGAGGTGGGGTCGATGAACCAGTCCGAGTAGGGATTATGGGATTGTTCTTTTTTTTCTGGGTAGACCGATCTTTTTGCAAGTTGACCCTTTTTTATGTACAAAAACTCTGACCCATTTTTAGTTGTACATGACTCTGATGTGATTATATGTATGAAGGTACATTTCATTGTGAATGAATTGTTTCCCGCTTCTATATCCCGTGAATTTTTGTCAGGAGTTTTATATTACATTCCGCATGCGCAATTTAAAATGAATGGGGTCAACGACACTACCTGGGAATATCGCAATTACTTGACCATGGAGGAATATTGGTGCGCTCGACGATTCAGGGCGTGACAGGGAGCACTTCCTATTATACCATAGGACAAAAGGAGAGCCTGGGTTGGAAGTCTGCGCTTGGCAATGAGCCAAAGATTAAGCTAATAGCAAGGCACTATGGCGTTGTCCCACACGAAGGAGTGCCAATGGACTCATGATCTCTTCTTCCTGATGGAGTTCCACACCGTTGCCACCATGAACCGGCCCGAAGAGCTTTCTCGCCAGCAGAAATGATTTGGGTCACCCGACAGGACTGGGAGAGGATGATCCCACAATTCAAGCACCGTCCTAAGAGCCTGGCCAGCATCTGAGAAGAGGTAAAAAACACAGGCCTGCCTAGAGAGCTCTGAGTTGTAGATAAGTGAAATTGATTCTTAATATAGTTTTTATTTGAGCAAATCTTGAGATTTATTTGGTCCAATAGAACGAAATTGATTCTTCTCAATATGACGTTGGTCAGTTGTTTCGGCTTGAGTTCGTTATTTTGGCTTTGAAGTCAACATAAATTCCCAGCGTTTTACTTTTAGCTTCTTCCTCAAGCTGTGGCTAAAATGCGGCGAGCGAGTCAATTTGATGCAGGGGTGTAACTTTAGCCTGCTTTGCTTGAAAATTGGGTGCGCAATTCTTTTTTTTTTTTGCTCCATTAGCCATCTTGCTAGACTATTGGGAGTCACTCCTTGCCCAAGCACTATAGCCCTCATGAACACTTCCAGCCCTTGTCGAACCGAGTCGTTACAAACCCATTAGTTTATGTGTGGTTTATCCTTGAACCATACACCTACTAGAGAGGATCTTGTTCTAATACCATAATATAACACCCTTGGATCAACTTACTCGCTGTATTGATCGTTTTAACCCACTCTATACTAAGCCTCAATGTTTCATCCTTTGATAAAAAAAAAAAAGTATAGATGGGCACCTTCCTAGGAGGTCACTTATTTTAATAATGCTCTCACTTGAGCATGCTTAACATTGGTATTCCAACGCTATATATATAAACACTTCTTGTGAGTTACTTCCAATTTCACATATATATCTTTGGAAAGCTTTCCCTCAGTCGGATGCGCAATTTGGTTCAATACTTTCCTATTCGTCATCCAATAAGTTTACCCTTGGTTTTGGTTGCGGAGGTTGGTGGTTGCAGGCTCCTTCGGGTGCGTATTTATAGATGCGAGGTGCGCGATGTCGAATGAAGAAGAGGTCGGAATTGTTAAATATTTGACTGTAGAACGCAAGGTGTTGACTCAGCCCATACGGCTGACCTTTTCTATTATTTGAATTTGTATATGTCGAATTCTTACATCACATCATTTCATCCGTACGTTCCTGAAGTAGAATCGATATTAGTGGCGAAATATGCAATAAACGCGATATATTGCAAGTAAGCATTTAGACTTGCAAGTCATATCCAATTTTGAAAGTGACAATTTATCATATTATTTAATTAATATAATAACTCTGGAAATCAGTATGAGTATACTTTTTAGTTTTAGGTAACGCTTACAAAGATCACCATTCCTTAGTAGAAATGAATGGAAGCATTCTTTGATTAAAAAAGTGTCGTCATATAATCAAATTTTATGATATTACCACATGTCACATGCGCCACCGGTCCGTGAGCTTATGCCTCTTTCGTCAACCAGACTAGCCCAAATAATTAGACCTCTCTACCCTTTTCCCACTTATAGTTCACATATATTATCTTTTAGGGATTTCTTATATATAAATAATTAGTTAATTATTCATATTTATTGGCGAATCCAATTCGAATTACATATGATATGCTCTTCTTACAAATGGCCTTTTGATATTGATTTGCTAGACTATATACAGATTGCTTATATGACAAATTCATTGGCAAACTGTAGAATTGGAGAGAAGAATTGTCAAGTCAAATCTCTTGAGTTATTTGAGGTTTGAACATTTCTTGAAATGGAATTTTCTCGGATTCAAAGAGCATCGGGTTTTTGGTTGGGTCGGTTTCTGATTTTGCATTGGACAGCCTTGGATTGAGTTCATTATGTTTGCGATCAAGTCCACCTAATTTTCGGGCGTTTGAATCTTTCGCTTTTTCTTTCAAATTGGCTATAATGTGTGGGCGAGTCAATTCGATGCTGGGTGAACTTTGCCTGCTTTGCTTGAAGATGTCATGTCCGAATGACAAAAGGGTTGATAAAAGTATAGTTAGATATTAATTATATTTCTCGTTAACCTTAGACGTTGGATAACGCGACACATACTTTTATGAAGACAGTCTATCTTAAATAAATGAACTTCCAAGCCGTGAAAATGAGTGATGTCATCAATATCATGGTTATTTGAAGACCCACAATACTGTTATTGCATTAGCTGTTAAATATGTTTAAGCAAGAAGCTGGCCTATTTGACCATCATGTTTAAAATAATATGAAAGTCGCTCATAAACTTATACACAAAACTAGAAACTGCTTTAAGAATTATTGAAAAGTTTTATCATGGCCCCTCCTAAGATATTGTCCATTTTGACCCTTACCATATTGAGATTTGCGGTTTTATCCTTTTGGCATATGGGTGGGTATTTTTCCAAAAGGTCACACATCCTAATAGTGCTCTCATCTAAACACTCTAAACAAACATTAGAGTTACAACACTAAAGGTTATTGTTAGGTCAAAAAATGCTTTTTGTGAGTTAATTTTAGGTTCACATATAGATCTCAAGCTATTTTATGAGTAATTTGGTTTATTTCTACTTCTTTTGCTATCCTAAAAGCATGCCAAGAACCACTCATTGTCTAGGCCCCCTAGCCCTCGCAAGCACTCTTTGCCTTCATTGAAACAAGTCATTATAGGCCCACTAGATTCCTCATAGTTTGTCCTTGAACAACACACCTACAAGAGAGGTCCTACTCTAATACCATATTATGACACTTTTGGATTGACTTATTTGAGGCATTATCCACTTTGGCCCTTCTTATATCAAGTCTCATGGTTTTGTCCTTTAGAAAATTAAGTTGAAGCTTTTATAAGAGGTTGTCCATTTTGGTAGTGCTCTCACCTGAGCATGCTTAACATTGCAATTCCAATGCCAAATGTTGTTGTTATGTCAAAGAACATCTTTTGTGAGTTAATTACTATTTCACATATATATCTCGAGAACACTGTCTCATTATTGGATGTGCAATTTGATTTGATTTTTTTTTTTTTTTTTTTGCTCTATTAGCCATCTTTCTAGATTGTCGGGAGTCACTCCTTGCCCGAGCACTCTAGCCCTCATGAACACCTCCTACCCTTGTAAAACCGAGTCATTATAGACCCACTAGTTTATGTGTGGTTTATCCTTGAACCATACACCTACTAGCGAGAATCTTGTTCTAATACCATATTATAACTCCCTTGGATCAACTTACTCAATGTATTGACCGTTTGAACCCATCCTATACCAAGCCTCAATGTTTCATCCTTTGAAGTATAGATGGGCACCTTCCTAGGAGGTCACTTATTTTAATAATGCTCTCACTTGAGCATGCTTAACATTGGTGTTCCAACGCTAATTATTGTCATATATATATATATATATATATATATATATATATATATATATATGTATATATATATATATGTATATATATATATATATACATATATATATATATACATATATATATATATATGTATAAAACACTTCTTGTGAGTTAGTTCCAATTTCACATATATATCTTTGGAAAGCTTTCCCTCAGTTGGATGCGCAATTTGGTTCAATACTTTCCTATTTGTCATCCAATAAGTTTACCAAGATCCACTCCTTATCTAAGCCCTCTAGCCTCGACAAACGTTCAACCCTCATAGGATCAGGTTATTACAGTACTCGCCAAAGTTAAAACATCGTATAACTTAAAGTGAAAAGCTAGAAGTTAAATTTAGTCTAAACAACTTGAGTATTTTAAGAAAAAATCTTATTGAGTACATAACCATTAAAATTATTTAACACAAATAAAATGATCAACTCAAAAATTTAAACTAATAAATGGAAAGAGAACATCGGTATTATAAAAACCTCGTAATCAAGTGATGTGGCTATTTCGCCAACTCAAATGACTAAAGCAAAGGTAAAAAAGAATTTTTGAAAGTCCCAAACATTTTGGCTAAGTGTTAAATAACTTACATCACTTATGTATGAGTTTTATATGCTTCTCATATACATGTGATATTCCTCACATATAACTTGAGTTTTTGTTGAATATTCTAATATCGTACTGAAGGCAAGTTCTATTCCATTTTATTTCATGTTTTGACCTTTAGTTGTCATATTTCATTTGACATTCTTGATCCATGGTGTTACATAACACATGTTGCTTGTCTTCTTATTTGTATATTTTTCATATACACATGATTTTCCTCTACCGATTAGTTAACTTTTAAGCCGGGCACTGTATCACTAATAAATATGCTCAAATTGTTGTTCTAGGGTGGAAAAATAATGTAAGATATTGAAGGACCACAACCGACTATTCTAAAAATTTAAACTATTAGATAAATGCATGATTTATTATTTAAATATTTTAACATTCTTCCTTATGCTTAATATTGTCTTTTGCCTAGTACTAAGCATAGAAATTCAATTGGGAAGGCAAATGGGGCTGGATAAGATTTGAAGTCAGAATCTCGAGTTCTAATACATGTGAAATTTTGAGAAAAACCATTGTTAACTGTTCTAAAAGCTTAAGTTATTAAATGGAAAAATTGATTTATTATTTAAATATTTAAAAACTCTCCTTCATGCTTAGTCTGATTTTTTTGCCTAGTGATAAGGTACAGAAATTTAATTGGAGAGGCAAAAAGGGTTTGGAAAGACTCAAACATAGGACTTCCAACTATGATACTCTATGAGATATCATAGAACCATAGTTAATTATTCTAAAAGTTTAAGCTTCTGGATGAAGGTGTAATTTAATATTTAAATACTCTAACAAAGCAAAAGCCAACGCCCAAGAACAACGGGTGAAGAGAACCCGATTGTGTCAATGATGTCAACTCTTTCAGAAAATTAGAAGCGGCTTTCGCACGGAGACCGTTTGTGGGGCAGGAGACATTGAAGAATTCAACCATTTGATTGCATCCACATCGTGAAAAAGGTACGGCGGACGGCCCTTCATTTTTTTTTTTACAAATCTTACCCTTATGAAAATTAAAAAACGTGGCCTTATAAAATTGCTTCATCCTTTAGCAAGAAAATAGAATAACTAAATTTTTATTTAAGAAGCGGAATATTAGATTAGATGTGGAATTCTGACTAGGAGCTTATATTATCTTTACCTGAGTATCTAATCAAGATTTGACCATTTGCGCACATAGAATTATACAGTATATACTTCATGATAATATGTTAAGACCACATTTTAGAAACAATTTTTTCCCTACTGGCAACTTCTTCTTTTAGTTCATATGTTAATAAGTAAAGCACATGATTTTTCGAATTTTATATGTAATAAAGATGGATTAATTTTGTCTTAGTAAAGCCTTTAGTACCAAACTTTTCAACCATGATTTATAATAAAACCATTGTCCGTTTGACAATTATATACACAGTCAAACTAAAAGGAATCAATAAAATCAACAGGCTAATTAATTAATGAAAGGAAATGGAGTTGTGAAAACCAGACCAGCATATCAATTAATGCTTTTAATTATTTATTTTGTGGAATTAATTGATACAATTATGCACCAAGAAAGAAATAATAAAAAGAGTCATGTTAATCAGCCTCATGTACATGTATAGTATATACACTGAATATCTCTGTTCAAAGGAGTTCAGAAAAGCTTGCTTCCAAACTCATCCACCTCGATCCCTTCTATACAAGAAGCCATTGATTTTCTTGCTAAACCTCGGAGCTCCGACAAGCTCCGTCCCAGCTTCATCGCCACCTTCATCTCGAATATCTCTCCGTTCTCTCTCTTGCTATATTCTCTCTCTTCAAGCGTCGCTTCAATCGTCTCTTCCATGAGCTCGAAGAACCCTGCGTTGTTCCTGTACATCTCCACCACCATACCAGCTTGGCCTCCATGCTCGAAGCTGTTGGCAAACGCAGCCATTGCCCCGGCGATGGCCGCCACCGTCATGGCTGTCGAGCCACCAAAGGCAGAGCCGGCCGCGGCAATGCCTGTTAGCAAAGGAGAGGAAACCGCCAATATCTTGTTCACTTTTAGAGCCACATTCCCGAGTCTCAAGTAGTCTTGCTTGTCTTTTCTCTTGAGAACTTGGACAATGGCTCTCATCTCCATTTCTAGGTCTTCGCTCCATCCATTTCGCTCCCTGTTCGGAATGGTTTTCTGTCCTCGGTATCGGTGGCGGTCGTTGGAATCCCTAGGCCACCATGCGGCAGGCTCAAATTTCGAGGGGAACTTCTCGATCATCGCTCCGAGCAGAGGCAGCGGATAAGCCCTATCAATGGCCAGCACCTTCTCCATCAGCTCCTGCACGTCTGACTCAGTCGGGGATTGTAGCACGAGCATTGACTCGATCTCGCTTTGGAGCTGCTTGAACAACCTCGAGGCTTTGCGTTGCTCTTCGGCCAGCTGTGAGGGCTGCATCTTGCTCATGACAAGCGACATCCCGGTGGCTGCCGTAAACAAGAGAGCGGAGCATGCTCTCAGCGATGGAGCCGGCACAGCCGTCGCCATCGCCGCTGTGGTGGCGGCTGTGAGAGTCATCATGTTGACCGAGTTCAACAGGAGCTTGTTCCAGTTGTCTCGCTGCTCGCCGATGTTATTGTGCATCTCCACTCTATCTTCAACAGCCTCTAAGATCGCGTAGAGCTTCGTGATCGTTTTGACAGAAGTAGGTGACAGGCGCGGCTCCAAAACCCTATCATTCTGGATGACTTCCATTTGTAATGGCTCCGTGAAGGCATAACCATTCCTGGTACTCAATTCCTCGACTAGCTTCTTCGTGATCGCAGCACCTTGGCGATTGTCAAGGCTAAGCTTCAAGGGCTTCGGGGCTTGGATCGAAGCAGTGATCTTTCTCTTGAAAGAACGACCCGAAGAGGAAGAAGAAGAAGGAACTAAGAGAGAGGAAGCTTGTAAAGTGGCCATTGATGGAGTGGTTGAGTCTTGTGTTGCGGTTGGATTTTGCGTGTTTCAAGCGTTTGAATGCGATGGTTTTCGAGAGGATTGCTTGAGGATTGGAGTGGTTTTGGTTAGGGAGGTTGGAGGCTCTGCTGGGCTCGTATTTATAATGCGAAGTGCGCGATGTAAATATGAAGAAACGGTCGAAGTTTTGAAAATTTGACTGTAGAACGCAAGGAGTTGAATCTGCCAATGGGGGCTGACCTTTTCTAGATTTCGGACATTTCAAACATCCAAATGCTACGTAAATTAAATTAGCAGGGGAAAACCACTCTTAAATCCCTTCCATATACGTGAAATGCGTCATCGCTTATGTTTTAATAATAGTACCAGGTTTCTTTTATTTGACATATTCCACGAATACCGCATAGTGCAAGTGAACATGTAGGTATGTGAGTGGTACTCAATTTCGACCATGGCAATTTGTCACATTATTCATCATTCTAATTTCGAGAAATGGGTTAGTGTCTCTTTTATTTATAGGTAGCACCTATGTGTCATGACTAATGCGGAAATTACAACAAAATTAAAACTAAAAAGAATAAAAGAACACACAAACTTACTTGCAAAACTCTTATAGGAAAAACCATGGGAAAATGAAAGGAAAGGCAAAACTCACAATGGAAAGTTAAGAATTACAAACGGTGTCTTGGAAAACCTTAAAAGACTTTTTTTGTGTGTCCATTTTTTCTCAAATTAAGTTGTCACAAATTTCAATTCGGGTATCGAAACCCAATTTAGTTGAATACTTGAAACAATATTCAAGACACAATCAACATTAAAAAAGATCACTTTTGCATAAAATAGGAGGGGGATGACTATATTCAATCATTGAAAAAAGTGTTTTTTCACGCTCAAATTTCATGATAAAATTATTAATATAGTTTTTATTTGAGCAAATCTTGAGTTTTATTTGGTCCAATAGAATGAAATTGATTCTTCTCAATATGGCGTTGGTCAGTTATTTTGGCGTTGAAGTCAACATAAATTCCCGGCCTTTCACTTTTAGCTTCTTCCGAAAGCTGTGGCTATAATGCGGCGAGCGAGTCAATTCGACACAGGGGAGTAACTATAGCCTGCTTTGCTTGAAAATGTCAAGAAAGGCCGATTGATGTTAATATTTATTAGTTAACTAACACGGCGCATACTTTTATAAAGATGGTTTATCTGAATTTAAGTTAGGGATAGCGACATAAATCATTTATGAATTATGTCCGATTGTATGGTCCATGAACTTTTAATACGTCCAATATGATCTATGAATTTTAGCCAAATGTGGTATGTCACTTTAACATGTTCAATGTAACTCCCAAATTGTTGGTACATGTTAAAACTAGTCCATATATTATATTAAAATGTTCACTGTTGTTCAACAACTTGAATATTCTTATATAGTCCAAGAACCAGTTTGAACATCACTAAAGGTTTAGGGATCACACTATAAATTGGACTAAAGTTTAGGAGACATTGAAAAAATTAGAAGTTTATGAACCATATTACATTTTTGGTCAAAGTTCATATATCATTTATGTCATTCTTCCTTTAAGTAAATTTTGAAAATCATGAAAAATTCCGGGAAAAAAAAAGCCCTGCAAAAACCACATCATTCGACCTATCTATGAATCAAGTATGAATATGAAGATTTATCATTGATTGCAACTGTCGATGTCAAGTTATTCAAAGCAAATCAAAAACAGAGAGAGACATCAGGAAGAACAGGAAAATGTCCATGGGGCTCATGTACCATCCAACAATTAAGATGGCTTGTAGTACTTTGTGGGGACGAACGGCATTTTGGTGACGACGCCGTCGTGGGCCTTTCCTCGGACCAGGATCTTAACCTTGGTTCCAGCTTTGTGTGACCCGGATTTCACGTACCCCATGGCTATGTTCTTCTTCAAGCAAGGGCTGAACCCTCCACTCGTGACTTCGCCGATGTTTGCTCCCTTATCATTCTGGATCTCGCTGTGGCTTCTAGCAGGCGGGCCTGAAGAGATGAATCCGGCACGCCTGATCTTTGGACCCTCTGCTAGCTGCTTGAGGATTGTCTCAGCTCCAAGGAATCCGCCTTCAGCCCTCCTCCTCTTCCCAATGGCCCATGACAGTCCGGCTTCCACTGGAGTTATGTGCTGTTCCATATCGTTGCCATATAAACAAAGTCCAGCTTCGAGACGGAGACTGTCCCGAGCACCTAAGCCGGTCAACCTCACCTTCCCTTCTGACTTCTCCAGGATCGCTTTGGCCAGATCCAAGGCATGCTCTGAAGGAACTGAGATTTCAAATCCATCTTCACCGGTGTAGCTGCAAAAACACAGAAAACCATCCAATAGGCTCTCATGCTAGTGGGATGCGAATAGGGAAGTGGCATAAATATGAAGAGAATTTGAACTATCGATCCAGCTGACTAGATATATTTGGATCATTTTCTTTGCTCACTTGTAAGGAACATGAAATTATAGACGGACACGAGAGGCCTTTCCACAAGACATGATCTTTCAGGACCAAATATAGGAGGACAAGCTGATAGCGGAGATACAAGAATTATGGTCATTTTTATGAAGTAAAAGGCAATAAAAGGATCAACTTTCATGTACCCCGTTCTGGTGAGAAAGCAGGAAGCACCGTTGATATCAATGATGCGGAAGTCACTGAAATAAATCTTGCTCAAGTCCTCTTTTGTCAAGTGCTGGAGAACTGGGGCGGCAAGAGGACCCTATACGAAAGAAGATAGGAGGATCATAGTTATGTCCCTGAGATAGACACTTGGAATATTTAAACTTCCCTTTTTAAATCAAGCTGCTTTTGGAATTCAGAAATCATGACAGATAGGGCTATAAAGAAAACAACAGTCCCCCCAGTTACAATCGAGTCTAGAATAGATTCTTTTATAAACCAGAGCGCATGACCTTTCATTTGTCCCCCCTTATTTCATTTATGCAATCAGGAGTATCAACTACAAGTAATAAGATAAATAAAAAAAGCAAGGCCAGATTACTTGAAAAACGATACTTTCAGAGTTTTTCGATCTTATCCTAAACCAAGCTTTCAATTCTAGTATCAACATTTTTATCACTCGATTGGAAGGACAAGGATAGGTTGATTAGACAGTCTTCTTGGCCCATTTCTGAGTACAAAAAATAACTATCTATTTAAATATAAAGAGTCAAGTAGTGAAAACCGGATGTCTGCCCAAAAACTGTGAAATTAGGAAAAAGATGTGTTCAGTAAGATCAACCTGGAGAGCAAGGAGAGATCTTTCATCATGAATGTGCCACAAAACATCCCCGCCTTTGGCCTTGAAAGCCTTCATATGCTCCTCGATATGGGCCAGGTCCTTATCCCTACACCCAGCATTCACCACAAGGTATATATGATCGTCCTTGACTTTAGTGATCACAGAGTCGTCAATTGCCCCTCCTTTCTCATTAGTAAACACAGACAGTGTCCCTGTGCCAGGAGCTAGTGCAGCGACGTCGGCAATGACCAGCTTTTCAATGAAAGGAATGCAATCCTTCCCTTTAAGGCTAAGCCCACACATATGAGAGACATCAAAGAGGCCACCATTTTCTCTGCAGTTCACTGTGGACTCCATGATTGAGTCCTTGTATTGAATGGGCATGCTCCACCCAGCAAAAGGCACCATTTTTCCCCCATGAGTGACATGGAAGTCATAAAGCACTGTCTTCTTGAGATCAGCTTCGCTTGCGAAGTATCGACGTGCGACAGCCTTCTTATCAGCCTGAGCAAGGCGGCGACTGATTGACTGGCCAAGCTGCCACAAACCTCCTCTCATGTTTAGATGAAAAAAATCTGGTCAAAGAAATAGAAGATGTTATAAGTAAGATATCCAGGACAATTTAAGTTTTTTCCCCCTATCTCGCCTTAGTTCCCATTCTCCAGACAACAGCTTTAATTGGATCAGGACAAGTGATGATGGGCGTTGGTTTGGTAAGTGTACATGGTGACTTGAATATTTCAGCAAAAGGATGAAATGATGCATCATTAAAGCAATCGATTGTGGAAAGAGCAAGCACATTCTTTGACAGAGATTTTCCATGTTCACACAGGCAACTCCATAAGGAGCTTAAGCATTTCATGAAAGTCCCATCAGGTGCTATATTCCTCTCAGAAACTGGCAGCATTTAGTCATGCAAAACATCGTAAGAACGACATCACAACCCAGACAAAACATACAACAAAAGAACAGATAATAGATCTATATCGCCTCAAGCTTTCATCATATGTAAGGTCACAAGATAAGACAATGGTCATCAGCCCTCTGAATCTTAGAAATCATTTTGAGCAGACCAACCATATTGTCCAAAGATACTCTAGAAAAGAAAATAAAAAGAAATGAAAGAGCCTCAGATTCTATGAGAAACACAACCAACCCATCCAAAATAGCTGATGCCTCGATTCACCGAAATCATATCAAATAGATATGGCTTTCATATTGCACACACATACACTACATGGTCTCAAAACTGAGGAGCAAACTCTTGAATATCATTCATTTTCAACCAAAAGCACAGAATGACTTTCAGATCCTATCAAAAACCCACTTTTCCCAAGACAAGAACGAACGTGCCCTGCAGAGAGATTCGATTCCCACACAGAAAGCACCAATCTTTCGCCAAGAGTTGATAAAAAAGAACAGAACCCAATTCATCTCTCAGGCATTTAAGCAGGAACCCCACGTACAGAGAGAGGACTCACCCGAGAACACGCTCTGCTCCTCTACGAAAGACCACCAAATCTCGAAGCCCAGCAGGGCATCAATGCACGAGGTTGGTGATAGAATGAAGGATGTCCTTGTATGGGTGCCTCGTAATACGGTGGATAATTTAACAAAAGGGCAGTCTTTTATTCTATTTGTTTTTTGGGTTGGTGAGACAGGGGACGCAGTGGGTGGAGGAGGGTTCCTCTGTTCAGATCAAAACCCATCGCTACCGAGTGGTGCTCGGCAACGGGAGCAACCCCATCTCTTTCCTTGATGTTCCTGTGCTGCTGAGTCCCATGATGTTACGGTGGTCTTCCAACATCGATGGTCCAGGAACCAGACGTGCGTTTTCTGCGAAGGGATCTGTCGTCGGGTCGAGAGAAGATTGGTCGTTGAGCTTGGAATTCTAAGTTGGAACTGAATGTACTGGATTCTTGGTAGAATCTGACAGATTACCTAAGTGGCTCCAACACCAACGTGGAAACAGACAAAAGATTTTTTTTTTTTTAAAGGAATATAAATCGCAGAAGTTTTTTTTTTTCTTTTTTGGTAAGAATATAAATCGCAGAAGTAGATATTGATAACCAGATAATTTTTACCTTACATTTATAACCCCCTTTTTTAAACACACAATCCTTCTATATTAGATTACCTAGACATGTCATGATATCATAAAACAATTTTAGGCTTGTTAAGATTAAGGGTGATTGATTTTAGGTTACGTGGATTTCAAATCTAAACTTGAAATCTATGATGTCCAATTTGATTTCCAATTTTTCAAATAGGGAATTGACTTTATTGATTTTGAAACAAATCGAAACTTTTCTTTTGCATTTTTTGTTTAATATATTATATATAATATCCATGTGTCGAATTTGAATATAATTTTTTTTTTGCTCGATGACAATATGTCAAATTTATTTAATATCCACAAAAATTATTTGTTTAAAAAAAAGTAGAAAAAACCTTACTTAAAATTAGTGCTAATATGGTTTGATTCTAAAATCTACCTTAGAATCAACCTTATAGAAGATTCTCGAGTAGAAGTAACCAATTTCAAGTATAAAATTGGGAACCAACCTCAATTCAATTTCCAATTTAGAGAATAAATCTCCTTGTGAATCAACTTTGAATTCTCAAATTGAATTGGCTCAGTTTCTCCCTCTACTTATGATGCTTATATAATTATTCATTATCATGAATCTAAAATGAAAAGGTTCATTGAATTTGTCCTATTTTGACGATGAAAAAAACCGCAGTCTATCCACCATTTTTTCTCTACTACTTTTGCACATCGGATTTCCACCTTTGCCTTATAAGATTTTAGGAACATCAACAAAATACCCATTTTTCTCATCATGATATCTCCACCTAACTATGAAATAAAAATTGGACAGCCTTTTGCACAGCACGGCGCCGTTTCCCTCTCTCCCAAAAACTACAGAACCAAGAAGAACAGGACAAAAAAAAAAAAAAAAAAAAAAAACCGAACGAGAGACGACCCCCGCACGTTAATTTTCATGGCGGCCGAAATTCGCCAGGACAAAAAGTCCGAGAATTTGATGGAGAGAATCCAACCGGAATCTCCAGAGCCATGCAAATAACTGGTGGCCCAGAACAGATTCCTCGCCCCGCCCCCAAAGATCTTTGATGGCTATTGGGTCCATGCCCTGCTTCGAATTCTCTTCTTATCTCGACTTGGATGATGCATGCCGCTGTCCCCAGGGGAAAACAGAGTTCCTCTCTCTTAGCATTTCCCGTGCGATGAGCTCGTCTCGCTCCTGACGAGGTGCGTGACCCCTGCTGCTCCGCTTTTCCCCCGGATTCGCGTTTTCGGATGATGGGTTGTCTCCAGTTTCGCTGTTTATTGGGTTCTGGATAATGGGTTCTCGTTTGTTTGATTGCTTTTGCTGTGAACGATGTGTTTTTTTGCGTCGAGGCGAGCGATCAAAAGGGGTTGTCGATGAGGGGGGTGAGCTTGGAGGTGCTGATGCAATCGGTTCTGTGTTGTTTTTAGATGCAAATGACCCTGCTGCTCTGCTTTTCCCGTCGCGGATTCGCGTTTTTGGGTGATGGGTCGTCTCGAGTTTTGCGGTTCATTGGGTTCTTTTTACTGGGTTCTCGTTTGTTTGATTGCTTTTGCTGTGAATGACGTATTTTTGTGTCGAGGCAAGCAATCGAAAGGCGTTGTTGATTTGGGGGGCCAGTTTGGAAGTGCTGATGCAATTGGTTCTATGTTGTTTCTAGATGCAAATGACCCTGCTGCTCTGCTTTTCCCCTTCGCGGATTCGTGTTTTCGGGTGATCAGTCGTCTCGAGTTTCGCGGTTCATTCTGTTTGCCGGATTCTCATTTGTTTGATTGGTTTTGCTGTGAATGATGTGTTTTTGAGTCAAGGCAAGCAATCAAAAGGGGTTGTCGATTAGGGGGGCGAGCTTGTACGTGCTTATGCAATTGGTTCCATGTTGTTTTTAGATGCAAATTTTGGTGGGAGAAACGTAAGAGTGTGAAGTTTCAGCCTTGTTTTCTAGTTTATCTTCACTTCAAAACTGGTGTTGAACAGAGAAATCAGAGGATATAAGAAGCGTTGGAGTTTCTATAAGCCTATTATTAATGATGTGAATGGCTTCCTTTTTGTTTCCGTGGGCTGAATTTTTCCTTTCTTTTCATTTTTAAATTCTTGATTGCCAATTTTTAATTGGTCAGGGCAATTTCCAATTATGTTAGTAAATTGAATTATGGATTTGTAGGTTCTTTTCTGGGCATGGAGAAAGTCAAGTCCTTTATCTGTCCATGTTGCTGAACTTCGGTTTTGTTGATTGTTGAAAGTGCTCAACATGTTGGTTTTGTTAATCTTGTCAGGTTTACGGTCATTTGTTTTGGGATGGCATGCTGAATGAAGAATTATCATGGTACAACCATGCTTACTGTAACGGTCAGTGTTATCAATTACCAGGCACTTCCAAAGAATCCAGTTCTGCATGAGACTGTTTCATGCGGAGCTAGCCATGTGATTTGCTCCACTAAAAGCGCAGTTTTTGTTCCTGTGAGGAGTTCTAGTAACGTTTTGAATTCTTCATTTTCTGACAAAGGCCGCACTCAACTGCAGACCCTTCACCATGTGGCTTCAAAAAAATGGCTAGTATGCATGTTCTTTATCCCGAGTTCCAATTTTTTTTTGTAATATCTCGATCTAGTTCTTTCTGGTGCTGAAGGTTGTGCAATTTCTGTGATGCTATAGTGCCGACTGGGTGACTCCAGTTCGTTTGATGATGAATATCGTTCATCCCGAAACATAGCAATCAGTCTCTTTAGGCGGTACAGGAATGCTGTTGATCGTGGAGGAGGTGACAACTTAAAAGTATATTTAGCAGTTTGCTGGATCTTTCATGAGTGAGCTTGAGTTGTTGTCTTTTGTAAGTCAAAACCTTTTCCCTGTATCAGGAGTTCATCAGTGCTGGGGTAAATGCATACGCACTCGGCTGCACCGACGAAGGATTGAGGGATGAACTTACTGATATGAAGGAATCTGGCGTTGAGATTGAAGCAATGCAAGCTTATGGTGGAAACACCACTTTAAAATCAAAGATCATCTCTGAGGAGGTAATTAATGATTAAAACATGTAAACTTCATGAACTATATAATAATAGTGGCATTCCAGTGTTCTTGGTGACTTTTTGGGCTCTTTAATCTATAATGATCCTGTTCTTAGTTTATTCCCTTTCCCATATCAATGCATTTGACTGTTTTAAGATGTCCACTGGTGTTCATTATCTGCAGATTGATGAGTGCATATTTTGGTTGAGCATTATATTCATTACCATCTTGTGCACGCCACAACCGACAGTCGTTAGATGGTCATCTACCCCGCCAGTGTCGGAAGAAATACTACTCCAGTGGAAAGGATTCTGTGCTCTCATAGCAAATGCATATTATGTTAGGGGAATGGCATGGTGAGCTTTTGCTTTCTTCGTATCATTATTATTGATTTCTGAATGCAAGCCTTCTCATAGTGACAAAAGATTCTAGAATGAAACTTCGTGTCCTCGCATACCACATTTTAGTTTTAGAATCTAATTTTGATACCTGTTGAACTGTATGATTAAATTAAGGCTTCCAGTGAAAACTCTTCAACTGGAGCAAATGGCTGTGATGGGCCGTTCAGAAGAGCCGTCGGTAGTTGCTAGCCGAATGCGTCTGGTGTTCAGTACACTCGAGGTTAGCTCCTATTCTACTACAATTTTTCCCATTTTCGGCACAAATGTTGAGAGAATGCATCTTCTGAAGTTTAAAAGACTGGAACACAGTGGATGTCCCAGTCTCATATCCTTCCACTACATGCATTCTCCTTGCCATGAAGAATACATTGACATCCTGCTTTCGACCATTATGTACTAAACTTCTTTATTGGCCATCCAATTCCCTTTTCTGCTTGAGTGGTCTTAAAAATTGGTTTGTCCTTATCTTATCCAATATCTACGATGACGATGAATTTTGAGTTGATATATGCATCTACTTGATGTGTTTTTGCTGGTGAGATTATTTATTGGCCTGTGCAGGTAGTGAGTCCACAGTGGCCAAAAGTCTAAGGGCTCCTGACTGTGTACTCATTTTTCCAAGCATATCATCCCTTGTAAGAACCGTGCAGATTATGAGTTCCATAATGTTCGGTGACCCAGAAATTTTCACTAGTCATCGTACATAGTAATTTGTGTAATAATTACGCAAATTTGTGAATATGTTTGCCCAAATATTCGATTCTAGATCTAGGCCCTGCCATCGTTCTTTTTAGCTCATTCAATGTTCAGAATACCTTCGCAATTAGAAAGATACAAGATGTGTAATTGACGTATTAGTTCTCATTCCTACATCACTTATTTGACTTCTGCATTTGCACTGGCACTTGAAATTGATAGGAGTGATGCTTGTCTTTGCATCACCAAACAGAAGAATATGGTAGAAACTTTCTTGGTCTTGATGTGGACATACAGATGGGAACTTTCTGTGTTTCCCGTAGCTGCTACGTTTGGCTCCGTCCCCGGCCCCCCTTCCAAATCCAATCCCAATATTCATGCCAAACCCAATTCTAATACCATTACTTCCCCCAGTTGTCATCCCTTTACCAGATGAATCGCCGCCTTTGCCACCGTTGAACTCACCACCCATGCCTCCGCCTCCACCTGCTCCGAAACCACTGCCTTCACCATGGCCATATCCCTCCCCTGAATATCCCCCCTGTCCACTGCCGCCGCCATCCCCACCTCCTCCTCCACCGCCGCCACCTCCTCCAGCAACACCAGTGAATCCTCCCTTGCCAAAGCCTCCACCGAAACCACTCCCACCCCCACCACCTCCGCCTCCACCCCCAACACCTCCGCCTCCATTAGCTCCTGAAGCAAATTCAGCGTCAAAGCCACTTCCTTGACCAAACACTTCGCCAGAGCCACTGCTGCAATATGCTCCACCTCCACCACCGCCGCCGATTCCACTTCCAATACCACCACCAGCACCAAACCCGCTTCCATGGCCGAAGCCTCCATCAGAGCCACCTCCTCCACCTCCACCACCTGCCCCTTTTCTTCAATTTCTACTACCCTCACCTGCCCCTGCCCCTCCTCCATAATCTTCTCCATGGCCATATGCGCCATTTCCTCCACCACTATCTCCTCTTCCGCTGCCGCCACCAACTCCACCTCCAGCTCCGCCATAGCCTGCACTACCATTCACATTACCTCCCCTATCAAAATTTTCAGCATACCTGCCAAAGAAACTTCTACAACCATGCCAACTTCTAAACGAGCAGTGCTCATCATCATCATCATCTTTGTCGACCATAAGCTTCCCGCCACTCGATCAATGACGGAAGTTATTCCAATCAATTTCTCTGGCAATGTCATGGTTGACAGTACTCATGGAAACAACGACAGTAGAAAGAAGAAGAGCAAGGAGAAGAGCGCTGTTAAATGTATTCATTTTTCTTGACAGCTTGAGAGCTTCACCAAGTCAAGCCACCTTACTTGGCCTAGTTGAACCCAAGCCCCACAGCTCTAAATAAATAAGCAGCTAGAAATGGAATCTGCTGCTTAGACACGATGCAGTGGTCCATACCCATTACAAGCCTAGGACGGTCAAAAACATGCTCTCTCGGTTCTCAACCACATCACACACACAGAGAGTCCCCTAGTCCCTTCATTTTTATAGGTCAATTGTTACCATTTCATTCATGAAACGAGTGGAATTCCTCTAGTTAAATACAGTAAGGTCTTTCTGCTGGATCTACATCAATTGACTTATTTATATTAGACTTAGAACGATTCCCAGAAAGAACAAAGAACAAAGTAACTTAGAATATACGAAAGGTATGTTGTTCCCGGTTGGATCCCACTGTCTCTCGCTTTCTTTTTATTTTTCTCAAGGGTGGGGAGTAGGGACTGTCTCCACCATTAGGTGACGTGAGCAGCAATCAAACTTCACAGTCTCTTATATTTTTAGTTATTTTATAAATATTTCTTAATTTTTGTTTGGAAAACTAACTTTCATTTCCTTGAATCTCCTGGTATGTATCTTCCATATTTTTGCCATTTTGCCACCGGCCTAAACGAAACTAAAATTGCAGGCCTCTTTGTAAAATCATCATATTTCCATATGTTGTTCCATGCTTTTGAGCTTTTGAGTTTAATCAATTTTATATTCTCGAGCAGTAATTCCTCAAGCCGATTCGACTTGAAAGAAAAGAGGCAGTGTAAAATTCAGGAAACTGAACCAAAAAGAAAAGAGCATAAAAAAAAAAAAGGAAAAAAAAAAAAAAAAAAAAAAAAGGGCCTTGGCGAGTCAGAGGAAAGATGCCCCGAAATTGCAAACTTTTAAAGAACAAACTCTTTACATAAATGTACACAGAAGGAAGGTTCAGAATCCTCAAACAAGCATCTACAACCTTATTTCTGTCCTAACTTTTCGTGAAATTGGGGGCAGATGTTTGAAAAAATCTGATCTGAATCAGGGGAAAATAACAAATGAATGAATCTCATCCAACCAAAGATCCACGGTCATTGGTCTGTAACTTAGTGCGGCATCAACATAGGAATCGAAAAGAAAAGGGAGAAACGTGTGGCTAGAAGAAGTTGAATTGCCCTCACCAATGCATCTATCCCTCCACTTCTTGAGGTGATGAGCCCTAATTTGTTGGCTGCACCACTTGAGTCGGTGGAATTTGCCTGCCCCGTGTTGTTGCTTTCCTTGCTGCACCCAAAGTTAGGCATTACCCGGTAATGAGAACGTCAAGAAGGATTCTAATCAAGCAATGTTCTAAGTTTTAACACGGCCAATGAGCACATGCATAATGCAATATGTGGGGAGAATGAGATTTACCAACACAAGATGGCATAAACACGATAAAAGAAAGTACTGAAGAAATGGCCTTTCTCACCTTCCAGGAAAGACACAGCCTCCATGACCTGAATGAAACAATAAAATCGTCAGATGGGCTCAAAACTTTCAGAAGCGCAGAGAACATAATACAAACAGGAAAATAATATTTCTTATTAAGATCTTGCGAATGCTAATTTTGTAATTAGAAGCATTGCACAGGAAATGAGGCATCTGTACTAAGTTTATGGTCACTTAGGAGTCTTCCAGCTCAACCCAGATAAGGAAGATAAGAACCATCACGTGGACTAGGTAGATGACAGATCAAGAAGTTTGGTCGACCAATAGTACTCTCTAGTCTATCATCCTAAGACCAATCCAATTCAATGATTAGAGCTTAGGAAAGGTGCATTCACAAGGAAGTCCTAATGCCAACTTCAAGAACTACCACTTCTTCACAAACCCTTTAGTTACATTGACTACTAACAGGTTGTGCACTCATAGGGCTCAAGTTTAAGAAGAAAAGATTCATCCAATTTAGTCATACTTCTTACTAAGACAAGTTGTACTCTTGGTCATAGGGAAAAGCATTCCACACATTCGCCAATGAAGTCATAGACCCTTACAAGCATGGCCAAGCACGGGCATGACACAAATCCAATATATATGCAGTTCAAGAAAGCAACACGGAAAAAGAAAGAAGAATGCCTACTGGGGTCCGTAGTGGTGATCATAGCAGCACCCTTGAAATCACAAGACCCAGAAACTTTCCCTTCCTTCTGGTAATAACTATCAAATGCATACGAAGCATGGCTTTTCACATTGTTTGGCTTAAAACAACTCTCTCCTGGCTGAATCTCTGTGCAATTTGCCTGCCCAGGACCACATGCCCAATCCAGTGCTGCTTGTAATGTCCTTGAATCTACACCACCCATTGCAATACAGTATGTCTGGTTGGTTGTATCATTGGCCAAAAAGCCCCCAGTGTCTGATACGTGCAGCAAGTAAGCTGGTGTCAAGTCCCCATTAAACAACCCCCAACTGGCTTCAGATACTGGAGGTGATCTAAGATCCTCATTGAACAACTCATATATGTACACATTGGATGTGAGCTCCGGATGCAGAGGAGTACCACCTTTATCAAGTACATGTTTAATCAAATTTGAATTGTAAGTATCAGCATAATCAATGGTTGCATAGGGCTCCTTTGAATCACCCTTCGAAGGCCATCCTGTCTCAGTCACGAGAACTTTTGACATCCGTAATGTTAAAATTCTTCATCGAAAAATAGGCAGCGTCAATCATCGCATCGAGCACATTAGTATAATGAAGCAAAGTGTTGGGATCAACCATTTCTTTGGATGAAGCTATTGGCCTGAAGAGCGAATTTGCAAGAGGAACTACACCTTTATTCTCCATGAACACATAGTAAGGGTACAAATTCATCATCAATGGCGAGCCAGTCCTAGACAAGAACCGCAACAAAGGGACTATCACTGAACTAAGGCTCTGGTTAAAGAAAGCTTGAGAAGGCGGGAATGGGTCAAGAATCAGAGACGCGGCATGTGGGGTCGAAATCTTAATTTCATTATGCAAATTTGCAGCTACCAAAGCACTGTAAAGGAATTCGATTGCAGGCACAAGAATGGGAGCATAAGAGGGTACTGTGGTCAAGACCTCATCCCCAACTGCAATGCCTGTTATTAGGGTTTTCGGGTAGTAAGCAAGAACGTTTCGGCTGATCCAAGCTACAGCCGTGGCGTTCGACGACCCGATTGCAAGAATCTGGTTATTGGGAACACTGATGATTACCCGAATTTTACTGCGAGCCAGAGCCGTGAGAATATCCGGGTTCGCATCGTAGAGACGCACGTGGGCGATCTGCTGCACTTGCAGAAACGACACCAGAGCTTCCGGGGAAACAAGATTCGAAACTTCCGTGCCTATGTTCAGCCCCACAAAGGGTTCGTCTCTGGGGCCTCGGGTTCGCTTAATTTGCACGGCAAGAGGCGACGACCCAGCTGCAGAACCAATTCAAGATAACCAAGAAGAAAGAGACCCAGTTAACGAAAATCCCAAATTCCTCCCCTGTTTTCTTGAATTCCTCACGGGCCGAAGTGTCGGTTACGTCGGTTACCTGGAATTCCGGAGCAGAGCAAGAAGACGGCGGCCAAGAAGACGGGAACCATCCCAAGCTCGCCGTTACCGAAACACGGCACCGCGCGCTCCTTCATCGCCCAGTCCAGCCTCGGCTGCTGGCACTGGCATTATGCCGAACAGTTATCTTGCCTCACCTTGAGAGAGAGAGAGAGAGAGAGAGAGAGCCCAAAAATTTGATTTTGTACAGAATCATTAACAAGAATTGCTGTGGTTCACTCGCTGATGAATGCCGAACGGGGTTCGGCTCAGCTGAGAAGACAACGTGGAAGTTAAACGTTTGAGGTTTAGCAGTGTCTGAGGATCAAGACGGTTAAAAATGCAGCAGCAGCATCTGGACTCTCGAAAGGAGTGAAGCGATGGCGATGCGATGCAACGTTTGTTGACCAAGAAAACGAAAGGAAAGGGAAAGGAAAACGACACGCAACGTTTGGAATTTGCACGGAAAGTTGAGCAACGTGGATAGAGCGCATTGGGGAGCGGAAATTACCAGGAAAAAGCAAAAGCCCAAACAAGTCAAATTCTCGAAATCGTCTTGTGTTTCTAATTTAACTAATAACTTCAAAAAACAAGTGACATTTGATCTGGCTTTATGGAGCTTCCAAGAAAAACTACTTAGACAGTTATACTATCAATATCTTAAAACCGATACAATCATGTCATATTTATCCTACTAATTTCGATATGACAAAAAGTGTCCAAAATGATGCTTTTGGTACCATGTTTATCCCATCAAGAAAAAATCTCAAATTTTTGCTCTCATGACAAATTTACCTTCAAAGGATAATGTGAAAAGAAAGACACGTGACTAACAAATCGAATGACATTAGGCACTGCATAAAATTCCAACACAGATGGTTGTCTTGAATGATACAGTGAACCAAGATAGAGAAATTTGCTACAATCTGCTAATTTTTCCCCCCAGAGCGCCTCGCGTTTTGAAGAACTAATAAAACCCCCAAATTCGCCCTAAGAGTTTGATTATATATAAGAGAGAGAGCAGATTTAGTTTTGCCATAATTCTCGATCTCAATTTTGGTCATGAGCAATTTCCATTTCTATGTGGCAGTGTGTATCCATTGTTCAATATGAACGTTTGTATAACAGGATCTCTCCATATGGTTCAACATGTCTGTTAATTCCAAGAAGGAACTAGTAGCTCTGTTGATGAAATAATCACATGCAAGAGCATACCGGTGTGCAGCAAATCCTGCAATGTTTTAGCATTTCAGCTGCCATTCAGCAATGATCTATTTTCAATCATGTAGAGCAGCTCATATTCATAATTCTTACGTTGGCAGTGCAAACAATAGATGCACTAGATTTTCAAGAACTGAAGAAAGAGTCCGGTCTTTTCTTTATTTGGCAAATTAAAGAGTACAATGAACACATTCTTGCCGAGTCGCTTCAACCCAGTCTTCCACAAATGAACTGCTTGAATAATGCAGTAGTCAGAATCAAAAGAGCTTAAGAAAAGGCATGGACTAATGGTGGCCGCGTCACTAGATGATGCAACTTTGTTCGCATCTAAACAATAGGCATGATGCCCAATGAGGCCTAGAAGAATGATTTAATCTCAGGCCTTTCGGTGACGCCTGCAGATCTTGATAACGCGAAACTTGCCACCATGAAGAGGATCAAAGAATTGATGAAGAACGATCCTAACAAGGAAAGCTCCTACCAACAATAACTCTATATAAGAATGGCAAATGCTATCTTTCAACCCCTGCTTCTGGGGTATAGATGTGCACAGATGGAGAGGTAGAGTTGGCAACAAAAAGTGGGTTTTATGTTCAGAATGTGAATCTGCATTCAGGTGCTCAAAGAATCACTCCATGGAATATTATCTGATGGATAGCAGCCAAGGACACGGAGGAAACTGGCAAATTCCTGCAAACAATTTAGGCAAACAAAAAACAAAGAAGATTACATTCTTGTACTTTCTAGTACGAATTTGCCGGTGCTTTGCGTACACATTAAACAAGAGTGAGAGAGAGCTGGTTATGGCTAAATCATCGAATCTCGATACCACCTCAGATCGGGAAGTAAACTGAAAAATTGGATGCGGCAAAGAAAAAGACAATGAACTGCTTCCTAAAAATTGATGCTATAGTACAATTTAAACTCTGAAGAACATCAAATTTCCAAAATACCGATCTCTAGTGAGATGTGAAACAACAAACCTGAAGATGTCCCAAGGCAAGTTGGGCCCGGGGCTCTGCCATGGACGCTTCAAAGTCAATGTAGAAAAGGTAGTCAAAGTACCTGCCATGTTTCAATATCAAATAGTCAAATAACAAAATAAAAAAGTCGTAATAAACTCTGCATCCCTGAAGAGTAGAAGATAAACCCTACTCTTTCAGAAACAAGAAAATTGCATTATCACTATGTAATGGAAAACCAGTCGACAGTGAGACCACTCACTTGGCACTGCCTTTATTTGAGTCATCCACAACCCGTAATGGACGCTTTCTCTGAGGACGGCTCTCTATCTGAAATTTCACTAGAGAATGTAACGGAAAAAAGTCCGCTGGTGGTGCAATCAAAGGCCAAAATCGACCACAGTAAAACGTACCTTTGTCAAGTTAATGTCCCTAAGAGCAAAAACTGCAAGGGCTTTAAATAGTACACCAGGACCTTCTTCGAGAGTGAAAACAATGCTTGTCTGATGGGAAGATGTAAAAAGGGAGGGAAAAAAAAAAAGAAAAGAAGAAAAACATTGTTGACGGTGCTATCAAGAGAATTACGTCAAAATGTCATTGCAGCAATGTAATACCTTAAAGGGTCTGTCAGTTCCTGGGATGATAGGCTCTCTAGCAAGTATAAGGAAACGGGTGATGTTATCATCATCGTCCTGATAAATGTTAAGTGGAAACAAACCCAATCAAGTATGATCATGAGAAAGACAAATGCAAAAGAAACACATGCTACACAAAACTTAAGACTAATGCCATGTAAAAAGAGCAGAGTGTGATAGTTTTACAAATACACCGATGATTGATGCATGATGGTTGTGCATAAGGGATGTGAAATGGTTTAAAATAAACTATTAATGTCAGGGGATAATTCTCAGGTATCTCAATGTTGGCACATTAAAACTACTGTGCTGTATCCTTATCCTGGATATTTCTAATAATAAATGCACAATCACAGTGAGGTGCTGTAGCAAATAGACGAAGACAGATTGACTAATATTCTAAACAAGTGATTCATTATGGCATGTGCATGCACCGGACAGTGCAAACTCCTCTATGTTCCTGGAAAACAAGCATCACCTGGATTTTTTCGGCAAGAATGTCGAGTCCATAAATCTCTGCTGCTCTTGAACTTGCAACAGCTCCAGCTTCTCTTGCACCTTTTGAGGCGACAATCTATTCGGAGTATTATTGTGATGAAATCTTAGCAACATCAGTAATGTAAAATGATGCCAAAAGGAGACACATGACTTTTCAGCACGGTTACCTGAGCTGCCCCCGCAGTGTCTTCAGTACCTATTCTGACGACACCTAACGCCATTAGTGTCATCTCACATTGAGCCAGAGCCTGAAAGACATAAATTACATGTTAGATTGGAGACTAATAGGATTGTGGACATTTTCATGGAGAGTACGTAATGTGTAATACAGTTGGTAGCATCAGATAGATATCACAGTAAATACCAGCACATGAGATGCTTAAAACAAGTGACTAGGATTTGGCATCTAGCTCCTATATCTAGTCAGCAACCAAAAGGTTATGATCCAAACAGGCAGCTGTAATGACAGCACATATACCTACAGCTGAAAAGATAGTTTAACAGTTTCATCACAATTGATTTATGATAATATCTATTGGCCACAGTTTTATAGTATGTCACAATCAGTTTGTAATCATTACCCATATCCTGCATACAAGCAGGTCATAAAGTTAAACAGCCTTCCTTTTTAAGGAACCAGGGAAAAGGAGAAGGTGAAAATGGGAAAATAAGTGACCTGTGGGTGGCTCAAAACCCGTTTAATATCCTCTTTTCTTGTGCCAGGCAAACCCAGTAAACAGTGATTAACTTGTAATTGCACCTCCCCCACTATATGCAATCTATGACGAAGAAGCAAGTCATAGTTACGGTGGATGCTTCCACCTACAGAGTTCTCGATAGGTAAGACTGCCTTGTCAACTAGCCACAATTCAACTGCCTGAAAGAAAAACACTTAACCATATTTAGGTCTGGTCATGCAAAATTATCAGTTAAGCATACACCGTAGCAGTATCTTAAACCTTGAATGCAGCTTCAAACTCTTCACATGGAACTGTCTCACAATTTGGGTATGCTTTTAGAGCAGCAGCCTCACTGTATGCTCCGGGTACACCCTGCATTGATGACAGCATAGTTCATAAAATAGCATTTTAAAAATATGAATGGGAAAAATAAGCAAAAGCTGGTTCTGTACCTGATAAGCAACTCGCACTTTTGAACCATCATTTGAATTAGAATAAAGGTCCAGCGCAGACAGTGGTTCTGCCATTTATACATGTGACCAAGTTTATGAAATTGTCAAAAAGACAGAGGAGAGAGCTGGAAATTTAATATCAAAACCATTAATCTTAATATCATCAACTTACCGACATTATAACAGCCAATAGTATATTGTTAGGTTCCAATGGCATCCAATGGGATTTGGTAAGTGATCAGTGATCAATAATTTTTGGTTAATCAGAAATAAATGGTCTCCAAGAATTTTGAATATGCATCTGAAAAGATTTTCTTTCCGTTTTTCTCCATTAGTTGCTGGAGTGGAGAGATTTGCAGATGGTTGGGAGCAAACCTAGATCCCTTTTAACACTTTATCCCATGATATAAAGTCATTTATGGTCATTAACTCGTAAATAGCCTATCTCAAAAGCGCAAAACTTTTCCAGCACTTTGATGCTAACTAGTTTTTTCATTTTTTTCTTTTCTGTTTTCTCTAATCAGTCAAGTTTGCATAGATAAATGCCAACTCCAAATACAACCAAAATTCGTTCACTAAAGAATCTCATAGATCACTACTCCTTAAAGCACACATCAGTTATCCCCTCCGACTAAGGCACATGCAATTCCTGCTCTGAAACAACTTGCATTTTCCCTTTGATCAAGAACTTCTCAACTAAATGTGTAAGCATTTATTAAGGCAAACATAACTATCATGAACGCCATCCACATACTCTGGAGCAAGACTTCTTCGTCGGGCATGTCCTTTCTTTTTCACATCCATCGCCCCGCGTGAACCACACAATTATTCATTCAATCATCTTCTCCATAGCAAAACCAGTTAAACCATAGCAGATCCAACAACACCCAAAATGAAAGACCCCAAGCATCACATAACAAAACCCAAAGTCAATCTGCATTCTCCAAGCTAATTGAATTCAAAACACAATCAGAAGAAAAAAAAAAAACCAATCTTGTCGAATTCCAATCGAGGCTAATCTTCAAGCAGACATTAATAAAGAAACTCTCCCTCACTCCACATGGAATCTCAAAAGCTTCCAAGTTACATTAACCACATAACTAGATGCAAGGTTAAAACTACTCACTTGGAAGAAGACTCAAGTCCTTGTGAAACCCCTTGGCCCCCTCTTGCTGGGTCCTCTCAATAGCCCCAGACGACTCCAACCCAGAAGTCTGAGGCTTCTCATCCTCAACCGGAGTGATAGCTCTCTGAGCCAAGACCCCAACGCTCAGGCACTCCCATTTCCGAGGCCTCCCCGAACCCACCTCGGCGCTCAAATTCAGACCGAACCAACAAGTCCTAGCCCCGGAATCCGGGCAACCCACGTGAACCTGCGGCCCCGCCGCCGTCTTGGCGCAGACCCAGATGGGCAGCGCGCCCTTCGAAGCCATAGGCGCCACCATTCAATCCACACGACCGCACGAACGCGCGACCATGTGCTGCTGCTGCTGGGTTCGGTGGGGCATTGCTCGAGGGGAAGGGATTCAAGAACCGGTGGCGATGCTGCGGGTCCCACGGCAGCGGGTGCAGGCGTACGTAATCATGAACCGGCGCGAAAAAGAAAAAAAGGAAAGATTTTTCCTTTCGCTGCGTGGGTGTTGTGCAGAATGCGGAAGGAGACGTCTTGTGGGTAGATCTTGTCCCCTGCTTTCTTATTGAGGCGGGACTTCTTGGAGAGAACAGAGGAGGGTAGGTGAGCGGAATGTTGGCTACACGTTTCCCCGGAAACGCATGGAAGGATAGATGGAGACACAGCAAGTTCTTGTGACGCTTTCTGGGTTACAAAAATAAGGACCGAGAGAGAGAGAGAGAGAGAGAGAGAGAGGGACAGAAAGAGAGGGAGAGACTGATAGAGAGAGAGAGATAGAGAGGGGGTAGAGAGAGAGAGAGAGGGAGAGAGAGAAGGTTGAGTTCTTTCTTCCTTCTCTTGTCTGCTGTCTGTCTCTATGCACGTGAGAGTTAACTCTGCAATTTCATCTTCTCTTTTTTTGGTAAATTTGCCATTTCTTCTTAATCCAGAGCTGTTTTAATTCATATAAAGAAGCTTGTGGATTTTTATTTTGCCAAATATGGAGAACTTCCTTTTTTGCAAAAAGCAAGTTATGTGATTTTAGGTATTTGAACGGCAGAAAACTAATTATTGTATAGAATAAGTCTTTTAGGCCCTATTTGTTTGTGTTCTTTTTTTGTGTTCATGAGCACAATTTCTTTTTTTTTTTTTTTTTTTGGAAATAAAAAAAGAACAAAAACACATTTGTTTATGTTTTTATTCCAAATTTATTTTTTTGTTTCTAACAAATTTGTAATAGAAACAAGAAACAAGAAAAACTTATTTCTTATTCTTGTAACACTTCCGAAAAACAATTTTTCTCCCTCCTATTTTTTCCTTATCTTTCTTTTCTTCTTCTTTTTTCTTTGGCTAGTCGCCGGCCTTAGCCATGACCAATGATCGGCCGGCGTTCAGCCGTTGAGGGCCGACGACCTCGCCGGAGCGTCATCAACCCCGGTGAGGCTCGGCCTCGCCGTGGTTGGGCGAGGCCGGCGCTCTCGTCGGCCGGTTGCTGGCCATGGCCAAGGCCGGGGACCAACCAAAAGGAAGGAAAAAAAGGAAAAAAGAAAATAAAAATATTAAAAAATTAAAAGAAACAAAAAAATTTATACAAGTTTACCAAACATATTTCTATTCTTTTCTATTCCAAGAACAAATTTACCAAACAGTTTCGATTTTTGTTCTTCGGAACAAATCCAAAACAGAAATAGCTTTTTCTATTTCTCTTCCCTACAACAATTTTTGAACAAAAACATTACCAAACGCATTCTTAATAACTCAAAAATGGTCAAAATGGAAAGCGATTTCCTTTGAAGGTAATCACTTTCTTTAAATCGCCAAAAAATGAAAACTTATGTGGCAAATGTTTCATTTTATTCGTGAAATTTTTAGTAAAACAAATGCATTTTAAATTGATAACCAAACATTTTTGCCAAGAAATTTGTTATTGTAAGGTGAAAGTTTTGGTGAGGAAGTATTAAGCAATCAACTAATTTTGAAAGAAGCAATCACTATAATTTTCCACAATTCGTTTCTTAGTGTTAATCCCCTTCCTTTATTTGCAAATTCATGTACTTGTAATATTAACCTAGAGTCGATTAATAGCCTATTGAAGTACTCTACTCAATTAGTTGCACTTTTAAAAGCTTGAAATTCTAGTTTTGGTTTATCTTTGTCTCACTCACAACCCCTTTATTTTCTATCTTTCTTTTGTTAAATATTTGCCAATAAACTTGTTATTATAAGGGGAGGTTTTGGTGAGGTAGTATTAGGCAATGGACTAATTTTGAAAGAAGCAATCACTATAATTTCCCACAATTTGTTTATCAATATTAATCCCCTCGCTTTATTTGCAAATTCATGTACCATAGAGTCAATTAATAACATGTTTAAGTACTCTACTCAAACCACTGAGATTCGCCCTAGTGGCCACCCTTCCAACATGGAAGGGGGAAGTGAGGGGTTTAAATCTCCACCTTCTCAAAGGGGATGGGGTGGGGACTAGTAAATTTCAGGAGTGGGTTTCGACTCTCACGCCTTGCAAGAGACAGGATAAAAGTCTGAGAGTGAGTATTAGAGTAGGAATAGAGTATGACCGAGCCAAAAATAAAAAAGTACTCTACTCAATTAGTTGCACTTTTAAATGCTCGAAATTCCAATTTTGGTTTATCTTTGTCCCACTCACAATCCCTTATTTTCTACCTTTCTTTTGCTAAGTATTTGCCAATAAATTTATTATTATAGGGGGGGTGGTTTTGGTGATGTAGTATTAGGCAATGGACTAACTTTGAAAGAAGCAATCACTATAATTTCCCACAATTCTTTTATTAACTTGCCTCATTTGCAAATTCATGTACTTGTAATATTAACCTAGAGTTGATTGACAGCCTGTTTAAGTACTCTATTCAATTAGTTGCACTTTTAAAGGCTCGAAATTCCAATATTGGTTTATCTTTGTCTTGCTCACAACCCCTTTTCTTTCTACCCTTTTTTGGCTCAATAATTGCCAATAAATTTGTTATTATAAGGAGAGAGTTTTGGTGAGGGAGTATTAGGTAACGGACTAATTTTGAAAGAGGCAATCACTATAATTTCTCACAATTCATATATTAGTTTTAATCACCTTGCTTTATTTGCAAATTCATGTAGTTGTAACATTAACCTAGAGTCGATTAACAGCCTGTTTAAGTACTCTATTCAATTAGTTGCACTTTTAAAGGCTCGAAATTCCAGTTTTAGTTTATCTTTGTCCCTCTCTTAAACCCTTTATTTGCCAATAAATTTGTTATTATAAGGGGAAGGTTTTGGTAAGGTAGTATTTGGCAATGGACTAATTTTGAAAGAAACAATCACTATAATTTCCCACAATTCGTTTATTAGTGTTAATCCCCTCGCTTTATTTGCAAATTCTTGTACTTGTAATATTAACCTAGAGTCGATTAGCAGCTTGTTTAATTACTCTACTCAATTAGTTCACTTTTAAAGGCTCGAAATTCCAGTTTTTTGTTCATCTTCGTCCCACTCACAACCCCTTTATTTTCTACCTCTCTTTTGCTAAATATTTGCCAATAAATTTGTTATTATAAGGGGAAGGTTTTGGTGAGGTAGTATTAGGCAATGGACTAATTTTGAAAGAAGCAATCACTATAATTTCCCACAATTTGTTTATTAGTATTAATCCCCTTGTTTTATTTGCAAATTCATGTACTTGTGATATTAACGTAGAGTTGATTAACAACTTGTTTAAGTACTCTAGTCAAGTTACACTTTAAAGCTCGAAATTCCAGTTTTGATTTATCTTTGTCGCACTCACAGCCCCTTTATTTTCTACACCTTTTTCGCTCAATATTGCATGTATAATTCTATTGAAAAGGGTGCGTGATTTTGTAATATTATCATAAGCCATCTTAAAAACTTAGCATGTTAAATTAAGGTATGGTTAATATTTAAATATTAAAATCAAACTTATGCTTAAACTTAAGTGTAGAAATCGAGTGTTTCTTTTGAGGGATACACTTTTTTTCTTTACTACACTTTAAATTAAAATGTTTCAACTAAAATCATTTAAATCGCTTTGGGAAATTAAGGGTATGCTTTCGACAAGTTTGAAAAGAAAAAGACATGGACCTTTCCCAACCCTGGTAATTGCCTTAATCAGGTGATTAGGTGGAGTTAACTAGAATTATGGCAACATTTAGGTGAGGAAGGTAGGTTAACATGTGCTCCTAATTTCCAAATTGAAGGTCTAAGTCGCTTGTTCAAAAAGGAATTTCCATTCTTTTGCTGTTGCCCACGCAATTGAGGATCTAACCAGGCTAAGCTTTGAAGAACTCATCCAACTAATTTTCTGCAATTTATCTTGACAGTGACAATTTCTGAATATCTAAATGATCATCGGAAGAAAGTTTGTTGATGATGATGACAAGTCCAAAGCGTGATTTATCAAATGAATTTGTGTATGAATACACTATCCAAATTATATACAAAACCAAATTTCCGAAATTAGTGGTGCACCCTTTAAATAAGTACCCTAACTTGTAACATGTAGAAGAAGTAAAGAACATAATCAAATATCATTCTAAGGAAAATTTAATATCTTTAAATAAATGCATAACAAAAGTTCTACTTTTTAATACCACACATATCACCACTGATATTCATAAATCTACCGTCCGCTAGAAACAACTCACATCATTTCTATGTGGCATACAAATAATGCATATAAAGAATTTAATTTATATATAAACTAGGGAAATTGTAAAAATATGAAAGAGTTACGATATACACATGTTGGTATTGCATAAAATGTTTAAAGCATTTAATAAGTATGAGATATCTATGACTGATGGCACCAGTAATATTATCCTTTGTTGAATTTTTATCAATATTCTTTACTATATTTCCGCTATATATTTTACTTTTTGTAGCTTTAATATTGCATAATATTCTCTACAAATAGAGAAAAAAAAAATATTCATTTGATTACAGGTAGTCAAAAGATAAGGTGATAAAATAATGAAAAGAAATGGAGGGACCGAGGAGAATATAATAGTTATAATTACAACTAAATTAATACACAAAGTACTAATTCAACATATTAGTTAGAGTAGTTTAGATATATCAGTTAGCAAACTAACATGGGTATAAATATTAGATTCCGCATAATGTAAACTTAAAATTATTTTGGTAGAGCCATTATAGAGATATCTTTCTTCCATATCTCAAACATATTTCATATATTACATTTTCTTTTATATGAATTTAAGATTGAATTAGAAACACATTTTTAAATGATGAGGAGGTACAAAATCGATATTGAAATAGTGAAGAGAGCGAAATATTGCCAAATAAGACAAAATTGCTAAAAGGACTTGCGAACCTCTAAATTGCTCCACTTGCAATAGCTTTCATGATATTATATATATAAATGCACTATTGACCGACCTAACACAAAAGTTAGGCTTAACATGTAAATAATTTTTTAAATGTCTAAATAGTCAAAGTTTTGAACGTAGACTGCGCGGAATTTGGCTTGGCCTCTCCTCGCTTTGCCACTTTCAGCCTTAGATATTTATTTTTATGTATCTATCCTATTTTTTTGACAATTGTGAGTAAGTTATTCAAATTTTTTTTCTAATACTCTCTTATTATCATCATTGCTAAAAATTTTATGTTCCATTTAAGAAACTTTTTTGTCAAAGAAGTCAGTGTGTTGGATTTGTGTTGGATTTTACATAATTTATATTGTCATTATTAAATCATTATTTTTAAGAATGCATTGTAATCTAAATGTATACACATGATCCCCACTAAAATGTCCATCTAGTCTATAGTTAACGAGGGAAATTTTATCTAGCTAGCACTGTGCATGGAGGTGGGTATGAGGAGAAGGGTTAAATGCAGAATAGTCGGATCAAAAAGCTCTTAAGAGCATAATTGCTCTAATACCATGAAGAAGTTCACAATTTGTAGATGATTTTTCATATTACATAATTTACAAATTGTACACACTTATAAAGAGAAAGAAAAATATAATCTTTGACTGAGCAAGAATCATTGAATGCCAACTCATCTACAGTTGGTATGCTAATATGAAAATAAAAAAGATATCAAAAAGAGTTCATATTCAAAAAATAATATTAAAAAAAGATTTCATATCTTAACAAGGGTACGGGGGGTTGGGAATATTATCCGGCCGTATTATCACTCCTACTCAAATGAGGTTGATTAAAAATATAAATTCTCTTAATGAACTCCCCAATCAGCGTATACAGTTTTAAATTATAAATATGCAACAAGGAGAAACATAGAAGTTGCCCTTCCTAAGTCGAGATTCTCCAATCGAATATTTAGTTTTACGCTTGTTACAATAAATTTTAGATGTTTTCGTAGGTCTAATCATTATTTGTGCCTAATTTCTGTGCTTTATTTTGAGTATCTTTTTCTGAGAAAACACACGAACGAACCCGGCAATAGAAGAATGCTAAGCAATTGAGGAGGGAGAAAATCTTGCTCTGCTGACGACAATGTCCTCAAAGTTTCGTGTTTGAATAATTTGACCACTTTCTTATCAAGTCTTTTGGTGACGTAGCATTAAAAATTAGATTAAGAAATTTCCAATTTTTTACTCTTTCTTTTTGCCTTAATAAAGTATTGCAAATATAAATTCATTATGGTAGAGCCATTCTAGATGCTTCTCTTCAATATCTCGAATAATTTCTTCTTCTGTATAACTTTCTGCATACAAGTAGACCCACTTTTTAAATGATGAGGAGTTATAAAAATGATATTGAAATAATGAAGAGAGCGAAAGGCTCGAATATAATAAAAAAAAAAATATTGGGGGGATATATAAAAGTGGTCATTTTGCCAACTAAGACAAAATGGCTAAAAAATATTGCAAGACGTTGCATTATTTTTTCCCCCTTGCAATATTTTTTTAGCCATTTTGTCTTTTAAGTTTAAATTTTTACTGAGGTAGGAGTCTTAGGAGTTAAGTTTGTCTCATCGATGCACCCAAATCGTATGGCATGGAAGTTCTTTAGCAACTTTTAAAGCATGATAGTCAAGAAATAAATTGATATAAATGAGGGATATTGTAGTTGATGTTCTCGAATTCGATCCTTTCCTCAATATGAGTTATTCTAGAATGTTTAGTATTATCTGACCACCAAACGAAAATCCAACAACCCTCCTGGAGAGAAGCTTCCTAACATAGAAGTTAGATTTAACGTGTAAATAATAAGGAAAATGACATAAATGATCTTTGAATTATGACTCGATGTACAATGCGGTCTCTAAACTTATAATTTATTCAATGTGATTTCTGAACTTTAACTTAATTTGCAATGTCGTTTCTAAACTTTTAATTTGTTCAATGTGATTATAAATTTTTTATACATGTTTTCTATAAAAATGTTCAATTAATTGAATGATAAAATTGATTATTTTCATATAGTATAGGGACTTGTTTGAACATTTATAAAAAAATATGAGGACTACATTGAACAAATTAAAAAAAAAAATTAGGGATGATAGGCTAAATTTTTATGTTGGATTGATTGAAGGAATCTCTTTTGACAAAGTGATAATTGTGTTCAATTCTACAGAATATTTATACTGATAGTATTAAATTATTCATTTTAAGAATGCATATTGAGCTAAATGTCTACATTCAATTAAAGATGATCTCCATCAATATGCCCATCGGGTATATAGTTAGGGAAGGAAATTTTGTCTAACTAGCCTGATGCGTGGGGGCCAGGACGAGGAGTAGGGTTATGGTTACAGGGTAAGGAACACTGCCTTGCCCTATTAGCATTTCTACTCAATTGAGAGGTTGTAAAGACATCTGTCCAAATTCGAGATGTAAATTTCATAACCAATACAATCATCACCACATAGAATTAGAAATTATAAATATGCGCAAGGAAAAAGACAGGTGTTTCCATTCAAATATGTCAATAACCATTGACTACAATATACTCTAAAATCTCATTGCATGATTGACAGCATTTCATTTCCTTTCATGGATTGTCCATAATTGGTAAAAGAGATAGCACCTGAAAATGGCAACTTCAAGATGAGCACTAGACATCCTTCACTTTTTTCTTTTTTTCTCTTTTAGGGAATGTGTTGGAGTAAGCTTTTATTTGATGGGCTTTATTAACATAACGGTTATTAGGGTATTGTGAAAATAATAGTTTATTATGAACCATAAATTCTTAAAAAAATGGATCTCAAAATAATTTATAATTATTTATGATTTGATTTTTATGATTCAAAATAAACTGTTATTCTTATAATACATTAAATATTGTCACGCAATTATTTATTTTTATTTAATTATATGATTGTTCATGATACATCACATTCCTTTAAATATATAAATATCACATTTTGATTTCAAGTTGTTAACGTTATTCATAATTTAGACAATTATTTCTTACTTTTTTTTTTTTTTTTTATAAAAAGTATCTTCTTATGATAGATCAAACGAACCAACTCGATAGTAAATAAAATGCTAAATACCTGACTAATCTAATAATACATTATAACCCTTGTAGATGGACACACATCGAGTAATTACTAGAGACCAATTGCGTTAATTCCTTCCATTATCTGAATCACAATATGCTCTTCGAATTAACGGAAGTTCATCTGGAGTCACTTTGTTATGACTTAATTTCGAAATCAGAACGTGATTTTTCAATGACTACAGCCAAAGCATCATGTGCAAACAGGACAACAATTTTCAAATCTCGACGACTTTGTTAGGTCCTTTCGGGTACCAATTGTACCGCAATTTAATAGAAATGTGCGACACATGACCATTTGGGAACCAATTATAGATGACATTAGTAACTATATAATTGGTGGACCGATGCTGACAATTTCAGTTAGTTCAGCTCATCCACCGGTTTTCTCCCGCGGGTCAATTACTACACTTCGATAGGAAATTTTGTCCTCCTATGTCACAACGACATCGCTCCATACGATTCCTTCACTCCGTATAAATCAATAATGGCGAAATTTTAAAGATTGTGCGACACAATCATGTCGGTAATTTATAATTAAAATCGGTCGAAATGATTGAATTGATAAATTATCAAAAGAATTAAAATTAAATTGATCAAATTGAAAAATTCAAGACGTAATTGGTTGATATACAATAAGTTTAATATTTTTTGGACAACTTTTCCATTAATAAATTCTATCCATACATCCTTATATTATATATAAACACACATTACATCATATATATTGTTTTATGACTGTCTTAATTTATACATACCACAAAAAAAAGGTAATGTTATAATAACATAAACACACAAGTATTAAGAACTTTTACTTACCATGGGTAATTATCACGTTAAGTTAATTCTTTGCATAGTTCAACCAAAAAAACCTAAAGAAGTTTTGTAATTCCACGAAATCTGATACTAAAGAGATTTCATAAAACAATATCGAACTTGAAACTCCATGGTTTTTAACGCAAGATTGTCTTGCCCTCAGTTCAATTACTAGGCTTGTCTAAATAGACTTTTGCTTCTGTCTTTTGCTTCATTTAAATGTCGTGATGAACGAATTTGGACTTTTTTTCTTTAACCCGGAAACATTCGAACCATTCACGGCATGCAAATATTGCCTTGTTAAGTCACATGCTACAATTTTTCAGTAATTTCTTAAATAGGGTTTGGAAGATATGTAACGAATAACAAATTTCAACCCTTCATCAAAATACACAAGAATAGCTTATCAATGTGCAAGACTATGTTACTTACACATCTGTCCTCCGATAATCCCTTTTTTTTTTTTTTTTTTTGAAAGAACAAAAGGCCGTCATTTGTGGAGAGAGACTCGCGGTCTAAAATATGTTCTCAAATAAAGTTGACTAGTCTATTGGACGAACTAACACAGGAATCGAAGCTCGACATGTATCTTGTCCCCATCACCATCTACCCTTTTCGCGTTGAGCTTCACTATCGTTGATACCGACGTTTAAACTAACTTTGAACTTTGCTAAGTCGAATCAAACACCACTAACTTTCTTGTCGGTGAGATGGTAAGAACCTTACAGTATTGAACCAAAAAAATAAATAAATAAATAAATAAAATGAAATTACGGAATTGCCTATGCCTAGTTATGGATACGACTGTTGCGGCGGGACAAGACCAAGTCAAAATTTACCATTGCGGAGAAAAGTTGAATTGACCGGACCCTTCCTGATCCGGTTGCAATGTATCCAAGCAGAAGAGAAGTAGCTTTTGATTTCGATTGCCATGACTTTATGCTTGCTTTTAGTTGATGATTGCAACCATTAGTTTAAATAAATCCTCCACCAACCTAAAAGCATGCCTTCAGTAACCAGCATAAGATTACCGCCTTTTAGTTTCTCTGCGGTTTACTGTTTCTATTCTGGAAAATATGAAGATCTAGGATAGGCAGCCAACATCCTGGAGAGAGCGATGTGCTGCCTATTTCCTTGCCGTCCTAATGGATGAAATAGGTCCTCGACTTTGGTCAGGGGTGATTCATTTAAGAACGGGTTGGTTCTCGATCAAGAACCTGAAATATACCTAGTTAATACAAGTTCTAACCTTTTGGAACCGAGACCCTTTGGAATTGACCTTGAAATTGAACCGGTGGATTTTGGGGGTAGACTCAAGAACCGAATCACAAATTTTTATTTCATATTTAAAATATATTAAACTTATTTTCAGCATAGTTAGCACATCAGTTTCCCCTAACCAAATGTTTAAAGCGCTTCGAGGCTTTTCTAGAATTGGCTTGGGTAAAACATTCCTAAGCAAAACTGGTGGGTCAAGGGGTTAACTTGGGACTAGACCGGTGGCTTTTGGGCTTTTACCAATAAGCCTATTTGCTTCACATAAGAACTAGACAATTCGGTTTAGTTTTAGTCGGTTTCAAGATTGAATTTTGTTTCAATGTTCGCCATAGTTCAACATAGAAGGGATGCTTACAAGATCACAAATTCGTTCTAAGAATGCTATCTAAGAGAAAAAAAAAATGAGTATGCTATTCTATGAGCTGGTGAGATTTTTAATCGTACAAAACATACTTGTCTCTGTGATTCTCAAATTGAACTGAAATTGATGCTTGCCCATAGTCTCGATGTACATAGATACTTATAATCTCATAATGAGTCCATTCCAACAATGTATTTATGAGAAAATAAAGAGTGCTATTATGTAACCTTGTGAGATTAGCTCGATCATTAGAATGTAGACGTGTGTCATTGAGATACCGCACGTGTTTAGTTGCTCATATCATTTTATGCAAATAATCTCACCTCAGGTCTAGGCTTGGTTGTATTAGTCGGTTTAGGGGGTTAATAAGGTACTTCATAGGCTCAAATATTACCGAAAGATATGAGCTTTCTTGTAAAAAATAAATAAAGAAATCATGGTAATATGAATGATAAGTAAAAGGGAACGCATCAATTTTGGGCCTAAGGTTGATAAAATATAGAAAAGTGAATGCAAATTTGGTCAACAGGGCAAGCCCAAGTTCGAATCAAGAAAATGTTGCGCTGCACTAGCCCGCCCATAAAACATAATCGGGCTACATTGGGCCCATGAGATAGTCCCTGCGCGGGTGCAATAATTTATCCCATCATCAAAGCAAGTTTCATCTTATATATAAACGAAATCAATCGTCCTATTCACCCAAAAAAAAAAAAAAAAAAATCAATCGTCCTAACTAAACCCTAATTTATAGAAACAATTTCTGATCGATAATATGTCATTCAATCTCGCTGTCTAGATTTATTCTTAAAGAAATTCACAAGCATTGCGCATAAGTTTATAATCAAACTGAGCCAAATCAATACACTATCTAGAGATAGACATCACATATCTATGTCGAATGTAGTGGAGACTCTCCCCTATACTCACTCATGTAAAAATTTGAAAGTAGTTCATCATTTTTAAGTTTTGTTACATTATTTTGGCCTAAAATGAAGCTTTGTCCCCGTTAAATGTGTAAGAAAGTTTCATTTGAATTTGCCTCCACAAGTGAAATTTAGGACTTGATTGCATAAAATACTTGGATTTTCGGAGTCATGAGCAAAATGAAAATTAATTTTTCCATCGTGCTGCCCTCTCCGGATTGAACTTGTAGCTCCGTCGCTGCTCACAGGAGAAGGAGCGGAGATCTGACGGGGAATCCAGTCATCGGGATCGGCGGAGATTTCGACTTCCTCTTGGAGTAGTTCTTGGATTTCTCTTCATCTCTTGCATGGCCTCTGCTTCTTGAGCTGCTCTGTGATTCGTCCTTTCCTTCACAGTAGATCTTCTTGGAGTAACGAAACCAACCCGAGAAGCTCGAGAAGATTCTCATGATGATCGGCAGCAGCGACGGCGGTGGCAAGGAGGCGACGATGGTGGCGATGGACTTATAGTCGTCGAGTCTTGGAGCTGAAGAGCTGACAAGAACAAGTGGGAATGAATGCTGGCGAGTCTCTTCCTCTGTTGTGACGCGAATCACATGCTCTTCCCTTGTGTTTATATAGAGAGATGTTGCAAGTGTTCCCCACGAAGTATCTAATCAATTTAAAGGAGGAAAAAAAAAAACCCTAATGGTATGATACTCCCAACATTTCTGACACGCGCGGCATAGGATCTATAAGAATATTCAAAGTCAACTTCCTCCTGAAAAGATCTAATAGTATATGATAGTATAGCATGCGACATGAAATGATGAGTGAAACGGCTGCTTTCGAACCGGAGAGAACGATAAGCATGAACCCCAAAGTCCGGCAGGCTCCTGGCTAGCTAGTACTCCAACAGTTAATGCGGCTACTTAATTGATCCGGGCGGCAAGGGGACATCGCACGCCGTGAAAAGGACGAGGAGTTTGACGTTCAACGAGGGTCGAGAGGTCGATTAGAGTCGATGGATTTGATGTTCAACGAGGCATGAATCGCATGGATTCGGAAGGATCGAGGTGGGGTCGGAGGCTACGGCACCATGATGTTGCTGCTGCCTCTCCGTTGGCTTGGTGATGTGCAATGCGCCGGCCACCATCATTTTCAGGAGATGGTAAACGCCTTTTAATACCTGAAAAGTAAATTGTTTGATGCATTTATGATAATTTGTTAATATAATCTCTTCGGCTAATTTTAATCAGAATTGGATGACGTTAACGTCAACCATTCTACATGACATGACCGATACTGACGTAGATAATTTTTATAAATTTTTGATAAATTTTTATTTTCTGTGGCCCACTAACTCTCTTCAGGATTGGGGGAGGACATCACGCCCCTCACCGGCCACAAAGATGGCTCATGGCCCCTCCACCAAATCTAGTGAGGGCATGATTCACTTGTTCAATTTGTCACCTAGCTAGCTACCATTGAGGTCGTTGACCATTAGAAGGAAATAGGAAAGGAAGAAAGAAAAAAAGAAAAGAAATAAAAGAAAAGAATAGGAAGAAATGAACAAAATGAAATTTTTTTGAAAAATTATCCGTATCAATGTCGGTTATGTCATATAGGATAACCGGCATTCACTTTGTGGTTTTTAGATTATAGTGGCAAATTGTCAAGATATTTAAGACTAAATTGACCAAAATGAATGTTTATGAATGTTTATGAATGAATTTGAGAAAGAAATATAAATGATTGTAAGTTGTTTCCATTCAATTCCGGCAAACAAGATACTTACGATGTTAAAGTTATTGCGATTATTGAAATACGATTTTATCCAATTTATTATACAGCAATACTACGATACACTGTACATCTTAATAAGGGATTTGGGCATTCAATGGGATGGCGTTTTTTCTACCCCTTAATTCAACGGCAACTACAAGCACTGTTCAGAGTGGAAATGGGGAACACGAATGCGACCTCTGCCTTCTAAATGGTAATCGTTCTCCAATACATGTTTAAACATCAAAGCGAAAAAATACAGTCTCAACCGGTATTAACGTCACACAGTAGATGTTTTCTTCGCAATCATTGGCCGATCGTATCTCGGATGTGCACGGGAAAAAGGTAGTTCATCGTCCTTCATTCGCCGGGACTCAGAGACGAGAGAGCTGAGATCCGATGGGGAAGTAAGCCATCGGGATCGGAGGAGATTTCGACTTCCGCTTGGAGGAGTTGTTGGATTTCTCTTCATCCTTCGCATGGCCTTTGCTGCTTGAGCTCCTCCGCGGCTGGTCCTTTCCTTCGCAATCGATCTTCTTGGAGTAGCGAAACCAACCCAAGAAGCTCGACAAGATTCTCATGATCGGTGGCAGCGGTGGCCGTGGCGGCAGCGGCGGCCGTGGTGGCGGCAAGGGAGGGACTTCTAGCTGTCGAGTCTTGAATTGGCCTGATTTTTCTGTGTCCCTTGATAGCTGACAACAAGGGGGAACGTTGGTGAGTCTCTTCTTTTGTTGTGAAGCGAATTAGATGCACTTCCCTTGTGTTTATATAGAGAGATGTTGCTTGGGTTGCACGCGCAGTATCCCCCAATTTAAGGGAATTTTTTTTTTTTTTTTTAAGGTATAGTACTCCAATTTTTCTCTCATACGGGCGGTATAGTATATACTCCATAAATATTCAATGTCAACGTCCTCGAAAAAGGTGTGATAGTATAGTATGGTATAGGACGAAATGATTACTGAAATGGGTGCTTTCGAGCAGGGAAAACGATGAGCCTTGCGACAAAGAGATTTCTTCTTCTCTCCCATGTGGTTAAGGTGGATTTTTAACAAGTTATTACCTTCAACATTTAATGCGCGCATGAGCCCTCGAGCTCGGATTTTTGGTCATCGATGGAAGAAATAATTATGGCTCAAAACCCTACATTCCGTGGCATATACAGGTAAGTTTTAATTAATGGGTGGGAGGCCAACTGGGCCCGTCGAGATTCAGAAGGCAGAGGAATGGGTTAAAGGACCCGCACCGCCCAACTTAAATTCGAACCCATCCTGACTCAGTCCTAGCACATCCTTATGTCTTAGGAGCTATTGCGGACCTCGACAACACATTAGACCTGAACTTCGAGCGCAGGTTTGCTTGATGATTTGTCTCTAGGTTTTGTTTTTTGGTCGGTGATTTGTCTCTAGGTTTAGGGCACTTCAAATCGACAGAGTTTGTGCAACAACTATCCTCAAGCATTTATTGAAGGAACTATTCATAGGATTCCATTCAAAATCATGGATTCTTTTTCAGATTGATTTTTCGTATCACGTGGTTGAAAAAATGAGGTGTCTATGTGTGGCGTCGGGGTGGTGGGTCCTCCGCTAGCGTCACTCCAGGGTTTACTCTCCGGCTGTCGGCCGTGCGGGGGTTCCTTGGGTCATAAAAATAAAAATAAAAATAAAAAATGAGGTGTCTATAATCATATTAGGTGACATGTTCAAGCCACAAGGTTAAGAAAACCAAGGAAGTTTTGTGTAATTGCAAGGGGTTTTAGAAAGGGACAACCATGGGTTTAGTCATGATCTTTGACTCCCAGATGGCAAATGGGACTGCAATTCTATGGACAATCTTTGTTTGCCATCTTAAGTTTGACTAGTACTGTAATGGGCTCGAGTATGTTTGGTCCCCACGTTCTTCCTTCTCATTGCGCTTCCACGTTGTCACGTAATTAAACGTATATTTTCTTGCTGTTTGTTTCTTGATCACCAAGAGTCAGATTGAGCTCGCTTAAAGAATAATCCGGCCGACACAATAAAGTTAATAAAAAAATTCGAAGGGGATAGTTAAAGGGCCAGTCATAAAACTCTTCATATAACACATTTGGGTCCTAAAATATTCATTTCTCGTGTTAGGTTGCTAGAATATGCAAGTTTAATATACTCGAATCAATCCGTTAACTCCGTGAGTTTTAAATAGACTAATGCCATGTGACATTTTCTATTATTCTATCAATTCTATGTGTGAACTAACCGAATAGCCAAATTGGACGATTGTGATGAATTTCAAGACTTAACTGCATGAAATGAAAATTTCTGGACTAAAGTAAATTCAAATAAGGTTTAGGACTTTTGAGCTGAATTTCGCTATATACAGTGTAGATCTAGCATATGGTACCATACTTTTCCGGTGAATCACCGAGTGAAAATATCATAGTAAATTAGGCCTATGAAAGTTAATTCTGTATATGAGGAGTTATAATAATATACATTCGGCAAGAGATCGCAAGATCCCATGAGATATTTCTAGGGACGACAACATTCTTAAGTAACATGAACAAAGAAAAGAGCAGAGTAGATTGAAGAAAGCAGTGATTAAAAGTCTCTAGAAATGAGATAAAAGGATGTTTGAATTCATCTTTAGATGAGATGATTTCCTAATTTGTAGTTCATTGATAGTGTTATAATATTTAAATAATAAATCAAGCTCTCATCTAATATTCATTTATCTTGCATATACATATGTGAATCTCATGCGAATTTCATGATTCCATAAGCGAACTCAACAAATAAAATAATTTCACAAAGACCGGTATGCAAAATGTTATGTGTGTATTGGTTACCACTTGTTTGTGGGAAAATTACCATTAAATACTAAGCTTACTATACAAATGCCAATTTAAAATTTTCAATTTTGCAAATGTGGTCCTAAACCTTTGTGCAAAACATTGATGTAATCCTTCCAATTAAATGACCCCAAAAATCGCTAAGTGGGCAGTCTACAAGTTATTTATGTCAACATGCCATGTAGGATGGTAAGCTATAATTGAACACCACATCATTAATTTCCTGCGGTGATTTACTAGAAGGATTACATTGAAATTTTACCCAAAGGTTCAATACTACATTGGCAAAATTAAATAAAATCGATTGGCGTCCATACAAGAGTTATGTGCGAAACGATCATCACTCATTTGTTGTTGTCATTGTAGCATTTTAAGGCGACATGACATGATATGACCATTTAAATGAGTATGACCCATGGCTTGTTACTCATGATCATTGCCGTGATTCATATCATTGTTATAAAAAACAATCCTAATTTGAAAACAACATGGCCAGCTTGCAAACGAATACAACTTGTGAAGTTTGGGCCAGCCCAAGAACAATGAGAGGACTTTCAACATACTTGTCAACTATGATATAGTCAGAATCTTGCGAGTTTTCTCTCTACCGCCATGGTAGCGTTCTCCTTCAGCACCCTTCTTTTTCCGGCGACAAAGCCCTAATCCTTATCCTGTTCCCCTCGCTTTTTCTGCCTCTAGATCCCCGTTTCCCTTTTAACCACACAAAACCCAAAAAAATAGTTTTGGTTTCCCCAAGTTTTCCCTTTCTTCTTCGATGGAATAGTAACCCTTGCCGTCTAGGGTTTGTGTAGTCTCTTTCTTCAATGGACGGCATCAGAGAGGATCCTTGTGAAAATGATAGATTCAGGTTCTGGCTGGTTTCCCCCAGTGGATGATGGGTTTTTGGCCGGCGATCGTGACTGATTCCCGCGCGTCCCAAGGTACTCCTTCCGCTTTCCCTGTAGCTAAGTAGGGCTGAGCATCTTTCTTGGCTCAAGACGTCCTGCAGCGAAGATCGATGGTGTGTGGCCCTGTTTCTAGCAACCCATCTAGCTAGCTTACTCTTAGGGTGAATAGTCCTCGCTCCTCCACCTCTTGCTCTGTGCCTTGTTTCGATTGTCCTGTATTTCAGTGATGGAAGCTAAAGAGGAAAATGAGATGCGGGTGGCAGCTTTGTGTAAAAAACTAGGACACATGTGGTCAGAAGCTGATGTGGTTGAAGTAAATCCAGTGATCTCGACACAGAAACTAGACGAATGCAGTCGCACTGTCCTGGGGAAGCTCTACTCACGGCCAAACGTGAACTACACAGCATTTATTTCTACCATGAAAAGGTCATGGAGATCAGAAGCAGTGCTTAATGTTCAAAAAGCACCAGGTCTTTTTACCTTTGTCTTCCCTACCAAGGAAGAGAGGGATAGGATCCTCAAGGAGTCACCATGGTGTTATTCCCAAAATCTGCTTGTCTTGCAAGAATGCGACCCTGCCATACCAGAACACTGTTATACTTTCTCCAAAACTTCCTTCTGGGTGAAAATGGGAGGCATACCTCCTGGATGGCGTGTTCCTTCGGTTTATCATGACCTGGGCAGCAGGATAGGTCAGATTCAAGAAGTTCAACTAGAATCCTTAGGGATAGCACAATGAAAAGACGCTAGAGTTAAAGTCGAGCTGGATTTAACAAGTCCTCTAAAGTCAGGAGCTGTTCTGGACATAGGATCTAAATGGTTATGGGTTGAGTTTAAATACGAGAAGCTACCTTTTTATTGCTATTCTTGTGGCAGAATAGGGCACTATGCCTCGGAGTGTCCCGTCATTCCTTATAAAGAATCTCCCTGGGAAAACAATCAGATTGGTCCATTCGGACCATGGTTGAAAACGGAAGCTATTGAGCATAGCCCTTATTGGAATACTTTTTATGGTGATATTGAAGAAGAGTTCTGTGTGGAAGAAACCATACCTATGGAGGTTACCGAAGAGCACGAACCAGCACCAGCCACCACAGTGAAGGAGCAGGATATGCAGATAGTTGCCTGCAGCAAAAAAAGATCAGAGCTGGAGCAGGTTCCTGAGATACAATGTGAGAATGTCAGTCCTCTGGCAATTTCTAAAGATCGGGGAAAACAGGTCATGAACATCGAAGACCCAATTCACAACTCTTTGAAGATTGGAAAAAGCAACAAGAAAAGTATGAAGGTGCAAAAAGCCAAAAAACAGAAATGTATGGAGGACTCTCACCCTCTTCTTATAGATGACTCGGACCTGCTTGAAACCCCTGTCCAGTTGATCTAGGAAGGTGCTGAATGGGCTCTGGTGGCTAGCCCTAATAAGCCACCCCGCATTTAAATGAGATTAATCGGTTAACCGGCTGTCGGGGTTGGGCAATCCCCTGACAGTTCAAGAGCTTAAGGCTTTAAATGTTCGTGAAAAGCCCAGCTTAGTTTTCTTAATGGAAACCAAAAATAAAGCATCGATGGTGGAGAATGTATGCAAGCAATTAAAATTTCAGCACCTTTTCTTAATTAATCCCCAAGGCCTTGTAGGAGGGCTGGCGCTGATGTGGAATGACTCTGCACTAGTGGAAATCATAGAGAGTTCTAGTCAGCTCATTAATGTTAAATGTACTGAAGCAAGCACAAATAGACAGATGCAGATTACCTTTGTTTATGCGCCCACGAATATCAGCGAAAGGCTACAACTCTGGCAGCATCTACATGTTTTAAAACCTCAACCCTCAATTCCTTGGATCTGTATGGGCGATTTTAATGAGATCTTATATTTGTGGGAAAAGGTGGGTAAGAGGGAAGCAGATAATACCCGTATAACAGCCTTTTGGAATATGTTGAATGCCACAGCCTTAATGGACATGGATAGCCAGAAGTGTGCCTTTACCTGGAACAATAGAAGGGATGGGGAGGAGTTAATGAAGGAAAGACTAGACCGAATATTCTGCACAGTAGAGTGGCAAGCCACTTACCCTAAAGCGGTGGTCCAAGCCTTGCCGGCCATAGGGTCTGATCACAACCCCCTTGTACTATCCTTATATCAGCCACCTCGCAGATGGAAAAAAGAATTTAAAATCGAGGCTTATTGGATGGACAATGAAGAATATCATGCAATCATCTCTTCTATCTCGCATCATACCCACCCTTTTACAGCCACCTTCTCGGAAAAGCTAAGGACTACTGCTGAAAAATTACTGAAATGGAGCAAGGAAAGGTATGGCCATGCGCCCAGGCGAATCCGCGAACTATCACAGCTCCTCATACAAATCACAAATGATACATCTCAGGGATATACTAAGCAGCAATCCAATAGTATTATACACCAGATAGAGACTCTGCGGAAGCAAGAGGAGTTATATTGGGGGATGAGATCTCGTATTAAATGGCTTCACTGGGGGGAACAGAAATACTCATTTCTTTCACGCGACAACCATTCAGAGAAGACGTCGTAATAACATATTGATGCTGAAACTAGCAGAGAACAGATGGAGTTGCGACATTGAGGCTATCAAAGTCCATATCCAAGCATACTATAACGAGCTCTATCATTCTGAAGGGAACAGGTATTATCATCCAGTGTTAAATCAATGCAGCTCACCTGTTACTGACCGAATCAACGCAGAACTGGAAGCTGCACTTACCATGGAGGAGGTGAAATCAGCCGTATTTCAAATGAGTGCTTTCAAAGCCCCAGGTCCAGACGGCTTCAACGGCCATTTCTATCAGCAATCATGGGAGGTGTTAAAATCTGACCTTTTTCAGATGGTGCAAAACTTTTTCGACTCTGAGGTTATGGATCCGCAGCTCAACCACACCCATATAGTTCTCATCCCTAAGGTAAAAAACCCTGAAACCATAAACCAATTCAGACCGATCAGTTTATACAATTTCAGCTACAAAATTATCTCTAAAGTCCTAACCAATAGATTAAAGATATGGCTACCAGAGCGTATAGAACCAGAACAGAGCGCTTTTGTACAAGGGAGACAAATTCAAGATAGCATTCTCATAGTACAAGAGGTTCTACATCAACTACGGATTACTAAGCGTCGAAGCAAACATCAAGCAGTCTTAAAGCTCGACATGCAGAAGGCCTATGATAGGGTGGAATGGGATTTTCTTAAAGACTGCATGCTCAAAATGGGATTTTCTAGGAAATGGGTCGCGCTCATTATGCAATGCATCACAACAGCCACATTCAGCATCAAGTTTAATGGCTCCCCTACCCCCTTCTTTACCCCATCCAGAGGATTGAGACAAGATGACCCTCTATCCCCTTACCTGTTCATATTATTATCCAACGTGCTATCCTGGATGATGAAACAAGCCATAGCAAATGGATCCCTTAGTGGAATCCAATTAACAACATCCAGCCCTAGATTGTCTCACCTGTTATTTGCAGACGATGCCATTTTCTTTATCAATGGGACCCTCACAGAATGCCAGAACCTACAACTTACCCTGTCTCAATACTGTCACGCAATAGGGCAGGCCATAAACTTAAATAAATCAGGGGTTACCTTCAGTAAATGGTGCCCAGCAACCTTGAAAAGAAACCTGGCCCGGGAGCTTCGGTACAATTTTGTCATGGAGAAAAGCGGGTCATTATCTAGGGCTGCCAACGGAATGGGGGAAGTCAAAAAGGATACGTGCGCATGGATTTTAACCCGTGTCAACTCAAAATTAGAGGGTTGGAAGGAAACCTTACTGAACAAGGCAGGGAAGGAAGTCCTCATCAAAAGCGTCATACAAGCCGTCCCATCATATGCTACGACTATCTTTAAGCTTCCGCTATCCATCTGCAGAACAATCGAGAGTAAAATTGCGTCATTCTGGTGGAAAAAAGGGGATAATCAACCTGGAGTGCACTGGAAAAATTGGGCAACCTTAAAGAGTCAAAAGGATTCAGGGGGGCTTGGTTTCAAAGACTTACCAACATACAATGAAGCTATGCTTGGAAAACAAGTATGGCGTTTGCACCACTCCCCTATTGCTCTGTGGGCGAAAGTCCTCAAGAGTGTTTACTTCCCCACGAGCGACGTCTGGAAGGTCCAGGCGAAACGAGAGCGTCACGGGATGGCGAGTCTCTGAAAGGCAGAGATTCCATCAAATCAGACATTAGGTGGGAAGTTGGAGACGGGAAATCAATCCATATTTGGCAAGACAAGTGGCTACAGAGACATCTCAATGACCGACCAGTACAGGGAGCACCAAGAATGGTTGCTGATTTAATAGACGACGCGCAACGCTCATGGAAACAGCCGATAATAGAGCAACTCTTTGATACCAAAATCACAAACGAAATATTAGCCATACCTCTGAGTCCGGAACCTAAACCAGACAACTTATTGTGGACTGGTACAAGGGATGGCTCCTTCTCAGTCAAGAGCGGTTACAACAAGGCCCTGTCCCAACAACACAGTAGCCGTCAACAGCCACCTTCTTGCTCCTTTTTGCCCCCACGAACGCTATGGACGAAGATATGGCATCTTCCAGTTCAACCAAAGGTTCATCTATTTCTGTGGAGCATTTGCCACAACGCCCTCTCCACGAGGGAGAATTTGTACAAAAGATCTATCACTTCGGACCCTCTCTGTCAACTCTGCCACAAGCATGTCGAAACCACAAAACACATATTATTTCTATGCAAATGGGCGCAAAAGGTATGGCAAGCACAGAAAGTAATCGAGCCTAGTCCCTGGGGATCTATACAAAGAACGGACAAATGGTTGCTGGATTTCTTCAAGGAGAGGCCCGACGTACCTGATCAAGTGCATATGGCGCAGATCTTGTGGCAGATCTGGAAGTCTCGCAACGCATGGGTCTTCAGGGGGAAAACCCCCTTTCCTCAAGCCGTCCTTGACCTAGCCCACGAACAAAGCCTCATGCTGATTAAAGGGCTGAACTCCTTCTAGACGACAAGAAAAAACTAGATCTTACCTCAGATCTGGCAACCGCCGAAGAGAAATGAGATCAAGATGAATGTGGACGCGTCCTGGAAACCCGGCGACCACCTCGGCTCTGCTGCAGGGATCCTCCGAGACGCCGATGGAACACCGATCGACGGATTTGCTGTAGTGGTTAGGGCTTCATCGGCTCCACAGGCGGAAGCCGAAGCGTTGCTTATGGGTATTTGATTCCTCAAGGAGTTTAGTTCGGGGAGAGAGAAGGAAGCCAGAAGACTTTCAGTTCTGATCTGCGAAACTGATTGCTCCCCCCTCGTGGAGTACGTCTTGGGTCGGGCCAGCTCCCCCTGGAATATTCGCGAACTCATCAAGGCGTGCCAGAGGGAACTTCTCCAAACCACTCTCCTCGCCGTACGATCCTGTCCCCAAGAAGCCAATCGGGCGGCAGATTGGCTGGCACGCACTCACCGGGAGAAGAAGCTGACCACACGATGGATAAACTCTCTTCCTTTACCCCTCTTTGATTTACTTGCTATGGACTGTAATCCTCCATCGTTGTCTCATGACTTCGTCACTTAATATATATATATATATATATATATATATATATATATATATATCCTCCTCTTTTCGACAAAAAAAAAAAAAAAACTATGATATAGTCACACGATCCGATTCTATCCTTAGCCTCCTCAATCGAAACACTGCAAAAGAACGATTAGTCGTGTTCGAAAATTGAATTTAGCTCATTGCCTTGTCTTATAGTATATATTCAAATTTATCATTAGGGATTCAAAAAAATATTGCCAGCTTCCAAGGAGATGGAGGATCCAAGGGTCATCGTCATGACTCGGTCTTTCTCCCCAGGTTCCTCGAAATTTCTCATGGATAGCCGGTAATCAGCCGCCAACAGTTTATATTATCGTGTGGAATGTTCTACAAAACATACGCCAAAACTTTTTTTAATAAATTTTTGTTTGGCAAAAGAAAGGTAGGATGGGGCTACCGGTGCCGATGCCCCTAGTACATCACCGTAGGAGTTTCACACTCTCTATTGGAACATTGGATTTGAGTTATGGCTACCGCTCTTTTTGAACGAGCTTGGATAAAACTGGAGTTAGCCTGTACTTAGGGTAGTAGTCGAAAAATTGGGATTTTCTTGGCGATTGGAAAGCGACCGGAGTGATTCGAACTGGTGACCGATAGGACTCCAAACCACGTGGCGCTACTTAATTAATTGGCGCGGCAAGGTACGTCGCGTGCATGAAAAGGACGAGGAGTCAATTTTCACGGGGTCGAGAGGTAGGCAAAGGTCGGCGTTCGGCGAGGTTGAATCGCATGAATTTGGACCGAGAAAAGATGTGGACGGAGGGCTACGGCACTTCGATGCCGCCGCCTCTCCATTGGCTTGGTGATGTGCCCCAGCCACTATTATAGCGTGCGGGACTTTTTCTCAATTACCCTGTGGTAAACAGCATTTAATGCCATTCATGGGACTAGTGTGTTGTCCCAAGTCTCTTTGACTATAATATAGTCCTTTGAACTAATTTTATTTATAAATCACTAATGTGGATATCAGTCATCTATGTGACATGGCCAATATTGACATGGATAATTTTTGTAATTTTTAAATAATTTTTCTGAATATTTTTTATTTTTTTATTTAATTATGGTTGGCAACTCTTGTTAGGATTGGGTGAGGGCATCGCAACCCTTGTTGGCCATAGAGAGGACTCATGGCCCATTACCCAAGTCAAGTGAGGGCATCACCGCCCTTGCCTATTGGCCGTTTACCTCCGTTGGCCACCACTGATGTCACTAATTGGCGGAAGGAAATAAGAAAGAAAGAAGGGGAAAAAAAAAAAAAAGAAAGAAAAGAAAAGGAAAAAAATGAACGAAATTTAGAAAAATTACAAAAAGTACAAAAATTATCTAGAGAGTCGGTCATGTCATAAAAGAGTGCCGGCATCCACGTTTGTAATTTTTTCAGATTTCATTGAAAAATTGTTAGAAAGTTTAGGATTAAATTGACCAAAATGAAATATTTATGACTAAATTGACATATCTATTATGGGTTTAGGACTTCTTGGTAATTCTTCCTAATTTCCATTTTGTTGACCGCTTTGATTCGATGCTAGATGTTACCTCGTTCGTCTTCCTGCAAAGCTCACTGTACTTTCTTCGCATGCCATTGCCAAGAGACCAAGTTCACATACTATGTAATAACAAACAGTGCATACGCATACGTCTCTGAAAAAAGATAAATGTGAATGGCAAAGATTAAATACCTGAGAATTGCAAACCAATCTGTGAAGGAAATGTAAATGATGTTACAATTATCGCGATTATTAGATCACGATCTTATCCAATTTAATGCACGGTAGTACTATGGTAAACCGTACATCTTAATAAGAGATTTGGGCAGGCATAGTTCAGAGTGGAAATAGAAAAATACAAATGCAACCTCTGCCATCTAAATGGTAATCGTTCTATAACACATGTTTAAGCATCAAAGCAAACGAATACAGTCTCGATCGGATGGTCGTGCCGAGCTAGCTTGCCGCACGGTATTAGCACCACATAGTAGATGCTTGCTTCGCAGTCATCGACTGATCGTATCTTTGGTGTGCACGGGAGAAAGGTGATTGATCGTCCTTCATTCTCCGTGACTTAGAGACAAGAGAGTTGAGATCCGGCGGGGAAGTGAGTCGTCAGCATCGGAGGAGGCTTCGACTTGCTCTTGGAGTCGTTCTTCCTCGGCTCGCCTTTGCCCTCGACACGGCCGTCTTTGCTTACCGAGTGGCTGTTGTTCGAGCGATCCTTCCCGTCGAAGCTGATCACTCTGCCATTTGAACGATCGGAGAAACAACTGAAGAGGGTCGAGAAGAGACTCATGATCGATGAGGATGGAAGCAGAAGATATTGTTCTGCGAGCAGAAGAGGCTGGGACAAATTAGCACTTGGCAGAAGCTGTCGTTGTACTAGCTAACTTTGCTGAGAGGTGGTGAGAAAATTCACGATTTCTTTTCACTATATATATATATAAAGACGTGGATAAGCTTGAAGAGACCTGGCCTTGGCTTGCAAGTACTTGGAGGTTTCCTGTGTCGCTATCATTCACTCAATCTTCCTCCTCCTTAGGTTCTTGGAATTACTTAGGTTATAAATTGTGCTAATCACAAAAAAAATCTTAAATCTATTATAAAAATATTAATTCAGTTCTAAATTTTTCAATTTGACTAATCTAGTCTTAAAGCTTTTTACAATTTACTAATGAAGCCCTTTCAACCAATTTTGGTGAGAAATCACCAACGTGAATGACGGCTGTTTTACATGGCACGATCAACGTTAACATAAATAATTTTTGCAATAAGTAGTATAGTTTTCTTAATATTCTTTATAGATTTTTTTTGTCCTTTTCTTTTCTTTTCTTTATTCATCAACAATTTCTAGTCAAAAACTCAATATTATATTGGCAAATCATCGAAAGTTTTATGCGTAAATTAGCCAAATTAAAAAGTTTTGAATTGAACTATTATCTAGATACCACCTTTTCAAATTAGCTACTCGTCGATTTGGTCACAACATTAAACGAATAAAAGGACCAGGAGTCACTTTTGACGGGGTCGCTATTGAAGATACACAACAGAGCAGCAGTCAACAAAAGCAGGCCAAGCTACTGCAGAGCAGGGCCGATACAAAACAAGTCAGAGGAGATCAATACAATCAGAACACTCGCAGTAACAATTCAAATTTACAAGATGAAAGACACTTGTCAGCAATAAGCACCTGAGAAGAAAGGAGGAGACTCGAGACTTGTATACTTGGGATTCAACCGTTAGGTTGTTTGTATAGTTGCTGATTCCTTTGTATAGTTGTTGATTCTGTTAAGAACTCAGGTAGTTACTAGTCATAGTATATAAAGAGCTAAGGAAGTTAGGAAAAGCAAGAGAAACAGAGAAGCTCTATTAAGAATTCTCTCCATCCTTCTCTCTGATACATTTTCACAAACACTTAGTCTTCATCTCTGTATCTACTCAATGAAGCTTTGCTTGTACAAGAATGATTCAATTTCAATAAAGAAAAGATGCAGATGATGATTACCTGGTTTGATTCTATCTTGATGCTGCTATCTACGATTCTTCTCTTGCTGCTTATCTCGATTCTTCTCATGGTATCAGAGCTCTTACCTGGGAATAGCTAACTGTAGTCTGCTGATCTGTGAAGTAGTTAATCTTCAAAGATTCAGGCTTGTCGCCTCTGGATTCTCTGGATCTTCTGTATCTTGATTTGTCACCTCTGGATTCTCTGGTTCTTCCGTACCTTGATCTGTCGCAATTGTATTCACTGGTTTATCTGTGTCTTGATTTGTCGCCTCTGGATTCTCTGTGTCTTCGAAGATAGCTGAACACATAAGAATGGCGAATCAATCACAGAAGTATCCATTCCTTATTCATGTGAATATAGCAAATTTTGTAACAATAAAGTTGAATGATGAGAATTTTCTGTTGTGGCAAGCCCAATTCATTAGGTTTCTAAAGAGTCAAGACCTAATCGGTTTTATTAATGGTGAGACTCTTCCTCCTGCTAAAGTAATACGAACTGAGAGGGGAAAAGAAACGAACCCTTACCATCTTGAATGGATGAAAAATGATCAATTGATCTCCTCCTGGATAAGTGGTGCAGTCTTTGAAAACATTCTCAGGTTAATAATTGGGCTGGAAACTTCATTTGAAGTCTGGCAGGCTTTAATGAATAAGTTCACTCAGAGATCTGTTGCCAAAGAGTTTGAACTAAGGGGTAAACTGCAAGCCTACAGAAAAAGAGATAAGTCATTAAGTGACTATCTTCGAGAGTTCAAAGGCATTTGTGATCAACTAAATGCTATTGGGAAACCAGTTGATGATATAACTAGAATGTTTGGCATACTCGAAGGATTAGGTCCTGAGTATGAGGCATTTAGAACAACAATGTATTGCCTCAAGCCACAGCCAGAGTATGATGAAGTTGTGTCACAACTTGAAAGGTTTGAAACAAGGCTGCAAACATATCCAGTAAACTAGTATAACCCTCACATGGCATATTATGGACAGAGGAAATTGGAATGGGAATGCAGAAGTTTAATGTCAGAAACCAAGGAGCAAATATGCGAGGAGGATACAATTCTGGTAGAGGACAGTTCATGAACAGAAGACAAAATGAAGACACAATTACTGAAACAGGGAGGAATCAAATGAATAGAATGAATTACTCTGACATGATGAAACAAGATCAGAATAATAAAACCAGCTGGACTAACTATGGACAAGGTTTCAGACCTTATGCCAATCAGAGATATCAAGGAGTGAGGTCATATCCACCACAGGGCACTACTTCTGTCAATTATGGGTAGGATATAAAAGCACAGAACAATTATCCTCTGGAATGTCAAATTTGCAAGAAAGCAGGTCATACTGCACTTAGGTGTTGGTATTGATTTGATAACTCATACCAAGTGGATGACATACCTACAGCCTTGACAGCAGTACACATTGAGGATTCGACTGGAGCAGAGTGGTATCTTGACACAGGAGCATCCTCATATATTGTTGCTGAACCTAGTATGATTCAAAACCATATCAAATACAATGGCTGTGATTCTGTAATGATAGGTGATGGATCTTGTCTGCCCATCTCATATGTTGGTCATGGAACTGTGCACAGCAGCAAGCACATTACCACTTAATGATGTATTAATAGTTCCTAAAATCAAAAAGAATTTGCTTTCTGTATCAAGACTGACAGATGACTATCCCTGTTCATTTATATTTGATAAAAATTGGGTGTATGTGAAGGATCATCACAGCCATATGGCAGTAAAGCTCGGAAGGAAAATCAGGGGAATGTACCGGGTGGAAACTAGAAGAACTGAGGCTTACTTTACACAAGTCCGAGCTGAAGTAGGAGCAGATATTTGACACCAGAGACTTGCCCATACAAGCTTCAAAGTAGTACAAGCCCTGCAGAATCAACATCTGATTCAGTTCAATTCAAAGTCCTTAAAAACATGTAATAGTTGTAAGATTGCAAAAAGCTCAGCTCTGCCATTTCCTCTTTCAGAACATATCTCTACAGTACCTCTAGAGAAAATACACTGTGATGTATGGGGGCCATCACCAATTACTTCTATTCAGAAGTTTCAATACTATGTGATCTTTGTGGATGACTACTCTCGGTATAGCTGGATATATCCCCTAAGGAAGAAATCTGAAGTGTATGACATATTTCTGCTGTTTTGAAGCTAGTAGAAAATCAATTTGATCATAAAATCAAGATTTTTCAGTGTGATGGAGGTGGTGAGTTTACGGGCATTAAATTTCAGCAACACTTACAGCAATGTGGAATCAAACAACACATCTCCTGTCCCTATACATCGAACAAAATGGTGTGTCCGAAAGAAAACACGAGACATATTGCGAACTTGGTCTTGCAATGTTATATCATGCTCGAGTACCTCTATGCTACTGGGTGGATGCATTCATGACAGCAGTGTATGTGATTAACCTTCTTCCCACAACAAAACTGAATATGAAGTCACCTCATTCCAAATTATATAAACAAGAGCCACACTATAGCCATCTACGTGTGTTTGGGTCAGCTTGTTATCCAAATCTTAGGCCTTACACACAACATAAACTAGACCCACGATCTCTCAAGTGTGTCTTTCTCGGTTATAGTGACAAGTATAAAGGCTACAGGTGTCTACTGCCAACAAATGGCCATGTGTACATCAACAGACATGTAGTTTTTGATGAAGGAGAATTCCCTTTTTCTCACAGATTATCCACTGATTATCATCAGGGCTCTACACTATATAAACAGTGGATCCAAAGTGTGTTAGCACCTATATCTACCTCTTCAGACCAAGAGCAGTCACAACAACATCACTCATCTAACTCTGCTGGAACAAATCATTTTTGTCCAGAAATACAAGTTACTGACCACTCTATGGCAAATAATACAGGCACACACCAGTCAAGTGAGGTACCTGTAGCAGTGCTCCACCACAACACTGAAGTTATAGCTGATACCATTGAGCCTCCTCTGTCACCTTCAGTTTCTACAGAACAAATTAATACAATTCAAGAGTTGGTTTCAACATATCCAGATACTACAGAACAGCATCATAGCAATCAATCCAGTAATGCACAAGATACCATGTCTACTCACCCAATGCAGACTCGATCAAAATCAGGTATTATTAAAGCAAATCCAAAATATGCTTGTCTTGCTGAATATCACATGCCAACTGAACCAAAGACAGTGAAGTCTGCTTTAGCACACAAAGGATGGTATCAAGCTATGCAAGAGGAGATGAGTGCTCTATATCAAAACAACACTTGGGAATTAATTCCTCGAACTGAGCACATGAATGTAGTAGGCTGCAAATGGGTTTTTAAAACTAAACTAGCCTCAGATGGGAGCCTAGATAGGTTGAAGGCCAGACTTGTAGCTAAAGGGTTTCATCAGGAGGAAGGGATTGATTTTACAGAGACCTTTAGTCCTGTAGTTAAGCATGCTACAATCAGAATAATCCTATCAATTGCGAAAATGAAACAGTGGTCTATTCACCAACTGGATGTTAAAAATGCGTTTCTGCATGGTGATTTGACTGAGACTGTTTTCATGGAACAGCCACCAGGTTTTCAAGATAAACAGAAGCCACATCATGTGTGTTTACTAAGAAAATCTCTTTATGGACTTCGCCAAGCTCCTCGAGCTTGGTTTGATAAATTCAGCAGCTTTTTATTAGAATATGGCTTCTTTTGTAGTTTCACAGATCCTTCTTTATTCATTCTTCGAACTGATTCAGCTACACTTCTTCTTCTTCTCTATGTTGACGACATTATTCTTACTGGCAGTTCAACATCTATGCTGACCACTTTTATAAATTCACTCAGCCATCAGTTTTGTATGAAGGATCTAGGGAATTTACATTACTTCCTGGGCATAGAAGTAAAGCATACACCTCAATCTCTGTTTCTATCTCAAACAAAATATGCTGTTGACTTACTTACCCGAGCCAACATGGTGGATTCTAAACCAATCTCCACTCCCCTTCCATTAAAGTCAACTGTTCTGATTACTGATTCTCTACCTTTGTCTAACCCTGCTGAGTATCGAAGTCTAGTGGGAGGATTACAATATCTTACAATAAAAAGACCTGATATAGCTTATGCTACAAACCAGTTGTGTCAGAAAATGCAAAACCCAACTACGGTAGACTTCAAGAGCTTAAAAAGGGTACTGCGATATATCAAAGGTACTGTTAACTGTGGCCTGTCTATCCATTCTCAGAGCACTATGCATCTCTATGGGTTTTCGGATGCTGATTGGGCAGGTTGTATAGAGACTAGAAGATCTACAACTGGGTTTTGTATTTTTCTGGGATCTAATCTAGTGTCTTGGACAGCAAAGAAGCAGCCCACAGTGAGTCGCTCATCTACTGAGGCTGAATATCGTGCCTTGGCCTCTGCTACTGCTGACCTTACCTGGGTCAGCTTTGTCTTAAGAGACATCGGCTGCTCACTACCACCCCCTATTAGTCTCTATTGTGATAATAAGTCTGCCATAGCTCTAACAGTGAACCCTGTTTTACACGCCAGAACCAAACACATAGAGATTGATTTTCACTTTGTAAGAGAAAAGGTGTCTTCTGGTTCTTTACAGGTTCACTATGTACCTAGTCAATATCAAGTAGCTGATATTTTCACGAAACCTTTGACACGTCTCATACACTCTCAACTAAGGAACAAATTGGGAGTTTCAACCTATTCCACTCCCAATTTGAGGGGGGCTATTGAAGATACACAACAGAGCAGCAGTCAACAAAAGCAAGCCAAGCTACTGCAGAGCAGGGCCGATACAAAACAAGTCAGAGGAGATCAATACAATCAGAACACTCGCAGTAACAATTCAAATTTACAAGATGAAAGACACTTGTCAGCAATAAGCACCTGAGAAGAAAGGAGGAGACTCGAGACTTGTATACTTGGGATTCAACCGTTAGGTTGTTTGTATAGTTGCTGATTCCTTTGTATAGTTGTTGATTCTGTTAAGAACTCAGGTAGTTACTAGTCATAGTAGTATAAAGAGCTAAGGAAGTTAGGAAAAGCAAGAGAAACAGAGAAGCTCTATTAAGAATTCTCTCCATCCTTCTCTCTGATACATTTTCACAAACACTTAGTCTTCATCTCTGTATCTACTCAATGAAGCTTTGCTTGTACAAGAATGATTCAATTTCAATAAAGGAAAGATGCAGATGATGATTACCTGGTTTGATTCTATCTTGATGCTGCTATCTACGATTCTTCTCTTGCTGCTTATCTCGATTCTTCTCAGTCGCGACCATTTGACTCTACATTCCATGTGCTTCAATCATATTTAATTTGGAGGGCCACAATTTCCTTGGAGCCGACTTTGATTAAGACTCTCCTATGACTTGCCATTTTGTATTTTCTTGACCAAGAACCACGCTCCGTCACGCCATTGGCTTGGTGATGCACACTGGCGTATATGAGCTCTTAGACCCGTAATGCTTTTGTTTCAAGATTGGAATACACATTTCTTTTTCTAAAGGAGGTCAAGGTACGAGGCTACTTGTAGGAACACGTCGTCTCGTTTCTTGCTTCACGCCTCCAAGCGTGTCCGCATGCAATTCACCCTAGAAGTTAGGGTTTACGCATTCCATTCATGCCGGTAACCTCATCAGTGTAAAGTCTTTTCTACACGAGCTGGACCTATTTTTACGCTTGACAGCAAGAAAACAGACAGATTTAGGCTAACCCTTTCGTTTTTTTCCCGAGTGGGTGGCTCCACAATGCGTGTTCATGCATTTAGGCAATAGACTCCAAAGAGAAGAGGACTAATAAGAACATAGAAAAAGCTACTTTTGACTAATCTTTCACATAGAGATCATGTGATACTTGAACAAAATAATGGGTAAATCTACTTTTACCCTAGATAGCAAGAACATAGACAGATTTAGCCTAACCTTCTTTTTGTTTTTTCCAAATGGGTGGAGAGACTAACCCTAAAGTTAAGGCTCCACATTGTGTGTTCATTCACGTAGTGCCGTTTTGCGTCTTGATCTTGAGCACAGAGAAATCGACTTGAGAGAGAGCACTAAAGAATCAAACATAGAGAAAAAGCAACTTTTGACTATTCTTTCACATAAAGATGATGTGATACTTGAGCACGATACTATACACTGACCTCATGAAAAGGAAAAACAAAAAACGTTTGTCGCTGCTTTATATTCAGCTCCCGACAAATTTCTAGGAACAAATGAAGGAATTAATACGCTGATTCTATCATCCCTCCTGCACAAAAAAGATGATCGCTAATGTTTTTTCAGATTTCGGCTGGATCAGAGACGAGAGAGGTTAGATCCAACGGGGAAGTAAGCCACCGGAATCGGAGGAGGCTTGGACTTCTTCTTGGGGTTGTTCTTCTTCAACTTGGCTTTGCCTTCGACATGGCCGTCTTTGCTTGATGAACTGCTCTTGTGCGAGTGACCCTCTCCTTCAAAGCTAGTCACTCTACCATCGGAATGATCGGAGAAGCAACTGAAGAGGCTTGAAAAGAGACTCATGATCGGCAAGAATGTAAACGGCAAGTATTATTCTGAGAGCAGAAGGGGCTGAGAAATCAGTACTTTCGGCTGGTTCTCTGTGATAACACCTGAAGCTGTTCTAATGGCTGGCTTTGCTGAGTTGTTTTGAGAAAATTCACGATTCTCTCGCTATATATAGACATGTCGACAAAGCTTTAAAGGGAAGCGGCCTCAGCTTCCATGAAAATGGAGGAGATTTCATGTGTCACCATCATTACGCGGTCTACTTCTTCCTCCTCAGGTTCTTGGAAATATCCAAGAAGATGGAGGATTTCTCGTGTCGCCACTATACATTCCCCGAGCTTCAGTCAATTAAAATTTGGAGGGCCAACATTTTCTTGGAGCCTACGTTGATTAAGATTCTTCTCTGAACTTCCCCTTTTCATTTTCTTGACCAAGAGACGCGTCGTTACCTCACTGGCTTGGTGATTGATGTACATCCATGGGAGACCAATTTTAATTGCCGCGTGGTGTATATCAGTTTTCTGACTCGTAATGTTGTCGTTTCTTTTTCGTTTTTTTTTTTTTTTTTTTGAGCAAGGTTGTCGTTTCTTTTTCGTCCAAAAAAAAAAAAAATGTTGTCGTTTCTAACTTGGTATCTGCTTTTCCTTTTCTAATCACGGTTGAGGTACGACCTCACTTCCTGGAACATGTCGTCTTGTTCCTTACTTAACGCCACCAGGGATGTCGGCAGGCAATTTACTCTAGAGATTAGGGTTTGCGCATTGGATTTATATAAATTATGTCGTTGGCGTAAAATATTTTCTACAAAAGTAGCCCTGAAAAAGGAACCCTTATCTAATTAAAAGCGATATATGTGCATGTCAATGCCTGAATTCCGATTGTGTACACTTGCAAAGTAAAAATTTCTTCACACAATTGGTTCTTAGAAACTGACACATATTATTTTTATTTTCAACATATATATATATATATATATATATATATATATAATATAAAAGAGCAGTTATAGCATATTATAGCGATGTACAAATAATTAACACAAGTGGTTTACTGCACAATTGATTGGAGAGAGCAGGTAGTGTCGCAACCTCATTTTTTGAGCGGCCTTAGGCCGCTTGTGTGGAGGCTAATGACTCGTTAAGTATTATTAGGCTTAGCTTGAACTCTCTCAAGCTTACTAATTCGCGACTTACGATCCGAATATTTAATCTGTAAGTCAATTTTATAATATAAGTTGCCACCAATCGATTTAGAGTGGATTGATTTGGAATCTAAATAAAACACTGGGAGAAGTATTTTACTCTTGTGCAACTAGAGAAACTAGGATTGAAGACTTGATTATACTAATTAATTAATTAATTAATGTTCTTTCGATACCTTTACTGTTTAAATCTTGAGGTTTCATTTTTATTTTTATTTTTTGCGTACTAACAAAAACATTTAGGCCGTTTCCTCATTTCAGATATTTTAAAGGATTTTTCTTTCATTTTCAAGAAAAAAATGCTTAAAATCACTTTTAGGCCTTCCCTTAAAAAAAAGGGATTTTTAATAAAAAAATCTAAAAATTATAATATAAATATAATAAACCAACCCAGGTCTCACGCACGCCCTCTCCTCTTTTTCATTTTAAATATTTCTCCCTATCTCTCCATCTCTTTTGTCTTTTTCTTGGTCATTCTGTCTATTCCTACTCTCCCCTATGCACACGCAAGAATAGCAGAAGGCTTGCAGGAATGGCAGAAGAGAAAGGACCCATTTTGTCCTCTTCCCCTTTCATTATTTTTTTTCTTTTCAGTTTTTCTTCTTCCAAGCCTTTTAACGTCTCCTCTCCATCGAGTTACATTTCCCAAAGCAAATCAAGCTCAAGAAAAGGTTCGTGGATCTAGTTGAAGCATTTTTTTTCCAAGTAGTAGCGTTTGGTTCGGACAGGATTAAGCGAGGTTGGTAGGGGCATTCCGTCGAACGGATGACTCGCACTAGCTAAGGGGGCAAAAACGAATCGACCGAGTCCCCACTCACGCCAGAGTTAACAACAATCGATGGGCAACAACCCAACGGCCGCAGCATACGTATGAACGGAGTCAAAAATCGTGCGTACTAAAAACAGGTGGGTCGATGGGAGCTCCCTACCCTGCTCGACGGTGTCGGGCGGTGGACGAGCTCGATAGGTCGAGCTACGCCCGTTCGCCTCTTGCGTTCGTGAGCAGTGATCCTCGGGAAGACACCCGAATTTAGCAAGGCTTAACGCGGCAAAATGCATAACAGTGGCCAGCAAGATTTCAAGGGGTGTCAAATTTTTGGGGTACAAAGTGAAAGAACAAAGTGTTTGATTCTTAATCTCAACCAACAATTGTTGGCATGATTTCCATTATATATAAATAATACAAATGTTACACTTCGTAAAGAAATAATATAATAATTAAAAATAATAAATGAAGAGATCATTATATTTCAAAGGTTGTCAATCCCTTGATTCTAGTATTTCCAAGAATCGAATTTGTGATTTTAATTGGATTTTGATTGATATTTCTAGATTCTTCTTCCTTGCCTGTTAAATCAGTGCCTTTACAAAAGAGTGTTTTAGGATTGAATTAGAAAAGAGATTAATATCAATTACACAATATGTGCACTTTTGTCTACACATGCCATGTCCATTACATGATCATATTTGAGTTGTCCAAATTGAATAGTGGAGTCATTAAAAAAACAAAAAAAAAAAACTTAATAGAGGAGTCAAGTATGAGTAACTAGAGTATACTCAATAGAGTTGGGCTCAAGCTTTCAAGTAATTGATTCGAGTAACCCGTAAGTCTAATTTTGAAGCTCACATTGATATTTTAGAAAAATCAATGTGATATTACCTCCACCTTTAATCATGCTCTGCACACTCAAGTTTTCAAATTGAGCTTAGAGGGTTCAAGGTTTATACAATCACTTCTAATAGTCTAGTGTAGTCTAATTTAAGCTCTTACCTTAGGTCTGTTCTTTCTGTTTTATTATGCAATATCTCTTTCTTCTTTTTTGTTCCAAGTTTTGCTTCTTATTGATTTCTCTTTTCTTGCTTAACAATCTCTACATCGGTAGAGTTAACAATGGATGTTGACCGGGTGCCGTTGTTGATGCAAACATGCTTTCTGTCAGACGTGAATATGATAAAGAATTTATTCCAAAGTCTAGTTTTGCCCTTGACAGCAAGAACACTGACAGAGTTAGGCTAAACTTCTTTTTCTTTTTTCCGGTGGGGTGAAGGGAGAGACCCTAAAGTCTAAGCTCCACAGTGGGTGTTGATGCATGTGGTCATGTTCTGGTCTCGATCTTAATCACTGAGATATTGACTTGAAAGAGGAGGACTAATGAAACAAGCATAGAGAAAGCAACTTTTTTACTATTCTTTCACATACAGGTGATGTGATACCTCAACACAATACTATACATTATCCTCATAAAAACGAAAAACAGAAAACATTTCGTTGTTTGATATTCAAATGAATGAACCAATACATAGATCCTAGAAACCCTCCTACATAGGCAAGAGATCCTTAATGGTCTTCAATTTTTGGCAGGACTCAGAGACGAGAAAGGTTAGATCCAATGGGGAAGTAAGCCATCGGAATCGGGGGAGGCTTGGACTTCCTCTTGGAACTGTTCTTCTTCAGTTTGGCTTCACCTCCGACATGGCCGACTTTGCTTATCGAACTGCTCTTGTTCGAGTGATTCTCCCCTTCGCAGCTAACCGCTCTACTACCAGAATGATCGGAGAAGCAACTGATGAGGCTCGAGAAGAGACTCATGATTGAGGATGAGAACAAGAAAACTCTAAGAGCCGGCAATACTTGAGTTGATTCTCTTTACAGAACAATAGGAGGAATCGAAGTTGAGAACTTCATTTTCTGAGTTGTTTGGTGCAAAACCCAAGCTTCTTCTTGAACTATATATAGACATAGTAATAAAGCTTTAGAGAGACTTGGCCGCCTTAGCTTCCAAGAAAATGGGCGATTTCAGTAACTCAAGTCTTCTTTCTCAGGTTCTAGGAAACATCTTCAAATTCGTGGTTAATTTCAATCAGACATGATTTTAGGGTGTCCTAATTTACCGGGTAGCTTTTAGAAATTTTTAGTATAATTGACCCATGGTCAATTTTCTTCAAGCCACATGTACTTCTTCGACACATTGGCGACTTTTGGTAGTTGTGAAAATCCCGAGGTTTCAAATACGGGCATAGGGTGGCCAAAACGACAGAAAATCAGTTTAGTGCCGATCGATGAGAATTTTGCAATCAGGTCGAATCATCCACACTTTGATCACACATTTCAGTTGAATCGATCTAGCTCCGATCTTTAATTGATTTTTAATTGTGCCGTAATGATCCTTGTAAACTAGCACAGTAGAGTAGTCAATTCCTGATCAAATTCTCAAGTCTATTGCATTAAAATCCTTTAACGGCTTCATTTGATAGGCTAATTATCTCATGAGTGGCCATCTCAGAAAAAAGTACTATAGGCGCATTGATGAAAAGCCTAACTTATCCAATTGGAAACATAATCTAATTTTTAGGATGTCACAGATTTTATATCTCACTGGTTATTGTATAACCACTTTCAGGTCCTTAGAATGGTGCTTCCGCCAGTGAGGTTTGGGATTCCCAAGGACTGGGATATCGTTGTGACGCACCAGCATTTCCCAGGTCGAGCGCACCTATATGAGAAGTATCTATCCACTATCTGGGTGGATGAGGGACTGGAGCAATGGATACTCCATCGGTTCCTGGCATGGTTCATCCGGGATGGAGATATGCTATTCGGTCCTTTACAGGGTTTTGACAGGCCACCCGGTAGGGGCCCCAAGGACGTTGACTAGGATCCCATGGAGCTGGACCCTCCTGATGGTGCTATGGAGGATGCTGCCCCCGCTCCACCAGTGATCGCCCGTTCACCTTCGACTATGACTCGTTGGAGTCTGAGTCCGCTAGGTCTGAGTGACTGTAGTGCTGAACTCAACGGTTCTTTTCGTGTATAGTTGGATTAGCCTAGCCTAGTTTCTTTTTGGTCTGGCTTAGAGGATAGATCGGCCCCTCTATTGGGCTTGTAGATCAGAAACAATCCTCCGTAGGTTAATCCATTATGAAATTGTATATATGAGTAGTTGTGGTCTTTCTGCTGTTATTCTCACTATCCTTGTTTGATTGCTTTATTGTCTATTGACGGGGAGATGTTACGTTTTCCGCTTGCGCATAATGAAAAATTTTAAAAATGAAGGGTCAGCGACGAGTCCTAGGATGTCACTTTCTATCAACCAAGGAATGGGTTGTTGCATGCCCAGGGTTCAAGGCATGACAAGTTTCGAGCACACTCAGATGTCGAGGAGAGATTTCGGTGACTATGGACAATGCTAAAGCCTAAGCGAATGGTTCCAAGTCAAGGTCACAAGCTCAAATCGCATCCAGCATGAGTTTGATTTAATAAAACACAAGAGTTATTTATTACTTCACCTTGTATGACATGCCTTTGGGCCTTTCATTTAGCTAAAAGTTTAAATATAAAATGAATTGGTTGATGCTTGAAACGCATGGACACAGGATGGACTTATATGCCAACACTGGAGGATGCCGGGTCATTGCCTAGGGTAAAGCCCCAGATGCCATCCCGATATCGAGATCGTGGAAGATACCGACCTAAGTGAGGCCAATGCTTTGGAGTCACCTTGAATGCCATCCTGATAACGAGATTGAGACGATGCCGTTTGCCAGGGGGAACCGATGCCCCGTTGTTATCGGAAGAGTCGATTAATTTCAACTAATATGATACTAAAAAAGGAAAAGTGAAAGTCCATCTGTGATGCTTGCCAAAGTTGGATTTGTCTTGATATGTATTGTTAAATCCTTGCATCAATTTGAGCATATGTTTGAATTGGATCACTTAGTGCTTGAACGGGTTTCATGAGATGCACACATCCCTTTTTGTGACCGAAATGATCATAAGCCATGGATCTTTAGAAAGCTTGTTCATATGCACTAACTCATTGTCTTTGATTCTTGAAAGCACATTAATAGTTAAGAGCCTTTCATATGCATAAGCAAGGCAAGGCACAAACCTTGCTATTGATTTGTCATCGACAAGTGGGTGGTGATCTTGTATTCGATGATTGACAGTGAGATGTCCTCCTATAAGAGAATAAAGGATTTCTACTTACTGAGTCATCAACTCACTCTTGTTATTTTCACAATTTCAGGAGTGTGATGGGTGAACTAATCCCGCTACTTGTCCATCCTGACCTCCTTATTGATATGACTACCACCGTGACGGACATAGCAGCCTTCCATGTTTGTTTGTATGGGGCTTGTTTATGATTGCTTTCGTATGTGCTTAAATAAAGATAAAAGACTTTTGGGACGTTTGACATTGCTTGGGGTGTTGATGCTAACCCGCCAGGTCATGCTCTTGTACCAAGGATGGAACGGGGGTGTAACAAAAAGCGGGAGAATTTTTCATGCGTGCACATTTTGGATGCTCGGATATACCAACGCGATATAAATTCACCATTACTAACCATATAATGAGGCCTCAAAATAGTCCTAGCCACTAATGATTCCCTCCAAGAATAGCTAACATCTACACCGCAATGAACACCACCCTCAGCATGAAGAAGTGATCACTTATACGAGATTCATCCCATTTGTTTCCTATGGTATTGCTTATTGTTGATTATGTTTCTTTTTGCTTTTCTTCATGACCAATCAAGAGAGAAAAGATTGCTTCAAGGTAGGGAGACACAACATGCCAGTTTAACTGGTGCTCTTCATTGTGATAAATGTGTGTAAGCACTGGCAACTCTATATCCATTACTATTGACCAAATCAACACTACCGATTTATTATTATTATTATTTTTAATAATCAAATTGAGTTGTTTTGAAATGTTGATGCAAATGAACTTACCACCATGGAGTCCTTGCAATTTGAGTTGGATACAAAACAAGCCACAACACGAGCCACAACAAATGATTTCTCTCATGAAAAAAATTTGAGTGAAGGTGGATTTGGTGAAGTTCTTCAGGTATGTATTACATATTTGTTAGAAATAATTCAAAATGCTTAACATATGAATTGAATTGAACATAATGATGTGGAATAAAAAGTAACATGTAAAGCCCTTTTATGTTAGCTTCTAAGAAATTGTGATAGGGAATTAAACGAAGATACAAAACCCTTTAGTGTTGACTTACTAGTGGACAACAAATTGTTGTGAAGAGGCTATCTCAAAGCTCAAAACAGGGTGATGAAGAATTTAAGAATGAAGTTCTATTAGTTGTGAAGCTTCAACATAGAAACCTTGTCCGTCTACTTCAATCTTGCTTAGAGGGAAATGAAAAGCAACTTGCGTACGAGTTTGTGCCAAATAAAAGCCTTGATAACTTCTTATTTGGTATGTTGTAACTTGACTTTCTTATGTGCTGAATGTACAATTTGCTTGAAATCAAATGTTCAAGATTTCACTAGTTGCAGAAACCTTGAGTTTTTTGATTTTTGTTCTTTCAACTTCTTTATAAAATTCTAAACGTAAGTGAACGTGTCGAATAAGTAATATAATGACGAGAAGGAGTATCATCCCACAGAGATTGATGATTAATAAACTAATTAAATACTAAAAATATATTGATTCTAAAATTCATCTAATAGATCAAAATATAATTGATAATAAATTAAAACAAAAATCTTAAAAGCAAAATTTGGAGACTAAATATAGTAAATCGGTCAGATAATTATGTTAGAGCTTTTGATTTTTAAATAAATATAAGTACAATAAAATCTATGAATATTCCTAACTTACAATGAGTCTTTTGGGTCACCTTATCACTGAAAGCGGGAAAAGTGCCAAAAAAAGTCCTAAACCTTTTCCTTTGTGCCAATTTAGTCCTAAACCTTTTTTTTTTGTGCCGATTTAGTCCTAAACCTTTTTACGTTGTGCCAATTCAGTCCTTTCCGGCCAATTTGGCCGATTTTGACCGGGCGCCGGCCGACGTGGCCTTGTCGGCGCCGACGTGGACAAATTTTAATAATATTTTAATATTTTTTAAATATTTTTTATTTTTATTTTTATTTTTGTTTTTGTTTTTTTATTTTTATTTTTCCTCCAGCCGGTCGCCGGTCCGGCGACCGGCCAGAGGCGAAGGCCGGCGAGGGCGAGGCCGACCTCGCCGGCCACCTCGCCTGATCCGGCGAGGCGAGCCTCGCCCATGGCCGGCGAGGCTCGACCTCGCCCGATCCGGCAAGGACGAGCCTCGCCCATGGCCGGCGAGGCTCGCCCTCGCCGGATCCGGCGAGGGACGGCCATGGCCTCGCCGGATCCGGCGAGGGCGAGCCTCGCCGGCCATGGGCGAGGTTCCTCCTCGGGCGAGGTCGAGCCTCGCCGGCCATGGGCGAGGTGGCCGGCGAGGTCGGCCTCACTCTCGCCGGCCAATAAAAAAAAAAAAAAAAAATAAAAATAAAAATAAAAAATATTTAAAAATATTAAAATATTATTAAAAGTTGTCCACGCGCCGACGACAAGGCCACGTCAGCCGGCCGGCGTCCAGTCAGCAAAATCCGGCCAAATTGGCCGGAAAGGACTGAATTGGCACAACGTAAAAAGGTTTAGGACTAAATCGGCACCAAAAAAAGGTTTAGGACTAAATTGGCACAAAGGCAAAAGGTTTAGGACTTTTTTGGCACTTTTCCCCACTGAAAGCTATATAAATAATGTGGTATATCTCTATTTACGTTTAATTCATTGTTATATATATTATAAGGAGCAATTATATATTATCATTTTTCAGTCTCAAACATGCACATCAAATCCTTCAAGTGGTGACTAGTCACTTAAAAGTATTAAGCATAATAATATGCAACTCAGACAAATGAAATTACTTGCAAAACATAAAAATCATGAAATTCACATCATTATGGTTAGGTTATATCGTAGCCCTAACAAAAGAAAATTAGAATATAGTAGAAAAAGAAATGAAAATATAAATTAAACCCAGCGTCTTGAATCAAAGAACAAGAATTTTGTCATTACTTTTATCTTCTCTTCAAAATACTTGAAAACTCTCAGAACAATAAAAACAATCTAAAAACCTCCAAACTTAGTTGTCTATATTATCCTATTTATAGGATATATTCAAGAATCCTAATACAATGCAATTGCTTCTTCTTCTTTTTTCCTGCATAAAATCAAGAAATAAATCGTAGAATCCTTGATTTGGTATCTATTTTCCAATGCTTTTTTATTTGAATTCCTAAATCATAGAATTTTCTTTTCCTTCTTTTTGCCCTTTTTTCTAATGTAATTCCTGAATCTCGATATCTCATTATTCTGCATAAATAAGGAAGATTTTGGTAAGTAGAAGGAACTCTAAATATTTTCGAATGAATATTGCATTATAAAGTACCATATTGGTTGCCTAAAATGGGTAAAATAACTCTATTATTATAGAGTTATCACAAGTAATTATGGGTTTTTCTTGAGCTACCTTTGATGAATGAGAGTAAATATGTTTTGGTATTGTGGGATGAGTTTCACCTTGAGTTTTTCAATAGGTGCCACATCCTAGAACATTAACGAATTTTGGTGGAATAATGTAGATCCCAAAAAAAGAGGATAATTTGATTGGTCATTACGTTATAAAATAGTATCTAGGATTACTTGAGGAATACTCTGTGTACATGAAGATTCTCATCTCGAGAACCATCGTGACCTAAATGTAGCAATATCTTGCTAGACAGTGAAATGAACCCAAACATTTCAGATTTTTGCATGGTAAGAATTTTTGGAGTTGATCAAACTCAGGCTAACACAAATAAAATTGTGGGGGCTCTTTAAGTCTTAGTTTTTGAATAGATATAACTTTGTGATTGGATGTTGGACTTGCTTATTTGATCTATTTAAGGATGCTACATGATCTGAATCTAAATCCTAATATACATGTGACTAATGTTTGCTTTAGTAGTGGTTATATGTCTCCAGAATATGCAATGCATGGAGAGTTTTTAGTCAAATTTGATGTTTATAGCTTTGGCATACTACTTTTAGAGATCATTTGTAGCAAGAGGAATGACTTCTACCACCAATTGGATGGGGATGAATATCTTGCTAGTTATGTGAGTTTTACCATGCTACTATGACAAATATTGGCACCGTACTCTTTGTAATTTTGGTCAAGTGAAATTGAAGTTCCTTCATAAAAACTTAGTCTTTTTAGCCTCTAAAAACACTTAAGGCTTTTGTTATGTATCCCGTTCATATATGGTTTTTTTTGTTTTTTTTTTAAGTACAAAATTCATATGTCTTGCATGATGAAACATCGAATAAATACAACAATTTTGTGAAGATTTTCCGAACTTACTCGTGCAGGTGTGGAATCAATGGAGAGAATGCAGGCCCTTGGAAGTGTTGGACTTGATTATCATGGATTCATATTCAAGAGATCAAGTGCTTCGATAATTGTGCATTGGTTTACTATGCATTCAGGAAGATAAACTATTAGACCTAGCACAGCCATAGTAGTTCTCATGCTCAGCAGCTATTCCATTATCCTACCATTACCTCAACATCTAGTCTTCTTCATCCCAAGTAGATTATGGGGGAGTGAACACCCCAATAAGCGAGCTTGAATAGGAGGAATCCACTAGTAGAAGTATGTCTTCATCAACAAATGGCATGCCGATTACTGAATTATACCCCCCATGAATGGTGGTGTGATTGAAATCCTTCTTCATAGATGGTCCCCTAGTGAGATTGCTTGGCCTTCCACTGTGATTTTTTGTTAAACATAAACAAAATCTATGTATTTGGAGAGTAAGCTCTTAATTGTTGAAATGGGGTCATGTGCATATAAAAAGAGACTCTGCACATGTTATCCATCATAATTATTATAGTTCTTCTTAATTGTGTTACTAATTGAGGCTAAATCATACATCAATCCATTGTTAATTTGATGCATTTGTACATTATTGTGCTTTTACAAGGCTCAATACCACTTCTCTTGTCTATAATCAAATTGAAGTGTTTGTTATCTAACCCACTAGATTGTACATTTCTTTACTTGTGAAACTAGGCAGGCTTTAGTCTTGTTAAAACTATACCTGTAGGCTATAGGTGCTCCATTTCTGATAAGCTTTCTTTGGGGCGCTAATCAACATCGGTGGGATTTGTAAGCCCTTATTGCAAAATGCAAATCTCCTCTATCCCATTTACGAGATATTTAAGTTGTCTACCGTTATCACGAGGCTAATTAGTTAGCAAACTGGGTCATCAGGGCTAGAGAATTGAAGCCCTCCCTTTGTAATTGGTTGTCTAACCCACCTCAACCCTTTGGAGCCATCCTCCATTCAAAATCACTTCTTTGTTGCTTAAAAATTGTTAGTTGAAGAAATGAAAGCGATTTGTTCGACAAAAAAAAGAAGAAGTCTTTGTACTCTTTGATAGTATTTATAGCTCAAGACAGAGGTTATCTACTTGCTTTGTGAATGCACTTTGTCTTGTGAAAATTAGGAATTAATTTGTTGCAGTAATGTCTTCTTAGTTCTTTAATTGATTGATGTAACTTTTTAGTTAGTTGTCCTAGTATTTAATTAGATTACCTCCATCAATCTTTTTACCATGGAGTTGACGGGACGAGCATAAAATTGATGTCTTCCAGGAATAGGAAGTAAACCATCTTCGTCATTTTTGGTGATAGGTTCCGCAAAACTCGCACCAAGGACAGCGACGATCTACAAGCCATCTATAATGAGAGTTTAGGACTGATATTGACGTTTTGGTAGCGTTAGCTCGTTAAGGGAACTACAAATTTAACTTCATTGAGCTTTTCTTGGGTAACTCCGATCATTATTGTAAAGAAGAATTTATACAGCGGACACCATCCTATATTTAGCCAAGTGTGTGTGTGTGTGAGAGAGAGAGAGAGAGAGAGAAGAAGAGTTACATGGCTTCGAACATAATACTTGAGTTGGTAAAAGTAAGAATAACCTAATACAAAAGATTTTAAAATCCACCATTCTTTTTGGGAAGAAACGTGTCACGAGGCAATCGAATCTAGAAACTTTTTTTGCACTTTGATCGTTGCAAGGAATTACTGAACGTGCGTCATCCACATATGTCCACTCCATAACTGTTAAACCAAAATATACTCAATTAATTAGAAAACAAAACATTAAGCGGAGATCTTTTTAGCGGAAGATAATGAAAGGAAATTCATATTTTATTAATTGATTTGGTAAATAAGCTAACTTGACTCCTAAACTACACACAAGTCTCCGCAGCACGATTTTCATTTTTTATGTTACAACCGCACAATCATTCTAGAATCTTTGACTCGATTATCCCGCGTCTGGGAACTCCCCTCATTCCTGATATCATCGCTTCGATTTGATGTTTTCTTTTTCAAGTACGAAAAGATCCATTTTAATAATGTGAGGTGGGAGCTTCAAGCTTTGTTTGAGGAATTCCAGTTCCGGTTTGCCCAGTTTCACAGTCTATCTTTGGGCTCCTGCTACCAGTTTGCAAGCAAATTTGTGGGATCTTTTGTTTAGATGCCCATTTGTCGGACTTTTTATTTGAAGACATTTGAGTTCCAGTAATATTGAGAAGTGTTTTGACAAAAATAAAAATAAAAATTGTGAATCAATATTCTGTGGAAGGAATCAAGTTTGTTTTATACATCTAATTTATATGCACAAGCCAAATTCTAAACCGCAAAGCCAACGTCATGGGGGTTTGTTTTAGGACAATAATAGATTTATTAAGACTATTTTAGACAATTAATTTATTAAATGATACGTCAGGCTATTGGTGATTCTTTTATATGACCAATTATTAAGATGATCGCTTAGAATCTGACATATCTCCTACTAAAAAAGTTATGTAAGTTAGTTTTAATTAATCTAGCTCTGTGATTTAGGGTTTTAACTTGTCGATATACACTACTTTTCGTTGTCTACTCATGAAATATGACCAAATAATATGTCATAATGTGTAGCACGCAACTTCTCAACCACAAAAGTCATCACATTTTTTTAGTACGTGCAGTCGTGTGACAAAACCCCCCGAACATATCTTTCCCTCTATATGTAATGATGGGTAACTTTATTATTTTCATTTATTAATTATGTTTTGCATAATCTTGTTTTTTGTGCTGACGGATTTTTTTATTCATCCCTTAATATTATTATTGGTCAAGTAAGAGTAAAAAATTATAAATTATGTTATAAATAGGTATCCCTACATTATTAATCTTTTTCAAGGTCACATCATAATACACAATAGAATCCATTTGTAAATGGATAATTATTTTTAAATATTTATAACCAAAATGTTAATTCTTGCACATCAATTAGATATTTATTATCAAAATATGTTTAAGAATTAGAAATGCAGAATTAGAAATTTGCTAGAATTAGATTTTGCTAAAGTAATTATGCAAGTAAATTTCTGTGTAAAGCTCGCATATTAGCATGCCATATGGCTCAACCTTGCGACCTTTACTCACTCTTAATATATAAATTGATGACCAAAGATTTTTTAGAAGATTAATGCAACTTGGGTATTTGTAGAAATAAACTTATAGAGCCTTGTCAGGCCGTCCGCGTTGGTCGAGTGCGGAGTTCCCGAGTTACCAAAAAAAAAAAAAAAAAAAAAAAAACTTATAGAGCCTTTGTATCAAAGTAGACGTCATGGTTCCTGACTTTCCCTCACGACAACCATAGATCAAAGGCTCGGAATCTTTGACTGAGTCAAAATGACTTTTAAGGGCACACAGGATAAAATTTCTACTTCTCTATTTTTTTTTTGTTTCTCTTCTCCCCAATTTGAAAACGTAAATCCATTTGGAATGCAATTTGATTTTTTTATTTTTGGCACTCCTTATTTAGGCATTACCAAATCTTTATTTCTCAAACTAGTTAACAAAACTCGAGTGCAATATCACGTTAGAATTTTTATAAAATCTTAAAAAGATAAGTGGAGAAATGACTTTTTGTATATAAAAATAACATAAATCATATAATCAAGCAACAGGAGATATTTCAAAATTCATAACTGGATGTGGGTCCAAACAATGTGACAGTGGAAGCCTAAAGCTAACTTGTTTTGTGGATATAGACTTCCTTTGACCCGTGAGCAGTACGCATCTCTCTCTTTCTGTTCTTTCTTCTTTTTTTTTTTTGGTCGAATAGTACGCATCTCCTCTCATCACATAAAATGTGAACCCGACATCCTTTTACTCGAGACTCTCCTACCGGACTCACCTAAACCGGTTAGACCCCGAATTCGAATATTATATATTTCCACTTGATATTAGCAAGTTAGCAAGAGGATTCTGCCAAGAAACTTCGTTGGAAAATTTTGTTTTTCTTTTTATTTTGGGCCAGCATTGGAAAAGGTGGTATTGGGTTTTCTATTTCCTTGTCGTAAGTGAGAATCCAAAGCTATCACAAGCAATGACTTTTTTTTTTTTTCGTTTATCGTTATTGACTAATTTCTCATCATGAACTTTATCTTTGCTTATTCCACAAGAGAAGCAAATTGTTTTACTCATTTTCCCTAAGATGTCATCCTGTAATTTTTTTTTTAATTTTAATTAGTGCGGCCGATGTCGTATTTCATTTCCTGTGCTACATTTGAGTAACTTGTTGATCTGAGGAGTTACCTGGAAATGGGATTTGACATCAAATAACTGAACTGCCGCATACATTCATAAGATAGTTGCTGGCATGAAGTTACTTGCGAAAAGTCAAAGATTGGAGGCAGATTATTAGTAATTTAATTGAAAGTTCAAAGTGTTCGTACAATACGTGTGTGCGCGTATACAAATTAAACATAAATATTGTGCATACAAATTGAATCTACCAACGACGTGACAAAACCGTTGACGCGTGTATAGTACCTTAAAAGAAACCAGCGGCGACAACACTACAAGCTCCCAAGAAATTTTGACGACGGCCTCAGCCAACGTTCAGGAAATTTCACATTTAACGGGGGTCTCGTGTTTTTGGACATTAGCTAGTCTCACTAAAACGTCAAACCAGTAGCACACGTCTTCGAACTGTTCATTTGTTGCGATCATGATTAGCGCGGAAAAAGTTCTGACGAGAAGCAGATTGTCCATATATTTCCACTTGATATTAGCAAGTTATCAAGAGGATCCTGCCAAGAAACTTCGTTGGAAAATTTTGTTTATCCTTTTATTTTGGGCCAGCATTGGAAAAGGTGGTATCGACTTTCTATTTCCTTGTCATAAACGAGAATCGAAAGCTATCACAAGCAATGATTTTTTTTTTTTTTTATCGTTATTGACTGATTTCTCACCATAAACTTTGTCTTTGCGTATTATGGGGAAAAGTGCCAAAAAAAGCCCTAAACCTTTTATTTTTGTACCGATTTAGTCTTAAACATTTTAAGAAAATAGTGAGGGTCCAGGAATTTCGAAAACTGGAATCAAAGTAGAATTTAAGAAACTAAAGTCTTAGTCTTCTTGCAAAACCAAAGTCTTGGTCTCCTTGTATTCATTGCTTCTAGAGGACATTAATGAATCAAGACTTTGAAGACAAGCCTAAAATTAGGCTTCTAGAGGCTAGATTACTAACACGAATTATTATTCACGGGATTAAACGTTGGTTAAACCAATTAGGGATGATTTCTAATTATCCACAAAGGATACTCATAACTGGACCGAGGTTCATGGCTAAATTCGAGGATGTCACAAAACTCAAGTGAAAAATGAAGAAATAATCAGACTCAGGATTATCGTTCTTCCTTCAAGGATTCAGTACGAACAAGATATATCTGGTTTTCTTGTTGGAAATCTCTCTTACCTTTTTGGACATTATTGATGAAATCAATCATGGATCGGTAAAATCAATTTTTGAAGACAAGTTTATTTGGAAAGAATCTACTTATAAAAATTAAGATTCTAATTGTATGGGCGATCAGGATCATTGAACTTTCATCTCAATCTTTAAACAGCTCAAGATCTCTTTGATTGATTCTATCTAACGAGTTGATGGGAAGAAGTCCTTTGAATAATGCCAGCGTTCATAAAGGCATAGAGAAGTATTTAAGGAGGTTTCTCGAGTCATTTGAAAGTGTGTGTGAAAGCTAAAATTTCAAAGTCTAAAGCTTCTCAAATCACATGTTCTTCATCAAGAGTGTTCATACGTGTATTCGAAAGAGAGAGAAACTTTAAGGATTGACTTAGTGAGAGAAAAAGAAACTCTTTATTGAGTAGTTAGTATTATATTACTGTTATTCTCTTTCGATTCATAGTGAAATCCAGCTAGAAGGCTGTTAACGTGGGAGAGTGGACGTGGGTTTAACGTAAACCGAACCACTATAATTCTTGTGTTCATTCTCTCTTCCCTGAACTCCTTTAATTTATTTGCTGTGATATTTTTCCAAGTTTCGCTATATTTTAAAACATCTTATTTGAGTATGAATCTTTATTTGAAGTCTATTGTCTAACAAATTGAGTTTTTAAGAAAAATATTTTTACTACATCTTTAGACAACTCTGTTTTTACACCTATTCACCCCCTCTAGGTATTTATACTAGCTCTTTTAATATGACGGTGATTAAGTAATTAGCTTAATACTATGATTCCACTAAACCTGGACCTTGCTTGCATTTGTAGCCATTGGATTACCACCATTTGTAGCGTTATTCATGCTCCAATTACTAAAGAGACATGGTCTAGATTTAGTTTAGTACAAGCACTAGATTCTCCAAATGGTTCTCCCAACAAAGATATATAGGAGAGGAGACCATGCCCTTCTTCTTCCTATAATTCCGTTCCCGTGCGGCAAGCCCAATCTATATTCATCATGAATTCTTGCTTTACCATCTCCCTTTCTCTCTCCTTCTTCTTCATCAAAATTTTCAGTACTGACTTTGCACCCCGATATCTAGATTACTATTGCCCAAACGCCACCCAATTCACTCCCAACTCCACGTACCAATCCAACCTCCACACCCTCCTCTCTTCCCTCTCCTCCGTTGCCACCAACAGCACCGATGGCTTCGCCAATTCCACCGCCGCCCAAAAACCTCCTGACTGGGCCTACGGGCTCTTCTTGTGCCAAGGTGACCTTGACACCACCTCTTGCAGTGACTGCGTGGCCACCGCAAAACAGGATATCCTCCAACGTTGCCCCAACCAGCGAGTCTCCATAATCTGGTACGACTATTGCATGTTGCGGTACTCGAACCGGCCCATCTTCTCAGCCATGGAGCGTGAACCGAATTCAATATATTTCAATGAAGGGAATGTCACCAACCCATCCCTGTTAAAGAAGCTTCTAGAAAAACCCTGAATGATGTTGCTGCTAGGGCTTCAGGAGTTGGGTCGGGGAAGAAGGTTGCGGCGGCAGTGGTGAAATTCACGAGGTCACAAAAGCTGTACACACTCGTGCAGTGCACACGGGACTTGACAGCGTCAGATGTGTTTCATGCCTCCAGTTCGGAATTGCTAATCTGGTTCCGGAGAAGCAAGGCGGGAGGGTGCTCACTCCAAGCTGCAACGTGAGGTACGAGGTCTACCCCTTCTATAACGCCTCAGCCCTGCCAACACCTGTGACCGGACTTAAAGGTACATGTATATTTGTATTGCTGTCTTCCTCCGTTCTAACTCCCCTTTTCTATGATATTGAAGACATGGATTTAGTACAGGGTGCCAAAAGGATAAAAAAGAAAAAAAAAAAAAAAAAAAAAAGAGGAGAAGAAGATATTACAGATATTACAGATATCATAGATTATAGAAAGTAATGCTTCTTTCGTGTCTTTAATGCTGCAAAGTTATGATAAAATACACCTTCGGTGAAAACTTTTCTTAGGTGGATCAATTATCTCAGTCACTCATACCAGTTGAATACGGCGGGTTCTACATCCACTAAGAGACTAATGGTTAATCTCCTATAAAAAAATTGGCTAAAGATCTCTTTTAATCAATTGATGATTAATCCCCGCAAAAAAAAAAAAAAAAAAAAATGTGCAATCACATGGGAGTTAGGAAAAGAACGGATTTTTTGAGATGGACAAATTATGGATTACAGCTTAATTTCTTCTGGACATTTTGCTCTTTAAGTGTACTCATTTTTTTTTTTCCTTTAATTTTTACATTTGCTCTGGACTATGTTACCAATTCCATTTACTAATATCTAATAGTCATAAACACGCAATACTGATGCTATTATAATATGGTTACACATGTGTAGGCAAAAGCAATAAATCCATTGTGATAATAATCGCCATAGCCGTTGCTATCGGGGTAGTTATGGTGCTTTTCTGCCTCGCTTGTTTTAGTCGGAGGAACGCGACCAAGACGCACAAAGCCGTCCAAGGAGATCAAAGCAGTACGGAATATGTTCCCGTGCTGTATACGTGGATAGAATGATGAAACTGTTCTATACTTTCAGTGAAATGACTATCCTGTGTTATTTCGTCTTGCAGGCGTAAATGGAATTACAAAAGCCGAGTCGCTTCAGTACAATTTAGCCACCGTACAAGCTGCCACGGACAATTTCTCTAATCAAAACAAGTTGGGTGAGGGTGGATTTGGTGAAGTTTTCAAGGTATTATGAATCAGAAAAAATTACAATGCTTTATAAAAATATTTGAATATCTTTGACATATGTTATGGGAAGTTGTGGTTAGAAGCTAAGCATGTGTCCTCAAACAATCAAATTAACAAATTTTAGGGTACGCTTCCGAATGGACAAGAAATAGCTGTGAAGAGGTTATCTAAAAGCTCACAACAAGGTGTTGGAGAATTCAAGAATGAAGTTGTTTTGGTAGAGAAGCTTCAACATCGAAACCTTGTGCAACTGCTTGGGTTTTGCATAGAGGGAGAAGAGAAGATACTTGTCTATGAATTTGTGCCAAACAAAAGTCTTGACTACTTTTTATTTGGTATGTGCACACTTTAAGAAACTCTTAGGTTATCATTTTCCATGGGGAAGAAATTGTACAAATGATTAGCATAAACTTAGAGTTGAAACTCTCACTAGCTTCTAGGGACCATGACAAAAGTTGTTTGAGGATTTATCATCTCAGAATAATTGGGTTCTAATTGTGTAATTATGCAGATCCTGATAAGGTAAGGCAATTGGATTGGTCAAGCCGTTTCAAGATAATTTGTGGGATTGCTCGAGGAATGCTTTATCTGCATGAAGATTCTAGATTCCGGATCATTCATCGTGATCTAAAACCAAGCAATGTCCTATTAGACAATGATATGAACCCAAAAATTTCAGATTTCGGCATGGCTAGAATTTTCGGAGTTGATCAAACTCGAGCAAACACCAACAAAATCGTGGGGACCTTGTGAGTCTCAAACTCTTTCTTAGATGATGGCTAATTTCTTGTTTATATGATTTATCTTACGATTGATCTACGAATTAGAAACAACACCGTGCTCATATACATGCTAATCTTTGGAGCATAATCATTCATGACTTACTCATTATATTAGCTTATCATTACATTATGGATGCTACAACCCATGTATTTTGGTTTGCAGTGGTTATTTGTCTCCTGAGTATGCAATAAATGGGCAAATCTCAACAAAATCTGATGTCTATAGTTTCGGTGTCCTGATCCTAGAGATCATTAGCGGCAAAAGGAATAGTTGCTCGTTCCAATCAGACGAGGGTGAAAATCTCACTAGCTATGTAAGTTGCATTTGTGCTATTACAACATATATTACATTTCCCCAATCTAATTAAATCAAAATTTCTCCACTAAAATAATTTTTATAGGTGTGGAAGCATTGGAGAGCCGGTACACCGTTCAAAGTGTTAGATCCATTCATTGGTGACTCATATTCAATGGATGAAGTGCTTAGATGCCTCCACATTGGTTTACTAGGTGTTCAGGAAGATCCAGCTGATAGACCCACCATGGCAAACATAGTCATTCAGTTGACCAGCCTCTCTATCAAGCTTCCACGACCCCAAGAACCGGCCTTCTTCCTCCAAAGGAGCATTGAGACACAGTTGAAGGAGCCCGAGTTAGATGAATCCAACAGTAGGTCTATGCCGCGGTCGATCAATGAAATGTCGATTACCGAGGCATACCCTCGGTAAATCATGATGTGAGTGAAAGTCTTCACAATAGTCTCACAGAGACCTTGAGATACCTTGGCCTTCCACAAGGATCATTAATGAATAATCAGTAAGCACCTATGTTTTTCTAAAATAGGCTGCCAGTTGCCATGGGATCATGCGCATGAGGAACGCAGTGGCTTCTCCTATTAAGGAACAAACATGACTACATCGAAATATCAGGTTCATCGCTTGTGTAAAGAATATTTGCACTTCACCACTTGATGAGTAACACGATTACAAGAGTTGGCTTTGAAACCGAATTCCGCCACATGTCACATAAAATGCATTCGTTATTTCCGTTTAGCCTAACGAGAAAATAAGACGGCGAGGACAGGAGGACAAGATTATTCATATAAAAACAATAGACGCACAACAGTGATCTCCACTTCGCACTAGCATAACTCCAAGATAGCATGACTTCGGGGTACGCTATCATTGATTTGGGTAAAGTGTAATGTTGTGCAAAATTGAAGATCTATAGTGGCAAATTAACGACTGAAAAAATATTTATGTCCTAGAATAATTTCCGCGGAGTAATGAATTACTTCTAGGCCTATTCTAAGATTGTTTCTGACCTTGAAAGTGTGGAACAATTCGCTGAAATCATGTCTCAAATAGGGGCGGCAAAATGGATCAATGACTCATTTTTCCTCGCATTTAATGGCTAGGTTGGTTGGTTGAGCCTTTAGTATGGGTTGAAATGGGTTTATTACAATAGAGCCCAATTGGAAAAGGGGTTATAAATGGGTCTATCGCATAACTCAACTCTGATCCACAAGCTTACTCCCTGAAAAAAAAAAAAAAAAAGTTAAAAAAGAACGAGATTTCTGGATGCCCCAGCTACAGATCTCGTCAAATCAGCGCCTCGAGTCCCTCCCGTTGTTGGATTTCCTTTCCTCGTTTGAGGAAGAAGAGGACGGGGATGAGAGCGGCGGCGGCTAGGACTACACCGGCGACCTGCCCGATGAGTGCTTGGCCCATGTTTTCCACTTCCTCATTGCGGGGGACAGGAAGTGGTGCTCCAACGTGTGCCAGTGGTGGCTCCGCGTAAACGAGGAGAACCAGCATCGGCTGTCACTCAATGCCCAGGCCGAGCTGCCCTCATCCTTCCCGTCCATCTTCCAGCGCTTGGACGCCGTCAGGAAGCTTGCACTTCAGTGTGACCAGAAGTCGATCAGCTTGGGCAATGACACGTTGATCCTAATGTCCCTCAAGTGTTGGAGCCTCACGCTGCTCAAGCTACGCGGCTGCCGCTAGCTCACCAATCTCAAAATCACGATATTAGGAAGATCGGAGGCTCTTATAATTGCTATTAAGGATTGGCATATTCTCAAGGACAGATCTTTGTGTGGCAACAGCTCCTTGTTGATACATGATTTTTAGTCGATGCGTTGAGAAAAGTACAAAAATCAAGATTTGGGTTTATGATCACGAAGAAGCTCATTTCTCAACAGCCAAAAAAAAAAAAAAAAATGTTATTTTTCATTTCTTTCTTTTCCATTATTATTTTTAAGTAATTTCTAATTCATTTTCAAGAAAAATCCAAAAAGTCAAATGGTTGACTTTCGAGGTTAACTTTTAGTCAACCCTTGGATCAAAAGTCAACTCCAAGTCAAAAATTGACTTTTTATCCAAAAGTTACAATTTAGCTTTAATTTCACTTTTGTTAAGTCATTTTCTTAAAAATTCAAAGATTTAATTAAGAAATCAACATTTTAGGAAAAGTCAACTAATTAGTTGACTTTTTGTCAAACTTTTAATAAAAAATTGAAAAAATCAAAAATTCACAAATACATTTCTTTAAATGTTAATTTGACTTTTGTGCCAAAAATTTCACAAAAATTAATTAAGAACCTTATTTTTCCAAGTTTTCGATTATAGGTCTAAAATTGGTCAAAAATCAAAATACTTTCATTATAGTCATAGCTAGATGTAGTTCTTTTTTTGACATTTGATTTATGGACTATTTTAAATCCGCTCGTGCATTCAATTTCACGAATTGCTGGATCAAAATACAAATTGCCATTTTAAGTCCTAATTAGGGAATTCTTCATGACTTGCGAACGATGGTTATTCTTTACTCATTTTTTAAGATAAATTCAAATTCAAAATCGATTTTGAGAAATTCACATAAAAATTGTCGATTTGAAGAATTTTACTTTTCCAAGCATAAGAAAGTCAAACAATCAAGCTGCAATTGACAAAATTCGAGTGGACTCATTCATGATTATTATTTCATTTCATAAATCTAGATCCAATTTTGATATTTGACCTAAATTCATTTTTGACATAAACTCGAGCACTTCGATTCAAGACCAATTTAAACATGATAGGTGATCTTATGCATGTGTGATTAATTAGATAGGGTGATTGAGACACTAATTGAACTCAATTTTGATCAATTTGTAATTTTACCAATTGAATTGCAAATTTGATCATTTTAGCCCTTTAGACTTAATTCAAAGAACCTATGGTTTTGACATGTTACTTTTCATAATAATCATTCGATTAAGTCAATAAAAAAAAAACCCTAGATTGCATTTATAACATTCAATTGGCTTAATTGAATCACAATCACGCAATTTTCTCTCAAATAGGATAAATTTTCGGTGACTAGTTTCGGGATACTCTGTGTTAATTTCACTATTGCACCTTCAATTTTCTGAAATTTTGCAAATTGGTCCTTGAATTTCATAAAATTGAGATTTGACCCATAATTGGACATGTTGACGCTATTCTCGATTTTAGCTCAGGTTTTCGCAAAACAAACTTGCTAGATCAATTACTCGACACCTCAAGATCATAACAGAACCTTTGAAATCGAATTTTGATCATCGGATTGAATTGACAATTGAGATTGCTTGATTTGGAGAGGGTATGTATACCCATTTGCCCCCAATTTTTGAGGGGGCTCATTTCTACATAATTTCTCTCTTTAAATTCATTTCTCTCTCCTCTCTCTCTCTCTCTCTCTAAAACTCCCACTCTTTTTTTCACACTCCTCTCCTCTCCCTTGCATGTGAATTGGCCAACTTTGCCTCACCGATCGCCGCCAACGAGGGCCTCGCCGACAACCACACCACCTCCAATCACCTTCCCTAGTTTCCCTCCTTCACCATCAGAGGCTTAGGCCTCCACTTGATTAGCTATAGCCTCTCGTCCAACCTTCAATCTAACGTCCGTCCAAGAGCTTGTAACTAAGCTGGTCTGAACTTCAATTGACTCGATTGGTGGAGCAGCTTTCGCTGGTCTCACTTCAAGGTAGTTCCCAACCTCACAAGGTCGAGAACTAATAGATTGGCCATCAAAATAATACCAATGGCCTAATCTTCTATAATCCAGGCAAGACCGGTTCAATTGGACCAGTGTTCACTTCGGGCATCAAACCGATAGTCATCATAGTTTTCCAACGGCGCGACAACCTCCGATTAGGCCAAGGAGTTCCCCTTGACCTTCTCATGGTCGAGGATTTGAAGATCGGTCGCCGGATCTCCTTCGATAGCTTGATTTTCAATCAGTGATCGAAGGCCGGTCTGATTAGGACTGGTTCTATGGTAGTTACAAACCAATGTTGATCCGATTCATTCGAATCTCGATCTAGCCCTCTAAGGGATCCAATTGTGATCCTCAGAATTCAATCGTGTTCCGGCAACCTCAACTTTGTTCAATTGCGGATTAAAATCAACAAGAACCACGTCAAAGGTAATTTCCTCGATCTTGAACCCTTCGAAGCGAGACCTGATTAACCAGATCCAGGGTTCAATATTAGGATTATATGCTACGTTTATGTGACATTTTAGATTTTTGATTCTGCTTTCAATTGAATAAATCGGACATTTCATCGACGTGCCTATAATGCTATTCTCAGAATTGATCATTCTTGAGATAACTAGACTGTCTGGGGAAATCAATAAGAGATTTTAATGCAATGAGACTTGATGATTCGACCATAAATCGACTACTCGACCGTACTCATCTGCTGAGATCATTATGGTATAGTTGAAAATCGATTAGAAATCAGAGATAGGTCAGTTTGATCGAGATATGTGGTTAAATGGATGTGATCCCACTAAATTGCAAAATTCTGATCGATTAGCAATAGATTGACATTTCTATCGTTTTGGTACCTTGTATCCGTATTTGAAACCTCAAGATTTTTATGATCATCGAGAGTCGCCAATGTGTTAGAGGGGTTCATTGTGGCTCGAAGAAAATCGACCACGGGTCATTTGCACTAAAAAGTTTTGAAAACTACCCAATAGCCTAGATCACGCTAAGAACGCGCCGAAGTAAAATTAACTGCGAACTTGAATCCGATTTCAGAAATTGAAAGTTCTGTCATATCATAGGTCATTTTAGGAATGTCGACTCAACCTTCGAAGATTTCCTCTCTCCCTCAGCTGGCCAAACTACTCCTTCCCCCTCCTTATTGTGTTATTCGACGTCCCTAGCCAGCTAAAGAAGCAGCCGAAGTCCCGGTGCCACCGCATGTTGTCGCCATCAGCCGCCTCCCGCCTCATGTGCATGCTACCGTTGTCCCGCGCCTCATCACGCGACCCCGACGCCCCCTGCTGTTCCAGCCACTTGTTCCACCATCCAACCTTGCTTTCTCGCCTATCCTGCTGCCCAGCAAGTTGCCGGAGCTGTCGTGAGTCCCTGGCGTTAGCCGCTTGACCTCGCCGCTACCTTCATCGGTCTTGCCTCACTCTAACCAGCCTTGCTTCCCTCTATTTCAGCCAAAAATAGAAGCTGAAAGTATGGGTTTCCAGCAATGCTTTAGGCTCGTTTTGGCCCGCTTCCTGACCCCAAAAGCTAGGCCCACTTTGGAGTTTTTCGTCCCTCGCAGTGTTCCTGTCGATTTGAACCGATTTGATTGCAAAACAAGTGAGTTTAACTCACTAATCCTCACTTAGTTAGTGAATTATATTTAGGGGTTGATTAGTTTAGACTAAGCTTGGATTAGGTGGTTAGATTATATTAGATTAGTAATTTAATTAATTGTCAATACATGTTAGGTGAATAGTATAGTATAGTGAGAGCCTAGACAAGCTCTAATATTTAACTAGAGTGGTTCAGAAATTTTCTAAGCTCGTGTTGGCTTCCAATTAGGCTTTATTGGGCCTAAGTTTGCATCTATGCTATTTATTGCATTTATTTAATAATTTCCATAATTATTTAATTATTTAATTATTTTTTGAGAATTAGACCAAGATAACCGGTGATCGGAATTTCGTGCTGATTGCAGTAATGCTTTCTGTTTATTAAATTGAGCACTGGTTTGTGAAATTTTAGTGTGATTGATGATTATAAGGAAATTATCCCAAAATTGGAGAATGTCCGTATTTGATGGAAAAATAACCATGTGAGGTTGTGAGTTGGATCTAGAAAGCCGCCGATATATGGTTGTGTCAGTTAGGCCAAGATTCGCCATCGAATTTGGAATCAGTTGTGCCCAATCAGGCCGTGATTTGCCACCTGATAGAGGTTGTGCTCAATCGGGCCGTAATCTGCCACGTGATAAAGATTATGCCTAATCAAGTCATGATTTACCACCTAATCTAGATTGTGTCCTTTGGAACATGATTTATGGCTGAGGATTTAGTAAGCCAAGCCTGCTTGGCCGTGATTAAGATTTGTGATTGAACAATTGAGATGACCGGGCAGTGGTCTTGTTGACATGTAATCAACTGAGTCGATTGATCGACGATTTGATCTGATTTGATTGGGTGTGATGATTGTCAATGTTTATGAATTGAAATGACTTGCAGGAAGGAAATGTGGCACCCCCCGACGGCCCCCAATCCGTTAGGGTCACCACACATATCTTTCACTTGACTTGAAAGTCTGTTACTCTAATACCATAGGATTTCGATAAATCCATGAGTGGTAGGGGTCTATATCCTTTCCATTGGTCCGTGCACAAAAATATGGCGGAAGCGTATCCAACAATTTATTGCCCTATATTCAGAAACGATGCACACCAACTAAACACTTTTATAGATAATAGCCAGACACTTTTATTTGATAAAACTATATGGACATTGTTAGTCGATACACCAAAATGCATAGTTTTCTATACTTGGTTATACTTCAAAAGATACCCGACATTGCCAATAGTCACATATATAAAGTTTGTCGTTCAATGTTGGTGTCCAAAAAATTCTTCCTCTGCTAACCCCATCTCTCAGTCACACTCAGCCACTCAGTCCGTTTGCTGGTGGCGATGGCAGTGGCCCCAGTGTTCGTCCATCCCGATGGACGAATACGGCAACATACTCCTAGAGTATAGGGCCGGTAGGAAGACCGGTATCAAACATCATAATCACTCTCACCCATATGAATGTCAGTCCTTACATCTCAGGGTCCTAATATTCTGACCGCTCCCACTGTAAGTCAAATGGGACTCCATAGAATGTACAGAGAGGTGCGGGCAGCAAAGGCATCGTGCTCAGTCTGAAATGTTAGTCCCCACAAGGGGGTGAGTACAACAACCATCCGACAGCAAAAGATCTACTAAACTATATTATGTAGAACCACCACCATATAATTTCATGCAAGATAGACAAAACGTATAACCAAAGGAGTAGGTATGCATCAAATCAATAGAACTTTTCAAAGTAATAGCAAGCGCAGTTTCAAAACCAAAACACATCATTTCAATCATACAAGTCCCGATTATAAGACCAAATTATTATGACACGTCCCATACCGTGCCACACAATTTTGTCTCATAATCAGGCATAACTCAGTAGCACAATTAGTTTTAAAACTCAAAAGATTTTTCTCCCGGAGGACTAGTGTTTGCGTCCATCCGGGCATCCGTACCCAACTTGGCGTCGCGAAAGCCTCCGGTTCATATTTCAAACATCGGGCATCCGGAGCGTGTCATGTCTCACCTCCAGGAATCTCGCACCTCACCTAGCATCACGAGGAATCTCTAGAGCTAACCATGACAATAGTTGCCCCTACCCTTTGGAATATGTATCGTCATACATCCGGGCATCCTGACACTCCCAATGAATCTCTGGGGCTCACTAGTCCCCAGGCATCTAGAGCATCTCATGTCTCACCTCTAAACATCTCGACTCTTAGGATATCGTTGACCCGAGGGTCCAGCGGCAGTGATAATACCTTAGCCATGATATAGTAACTAAATCATTTCAATACCAAAGTATTTTAAAATCATCAATATGGAGAATCCCTTGGATTTTTTCTTGAAAGTCCGACGGTGTCAACGGCAAGAAATCAGGAAGCTCATGGTCACGGACACAGCTCGGCAACGGTAAGTGCAAGCGGTGGCGTTGACGGTGTGCGATGAGATGCAACTGGTGCGGTGATGTGGTGCGGAGGGTGTGACTGCTATGGTGCAGGCGAAGCGGCCGCACGGTGTAGCAGCGAGCAAAGGTGAACCAAGAGAGAGAAAATGTTAAGTTGATGGAGGAAGGAAGTGTTTGAAGGATGAGGGTTGGGGTTTCTGTGTTGCTTCCACCGACAATTGACTCTATGAGTCAATAACCCAAGCTTTCGGTGGCAGCTTGGTCGAAGGACAACTGGGGAAGACGTGCCCTCAGCTTGCAGCACCTTTGAATCCTGTTGGTGGTCGACTTCTGAAGCAACGTGGCTGTTGCTGGCCTTGCTTCAATCAACACTCCACAATTCGGTTGACTCAATTGTTGACCAAATGGAGAGAGATTGGGGCGGCTTGAACATAGGTGATCTCTCCTCCCCAAGCATGCATGCACGTCCCTCATGCATGGCCGAAATCCCCTCTCCCCTCCTTTGGTTCACTAAAAATGATTAATATGTTAAAGTCCAAATTCCTCTCTTGTTACATAAATACTTGGGTGGTATGGTTGTGTAGGGCCATCGAAAAAGAAAGTGCACGGGTCAGTGGGGTCGAAAATATAGTGGTCTAAAGGGTTGAACGACTAGAGTTAGTATAATTGATATCTTGTCGACATATTATTTGGAATAAGCCTCGGTTAGAACGTAAGAAAGATTTTCAACGAAACTATAACTTTTTCTATGATTGGACCATGATCAAATGTAACGTCTCAGTCCAACGATGACGATGAAACAGTGTCCACAAATGGTACCAATGACACAGTCCGACGATACTTCCGTCGATCTATCACGAAACGTCACATATTTGAGGGTCGACAAAAATCCGGATGTCACAGGAACTGAGGCCAAGGTAAGTCCTTTGATGCCTGTTGTGCTTAGGCAGCCATTAGGATGTATTTTCTTCCTAATCGGGTCTTAGGGGGTAGAACTCGCTAAGACATTGTCTCATCTCGTTGTAAGATAACATTTCAGGCTTGTAGATAGCAGCCCCATCGGAACATTTTGGGAAACCTAAGAAGTTCACCAAAATGAGTTACCACATTCCGATACATAGACAGTCTGAGGGCCTCGAGTATGTGTTGGTGAAATCTATCGTCTAGGTTGATGTGGGATTACCACACTTGGATTAGCGTAACATAACACCCTAATCGGATATTAGTAAGTTCTACTTAGTACACTTCAAAGAACGGCCTAGGTGATCGAACAATGTGCAAGCAAGCAAACGGGCAAGAGGGGCATGGCCAGGAGAAAGAGGGAGAGAGCGGCAATGAGGGTGAGGTCGAGCGAGTGAAGAAGGAAGGGGAAGTAGAGTGGAAATGAGGGGAGGAAATACCTCTATTTATAGGCAAACCTCTCATGATGATCTTTTCAAATGGATCAATCATCTTCATGTAAGTGGACAATCCAGGTTAAGGAGGTGGCAAGTTAAAGAAATGGGTGGCAAGTCTAGTTTCTAGGGGCGACTCTTGCTCATCTTTCCATTGGTCCATCTAAGGGGTTGAGTCATCTTGGAATAATTACATGTAATTATTATGGGGATAAGTACACTAATTGTGCCATAAGTTGTGTACGGCGCTCACTTTGGTGTCAAAAGTTTTCGCCAGATCACTTGAGTGCCAAATCGGAGAAAAAACGATCACTTTGGTGCCACCGGCGAGAAATTCCGACCAAAATGATTACGTGGCTTTATATTTAAAAAAACAAAATTGATAAACCCTTCAAACGACGTCATTTTTTGTCCTACTTAAGAAAACGACGTCGTTTTGCCGTCCTATGTGGATGGCTTAGGAAAAACGACGCCATATAGCCCATTTGTGATTGAAATTAGGGTTTTTTTTGGTTCATTCTCGCCGACCCACCATGCTCGGCCACCGTCATTGGGCCACCGTGCTCGGCCACCGTCGCTCGGCTACCGTCGTTGGGCCACCGTGCTCAGCCACCGTCGCTCGGCCATCGTCACTCGGCTACCATCGCTCGACCAAGAAGTAATGGGAAAATAGGAGGCGAGGACAGAGGAGGAGGAGGAAGAAGGGGGATTAAAGGTGCAGAGAGAGAGAGAGAGAAGACGAGGAGTGCGAGGGAAAGAGTGGCTTGTGCTGGTGTTGTTCTTCGGGGAAGATGACACGGCCGCCATGGCTTCTCTCTCTCTGTTGGTGTTGTTTTTTGGGGAAGAAGACGACATCGCCATTGCTTCTCTCTCTCTCTCTCTCTACTGGTGTTGTTCTTCGGAGAAAAACACGATGCCGCCATTGCTTCTCTCTCTCTCTCTCTCTTTGCTGGTGTTGTTCTTCAGCGAAGAAGACAACGCCGCCGCCATGGCCTCTCTCTCTCTCTCTCTCTCTCTCTCTCGATTTGGGGATTTAGGGTTTCGACTTGGGATTTAAGACGCCAAACGACGTCATTTGGTGGTTTACACGCTGACTGGACTTTCCGCTGAGCCACATCAGTATAAAAAATTATTAAAAAAAGGCCACGTCGGATTTCCGGCAGTTCAGATCGGCGTTGGCACCAAAGTGAGCGTTTTTCAAATTTTTTAGTACTTAAGTGATCCGACGGAAACTTTTGGCATCAAAGTGAGCGCCGTACACAACTTATGGCACAATTAGTGTACTTATCCCAATTATTATGGGGACACCTAAATAAATGACTAAGCCTCTCTCATTTAATCTTTGGATTTTGAGTAATCATTATGTTAGATATGTTCATACTACAAACTTGCTCTCCAAGTTTTTAGGTTATAAGACATTATGGTCTATTCCTTTAAGGGACACCTCATCTTGGTATTAAAGAAATAGAGTCTAAAGATATTTAATACATCCTTATCCTAAATCAAGAAGACTCCAGATTGGCTTGCTTCTCAAGTTGGAAGTGTAGCCCCCTTGCCCTCCAAGTTGGGCGTGGGACGCTCTTATCTTGTGGTGAAATTAGTTTCATGTAATTTCTGAAATCAGTGTCATTACCTTATCAAACAGGCTCGAACAATTATGAAATTTTAATTGTAGATAAGACCATAAATGACACTTTTCATGAAGAAATCCAAGTCCAAATCGTGCTATGGAAAGAGTAGTAAATCATCGAACACAACATAAAAATTCATCAGTCAAGCAACTTCAACGATCGGAGAGAGACTCATTTCGAAATCCAAATCTTCACAAAACTCTTTGAAATTTCTATATATTGTAGAAATGGATGTCCTTTAAAACTTTGTGAAGAAGACATGTTCAAATTCGAAAGGAAAATTTTTATAAAAAATTGAGAAGGCAATCTAGTTACTGTTTTTACTACACTAGGTAGGTTTCAGAAGGTAAACGATTGGGCCTTCGTCTTAACCATTGCATTTTAGAAAAATATGAAATCCAAGTATGTTGTAGAGCTAGATGCTTTGAATAACTTTTATGAATGAAGTTTCTCCAAATTCAAGCCACAAAAGGCTCTGTAATGTTGGAAAATGGAAAAGGTCTAGAAATTTCGAAAAACTAGAGAGTCAAAACCTATGAAACCTTAAGTGGCAAATCTAAGGAGGAAGGGTGGTGCCCTACTTGGCCTTCAAAATCCCTTGTCATCATTCTTCTAGGCTATGAGTCACTCCCTACCATTAATGATCTTATGACTCACCCTCTCTTAATATGTAACCATCCAAAATTTCATGATTACCTCTTAAGAGTAATACTAATTGTGCCAAGTGTCCTACTTAGTTATCATGCATTAATAGGCTACCTTGCAAGCACATTGAATACACCAAGGGAAATATCAAGTTAGAAGGTCATCTCATTGGGCGGGAGTCAATCAAGTCTAACTACGATCGATGCCTAAGCCATGATCGGATAAAGCTGAACGCAACCGGGCTTAACTAGCGAAATCGAGTTCGGACTTCTCTCTGAAAATGACTCGAAGTTGAGGATGTTACAACTCTCCTCCTAAAAAAATTTCATCCCCGAAATTTTAAATGCGTACCTGATCATCTAAAAAAAATATGGGGGCACTGGCACTTCATAACTTCCTCACTTTTCTATGCTGCATCTTCCATTCTATGATGTTGCCATAGTATCTTAACTATGGAAATGGCTTTATTAGGCAAGACTTGTTCTTTTCGATCCACGATCCACATAGGCTCCCCAGTATACGACACTTAGTCGTCTACTTCGATTTTCTTCAAAGCTTAGCACTTGTGTCGAATCGGGCTCATACTTCCTGGGCTCAGTTTCCCTTTCTTCCTACACCACGTCATGTTTCTTATCAGTGACACTTTAAGAAACACATGGTCACCTACTTGGAATTCTAACGGTTTACGACGCTTATCCTTATAGCTTTTCTAGCGGTTTTTGGGCGATTTTCAATCTATTTCAAATTACTTGCTTAGCTTCTGCAGTAGGTTGGACTAGCTCAGGACCAGTAATCCTCCTTTCTTCGACCTCATCCCAATGCACTAGAGTTCTACAAGTTTGACCATAAAGAGCTTTAAACTGCGTCATCCCGATGCTTTACTAATAATTGTTCTTGTAAGCAAATTCTATGAGGTGCAGTCACTCATCCCAACTCCTTATCAAATCCAGGGTATAAGCTTGAAACATGTCTTCTAACTTCAGCTTCGTCATTTTTCCGCTACACCACTCTGATTATTATTCTCTGGTAGCCACTACATGGGCTAAATTACCATGCGGTTTAGCCAAGACTCACACTTGTTGGATTTAGTATATATTGCATGTTCTCGAAGTGTCTACAGCAACATTCTTAAATATTACCCATGCTTACTGAAACTTTTCAAGTACAAGAAAAGGTCATCTACACATATTATAATAAAGTAGTCCTCGTACAATTTGATCGCCCGATTCATCAAGTCCGTATGATAACGGTCTTGGGATTCTCTACTTCCTCTTGAGTGATGGCCTACAATCATCCTTGAGATGGGGGACGGTTGGAATTATTTTGTGGTAGACCTCCATTTTGTGCCCTCATTTGCGGTTGCTACAACTACATCCCTTGTTGTCGTTGCAGACAATCTCTTGTTATGTGCCCTTGTTGGCCATAGCCAAAACAAGTTCCTCTTCGAGCCAAGCAAGGACTATTACCATGTTGTCCTCCGCAATTGTGGCATATGTTACCTTGAGCGAAGGTTAGCTTCCAATGGTTGTTCTTTCTATTGGGAGCAAAGGAGTGTTTTCCACCCTATATTGGCCTCTTGCCATGACGCTGGTTGGGTTGAGGGGCTGAATAATGTAGCTTGGATGCAACAGCTTGTTCCAGCGAATCCTTTTCGATCAATTGGGCTCGCTCGTACAACTCGTTGTAGTCTTTCAAGTTCAGTGGCACCAATTGACTCCAGATGTCGGGTTTTAGGCCATCCTGGAATTGTTTCACCTTGTCCACCGGATCTTCAATCAGCCTAGCGACATATTTAGATAATTCAGTGAACTTGGCTTTGTATTGATCTACTGTCATGTTATTTTGTCGAAGTTGCAAGAACTCCTCCATCTTCCGATCACAAGCGCATTAGGAAAAATATTTCCCATTGAATGCTTCAATGAATGCATCCCAAGTGATCACAGCACCTTCAAGGAAGATTCTTCCTTTAATGGCCTTCCACCAATGACCAGCATTTCCCTGTAGTTGGTAGGTCACCAGGGTCACCTTGTTTTCATCAGAGCACTATAAAAGTGCAAAGATCTTTTCTAGCTCATCGAGCCAAGATACAACCTCCTCGAGATCTCCTATCATGGCGAACCTTAGAGGTCGAGGCCTTAGGAATTGGTCAGCCAAGCTATGCATTAGGTGCTCACCATTACATTTATGTTTCCATTCATTGCAGCCATACCATTGGGGGCTTGCTGATGGGCCTGTTGTTCCATCAGCCCACCTTTGGTCTCAAAAGCTTGCAGAATCCCGTCCAATTGAGGGTTTTAGTTTGACTTTCCTTTTGAGGTTGAAGTGTGGCCTTGAGCACTCATATTAAAATTGCAGGAATTCTAGGGAAATCTTTTCTACATCCACAAATAAAGTTAAGGGGTTAAGACTAATACTCAAAAGAAGCAACCAAGCAAGCAACCAAGCAATCACATGCATGGGTATTTTCGTAGCTAATTACCGCAAATTCCAGTGCATCTTATCACTCCAGACAATAACCCCACTCTGATACAAAAATTGTCACAACCCCAACTCCATCTTCAGGGTCACGAGCGACAGGAGTTATTTTTGCGACGTCCCAGGCACATCGCTGTCCCATTCTTTTATTTTTTCATTAAGCATATGCAAAAGCATTATAGACAACACCCAGACAATAATAAGCAGTTAGGAAAACAACCACTTATAAATATACAATTATATCAGTTACATTTATAGGCCCCATTGTCACGGGCCTTTATGTTTACAACCATTACATTTTATACGCTTCAAAGATCGGATAAACCTTAGCTCCTCTAGCAAGACTGCAACTCCAGCATTAGTAGGAGACCTCAATGCCTACAATTATGAAAAACAACGAGGTGAGTCGTGGACTCAACAAGTAAAACCCACTAATTGCCAGGTAGGAGGATGTCTCGCTTATCAACAAGCATATCACTCATCCAAGACATTAATCGATGACAGATCAATAGAAAAATAAAAGCTTTATCTCAAATGAAACATGAGAAATCCTTAATCAACAATATGCAAGCATAACTCGATATTGACCCATAACATGAGCAACTCACGCCTCACTCAATATTATACCAGCATAAACAAAATTCATTCCATAATACGAGGAACTCATGCCTCACTCATATGCAAGCATAACCAAAATCCATTTCATAATGTGAGGAACTTATGCACACGAGATTCATTTATTAACAATCGAAATCCATTGACTCTTCCGAAATCCATTGGGCATCCGAACTTAATCGGGCAACGTCCTCTAATCGAAGGGTGATGGTTATAATTATCACAACATCGCACCCTCTAACGAGGCATCACGTTGGCGTGGGGGAATCTCATTCTTATTAATGAGGCATCCCGTTGGCATGGGGGCATCTCGTTCTTATTAACGAGGCCTCCCTTTGGTGTGAGGGCATCTCATTCTTATTAATGAGGCATCCCATTGGCATGGGGGCATCCCGTTGGCGAGGGGGCATCGTCACCAAATATATCGGTCGACAGCACAAATAAGTCCATCATGTGTCCATGCATCAAGCATCACAATCCAATTCTTATCTTCACTTCTAGTTTAAGGGCCTAAAGACATGCCATGCATAAGTGTATAAAATGACTTACCGAAACCGAGACGTTGAACATGCCGGGTGCGAATTAAGGATCGTGGCTTGATCCGACACGTTTGAGCACCAATCTAGTACCTAATTTGGCTTGAGAACGATATACCTTGATATCGCACTGAGACCATGAAAGGACTAATCCGACATGATCCCACATATGTTCAAGGCTGACAAAACCCATTTTCAAAGCTCGGGGCATGAGCTAGAACATGTATTTGTGAAAACGATTGGAAATAGTTTTGTAAGGAAATACCAAGCTTTCACAAAAACGTTTTTCAAATAGGTTTGTATCAAAGAAAAAACTAAAGCATATCCAATAAACACATGAATCGGACTTCTTTCAAAAAGAACTCAAACCAAAGCACGACCCAAAGCTCATGAAGAGAAAATCGAACTCAATCAAGGAATAAAGTCTAAACTAATCCAAACAAACACAACCGAACCTCAAGCAAGAACATAGTTACAACGTTTCAATCAAGGACTCGTTGCATGCTTCGATTAGCATAACACAACACCATAATCATTTATTAGTAAGTTCTTCTTACTATACTTCAAAGAACAGCCTAGGTGACCGAGCAAAGTGCAAGCAAGCAAACGGGCAAGAGAGGCGCAGCCACGAGAAAGAGGGAGAGGGCAGCAATGAGGGTGAGGTCGAGAGAGTGAAGAAGGAAGAGGAAGTGGGGTGGAAATAAGGGGAGAGAATGCCTATATTTATAAGCAAACCTCTCATGATGATCTTTCCAAATGGACCAATCATCTTCATGTAGGTGGACAATCTAGGTTGAGGAGATGGCAAGCCAAAGAGATGGGTGGCAAGTCTAATTCCTAGGGGCGACACTTACTCATTTTTCCATTGGTCCATCTAAGGAGTTGAGTCATCTTAAAATAATTACATGTAATTATTATGGGGACACCTAAGTAAATGCCTAAGCCTCTCTTATTTAATATTTGGATTTTGAGTAATCATTATGTTAGATATGTTCATACTACAAACTTGCTGTCCAAGTTTTTAGGTTTTGAGGCATTATGGTCTATTCCTTTAAGGGACACCTCATCTTGCTATTGAAGAACTAGAGTCCAAAAATATTTAATACATCCTTATCCTAAATAAAGAAGACTCTAGATTAGCTTGCTTATCAAGTTCCGCGTGTAGTCCCCTTACCCTCCAAATTAGGTGTGGGACTCTCTTATCCTATGGTGAAAACAATTTCAAGCAATCTTCATAATTAGTGTCATTATCCTATCAAACAAGCTTGAAAAATTATGAAATTTTAATATATTTTAGATAAGACCCTAAATGACACTTTTCATGAGAAATCCAAGTCTAAATCGTGCTGTGGAAAGAGCAATAAATCACCGAACACAACGCAAAAATTTATCCGTCAAGCAGATTCAACAGTCGGAGAGAGAGACTCATTTCGAAATCCAAATCTTCACAAAACTCTTTGAAATTTCTATATGTTGTAGAAATGGATGTCTTTGAGAACTTTTGTGAAGAATGCATGTTCAAATTCGAAAGGAGTAATTTTATAAAAAATCAAAAAGGCAATTTGGTTACTGTTTTTACTACACCAGGCCGGTTCCAAACAGCAAATGATTAAGCCTTCATCCCAACCATTTCATTTTAGAAAAATATGAAATTCAAGTACGTTGTAGGGCAAGATGTTTTGAACAACTTTTATGGAGGAAGTTTTTCCAAATTCAAACCACAAAAAACTCTGTAAAATTGGAAAACAGAAATGGTCTAGGAATTTCGAAAAACTTGAGAGTCAAAACCTATGAAACCTTAAGTGACAAATCTACGAAGGAGGGGTGGCGCCCTACTTGACCTTTAAGATCCCTTATCATTATTCTTCTAGGTCATGAGTCTCTCCCTACCATTAATGAGCTTATGACTCACCCTCTCTTATTATGTAACCATCCAAAATTTCATGATTACCTTTCAACAATAAGACTAATTATGTCAAGTGTCCCACTTAGTCATCATACATTAATAAGCTATGTTCCAAACACATTAAATACACCAAGGGAAATATCAAGTTAGAATGTCATCTCATTGGGCAAGAGTTAATTGAGTCTAACCACGATCGATTACCTTATTTGGCCCGAGGTTCGTTTCTAAACCATGATCTGATAAAGCTGAACGCAATTGGGCTTAACTAGTGAAACTGAGTTTAGACTTCTCTTGGAAAAGGACTCGAAGTTGAGGATGTTACATAAATTACATATCAATCCACTGTAATTCGGCACATTTGTACATTATTGTTCTTTTATAAGGCTTAATACTACTTCTCTTGTCTACAATCAAATTGAAGTGTTTGTTAACTAATCCACTAGACTGTTATTAACACCTAAATTTTGCTTACTCATTTAAGGTATAATTGCATAGAAAATTGAGGATCAATTTTTAACCCCTAAGCAAAAATTATTTTCATTAAATTGTATAACATGTAGACATTAGGAGTACTTGGATTGACAATAATTTTATTTTTCTAAAAAAAGAAAAAATTTAAAAATCTCATTATTATTAACTAATGGAAGCAAGACCAGGGTGGGTCCAAGCTGGCTTGGCTCTTTCTTTTCCCTCTTCTTTTTCTCATGCAGGCCAGCCCGTTTTCTCTTCTTTTTTTTTGGGCCCGGCACGCCTTTTATCTTCTTCCCCTTCACATTGTTCACGCGTTCTGCAAAAGAGAGGGATGACAGAGGTAGAGTAGGAACTTGCAACATGATCCGCTGGTGGGGATCAAGACGGTCGGCAAGCTAGCAATGTTATGTGTGTACTGGTAACCACTTGTTTGTGGGAAAATTACCATATAATACTAAGCTTACTATACAAATGCCAATTTATATTTTTCAATTTTGCAAATGTGGTCCTAATCCTTTGTGCAAAACATTGATGTAATCCTTCCAATTAAATGACCCTAGAAATCGCTAAGTGGCAATCTACAAGTTATTTACGTCAACATGCCACGTAGGATGGTAAGCTATGACTAAACACCACGTCATTAATTTCTTGCGGCAATTTATCGGAAGGATTACATTGAAATTTTACGCAAATGTTCAATACTGCATTAGCAAAATTAAATAAAATCGATTGGCGTCCATACAAGAGTTATGTGCGCAATGATCATCACTCATTTGTTGTTGTCATTGTAACATTTTCAGGTGACATGACATGATATGACCATTTAAATGAGTATGATCTATGGCTTGTTACTCATGATCATTGTCGTGATTCATGTCATTGTTATAAAAAACAATCCTAATTTGAAAACAACATGTCCAGCTTGCAAACGAATACAACTTGTGAAGTTTGGGCCAGCCCAGGAACAATGAGAGGACTTTCAACATACTTGTCAACTATGATATAGTCACACGATCCGATTCTATCCTTAGCCTCCTCAATCAATACACTGCAAAAGAACGATTAGTCGGGTTCGAAAATTGAAATTAGCTTCATTGCCTTGTCTTCTAGCATATATTCAGATTTATCATTAGGGATTCAAAAAAATATTGGGCTTCCAACGAGATGGAGGACTCAAGGGTCACCGTCATGACTCGGTCTTTTTCCCCAGGTTCCTCGAAATTTCTCATGGGTGGCCGGTGATCAGCCGCCAACAGTTTATATTGTTGTGTGGAATATTCTACAAAACATACGCCAAAACTTTTTTTATTAAATTCTTGTTTGGCAAAAGAAAGGCAGGATGGGGCTGCCGGTGCCGATGACCTCTAGTACGTCACCGTAGGAGTTTCACGCTCTCTATCGGAACATTGGATTTGAGTTATGGCTACTGCTCTTTTTGAACGAGCTTGAATAAAACTGGAGTTAGCCTATACTTAGGGTAGTAGTCGAAAAATTGGGATTTTCTTGGCGATTGGAAAGCGACCGGAGTGATTCGAACTGGTGACCGATAGGACTCCAAACCACGTGGCGCTACTTAATTAATTGGCGCGGCAAGGTACGTCGCGTGCATGAAAAGGACGAGGAGTCGATTTTCACGGGGTCGAGAGGTAGGTAAACGTCGGTGTTCAGCGAGGCCGAATCGCATGAATTTGGACCGAGAAAAGATGGGGATGGAGGCTACGGCAATTCGACGCCGCCGCCTCTCCATTGCCTTGGTGATGCGCCCCCAGCCACTATTAGATGCGTGCGAGACTATTTCTCAATTACCCTGTGGTAAACACCATTTAATGCCGTTCGTGGGACAAGTGTGTTGTCCCAAGTCTCTTTGACTATAATATTGTCCTTTGAATTAATTTTATTTAGAAATCACTAATATGGATGCCGGTCATCATATGTGACATGGCCAATATTGATATTGATAATTTTCGTAATTATTAAATACTTTTTCTGTATTTTTTTATTTTTCTTTCTTTTTTTGAGTGTGGTTGGCAACTCTTGTTAGGATTGGGTGAGGGCATCGCAACTCTCCTTGGCCATAGAGAGGGCTCTTGGCCTGTTACCCGGGTCAAGTGAGGGTGTCGCCACCCTTGCCTGTTGGCCGTTTACCTCCGTTGGCCACCACTGAGGTCACTAATCGGCGGAAGGAAATAAGAAAGAAAGAAGGGGATAAAAAAGAGAAAGAAAAGAAAAGGAAAAAAATGAACGAAATTTAGAAAAATGAAAAAAATTACAAAAATTATCTAGAGAGTCGGTCATGTCATATAAGACTATTGGCATCCATGTTTGCGATTTTTTCAAATTTTATTGATAAATCGTCAAAAAGTTTAGGACTAAATTGATCAAAATGAAATGTTTACGACTAAATTGGCATTTGTATTATGAGTTTAGGACTTCTCGGTAATTCTTCCTAATTTCCATTTTGTTGACCGCTTTGATTTGACGCTAGATGTTACCTCGTTCGTCTTCTTGCATAGCTCACTCTACTTTCTTCGCATGCCATTGCCAAGAAACCAAGTTCACATACTATGTAATAACAAACAGCGCATACGTATACGTCTCCGAAAAAAGATAAATGTGCATGGCAAAGATTAAATACCTGAGAATTGCGAACTAATTTGTGAAGGAAATGTAAATGATTGTAAGGTATTGACAATCATTTTATCCAATTTATTGTACGGTAGTACTATGGTAAACCGTACATCTTAATAAGAGATATGGGCAAGCATTGTTCAGAGTGGAAATAGAAAAATACAAATGCAACCTCTGCCATTTAAACGGTAATCGTTCTATAACGCATGTTTAAACATCAAAGCAAACGAATACAGTCTCGATCGGATGGTCGTGCCAAGCTAGCTTGCCGCACAGTATCAGCACCACATGGTAGAAGCTTTCTTCGCTGTCATCGACTGATCGTATCTTGGGTGTGCACAGGAAAAAGGTGATTGATCGTCCTTCATTCTCCGTGACTTAGAGACGAGAGAGTTGAGATCCGGCGGGGAAGTGAGTCGTCAGCATCGGAGGAGGCTTCGACTTGCTCTTGGAGTCGTTCTTCCTCGGCTCGCCTTTGCCCTCGACACGGCCGTCTTTGCTTACCAAGCGGCTCTTGTTCGAGCGGTCCTTCCTGTCGAAGCTGATCACTCTACCATTTGAACGATCGGAGAAACAACTGAAGAGGGTCGAGAAGACACTCATGATCGATGAGGATGGAAGCAGAAGATATTGTTCTGCGAGCAGAAGAGGCTGGGACAAATTAGCACTTGGCAGAAGCTGTCGTTGTACTAGCTAACTTTGCTGAGAGGTGGTGAGAAAATTCACGATTTCTTTTCACTATATATATAGACATGTGGATAAGCTTTGAAGAGACCTGGCCTTGGCTTGCAAGTAATTGGAGGGTTTCCTGTGTCGCTCTTATTAACTCAGTCTTCTTGCTCCTTAGGTTCTTGAAATTACTTAGGTTACAAATTGTGTTAATAACAAGAAAAAAAAAATCTTAAATCTATTTTACAGATAACAATTCAATTCTAAAATTTTCAATTTGGCTAATCTAGTCTTAAATTTTTTTTATAATTTGCTAATGAAGTCCTTTCGGCCAATTTTGACGAGAAATCACCGATGTGGACGACAGTTGTTTTGCATGACGATCAACGCTAACATAGATAATTTTTGCATTAATTAGTATAATTTTCTTAATTTTCTTTATAGATTTTTTTGTCCTTTTCTTTTCTTTCTTTTCTTCATCTCATCAGCAATTTCTAGTCAAAATTCAATATTACATTGGCAAATTATCGAAAGTTTTATGAGTAAATTAGCCAAATTAAAAAGTTTTGAATCGAACTATTATCTGAATACCGCCTTTTCAAATTAGCTACTCGTCGATTTGGCCCCAACATTAAATGAATAAAAGGACCAGGAGTCACTTTTGACGGGGTCGCGACCGTTTGACTATACATTCCATGTGCTTCAATCATATTTAATTTGGAGGGCCACAATTTCCTTGGAGCCGACGTTGATTAAGACTTTCCTATGACTTGCCATTTTGTATTTTCTTGACCAAGAACCACGCTCCGTCACGCCATTGGCTTGGCGATGCACACTGGTGTATATGAGCTCTTTGACCCGTAATGCTTTTGTTTCAAGATTGGAATACACATTTCTTTTTCTAAAGGAGGTCAAGGTACGAGGCTACTTGTAGGAACACGTCGTCTCGTTTCTTGCTTCACGCCTCCAAGCGTGTCTGCATGCAATTCACTCTAGAAGTTAGGGTTTACGCATTCGATTCATGCAGGTAACGTCATCAGTGTAAAATCTTTTCTACACGAGCTGGAGCTATTTTTACGCTTGACAGCAAGAAAACAGACAGATTTAGGCTAACCCTTTCGTCTTTTTCCCAAGTGGGTGGCTCCACAATGCGTGTTCATGCATTTAGGAATAGACTCCAAAGAGAAGAGGACTAATAAGAACATAGAAAAAGCTACTTTTGACTAATCTTACACATAGAGATCATGTGATACTTGAACAAAATAATGGGTAAATCTACTTTTACCCTAGATAGGAAGAACATAGACAGATTTAGCCTAACCTTCTTTTTGTTTTTTCCAAATGGGTGGAGAGACTAACCCTAGAGTTTAGGCTCCAAATTGTGCGTTCATTCATGTAGTCCCGTTTTGCGTCTTGATCATAAGCACCGAGAAATCGACTTGAAAGAGAGCGCTAAAGAATCAAACATAGAGAAAAAGCAACTTTTGACTATTCTTTCACATAAAGATGATGTGATACCTGAGCACAATACTATACACTAACCTCATGAAAAGGAAAAACAAAAAACGTTTGTCGCTGCTTTATATTCAGCTCCCGACAAATTTCTAGGAACAAATGAATGAATTAATACGCTGATTCTATCATCCCTCCTGCACAAAAAAGATGATCGCTAATGTTGTTTCAGATTTCGGCAGGATCAGAGACGAGAGAGGTTAGATCCAACGGGGAAGTAAGCCACCGGAATCGGAGGAGGCTTGGACTTCTTCTTGGGGTTGTTCTTCTTCGACTCGGCTTTGCCTTCGACATGGCCGTCTTTGCTTAATGAACTGCTCTTGTGCGAGTGACCCTCTCCTTCAAAGCTAATCACTCTCCTATCGGAATGATCGGAGAAGCAACTGAAGAGGCTTGAGAAGAGACTCATGATCGACAAGTATGTAAACGGCAAGTATTATTCTGAGAGCAGAAGGGGCCGAGAAATCAGTACTTTCGGCTGGTTCTCTGTGATAACACCTGAAGCAGTTGTAATGGCTGGCTTTGCTGAGTTGTTTTGAGAAAATTCACGATTCTCTGCTATATATCGACAAGTCGATAAAGCTTTAAAGAGAAGCGGCCTCAGCTTCCATGAAAATGGAGGCGATTTCATATGTCGCCATCATTACGCGGTCTACTTCCTCCTCCTCAGGTTCTTGGAAATATCCAAGAAGATGGAGGATTTCACGTGTTGCCACTATTCATTCCCCGAGCTTCAGCCAATTAAAATTTGGGGGGCCAACATTTTCTTGGAGCCTACGTTGATTAAGATTCTTCTCTGAACTTTCCCTTTTCATTTTCTTGACCAAGAGACGCGTCGTTACCTCATTGGCTTGGTGATTGATGTACATCCGTGGGAGACCAATTTTAATTGCCGCGTGGTGTATATCAGTTCTCTGACTCGTAATGTTGTCGCTTCTTTTTCGTCCAAAAAAAAAAAATGTTGTCGTTTCTAGCTTGGCATCTGCTTTTCCTTTTCTAATCACGGTTGAGGTACGACCTCACTTGCAGGAACGTGTCGTCTTGTTCCTTGCTTAACACCACCAAGGATGTCGGCAGGCAATTTACTCTAGAGATCAGGGTTTTGTGCATTGGAATCATATAAACTATGTCGTTGGCGTAAAATATTTTCTACAAAAGTAGTCCTGAAATAGAAACCCTTACCTAATTAAAAGCAATATATGTACATGTCAATACTTGAATTCTAGTTGTGTACACTTGCAAAGTAAAAATTTCTTCCCGCAATTGGTTCTTAGAGACTGACACATTTTTTTATTTTCAACATATATATTTAAGAGCAGTTAAAGCATATTATAGCGGTGTACAAAACATTTAACACAAGTGGTTTACTGCACAATTGATTGGAGAGAGCACTACCAACTTCATTTTTCGAGCGGCCTTTAGGCGGGCGCTCGTGTGGAGGCTAATGACTCGCTAAGTATTATTAGGCTTAACTTGGACTCTCTCAAGTCTATCAATCCGTGACTTATGATCCGAATTTTTAACTTGTAAGTCAATTTTATAGTATAAGCCGCTACTAATCGATTTGGGGTGGATTGATTAGGAATTTAAATAAAATATCAGGAAAAATATTTTATTTGTATAACTAGAGAAATTAGGTTAATTAATATTCTTTCGATAACTTTTCTGGTTTAAACCTCAAGGTTTCATTTTTATTTTTATTTTTTTTGCATTAAAAAGTACTAACAAAAACATTTTAGGCCGTTCCCTCATTTCAGTAACTTTTCAGAAATTTTAAAGGATTTCTCATTCTTTTTTAAGAAAAAATGATCAAAATCAGTTTTAGACCTTTCCGTTAAAAAAAAGGGATTTTTTAAATTAAAAAATGTAAAAGTTATAATATAAATATAATAAACCAACCCAGGTCTCACGCACGCCCTCTCCTCTTTTTCATTTTAAATATTTCTCCCTATCTCTCCATCTCTCCATCTCTTTTGTCTTTTTCTTGGTCTTTCTGTCTATTCCTACTCTCCCCTATCCACACGCAAGAATAGCAGAAGCTTGCAGGAATGGCAGAAGGGAAAGGAAGGACCCATTTTGTCCTCTTCCCCTTTCATTATTTTTTTTTTCTTTTTAGTTTTTCTTCTTCCAAGCCTTTTAACGTCTCCTCTCTATTGCCTTACATTTCCCAAAGCAAATCAAGCTCAAGAAAAGGTTCGTGGATCTAGTTGAAGCATTTTTTCAAATACGTGGCGATTGGTTGGAATAGGATTAAGCGAGGTTGGTAGGAGCATTCCGTCGAACGAATGAGTCGCATTAGGTAAGGGGGCAAAAACGAATCGACCGAGTCCCCGCTCGTGCCAGAGTTAACAACAATCGATGGGCAACAACCCAACGGCCGCAGCATACGTATGAACGGAGTTAAAAAATCATGCGTACTAGACAAACGATGAAAGCCTACAACAGGGCATAATTCCTTGCTTGATAAATCAGTGCCTTTATAAAGGAGTGTCTTTGGATTGAATTAGAAAATGGATTAATATCAATTACACAATATGTGTACTTTTGTCTACACATGCTATGTCCATTACATGATCATATTTGAGTTGTCCAAACTAAATAGAGTCAAGTATGAGTAAATAGAGCACACTCAATAGAGTTGGGTTCTAGCTTTCAAGTAATTGATTCAAGTAACTCGTAAGTCTAATTTTGAAGGTCACATTGATATTTTAGAAAAATGCATGTGATATTACCTCCACCTTTAATCATGCTCTGCACACTCAGGTTTTCAAATTGAGCCAGAGGGTTCAAGGTTTATACAATCACTTCAATCACTACAATCATGCATATTACAAAATAGGAAATAAAAGAAACAAGAATCCTGGGCACACTTTATTTATATATATTAAAGGAAGATGTCACCGAAAATAGGAAGCTCTGCATGCGGATACTCTTTGCACGTGAAGATTGTAATTGGTGGGGCCCAAGGTCAAAGCTTTGACCTTGGGCACACCCATGTATAAAAGAAGAAGCTTGCAGGTCTTATTTTCTTCTGCCGCTCAACGTCCGCTGAAGACCCTACGTAAAAGAGACCGCTGCACGTACTTTACGAGAGAAGGACGAAGCCGCACGTTCACGAAGCCGCAAGTCCTCTGCGCGAAGCTTTGAAGAGATACGCAAAGCCGTACATAGAGCGTATTGTTTTGAGTTTGAACGCGCGGTAACTTTGTGCCGTGAGTTTATACCAAGTGAGTTATTTATTTATAAATACTTTGGATTTGGGATAAATTGGGGCTTGGGAAACACCGAGAGAGTGTTTGAGTGACTTGAGTGTGTAATCTCCTTGTATCGCTTGATCTATAGTGAAATTCGCCGCTGGCTTTCTCCCCGTGGACGTAGGTCTTTACGATCGAACCACGTAAATCCGTGTCCACTTTATTTTCTTCTTTTGTCTATATTATTATTCGATCGATCGTCCTATCGCAACAAGTGGTATCAGAGCCAGAGTTGGCTTAGTTGAAGCGAATCGATGGCGATAGAAGAAGTAAAAGTGAGAATCGAAAAATTTGATGGGAAGGATTTTAGTTTCTGGAAGATGCAGATTGAAGATTATCTTTACCAGATGAAACTGTACTTGCCTTTGTTTGGGGAGAAACCAGAGACGATGAAGAAAGCTGATTGGGATTTGCTGGATAGACGAGCTATGGGTGTTATTCGGTTGACGTTAGCTCGTAACGTCGCGTTTAATATCTTGAAGGAGAAGACCACGGCTGATTTGATGCAAGCCTTGTCGGATATGTACGAGAAGCCCTCTGCGATCAATAAAGTCCATTTGATGCGACGTCTGTTTAATTTGAAGATGAGCGAAGGTGCGTCAGTTGCAGATCATATTAATGAATTTAATGTGATTGTTAGTCAATTGAGTTCAGTTGAGATTGACTTTGAAGATGAGGTATGTGCTTTGATCCTGTTATCCTCATTGCCTAATAGTTGTGATACTACTGTTACTGCTGTTAGTAATTCCTCTCGGTCAACAAGTTTGACGTTTGATGGAGTTCGAGATTTAATTCTGAGCGAGGACATTCGTAGAAGAGAATCTGGCGAACATGTATCTGCTGCTTTAGTGGGTGAAAATAGAGGAAGATCTAGAGCACGTGTGGGTAATAGTAGTACTAATATGAACAGGCGTAGTCAGTCTAGGACTGCTAATGTTGTCTGTTGGAGCTGTGGCAAGAGAGGGCATCTTAGAAGGGATTGCCTTAAGTTGAAGAATGAGAAGGGTAAGGGAATTATAGTTGATTCTGTAGATAATGTTGCAGCCGTAGCAGATAATGCCGATTATGTCTTGTTTGTCACTAATGTTTCATCGCTTGATGGATGGATTATGGATTCTAGTTGTTCTTTTCATGTCACACCAAATAGAAATTGGTTTATCACTTATCAGTGCACGGGTAGTGGTAAAGTCCAGTTAGGGAACAACGCTGAGTGCGATGTTGTGGGTGTTGGTGATGTTAAAATCCGAATGTATGATGGTATCATGAGGACATTGACTGGAGTGAGGCACGTTCCAGAATTAAAGAAGAACTTAATTTCCTTGGATGCCCTAGATTCAGCTGGTTGTAGGTATTCTTCAAAATGTGGAGTTTTGAAGGTTGTTCGAGATGCCCTGGTGATAATGAAAGGAATCAAGCATGGTAGCCTGTATAAACTTCAAGGTGAGAAATGACAGGTTTCGCCCCGGAGACATTGGATGCATATGTTCGAGGGTCTATGGACTGCTCGAAGAAGACCTGGGTGTTTGTGCCAAGGCACAAGTTTGATGTTAGTGTCAGGATCACGCAGTCAAGAGCTTTGATCGAGACGGAGACTGGTAAATTGATCAAGCATGTGTAGACTGACAATAGCATGGAGTTTTGCTCGAAGCTGACAAATAAATTCTGCATGAAAGAGAGCATAGTGGAACATCGCACTAGTGCTAGTAAATCACAACAATTTGTAGAATTGATGAGCAGAACATTACTAGAGATGGCCCGAAAAATTATCTCTAGTGCTGGTATGGCTAGGAGATTCCTGGTTGATGTGCTAAGTACGGTAAGCTATCTGGTGAATAGATCCCCATCAACTGCTATTGAATGGCGAACTCCTGAAAAGTATGGTCAGGTAACGTTGCTGATTATTCTATTTTTAGAATGTTTGGTTGCCCGTGTTATTTTCGAGTGAGTGATGGTAAGCTCGATGGGAGGGTAAGGTGCATATTCCATGGCTATGCACAAGGTGAGCAGGGCGATCAGTTGTGGTACCCAGATATGAATTCACCTGTTAAGAGTAGAGAAGTTACCCTGGATAAGTCTCCGATACTTCTAGCTAGGAGTGTTTGTGGCAGTGTTAATATGGATCTGGACGGTGTTCAGCTTGAGGTGGAGTTGCAACCAGAAACTCCTGAGATAGCGAGTATGAGTACTAGCAAAGTAATCGACACAGATGGTGCTCATAGCGAGGTGGAGCCTATAGAGCCAACGGTTGTTGTAACTGCTGATATTGACAAGGTATGTATTCGATCTCCTAACAGATATGGATGCAACAAGGGTTTTGCTTTATCTGCAGTTAGGGAGGTTGTATCGGAAAATCCTTATGGAGCAGTTAAAAGTGCATGCGGAGTTGGTATTCTGATGAGGTCCTCGGTTATGATGAAGTTCAAGCGAGGCTTAGACTTGGATAAAATTTGTGGCGGTTGAGCCCATCGGGGGCAATGGGAAAGTAGCAGCAGAATTTGAATTTTTATGAAGCGATTGTAATTTGGCTCAAAAGTCGAGCCAAGGTGGAGATTGTTAATTTATGACTCGAGTTTGAGATTCTCTGGACTCGCGAAGGATTACAAAATAGGAAATAAAAGAAACAAGAATCCTAGGCACACTTTATATATATATATATATATATATATATATATATATATATTAAAGGAAGATGTCACCGAAAATAGGAAGCCCTGCATGCGGATACTCTTTGCGCGTGAAGATTGTAATTGGTAGGGCCAAAGGTCAAAGATTTGACCTTGGGCACACCCACGTATAAAAGAAGAAGCTTGCAGGTCTTATTTTCTTCTGCCGCTCAACGTCCGCTGAAGACCCTACGTAAAAGAGGCCGCTGCACGTACTTTCCGAGAGAAGGATGAAGCCGCACGTTCATGAAGCTACAAGTCCTTCGCACAAAGCTTTGAAGAGATACGCGAAGCCGTACGTAGAGCGTATTGTTTTGAGCTTGAACACGTGGTAACTTTGTGCCGTAAGTTTATACCAAGTGAGTTATTTATTTATAAACACTTTGGGTTTGGGATAAATTGGGGCTTGGGAAACACTGAGAGAGTGTTTGAGTGACTTGAGTGTGTAATCTCCTTGTATCGCTTGATCTATAGTAAAATTCGCTGCTGCTCTCCCCGTGGACATAGGTCTTTACGACTGAATCACGTAAATCCGTGTCCAATTTATTTTCTTCTTTTGTTTATATTATTGTTCGATCGATCGTCCTATCGCAACAAGCTCTACCTTAAGTCTGTTCTTTTCTTGCTTAACAATCTTTCTGTCAGACATGAATATGATAAAGAATTTATTCCAAAGTCTAGTTTTGCCCTTGACAGCAATAACACAGACAGAGTTAGGCCAACCTTCTTTTTATTTTTTCCATGCATGTAGTCATGTTCTGGTCTCGATCTTAATCACTGGGATATTGACTTGAAAGAGAAGAGGACTAATGAAACAAGCATAGAGAAAGCAACTTTTTGACTATTCTTTCACATACAGGTGATGTGATACCTCAACACAATACTATACATTATCCTCATAAAAACGAAAAACAAAAAACATTTCACTGTTTGATATTCAAGTGAATGAACCAATACATAGATCCTAGAAACCCTCCTGCACAAGCAAGAGATCATTAATGGTCTTCAGTTTTTGGCAGGACTCAGAGACGAGAGAGGTTAGATCCAATGGGGAAGTAAGCCATCAGAATCGGGGGAGGCTTGGACTTCCTCTTGGAACTGTTCTTCTTCAATTCGGCTTCACCTCCGACATGGCCGTCTTTGCTTATCGAACTGCTCTTGTTCGAGTGATTCTCCCCTTCGCTGCTAACCACTCTACCACCAGAATGATCGGAGAAGCAACTGATAAGGCTCGAGAAGAGACTCATGATTGAGGATGAGAACAAGAAAACTCTAAGAGCCGGCAATACTTGAGCTGATTCTCTTTAAAGAACAATCGGAGGAATCGAAGTTGAGAACTTTCTTTTCTGAGTTGTTTGGTGCAAAACCGAAGCTTCTTCTTAAACTATAGATAGACATAGTAATAAAGCTTTGGAGAGACTTGGCAGCCTTAGCTTCCAAGAAAATGGGTGATTTCAGTAACTCAAGTCTTCTTTCTCAGGTTCTAGGAAACATCTTCAAATTCGTGGTTAATTTTAATTAGATGTGATTTTATGGTAACCTAACCTACCGGGTAACTTTTAGAAATTTTTAGTACAATTGACCCATGGTCAATTTTCTTCGAGCCACAAGTACTTCTTCGACACATTGGCGACTCTTGGTGGTTATGAAAATCCCGAGATTTCAAATACGGGCATAGGGTGCCCAAAACAACAGAAAATTAGTCTAGTGCCAATCGATGAGAATTTTGCAATCATGTAGAATCACCCACACTTTGATCACACATCTCAGTTGAATTGACCTAACTCCGATCTTTAATCGATTTTTAATTATGCCGTAATGATCCTTGTAAACTAGCATGGTTGAGTTGTCAATTTCTAATCGAATTCTCAAGTCTATTGTATTAAAATCCTTTAATGGCTTCATTTGATAGGCTAGTTATCTCATGAGTGGCCATCTCAGAGAAAAGCACTATAGGCGCATTGATGAAAAGCCTAACTTATCCAATTGAAAACATAATTGAATTTTTAGGATGTCGCAGATTTTATAATTCATTGGTTATTGTATAACCACTTTCAGGTTCTTAGAATGGTGCTTCCGCCAGTGAGGTTCGGGATTCCCAAGGACTGGGATACCGTTGAGATGCACCACCATTTTCCAGGTCGAGCGCACCTATATGAGAAGTATCTATCCACTATCTGGGTGGATGAGGGACTGGGGCAATGGATACCCCATCAGTTCCTGGCATGGTTCATGGAGATATGTTGCTCGGTCCTTTGTAGGGTTTTGATAGGCCACTCGGTAGGGGCCTTGAGGACGCTGACTAGGATCCCATGGAGCTAGACCCTCATGATGGTGCTGTGGAGGATGTTGCCCCCGCTCCACCAGTGATCGACCCGTACGCCTCCAACTATGACTCGGTGGAGTCTGAGTCCGCTAGGTCCGCGGGACTGTAGTGCTGAACTCGAGGGTTCTTTTTGTGTATAGTTGGATTAGCCTAGCCTAGTTTCTTTTTGGTTTGGCTCAGAGGATAGATCGGCCCCTCTGTTGGGCTTGTAGATCGGAAACAATCCTCTGTAGGTTAATCCATTATGAAATTGTATATATGAGTAGTTGTGGTCTTTCTGCTATTCTTCTCACTATCCCTGTTTGATTGCTTTATTGTCTATTGACGAGGAGATGTTACGTTTTCTGCTTGTGCATAATGAAAAATTTTAAAAATGAAGGGTCGGCGACGAGTCCTAGGACGTCACTTTCTATCGACCAAGGAATGGGCTGTTGCGTGCCCGGGGTTTAGGGCATGACAAGTTTCAAGCACACTTGGATGTCGAGGAGAGATTTCGGTGACTATGGACAATGCTAAAGCCTAAGCAAATGATTCCAAGTCAAGGTCACAAGCTCAAATTGCATCCGGCATGAGTTTGATTTAATAAAACACAAGAGTCATTTATTAGTTCACCTTGTATGACACACCTTTGGGCCTTTCATTTAGCTAAAACTTTAAATATAAAATGAATTGGTTGATGCTTGAAACGCAAGGACACACGATGAACTTATATGCCGACGCTGGGGGATGCCGGGTCATTGCCTAGGGTAAAGCATCGGATGCCATCCCGATATCGAGATCGTGGAAGATACCAACCTGAGTGAGGCCGATGCTTTGGAGTCACCTTGGATGTTGTCCTGATAACGAGATCGAGACGACGTCGTTTGCCAGGGGGAACCGATGCCCGGTTGTTACCGGAAGAGTCGATTTATTTCGACTGATATGATACTAAAAAAGGAAAAGTGAAAGTCCATCTGTGATGCTTGCCAAAGTTGGGTTTGTTTTGATATGTATTGTTAAATCCTTGCATCAATTTGAGCATATGTTTGAATTGGATCACTTAGTGCTTGAACAGGTTTCATGAGATGCACACATCCCTTTTTGTGACCGAATGATCATAAGCCATGGATCTTTAGAAAGCTTGTTCATATGCACTATTCATATGCACTAACTCATTGTCTTTGATTCTTGAAAGCACATTAATAGTTGAGAGCCTTTCATATGCATAAGCAAGGCAAGGCACGAACCTTGCTATTGATTTGCCATCGACAAGTGAGTAATAATCTTGTATTCGAAAATTGACAGTGAGATGTCCTCTTATAAGAAAATAAAGGATTTCTACTTATTGAGTCATCAACTCACTCTTGTTATTCTCACAATTTCAGGGGTGTGATGGGTGAACTAATCCCACTACCCGTCCATCCCGACCTCCTTATTGATATGACTACCACCGTGACGGACATAGCAGTCTTCCATGTTTGTTCGTGTGGGGATTGTTTATGATTGTTTCCGTATGTGCTTAAATAAATATACAAGACTTTCGGGACATTCGACATTGCTTGGGGTGTTGATGCTAACCTGCCGGGTCATGCTCTTGTACCAAGGATGGAATGGGGGTGTAACAAAAAGCGGGAGAATTTTTCACGCGTGCACATTTTGGACGCTCGGATATGCCAACGCGATATAAATTCACCATTACTAACCATATAATGAGGCCTCAAAATAGTCCTAGCCACTAATGATTCCCTCCAAGAATAGGTAACATCTACACCGCAATGAACACCACCCTCAGCATGAAGAAGTGATCACTTATACGAGATTCATCCCATTTGTTTCCTATGGTATTGTTTATTGTTGATTATGTTTCTTTTTGCTTTTCTTCATGACCAATCAAGAGAGAAAAGATTGCTTCAAGGTAGGGAGACACAACATGCCAGTTTAACTGGTGCTCTTCATTGTGATAAATGTGTGTAAGCACTGGTAACCCTATATCCATTACTATTGACCAAATCAATACTATTGATTTATTATTATTATTATTTTTAATAATCAAATTGAGTTGTTTTGAAATGTTGATGCAAATGAACTTACCACCATGGAGTCCTTGCAATTTGAGTTGGCTAAAAAACAAGCCACAACACGAGCCACAACAAATGATTTCTCTCATGAAAAAAAGTTGAGTGAAGGTGGATTTGGTGAAGTTCTCCAGGTATGTATTACATATTTGTTAGAAATAATTCAGAATGCTTAACATATGAATTGAATTGAACATAATGATGTGGAATAAAAAGTAACATGTAAAGCCCTTTTATGTTAGCTTCTAAGAAATTGTGATAGGGAATTAAACGAAGATACAAAACCCTTTAGTGTTGACTTACTAGTGGACAACAAATTGTTGTGAAGAGGCTATCTCAAAGCTCAAAACAGGGTGATGAAGAATTTAAGAATGAAGTTCTATTAGTTGCGAAGCTTCAACATAGAAACCTTGTTCGTCTACTTCGATCTTGCTTGGGGGGAAATGAAAAGCAACTTGCCTACGAGTTTGTGCCAAATAAAAGCCTTGATAACTTCTTATTTGGTATGTTGTAGCTTGACATTCTTATGTGCTGAATGTACAATTTGCTTGAAATCAAATGTTCAAGATTTCACTAGTTGCAGAAACCTTGAGTTTTTTGATTTTTATTCTTTCAACTTCTTTGTAAAATTCTAAACGTAAGTGAACGTGTCAAACAAATAATATAATGATGAGAAGGAGTATCATCCCACAGAGATTGATGATTAATAAACTAATTAAATACTAAAAATAGATTGATTGTAAAATTCATCTAACAGATCAAAATATAATTGATAATAAATTAAAACAAAAAATATTAAAAGCAAAATTTGGAGACTAAATATAGTAAATCGGTAAGATAATTATGTTAGAGCATTTGATTTTTAAATAAATATAAGTACAATAAAATCTATGAATATTCATAATTTACAATTAGTCTTTTGGATCACCTTATCATCGAAAGCTATATAAATAATGTGGTATATCTCTATCCACGTTTGATTCATTGTTATATATATTATAAGGAGCAATTACATATTATCATTTTTCAGTCTCAAACATGCACATCAAATCTTTCAAGTGGTGACTAGTCACTTAAAAGCATTAAGCATAATAATATGTAACTCAGACAAATGAAATCACTTGCAAAACATAAAAATCATGAAATTCACATTATTATGGTTAGGTTATATCATAGCCCTAACAAAAGAAAATTAGAATATAGTAGAAAAAGAAATGAAAATATAAATTAAACCAAGCATCTTGAATCAAAGAACAAGAATTTTGTCATTACCTTTGTCTTCTCTTCAAAATACTTGAAAACTCTCAGAACAATGAAAATGATCTAAAAACCTCCAAACTTAGTTGTCTATATTATCCTATTTATATGATATATTCAAGAATCCTAACACAATGCAATTGCTTCTTCTTTTTTCCTGCATAAAATCAGGAAATAAATCGTAGAATCCTTGATTTGGTATATATTTTCCAATCCTTTTTTATTTGAATTCCTGAATCATAGAATTTTCTTTTCCTTCTTTTTTTCCCTTTTTTCCAATACAATTCTTGAATCTCGATATCTCATTATTCTGCATAAATAAGGAAGATTTTGGTAAGTACAAGGAAATCTAAATATTTTCTAATGAATATTGCATTATAAAGTACCATATTGGTTGCCTAAAATAGGTAAAATAACTCTATTATTATAAAATAGTATCTAGGATCACTTGAGGAATACTCTATGTACATGAAGATTCTCATCTCGAGATCCATCGTGACCTAAAATGTAGCAATATCTTGCTAGACAGTGAAATGAACCCAAACATTTCAGATTTTGGCATGGTAAGAATTTTTGGAGTTGATCAAACTCAGGCTAACACAAATAAAATTGTGGGGGCTCTTTAAGTCTTAGTTTTTTAATAGATATAACTTTGTGATTGGATGTTGGACTTGCTTATTTGATCTATTTAAGGATGCTACATGATCTGAATCTAAATCCTAATATACATGTGACTAATGTTTGCTTTAGCAGTGGTTATATGTCTCCAGAATATGCAATGCATGGAGAGTTTTTAGTCAAATTTGATGTTAATAGCTTTGGCATACTACTTCTAGAGATCATTTGTAGCAAGAGGAATGACTTCTACCACCAATTGGATGGGGATGAATATCTTGCTAGTTATGTGAGTTTTACCATGCTACTGTGACAAATATTGGCACCGTACTCTTTGTAATTTTGGTCAAGTGAAATTGAAGTTCCTTCATAAAAACTTAGTCTTTTTAGCCTCTAAAAACACTTAAGGCTTTTGTTATTTATCCCGTTCATATATGGTATTTTTTTAATACAAAATTCATATGTCTTGCATGATGAAACATAGAATAAATACAACAATTTTGTGAAGATTTTCCAAACTTACTCGTGCAGGTGTGGAATCAATGGAGAGAATGCAGGCCCTTGGAAGTGTTGGACTTGATTATCATGGATTTATATTCAAGAGATCAAGTGCTTCGATAACTGTGCATTGGTTTACTATGCATTCAGGAAGATAAGCTATTAGACCTAGCACAGCCATAGTAGTTCTCATGCTCAGCAGCAATTCCATTATCCTACCATTACCTCAACATCTAGCCTTCTTCATCCCAAGTAGATTGTGGGGGAGTGAACACCCCAATAAGCGAGCTTGAATAGGAGGAATCCACTAGTAGAAGTATGTCTTCATCGACAAATGGCATGTCGGTTACTGAATTATACCCCCCATGAATGGTGGTGTGATTGAAATCCTTCTTCATAGATGGTCCCCTAGTGAGATTGCTTAGCCTTCCACTGTGATTTTTCGTTAAACATAAGCAAAATCTATGTATTTGGAGAATAAGCTCTTAATTGTTCAAATGGGGTCATGTGCATTTAAAACGAGACTCTGCACATGTTATCCATCATAATTATTATAGTTCTTCTTAATTGTGTTACTAATTGAGGCTAAATCATACATCAATCCATTGTTAATTCGACGCAAATGTATATTATTGTGCTTTTATAAGGCTCAATACCACTTCTCTTGTCTATAATCAAATTGAAGTGTTTGTTATCTAACCCACTAGATTGTACATTTCTTCACTTGTGAAACTAGGCGGCTTCAGTCTTGTTAAAACTATACTTGTAGGATGTAGGTGCTCCATTTCTGATAAGCTTTCTCTGGGGCGCTAATCAACATCGGTGGGATTTGTAAGCCCTTATTGCAAAATGCAAATCTCCTCTATCCCATCTCCGAGATATTTAAGTTGTCTACCGTTATCATGAGGCTAATTAGTTAGCAAACTAGGTCATCAGGGCTAGAGAATTGAAGCCCTCCCTTTGTAATTGGTTATCTAACCCACCTCAACCCTTTGGAGCCATCCTCCATTCAAAATCACTTCTTTGTTGCTCAAAAATCGTTAGTTGAAGAAATGAAAGTGATTTGTTCGACAAAAAAAAAGAAAAAAAAGAAAAAAGAAGTCTTTGTACTCTTTGATAGTATTTATAGCTCAAGACAGAGGTTATCTACTTGCTTTGTGAATGCACTTCGTCTTGTGAAAATTAGGAATAAATTTGTTGCAGTACGTCTTCTTAGTTCTTTAATTGATTGATGTAACTTTTTAGTTAGTTGTCCTAGTAGTTAATTAGATTACCTCCATCAATCTTTTTACCATGGAGTTGACGGGACGAGCATAAAATTGATGTCTTCCAGGAATAGAAAGTAAACCATCTTCGTCATTTTTGGTGATAGGTTCCGCAAAACTCGCACCAAGGATAGCGACGATCTGCAAGCCACCTATAATGAGAGTTTAGGACTGATATTGACGTTTTGGTAGCGTTAGCTCGTTAAGGGAACTACAAATTTAACTTCATTGAGCTTTTCTTGGGTAACTCCAATCATTATTGTAAAGAAGAATTTATACAGCGGACACCATCCTATATTTAGCCAAGTGAGAGAGAGAGAGAGAAGAAGAGTTACATGGCTTCGAACATAATACTTGAGTTGGTAAAAGTAAGAATAACCTAATACAAAAGATTTTAAAATCCACCATTCTTTTTGGGAAGAAACGTGTCACGAGGCAATCGAACCTAGAAACTTTTTTTGCACTTTGATTGTTGCAAGGAATTACTGAACGTGCGTCATCCACATATGTCCACTCCATAACTGTTAAACCAAAATATACTCGATCAATTAGAAAACAAAACATTAAGCGGAGATCTTTTTAGCGGAAGATAATGAAAGGAAATTCATATTTTATTAATTGATTTGGTAAATAAGCTAACTTAAACTCCTAAACTACACACAGGTCTCCTCAAGACTTTGCAGCACGATTTTCATTTTTTATGTTACAACCGCAGAATCATTCTAGAATCTTTGACTCGCTTATCCCGCGTCTGGGAGCTCCCCTCATTCCTGATATCATCGCTTCGGTTTGATGTTTTCTTTTTCAAGTACGAAAAGATCCATTTTAATAATGTGAGGTGGGAGCTTCAAGCTTTGTTTGAGGAATTCCAGTTCCGGTTCGCCCAGTTTCACAATCTATCTTTGGGCTCCTGCTACCAGTCTGCAAGCAAATTTGTGGGATTTTTTGTTTAGATGCCCATTTGTCGGACTTTTTATTTGAAGACATTTGAGTTCCAGTAATATTGAGAAGTGTTTTGACAAAAATAAAAATAAAAATTGTGAACCAATATTCTGTGGAGGGAATCAAGTTTGTTTTATACATCTAATTTATATGCGCAAGCCAAATTCTAAACCGCAAAGCCAACGTCATGGGGGTTTGTTTTAGGACAATAATAGATTTATTAAGACTATTTTATACAATTAATTTATTAAATGATACGTCAGGCTATTGGTGATTCTTTTGTATGACCAATTATTAAGATGATCGCTTAGAATCTGACATATCTCCTACTAAAAAAGTTATGTAAGTTAGTTTTAATTAATCTAGCTCTGTGATTTAGGGTTTTAACTTGTCGATATATACTACTTTTCGTTGTCTACTCATGAAATATGACCAAATAATATGTCATAATGTGTAGCACGCAACTTCTCAACCACAAAAGTCATCACATTTTTTTAGTACGTGCAGTCGTGTGACAAAACCCCCCGAACATATCTTTCCCTCTATATGTAATGATGGGTAACTTTATTATTTTCATTTATTAATTATGTTTTGCATAATCTTGTTTTTTGTGCTGACGGATTTTTTTTTATTCATCCCTTAATATTATTATTGGTCAAGTAAGAGTAAAAAATTATAAATTATGTTATAAATAGGTATCCCTACATTATTAATCTTTTTCAAGGTCACATCATAATATACAATAGAATCCATTTGTAAATGGATAATTATTTTTAAATATTTATAACCAAAATGTTAATTCTTGCACATCAATTAGATATTTATTATCAAAATATGTTTAAGAATTAGAAATGCAGAATTAGAAATTTGCTAGAATTAGATTTTGCTAAAGTAATTATGCAAGTAAATTTCTGTGTAAAGCTCGCATATTAGCATGCCATATGGCTCAACCTTGCGACCTTTACTCACTCTTAATATATAAATTGATGACCAAAGATTTTTTAGAAGATTAATGCAACTTGGGTATTTGTAGAAATAAACTTATAGAGCCTTGTCAGGCCGTCCGCGTTGGTCAGAGTGCGGAGTTCCCTGAGTTACCAAAAAAAAAAAACTTATAGAGCCTTTGCATCAAAGTAGACGTCATGGTTCCTGACTTTCCCTCACGACAACCATAGATCAAAGGCTTGGAATCTTTGACCGAGTCAAAATGACTTTTAAGGGCACACAGGATAAAATTTCTACTTCTCTATTTTTCTATTTCTCTGTTCCCCGGAACAAATTTGAAACAGAAATCCATTTGGTAATGCAATTTGATTTTTCTATTTTTGGCACTCCTTATTTAGGCATTACCAAATCTTTATTTCTCAAACTAGTTAACAAAACTCGAGTGCAATATCACGTTAGAATTTTTATAAAATCTTAAAAAGATAAGTGGAGAAATGACTTTTTGTATATAAAAATAACATAAATCATATAATCAAGCAACAGGAGATATTTCAAAATTCATAACTGGATGTGGGTCCAAACAATGTCACAGTGGAAGCCTAAAGCTAACTTGTTTCGTGGATATAGACTTCCTTTGACCCGTGAGCAGTACGCATCTCTCTCTTTCTGTTCTTTCTTCTTTTTTTTTTTTTTTTTTTTGGTCGAATGGTACGCATCTCCTCTCATCACATAAAATGTGAACCCGACATCCTTTTACTCGAGACTCTCCTACCGGACTCACCTAAACCGGTTAGACCCCGAATTCGAATATTATATATTTCCACTTGATATTAGCAAGTTAGCAAGAGGATTCTGCCAAGAAACTTCGTTGGAAAATTTTGTTTTTCTTTTTATTTTGGGCCAGCATTGGAAAAGGTGGTATTGGGTTTTCTATTTTCTTGTCGTAAATGAGAATCCAAAGCTATCACAAGCAATGACTTTTTTTTTTCGTTTATCTTTATTGACTAATTTCTCATCATGAACTTTATCTTTGCTTATTCCACAAGAGAAGCAAATTGTTTTACTCATTTTCCCTAAGATGTCATCCTGTATTTTTTTTTTTTTAATTTTAATTAGTGCGGCCGATGTCGTATTTCATTTCCTGTGCTACATTTGAGTAACTTGTTGATCTGAGGAGTTACCTGGAAATGGGATTTGACATCAAATAACTGAACTGCCGCATACATTCATAAGATAGTTGCTGGCATGAAGTTACTTGCGAAAAGTCAAAGATTGGAGGCAGATTATTAGTAATTTAATTGAAAGTTCAAAGTGTTCGTACAATACGTGTATGCGCGTATACAAATTAAACATAAATATTGTGCATACAAATTGAATCTACCAACGACGTGACAAAACCGTTGACGCGTGTATAGTACCTTAAAAGAAGCCAGCGACAACAACACTACAAGCTCCCAAGAAATTTTGACGACGGCCTCAGCCAACGTTCAGGAAATTTCACATTCAACGTGGGTCTCGTGTTCTTGGACATTAGCTAGTCTCACTAAAACGTCAAACCAGTAGCACACGTCTTCGAACTGTTCATTTGTTGCGATCATGATTAGCGCGGAAAAAGTTCTGACGAGAAGCAGATTGTTCATATATTTCCACTTGATATTAGCAAGTTATCAAGAGGATCCTGCCAAGAAACTTCGTTGGAAAATTTTGTTTATCCTTTTATTTTGGGCCAGCATTGGAAAAGGTGGTATTGGCTTTTCTATTTCCTTGTCGTAAATGAGAATCGAAAGCTATCACAAGCAATGACTTCTTTTTGTTTATCGTTATGTACTAATTTCTCATCATGAACTTTGTCTTTGCGTATTCCGCAAGAGAAGCAGATTGTTCTACTCATTTTCCCTAAGATGTCATCCGTTTTTTTTTTTTTTAATTAGTGCGGCTGATGTCGTATTTCATTTCCTGTGCTACATTTGAGTAACTTGTTGATCTGAGAAGTTACCTGGAAATGGGATTTGACATCAAATAACTGAACTGCCACATACATTCATAAGATAGTTTCTGGCCTGAAGTTACTTGCGAAAAGTCAAAGATTGGAGGCAGATTATTAGTAATTTAATTGAAAGTTCAAAGTGTTCGTGCAATACGTGTGTGCGTGTATACAAATTAAACATGCCGTGCATGCAAATTGAATCTACCAATGACGTGACAAAACCATTGACGCGTGCATAGTACCTTAAAAGAAACCAGCGGCGACAACACTACAAGCTCCCAAGAAATTTTGACGACGGCCTCAGCCAACGTTCAGGAAATTTCACATTTAACGGGGGTCTCGTGTTTTTGGACATTAGCTAGTCTCACTAAAACGTCAAACCAGTAGCACACGTCTTCGAACTGTTCATTTGTTGCGATCATGATTAGCGCGGAAAAAGTTCTGACGAGAAGCAGATTGTTCATATATTTCCACTTGATATTAGCAAGTTATCAAGAGGATCCTGCCAAGAAACTTCGTTGGAAAATTTTGTTTATCCTTTTATTTTGGGCCAGCATTGGAAAAGGTGGTATCGACTTTCTATTTCCTTGTCATAAACGAGAATCGAAAGCTATCACAAGCAATGATTTTTTTTTTTTTTTATCGTTATTGACTGACTTCTCACCATAAACTTTGTCTTTGCGTATTATGGGGAAAAGTGCCAAAAAAGCCCTAAACCTTTTATTTTTGTACCGATTTAGTCTTAAACATTTTAAGAAAATAGTGAGGGTCCAGGAATTTCGAAAACTGGAATCAAAGTAGAATTTAAGAAACTAAAGTCTTAGTCTTCTTGCAAAACCAAAGTCTTGGTCTCCTTGTATTCATTGCTTCTAGAGGACATTAATGAATCAAGACTTTGAAGACAAGCCTAAAATTAGGCTTCTAGAGGCTAGATTACTATTCACACGAATTATTATTCACGGGATTAAACGTTGGTTAAACCAATTAGGGATGATTTCTAATTATCCACAAAGGATACTCATAACTGGACCGAGGTTCATGGCTAAATTCGAGGATGTCACAAAACTCAAGTGAAAAATGAAGAAATAATCAGACTCAGGATTATCGTTCTTCCTTCAAGGATTCAGTACGAACAAGATATATCTGGTTTTCTTGTTGGAAATCTCTCTTACCTTTTTGGACATTATTGATGAAATCAATCATGGATCGGTAAAATCAATTTTGAAGACAAGTTTATTTGGAAAGAATCTACTTATAGAAATTAAGATTCTGATTGTATGGGCGATCAGGATCATTGAACTTTCATCTCAATCTTTAAACAGCTCAAGATCTCTTTCATTGATTCTATCTAACGAGTTGATGGGAAGAAGTCCTTTGAATAATGCCAGCGTTCATAAAGGCATAGAGAAGTATTTAAGGAGGTTTCTCGAGTCATTTGAAAGTGTGTGTGAAAGCTAAAATTTCAAAGTCTAAAGCTTCTCAAATCACATGTTCTTCATCAAGAGTGTTCATACGTGTATTCAAAAGAGAGAGAAACTTTAAGGATTGACTTAGTGAGAGAAAAAGAAACTCTTTATTGAGTAGTCAGTATTATATTACTGTTATTCTCTTTCGATTCATAGTGAAATCCAGCTAGAAGGCTGTTAACGTGGGAGAGTGGACGTGGGTTTAACGTAAACCGAACCACTATAATTCTTGTGTTCATTCTCTCTTCCTTGAACTCCTTTAATTTATTTGCTGTGATATTTTTTCCAAGTTTCGCTATATTTTAAAACATCTTATTTGAGTATGAATCTTTATTTGAAGTCTATTGTCTAACAAATTGAGTTTTTAAGAAAAATATTTTTACTACATCTTTAGACAACTCTGTTTTTACACCTATTCACCCCCTCTAGGTATTTATACTAGCTCTTTTAATATGACGGTGATTAAGTAATTAGCTTAATACTATGATTCCACTAAACCTGGACCTTGCTTGCATTTGTAGCCATTGGATTACCACCATTTGTAGCGTGTTATTCATGCTCCAATTACTAAAGAGACATGGTCTAGATTTAGTTTAGTACAAGCACTAGATTCTCCAAATGGTTCTCCCAACAAAGATATATAGGAGAGGAGACCATGCCCTTCTTCTTCCTATAATTCCGTTCCCGTGCGGCAAGCCCAATCTATATTCATCATGAATTCTTGCTTTACCATCTCCCTTTCTCTCTCCTTCTTCTTCATCAAAATTTTCAGTACTGACTTTGCACCCCGATATCTAGATTACTATTGCCCAAACGCCACCCAATTCACTCCCAACTCCACGTACCAATCCAACCTCCACACCCTCCTCTCTTCCCTCTCCTCCGTTGCCACCAACAGCACCGATGGCTTCGCCAATTCCACCGCCGGCCAAAAACCTCCTGACTGGGCCTACGGGCTCTTCTTGTGCCAAGGTGACCTTGACACCACCTCTTGCAGTGACTGCGTGGCCACCGCAAAACAGGATATCCTCCAACGTTGCCCCAACCAGCGAGTCTCCATAATCTGGTACGACTATTGCATGTTGCGGTACTCGAACCGGCCCATCTTCTCAGCCATGGAGCGTGAACCGAATTCAATATATTTCAATGAAGGGAATGTCACCAACCCATCCCTGTTAAAGAAGCTTCTAGAAAAAACCCTGAATGATGTTGCTGCTAGGGCTTCAGGAGTTGGGTCGGGGAAGAAGGTTGCGGCGGCAGTGGTGAAATTCACGAGGTCACAAAAGCTGTACACACTCGTGCAGTGCACACGGGACTTGACAGCGTCAGATTGTGTTTCATGCCTCCAGTTCGGAATTGCTAATCTGGTTCCGGAGAAGCAAGGCGGGAGGGTGCTCACTCCAAGCTGCAACGTGAGGTACGAGGTCTACCCCTTCTATAACGCCTCAGCCCTGCCAACACCTGTGACCGGACTTAAAGGTACATGTATATTTGTATTGCTGTCTTCCTCCGTTCTAACTCCCCTTTTCTATGATATTGAAGACATGGATTTAGTACAGGGTGCCAAAAGGATAAAAAGAAAAAAAAAAAAAAAAAAAAAGAGGAGAAGAAGATATTACAGATATTACAGATATCATAGATTATAGAAAGTAATGCTTCTTTCGTGTCTTTAATGCTGCAAAGTTATGATAAAATACACCTTCGGTGAAAACTTTTCTTAGGTGGATCAATTATCTCAGTCACTCATACCAGTTGAATATGGCGGGTTCTACATCCACTAAGAGACTAATGGTTAATCTCCTATAAAAAAATTGGCTAAAGATCTCTTTTAATCAATTGATGATTAATCCCCGCAAAAAAAAAAAAAAATGTGCAATCACATGGGAGTTAGGAAAAGAACGGATTTTGTGAGATGGACAAATTATGGATTACAGCTTAATTTCTTCTGGACATTTTGCTCTTTAAGTGTACTCATTTTTTTTTCCTTTAATTTTTACATTTGCTCTGGACTATGTTACCAATTCCATTTTCTAATATCTAATAGTCATAAACACGCAATACTGATGCTATTATAATATGGTTACACATGTGTAGGCAAAAGCAATAAATCCACTGTGATAATTATCGCCATAGCCGTTGCTATCGGGGTAGTTATGGTGCTTTTCTGCCTCGCTTGTTTTAGTCGGAGGAACGCGACCAAGACGCACAAAGCCGTCCAAGGAGATCAAAGCAGTACGGAATATGTTCCCGTGCTGTATACGTGGATAGAATGATGAAACTCTTCTATGCTTTCAGTGAAATGACTATCCTGTGTTATTTCGTCTTGCAGGCGTAAATGGAATTACAAAAGCCGAGTCGCTTCAGTACAATTTAGCCACCGTACAAGCTGCCACGGACAATTTCTCTAATCAAAACAAGTTGGGTGAGGGTGGATTTGGTGAAGTTTTCAAGGTATTATGAATCAGAAAAATTACAATGCTTTATAAAAATATTTGAATATCTTTGACATATGTTATGGGAAGTTGTGGTTAGAAGCTAAGCATGTGTCCTCAAACAATCAAATTAACAAATTTTAGGGTACGCTTCCGAATGGACAAGAAATAGCTGTGAAGAGGTTATCTAAAAGCTCACAACAAGGTGTTGGAGAATTCAAGAATGAAGTTGTTTTGGTAGAGAAGCTTCAACATCGAAACCTTGTGCAACTGCTTGGGTTTTGCATAGAGGGAGAAGAGAAGATACTTGTCTATGAATTTGTGCCAAACAAAAGTCTCGACTACTTTTTATTTGGTATGTGCACACTTTAAGAAACTCTTAGGTTATCATTTTCCATGGGGAAGAAATTGTACAAATGATTAGCATAAACTTAGAGTTGAAACTCTCACTAGCTTCTAGGGACCATGACAAAAGTTGTTTGAGGATTTATCATCTTAGAATAATTGGGTTCTAATTGTGTAAATATGCAGATCCTGATAAGGTAAGGCAATTGGATTGGTCAAGCCGTTTCAAGATAATTTGTGGGATTGCTCGAGGAATGCTTTATCTGCATGAAGATTCTAGATTTCGGATCATTCATCGTGATCTAAAACCAAGCAATGTCCTCTTAGACAATGATATGAACCCAAAGATTTCAGATTTCGGCATGGCTAGAATTTTCGGAGTTGATCAAACTCGAGCAAACACCAACAAAATCGTGGGGACCTTGTGAGTCTCAAACTCTTTCTTAGATGATGGCTAATTTCTTGTTTATATGATTTATCTTACGATTGATCTACGAATTAGAAACAACACCGTGCTCATATACATGCTAATCTTTGGAGCATAATCATTCATGACTTACTCATTATATTAGCTTATCATTACATTATGGATGCTACAACCCATGTATTTTGGTTTGCGGTGGTTATTTGTCTCCCGAGTATGCAATAAATGGGCAAATCTCAACAAAATCTGATGTCTATAGTTTCGGTGTCCTGATCCTAGAGATCATTAGCGGCAAAAGGAATAGTTGCTCGTTCCAATCAGACGAGGGTGAAAATCTCACTAGCTATGTAAGTTGCATTTGTGCTATTACAACATATATTACATTTCCCCAATCTAATTAAATCAAAATTTCTCCACTAAAATAATTTTTATAGGTGTGGAAGCATTGGAGAGCCGGTACACCGTTCAAAGTGTTAGATCCATTCATTGGTGACTCATATTCAATGGATGAAGTGCTTAGATGCCTCCACATTGGTTTACTAGGTGTTCAGGAAGATCCAGCTGATAGACCCACCATGGCAAACATAGTCATTCAGTTGAGCAGCCTCTCTATCAAGCTTCCACGACCCCAAGAACCGGCCTTCTTCCTCCAAAGGAGCATTGAGAGACAGTTGAAGGAGCCCGAGTTAGATGAATCCAACAGTAGGTCTATGCCGCAGTCGATCAATGAAATGTCGATTACCGAGGCATACCCTCGGTAAATCATGATGTGAGTGAAAGTCTTCACAATAGTCTCACAGAAACCTTGAGATACCTTGGCCTTCCACAAGGATCATTAATGAATAATCAGTAAGCACCTATGTTTTTCTAAAATAGGCTGCCAGTTGCCATGGGATCATGCGCATGAGGAACGCAGTGGCTTCTCCTATTAAGGAGCAAACATGACTACATCGAAATATCAGGTTCATCGCTTGTGTAAAGAATATTTGCACTTCACCACTTGATGAGTAACACGATTACAAGAGTTGGCTTCGAAACCGAATTCCGCCGCATGTCACATAAAATGCATTCGTTATTTCCATTTAGCCATAACGAGAAAATAAGACGGCGAGGACAGGAGGACAAGATTATTCATATAAAAACAATAGATGCACAACAGTGATCTCCACTTCGCACTAGCATAACTCCTAGATAGCATGACTTCGGGGTACGCTATCGTTGATTTGGGTAAAGTGTAATGTTGTGCAAAATTGAAAATCTACAGTGGCAAATTAACGACTGAAAAAATATTTATGTCTTAGAATAATTTCCGCGGAGTTATGAATTGTTTCTAAGCCTATTCTAACATTGTTTCTGACCTTGAAGGTGTGGAACAATTCGCTGAAATCATGTCTCAACATAGGTTGAAATGGGTTTATTACAATAGAGCCCAATTGGAAAGTGGGTTATAAATGGATCCATACCATAACTCAACTCAGATCCACAAGCTTACTCACTGAAAGAAAAGTTAAAAGAGAACGAGATTTCTGGATGCCCCAGCTACAGATCTCGTCAAATCAGCGCCTCGAGTCCCTCCCGTTGTTGGATTTCCTTTCCTCGTTTGAGGAAGAAGAGGACGGGGATGAGAGCGGCGGCGGCTAGGACTACACCGGCGACCTGCCCGATGAGTGCTTGGCCCATGTTTTCCACTTCCTCATTGCGGGGGACAGGAAGTGGTGCTCCACCTTGTGCCAGTGGTGGCTCCGCGTAAACGAGGAGAACCAGCATCGGCTGTCACTCAATGCCCAGGCCGAGCTGCCCTCATCCTTCCCGTCCATCTTCCAGCGCTTGGACGCCGTCAGGAAGCTTGCACTTCAGTGTGACCAGAAGTTTGATATTCAAATGAATGAACCAATACATAGATCCTATAAACCCTCCTGCACAAGCAAGAGATCATTAACGGTCTTCAGTTTTCGGCATGACTCAGAGACGAGAGAGGTTAGATCCGATGGGGAAGTAAGCCGTCGGAATCGGGGGAGGCTTGGACTTCCTCTTGGAACTGTTCTTCTTCAGTTTGGCTTCACCTCCAACATGGCCGTCTTTGCTTATCGAACTGCTCTTGTTCGAGTGATCCTCCCCTTCGCAGCTAACCACTCTATTACCGGAATGATCGGAGAAGCAACTGATGAGGCTTGAGAAGAGACTCATGATTGAGGATGAGAACAAGAAAACTCTGAGAGCCAGCAACACTTCAGCTGATTCTCTTTAAAGAACAATCGGAGGAATCGAAGTTGGGGACTTTCTTTTCTGAGTTGTTTGGTGCAAAATCCAAGCTTCTTCTTGAACTATATATAGACAAAGTAATCAAGCTTTGGAGAGACTTGGCCGCCTTGGCTTCCAAGAAAATGGATGATTTCAGTAACTCAGTCTTCCTTTCTCAGGTCTTAGGAAACATCTAGGATGGTTACCTTCAGCCGCCAACAAACCGAGTGTTTATCTGCTTCGAGTCACGTTCAAATGAGGTTGCTTTTGACTTTCTCTTGACGAATGACCTTCTTGTTTTTTATTACTACATCGGCCTCTAACACGAGGGACATGTGCGTTGTTTCTCTTGAGCAGCACGTTTGATCAAGTCAAACAGAGTTGCAGCATATTGTGTTTCTCTCTTTGGCCCACCAATTCTTAGATTTTCTCTTTGTTACAGCTTAAGCAAAAGCCAAAATAATATTATTTAAATTTAAAAAAATTAAGGAAAACTAGATATGTTTTTATGTGTCAATATTTGCATTTTATGAAAGTTTTGATGTTTGAAATTTTAAAAAACTATATATGTTTCCACGATTCTTTCACTATATAAAGACATGTGGATGAAGCTTTGAAGAGTCGTGGCCTTGGCTTCCAAAAAATTGGAGGGTTTCATGTGTGGCTATCATTACTCGATCTTCCTCCTCCTCCTCCGGTTCTTGGAAATAGTAGGGTTATAAATTGTGGTATTTACTAAAGATATCCTAATTTTTTTTTTTTTTTATGGATATCAATTTAGTCCCAAATATTTTGAAAATTTATTAATGAATCTAGCTAATTTGGGCTAGAAATTGCTAATTTGAACACTAATCATCTTACATGACATAATTACTACCGACAATGACAATTACATCACTTTATGTAAATTTCTTAATTTTTATAATTTTTATATTTTTCTTTTCTTTTTTCCACCATGGCTGTCAGCGATTTTTGACCAGAATTCAAAATTATATTAAAAAAAGTCAAAATAAAAAAGACTAAATTAATAAAATTAAAAAATTTTAAACTAAATTGGCATTTGGGCTTCACTTTTTCAAATTTGCTATCAATCAATTGGGCCCAACATTAAACGAATAAAAGGACCAGGGGTCACTTTTGATGGGTCGAGACTCGGGAAAATTTCACTCTACATTCCACGTGTCAATCATTTTTTTTATTTATTTGGAGGGCCACCATTTCCTTGGATCCCACGTTGATTAAGATTTGAACTTGCCCTTTTCATTTTCTCGACCAAGAACCACGCGTCATCACGCCATTGGCTTGGTGATGCACACTGCAAAATATAATATCCGTGAGAGACCGAATTTTATTACCCCGTGGGTGCATGTTAGTTCTTGACCCTTAGTGCTTTTGTTTCAAGATTGGTATGTACTTTTCCTTTTCTAATAGGGGTCAAGGCACGACACTGCTTCTAGGAACATGTCGGCTTGCTTCTTGCTTCACGCCTCCAAGCGTGTCTGCATGCAATTTACCTTATCAGTGTAAAATCTTTTCTGCACAAGCTAGAGCTACTTTTGCGCTCGATAGCCAGAAAGCAGGCCGGTTCAGACTATTCCTGTTGTTTTTTTCCCAATTGGGTGGCTCCACAATGCGTGTTCATGCATTTAGGAATCTACTTTAAAGAGAAGAAGACTAATGAAACAAACATAGAAAAAGCAACTTTTGACTAATCTTTCAGATAAAGATATAGTTGAACAAAATAATGGGTATATCTACTTTTACCCTAGATAGCAACGACACAGAGATTTAGCCTAACCTTCATCTGTTTTTTGACAAATGGGTGGAGGGACTAACCCTAAAGTTTAGGCTCCACATTGGGTGTTCATGCATGTAGGAATAGACTTGAAAGGGAAGAGCACTGACGAAACAAACACAGAGAAAAAGCAACTTTTGACTATTCTTTCACATAAACATGATGCGATCCTTGAGCACAATACTATACATTAAACTCATAAAAGGAAAAATAAAAAACGTTTCTCGCTGCTTTATATTCAACTCCCAACAAATTTCTAGGAACAAATGAATGAATTAATACATGGATTCTATCATCCCTCCCGCACAAAAGAGATGATCGCTAATGTTTTTCAGATTTCGGCTGGACTCAGAGACGAGAGAGGTTAGATCCGATGGGGAAGTAAGCCATCGGAATCGGAGGAGGCTTGGACTTGCTCTTTGAGCTGTTCTTCTTCAACTCAGCCTCGCCTTTGACATGGCCGTCTTTGCTTGATGAACTGCTCTTGTGCAAGTGACCCTCTCCTTCGAAGCTAATTACTCTACTATCGGAATCATCGGAGAAGCAACCGAAGAGGCTTGAGAAGAGACTCATGATCAACGAGGATGTAAATGGCAAAGTATTATCCTAAGAGCAGAAGAGGCTGAGAAGTCAGTACTTTTGGCTGGTTCTCTGTGATAACACCTGAAGCTGCTGTAATGGCTGACTTTGCTGATTGTTCTGAGAAAATTCACGGTTCTCTCACTATTTATAGACATATCGATAAAGCTTTGAAGAGAAGCAGCCTTAGCTTCCAATAAATTGGAGGAGAATTCATGTGTCGCCATCATTACTTAGTCTTCTTCCTCCTCCTCAGGTTCTCGGAAATATCCAAGAAAATGGAGGGGTTCATGTGTCGCCACCATACATTCCCCGAGCTTCAATCATATTAAAATTTGGAGGGCAAACGTTTTCTTGGAGCCCACGTTGATTAGGATTCTTCTCTGAATTTTCCCTTTGCATTTCTTTACCAAGAGACACGCGTCCTTGCGTCATTGGCTTGGTGACTGATGTACATTCCTTGCTTGACACGTCCAAGTATGTCAGCAGGCAATTGACTCTAGAGATTAGGTTTGCACATTGGATTTATATAAATTACGTCGGTGTAAAATATTTTGTACAAAGTAGTCATGAAACAGAAACCCTTATCTTATCAAAAGCAATACATGTGCATATCATTGCCTGAATTCTGGTTGTGCACACTTGCGAAGTAAAAATTTCTTTACACAAGTGAGTCTTAGAGACTAACACATATAATGTTACTTTTCAACATGTATATTTAAGGGCAGTTATAGCATATTATGGTGTACACAACATTTAACATAAGTGGTTTACTTTATCATTGATTGGAGAGAGTGGGTAGTTATAATTCTCAAATCAACGGTAGATAAGTAGTTTGTGTTAAATTTCCTTTAAACAGGTGATGTTGCTTTATTTTTTTCTAAATTTATCCCTTAAATGTGTTAATATAAGTTCCATTTCAAATGAGATAATGTTATGGGAGGAGGTGGGATACGAGTGATGACACCCAAGTAAGATTTCAAGGGTTGTCGAAATTTTGGGGTGTAGAGCGGTGTTTCGAGATTGAATTAGAACAGGGATTAATATCAATTACACAATATGTACACGTTTTTTCTACACATTCCACATCCATCACATGATCATATTTGAGTTGTCCAAACTGAGAAGTAGAGTTAAGTATGAGTAACTAGAGTTTACTCAATAGAGTTTGGGCTCATATTTTTTAATAATTGATTCAAGTGACTCGTAAGTCTAATTTTGAAATCGAATGTCTATTTTGGAAAAATCGATGTGATATTACCTCCATCCTTTATCGTGCTCAGCAAACTTAAGTTTTCAAATTGAGCTAGAGGGTTGAATGTTTATATAGCCACTTCTGATATTCTAGTGGAGTCTAATTTACGCTTTACCATAGTTCTGCCCTTTTGTCTTCTTTCTGTAAAATCTTATTTTTCTTCAAGTTTTGCTTCTTATTGATTTCTCTTTTCTTGCTTAACCATTTCTGCATCGGTAGAGTTAACAACGGATGTTGACCGGCTGCCGTTAGTGATGCTTCTTGACAGACATGAATATGATAAAGAGTTTATTCCAAAGTCTAGACAGCAAGAACAGACAGATCTAGGCTAACCTTCTTTTTCATTTTTCCAGTGGGGTGGAGAGAATGACCCTAAAGTCGAAGCTCCACTGTGGGTGTTCATGCACGTAGTCATGTTCTGGTCTTGATCTTAAGCACTGAGGAATTGAGTTAAAAGAGAAGAGGACTAATGGAACCAGCATAGAGAAAGCAAATTTTGACTATTCTTTCACATACAGATAATGTGATACCTGAACACAATATAGCCTCAGAAAATGGAAGAAATCAAAAAACATTTCATTGTTTTATATTCAAATGAATGAACCAATACACAGATCCTAGAAACCCTCCTGCACAAGCAAGGGATCGTTAATAGTCTTCAGTTTTTGTCAGGGTTCAGAGACGAGAAAGGTTAGATCCTATGGGGAAGTAAGCCATCGGAATTGGGGGAGGCTTGGACTTCCTCTTCGAACTGTTCTTATTCAGTTTGGCTTCACCTCCGACATGGCCGTCTTTGCTGATCGAACTGCTCTTGCTCGAGTGATCCCCCCCTTCTTCGCAGCTAATCACTTTACTGTCGGAATGATCAGAGAAGCAGCTGAAGAGGCTCGAGAAGAGACTCATGATTGAGGATGAGAACAACAAAGCCGGCAAGGAAAGAAAAAGGCGGAGAATTCAACACTTCAGCTGAATCTCTCTCAAAGAACAATCGTAGGAATTGGAGTTGAGAACTTCCTTTTCTGAGTTGCTTGGCGCAAGACCCGACCTTCTTCTTGAGCTATATATATATATAGACATGGTGATGAAGCTTTGGAGAGACTTGGCCGCCTTAGCTTCCAAGATAATAAATGATTTCAGTAACTCAGTCTTCCTTCCTCAGGTTCATGGAAACAGCTAGGATGGTTACCCCTCAGCCGCCGGCAACGAACCGAGTGTTCACCAGGTCCAAATGGGGTTACTTTTGACTTTCTCTCGACGAATGACCTTCTTTTTGAATTACTACATCGGCCTCCAACATTAGTACAGGTGCGCTGTTTCTCTTTAGCAGCACGTTTGATCATGTCAAACAGAGGTGCGGCATATCGTGGCTCTCTCTTTGACCCACCAATTCTTAAGATTTTCCTTTTGTTTCAGTCTGAGCAAAAGCGAAAGTAATATTATTCAAATTTCAAATAATTACAGGAAAACTATGTATTCTCAATTTTTGCATTTTCCAGAAGTTATGATGTTTGGGATTTTAAAAAAAATTCAAAGCGCATTGACCGCAAGATTTTGATTAAGAAATGCCAAAGGTTTGGTAAGATCAATCATGGCATAATAGAAGGACAATGGACCACGGAACTATTAGGATGACCCCCTTGGCATCATCCTCACAGTTCTCCATCTGCGGTTGGAGTGTTTGATTTGTACTATTGCCATGGCTCCTTCTCAAGGGGCCTAATCACAGTCACACATCCTGAATTATGATTGGATCCACAGATGTATGGTCAAAAAGAAGACTTGCAAGTTGGATACAGCAGGAGTTATGCTACATGCAATGCACCAGCCGATCCTACGCGACATTGAGGAGTGATTAGACGCGAAACGGTGGCCAGACATTGAATCTCATCAATTGTAGAGAATGCAAACGCTTTCTTTAACGAACATTTTGATTAAGTCAATCGGTGTTGCTGTACAGACCATGTTTCTTGATTCGATCCATCAATACCTAAATATTGAAACTCAATGGCAAGATTTCGATGATATATAGTACAGTCCCTGCGTACCTTTCATGAGAACTTCAATCTACACAATTTTTTTCAAATTAGCTACTCATCAATTTGGCCCCTAAATCAAATGAAGAAAGGGACTGGGAGTCACGTTTCGTGGGGTCGAGAGCAATTGACTCTACATGCCACGACCTTCAATCATATTCAATTTGGAGGACCACCATTTCCTTGCAGCCCACGTTAATCAAGATTCTTCTGTAAAGATTTCTTCTCAATTTTCTTGACCTAGAACCACGCGTCGTTGCGTCATTGGCTTGGTGATGTACGCTAGAAAATCAGTTATCGGGTGCCAGACCAATTCTAAGTACCACGTGGTTTATATTAGTTTTTTACTCGTGATGTTTGGGTTTCGAATTCCGTACGATACTTTGCTTCTTCTTTTTTTAATGGTGGTTTAAGGTATGAGGTTTTTTTTTTTCGAACAGAAATTAAGGTATGAGGTTGCTTCTGGGGACATCTCCTCCTTGCCTAACGCCTCCAAATTTGTCTGCATGCAATTTACCCTAAAGTCAGGGCTTACATATGGGAGGTAAAATACATTTTACCCAAGTAGTCATAATATAGAAACTCTCATCTATTAAAGGAATCAACTTATTTACGGAAATTGAAGACTGCATACGTGCATGTCAATGTCTGAACCATCTTTTCAAATTTTTTGTTTTGACATAATTAGTGTACCAAATAAAAATCCTTACATGTTATATGCTTCATGAAGACACTTTTAAAGGACTTTTATTCTGCACATTGGCGATGTAAAAGTTGCTTTACACAAGCAAGTCTTGGAGAATGGCATACTTAATTTGTATTTTGAACTTGTAAATTTATGAACACTATAGCATACTCGGGCAGTCAAAATCAACACTAAACATGAGTGGTTTTGGACATCATTGCTTTGGGAGAGTGAATAGTTATAATTCTCAAATCAAGAGCAGATAAGATAACTTGTATAAACTTTCTTTTACACAGACATTGTACGATCTATTCGCTTTTTAGAAATGTATTCCATAAATGAATTGATTTAACCATTCCAAGACTCTTTGTATATTTAAAAAAAAAAAAAAAAAAAAGCTTTTGCATTGTTATTGTATTTAATAAAAATCCCGATAAAAAATGGGATATGTTAATTGGAGGAGGTGGGATTGCAGCAAGCACCACCAAGTAAGATTTTAGAGGGGGTCAAATTTTTGAAGTACCAAGCAATGTTAAAGTGAATTAGAACAGAAATTAATATCAACTCTGCAGGATGTACACTTTTTTTTCTACACATTTCACATCCATCATAAGATCATAGTCCATTTGTCCAATTAGGTACCCAAGGCAAGTATAAATCGCCATAGCACACTAAACAGGTTAGTGCTCAAGTTTGGTCTGAATCGATTTAAGTGATTAGCAAGTCTAATTACGAAGGCCAAACATGCAATATCAGAAATATGGATGTGATATTACCTCTACTTTGAAACTCATTTTTCGAGATGTCAGATTGCTTGTATGTCAGTTTGGCTATTGTTGGTGATGCAAACATACTTTCTATCAGACATGAATATGATAGATAATTTATTCCGAAGGTTAGTTTAATATTAGATTAAGCAATTTGAAATTTTTAAATGAGTCACTGTAAAGGCTAGGCTTCTTTTACCCTTGACAACGAGAAGACAGACAGATTTAGGCAAACCTTCTCTTTCTCTCTTTTTTCCCCTTTCCAATAGGGTGGCTCCCCAATGGACTTTATCTTAATCACTGAGGAATTGACTTGAAAGAGCATATCGAAAAAACAACTTTTGACTATAAATTTCACGGAAAGATGATGGATGCTTGAACAAAACAATGGCTAGATCTACTTTTACCCTCGATAGCACAAGCACGGACAGATTTAGAGTAATCTTGAAAGAGAAGAGGACTAGGGAAACAAACATAGAAAAAGCAACTTTTGACTATTCTTTCACATAAAAATGGTGTGATACTTGAACACAATACCATACATTAACCTCATAAAAAGGGAAAACAAGAAACATTTCTAAGTGTTGTAATTTCAGTTCCCAACAATTTCTTAAGAACAAATGTGGACCAATACACAGATTGTACCACCCTCTTGCACAAAAAAGATTATTATAACCGGTCTTCAGCACCTAAATATTCACATTAACCTCAATCGGCGTTGCTGTACAAACCACGTTTCTTGATTCGACCCATCAGCACCTAAATATTCAAACTTGTTAGAAGATATATTTGTATCTGCCAGAGGATATATTTGTATCAACTAGGAAATAGTTAAAATAGGATTGTAAAGATAGGAAAAGATAGAGAAATATTTGTTTTCCTTTATTAATCTTTTCTTGTAATTATATACGAGCATTGTACAAGCTTTACAATCAATAGAGTGAAAACCTATTCCTCTGTTTCACCTATCTTCCACATCCCTTTCTATTTCGTGACATGGTATAAGAGCCATATGTGCTTTTGAGCTGATTTTTTGCTTCCGCTTCGATTGCCTCGCAGAGGAACTCCAATTTCCAGAGAAGTGTTGTAGTAGGAATCACGGTCTTTTTCTTGGTTGCCTAACTGAGAAACCACATCTGCAGAAGGAGTTACTAGAGGAATCAATTCTCTATTTACCATGGCGAATCCAAAAAACATTACCTCTGTTCCAGTCGATCAAACCGTGGAAGAGGCGTCACCACAAAGCTTAGGTGACCAAAATTCGTCCACTGTAGTACCTGCATCAGACCAACAGCAAAGCCAAATCCAGATTCACCCTCAACATGCGCAATGGCAGCATCAGACTCAGGCAAATTTAGGGCAACCGTTCGCGGGGTACCCTTACCAATGGACACCGTTTCCTTGGTATCCTGGGATGTTTCCCAGTGCATCATCGCCTGGCCACCATCACGACGTGCGAGCCACTGGGGATCCACCTGCCAACGAAGGGGCAAATCCAACCAATGGCCCGGAGCAGACGGGCGGATCCACCGGACTGAGTACGGGAACAAATCCCTACCCAGGATTTCACAATGCGGGTCTCGGATTTGGACTGGGCAGCTCGGGTCAGGGCACTAATCCCTACCCAAACCTCGCACCAGGCGCCTTTCCGTATCAAATCATCGCTGCCAGTGGCCGGCCGGAACCCGGCGACCCTCTATACACAACAAACGGCGACAGACCAGAGTTAAAAATCATCAACCAGCAATTAACCGGCGTCGATAATTATTCGAGCTGGTCGCACGAATTCCGGCGAGCCCTAGTAACGAAAGATAAAGAAGTTTTTATCGACGGAACATTCCCGACTCCATCCGACGAGCGAATGGCACGGCTTTGGAGGAGATGCAACCAATTAGTCCGAACTTGGATCGGTAATTGCATCGCGCCCGAAGTCGCCGCCGGACTTCCCCCGACGGAGGATTCGAAGAAAATGTGGGAAAACATAAAGGAGATGTATGGAAAGCTGGATCAAGTTAAAATTTTTGGCCTCACACAACAAATTTCAGATCTGAAGCAAGGAAATATGGGCATCGCAGCCGTTTTCAATAAACTTTCGGCCCTGTGGAACGAATTAGAGGCGGCCGAAGAAAAATTTGACTGGCCCGACAACATCCAGCAGGAGTATAAGAAGATGCGGGAAAGGGAAAAGGCGACCCGTTTCCTCCTCATGCTCAACGACGCTTACCTGCCATTTCGGTCCCAAATACTGACCATGGAGCCATTCCCAAGCCTCGGCCGAATCTATCAGTTAGCTGTACAGGAAGAAAGCCAACAAAGAACCGCGGATCATGGCGGGGGAGGAGAGGGAATGGCTCTGGCAGCAAGGAGCCAGATTTGCCCCTCGCATGCGAAGAACACGGGAAGAGGAGGAAGAGAGGCGGATCTAGGGTTCGAAAACCCTAGATCTCTCCTTTTAAAGCAAGCAGCGGACGGTGGAGATTATCTCCAGCAATCGGACGGCCAGCATTTCTTCTTGGGGGCAACCGAATCCAACGGTCCAGGCGGCATCATCCTAGGCGGATCTGACGGCTCGCGCAGCGCCTATCTTGCGCGATCGGACGGTCCGCGCGAGATCCATCTTGATGGATCGGACGGCCTGCATTCAGCGCGCCTCCATGGGCTTGATGGGCCGCGAAAGAATTTCTTTGCTGGATCAGATGGCTCAAATGGGCCTATTTCGGCCCAAATTTTTCGGCCTGCTCCCAAGTCTTCATCAGCTGGGAAATTTAATGGGCCGAAAGGCAAATGTAAAATGTATTGTGATTATTATAGACACCCGCACCATACAATTGAAAACTGCTGGAAATTGCATGGAAAGCCAGGAGAAGTGGGGAAACTTTCCTTAGTTTTTCAGGTATCGGGCCAACCCAATGGTAGAACAATTACCAATGCACAATATCTGGAGCTATTGGAAGCTCTTGGAAAGTTGGATGCAAATGACAAGGGTGGAAGTTTTACAGGTACATCTTACTGCTTGATGCACTCAGTTTCGAAGGATGCATGGATAATTGACTCAGGTGCTAGTGACCACATAGTCTGTGACAAAGCTTTCTTTTCCAATATCGTTGAGTTATCTTTACCCATATCCGTTCAACTCTCAAATGGAAATACCACTAAAGTCACTATGACTGGGACTGTGAAGCTTAGTTCCATCATCACTCTTCGGAACGTGCTTTATGTTCCAAATTTCAATTTTAATCTGATCTCAGTTGCTCGAGCTTGTCAAGAAAATTCATGCCGCATCCTTTTCATCCTGATAAATGCTTTTTTCAGGCCCTTTCGACTGGCAGACTGATGGGCTTGGGTAGAGTCGATCAAGGGTTGTATTTTTGGGTGGACCTCCCATTTATTTCTGAATTGCTCTCTGTTGAATTCAATAAATCATTGTGTAATGCTACTACCAGTGATATGAACTTTCTTAATCATAGACGATTGGGCCACAATGCCTTATTTCCCTATCCTGAATGTCCCATTTGTCCTTTAGCTAGACAAACACGCATTCCCTTCCAAAATAGCACTTCTCGAGCAGATGACATTTTCTCTCTTCTACATGCCGATGTTTGGGGACCTTATCATACTTTGAATCATGATGGGTCTCGATTCTTCCTCACAATCGTGGATGATTATTCTCGTGCAACATGGACATTCCTCATGCAGTCCAAAAATCAGGTCCTTTCTCATTTAAAAACCTTCATTTCATTATCCAAGACTCAATTTGGAAAAACAATTCGTCGGGTAAGGACTGATAATCGGAGAGAATTCGTCAATGTTGAATGTGCCTCATTATTTTCTCTAAATGGAATCTTACATGAGAGTTCCTACACATATACACCACAATAAAATGGGGTTGTTGAGAGAAAACATCGTCATCTCCTCGACATAGCACGTGCACTTAAATTTCAGGCCTCTATTCCTGAAACCTTTTGGGGAGATTGTGTGATCACAGCGGCATATCTGATCAATCGCATGCCATCACGCATCTTAAAAGGAAAGACACCATTTGAATTGCTATATGGAAGGAAGCCAGACCTACGTCACATCAGAGTTTTTGGATGTCTATGCTATGCCACTACAATGGGGCACAGAGACAAGATGGGACCCCGTGCCACACAATGTATATTTATGGGCTACCCGACTTTACAAAAGGGGTATCGGCTTTATAAACCATCCACAGGAGAGTTCTTTGTAAGCAGGGATGTTATCCTTCATGAAGACGTCTTCCCTTTCTCCACCGGGACACACTTATCAGCTGATGAAAGAACAAGGAATAGGCAATTCTTGCTGGAGGACGATTTATCTCCTAACGACACGTTCATTATTGCTTCCCTTCCAAGATTAACTGGCACATTACCCAGTGTATCCTTCCAGGTGGAGAATGTTGCTGACAACTCGACTGCAACAACTTCTATTGAAGAATCACCACAGCTGAGAGACTCTTCAGAAGAAGGCACTGAGGAAGAATCATCCTTGCCACTACATGAGCCGCTACAGGAGCAAGAACCAACAAGGCGATCAACTCGGGTCACTCTTCCACCTTCTTGGACAAAAGATTATATATGTGGTTCATTGAAATCATCAGGTACTCGCTACCCTATTTCGTCATACATTTCCTTTGATAGATTATCTCCGGAACATCTATGCTGTATGAGCCGTATATCTGAAGAACAAGAGCCTTCCAGTTATGAGGAAGCAAAAAATGATCCTCGTTGGCAGAAGGCCATGGAGTCTGAGATACGTGCCTTAATGGACAATCATACTTGGGATGTTGTGCCATTACCTGCACGTCGCAAACCAATTGGGTGTAAGTGGATATACAAGATAAAATACAGAGCAGATGGCTCTGTAGAAAGATACAAAGCCCGACTAGTTGCAAAAGGATTCACACAACGAGAAGGTTTCGACTACCATGAAACCTTCTCCCCAGTAGCAAAAGATGTGACAGTTCGTACTTTTCTATCTATTGCTGCTTTTCGTGACTGGCGACTACATCAAATGGACGTTCACAATGCCTTTCTGCATGGTGACCTAGACGAGGAGATATACATGGATCTTCCACCAGGATTACGGAGATAGGGGGAGTCGAAGGTATGTCGTCTCCGCAAATCTCTCTATGGACTAAAGCAAGCCTCTCGACAATGGTATGCCAAGTTCACAAGTGCACTTATGGCTGCCGGATTCAAACAGTCCAAACATGACTATGCCTTATTCACCTGGACAAAAGGTATGTCATCTATCTATTTGATGATCTACGTCGATGACATCCTTATTATGGGAAATGATGATTCTGCTGTCAAGAATCTTAAAGAGCATCTGCATTTCACTTTTCATATTAAAGATCTAGGGTCACCAAGGTATTTCCTTGGAATTGAGATAGCTCGTTCAGATCTAGGAATCTCGCTGAGTCAGCGAAAATTTGTGATGGAAATCATATCAGAAACAGGTTTATCGGGTTGTAGGCCATCAATTGTGCCTATCGAACAAAATGTCAAATTGACATCTATTGATTATGACATTGGCATATCTCCTGCTTCTGATGATCCACCGTTAAAAGATCCATCAAGATATCAGAGACTCGTAGGAAAATTGATATACCTCACCATGACCAGGCCAGACATTTGCTATGCAGTACAGACCCTTAGTCAGTTTATGCACAGTCCGAAACAATCTCACATGAATGCTGCTTTAAAAGTTGTGAGATACTTGAAGACATGTCCAGGCTTAGGGATACTCCTTTCTCGGAAGTGTAACATGGAGATGACAGCCTATTGCGATGCAGACTATGCTACATGTCCTATGAGCATGAGATCTATCACTGGTTTTTGAATCAAATTTGGGGAATCATTACTTTCTTGGAAGACAAAGAAGCAAAATACAGTATCCTTATCTTCAGCCAAAGCTGAGTATCGGTCTATGGCCAAGACCGTTTGCGAAATTGTTTGGTTGAGGGGTTTACTTATGGATCTCGGGGCAGAAGTTAAAGGACCGACTTTACTCTTCTACGACAATGACTCAGCACTCAAACTTGCAGTGATTCCTGTGCTGCATGAAAGAACAAAACATATAAAAGTCGATTGTCACTTCACTCGAGAGAAGATTCAAGAAGGAATTATCGAGACGAGAGGAATCAGAACCTTGGAACAGCCTGCCGATATATTTACTAAACCTCTTTGCCAAAGACAGCACAAATATCTTCTAAACAAGCTGGGCATCTTGGACATATACAAGCCACCAGCTTGAGGGGGAGTGTTAGAAGATATATTTGTATCTGCCAGAGGATATATTTGTATCAACTAGGAAATAGTTAAAATAGGATTGTAAAGATAGGAAAAGATAGAGAAATATTTGTTTTCCTTTATTAATCTTTTCTTGTAATTATATACAGAGCATTGTACAAGCTTTACAATCAATAGAGTGAAAACCTATTCCTCTGTTTCACCTATCTTCCACATCCCTTTCTATTTCGTGACAAAACTCAATGGCAAGATTTCGATGATATATAGTACAGTCCCTGCGTACCTTTCATGAGAACTTCAATCAACACAATTTTTTTCAAATTGGGTAATCATCAATTTGGCCCCTAAATCAAAGGAAGAAAGGGGCTGGGAGTCACGTTTCGTGGGGTCGAGAGCTCTTGCCTCTACATGCCACGACCTTCAATCAAATTTAATTTGGAGGACCACCATTTCCTTGCAGCCTACGTTAATCAAGATTCGAGCGTCAATGTTTTAGCCTTCTCAATATTTCACTCCCAATTAGAGAGATGCAATCGACAATAATGCCCCTCTAAACTAATTATGTTTCGCAATGGAGACTTTGGTTCTTCCTTTTGAGTAGATATCATTCTGATCAATGTGCATCTTTTCAGTGTCAAATTCACATCTTACAGGAGAAGTAAAAAATTACATGCGGGAGTCAAAGGTCAACCACCATCTAGAATAACTATATCTTTTGGCTTGATAATAAATCCAGGCGTGGGGAGAGGGTTTATATTAACAATTCTCTAGTCACATAGTCAACTAATCTTGGTCAGTCTTTTAAATTAGTTTAAAATGGCGTACTTTCTAGAAATCGTTATGTTAATAAGCGTGGATGACGAGAATGATGTAATTAATAAGTAAAAATTGAAAAGAATGGATCCCTAGTCACCTTATTACCTCAATTAAAAACAAAAAGAAAAGACTTGTGAATTGCAGTTTTGTTAACATGATGACGTCATCCCATAGCCAAGCCACGTTAACCATTATAGTAGGCCGTAAATCTTATTTTGTGTTTTTTCCCCTTTTGTTCAGATAATCATGATAGTAGGCCCAATTCGCTCAGCAATAAATAGATAATTAGGGCAGTCATCAATTTCATTTTTGCCATATTTCTCTGCCAATGATCGAATAAAATTTAGCTATTATTAGGACTAGGTACTTGCCCCATAATCAATATTCCTCCTTTTATTTATAGAAAATCAAGGTCCAAAACAGTGTTCCCAATAGTAAAAATTATATGAGGAGATTGGAAAACCTCCAAGTACTTTGTTTTGTATTAGATTACGTGCATTCCTTGTATTAATGGGAAGGGGACAATTACCCAAAAAGTCCTAAACTTATTATAGTTGTGCCAATTCAGTCATAAACCTTTTTTTTTTATCCAATTTAGTCCTAAACCTTTTATAATTGTGCCAATTCAGTCCATCCGACCAAAATTGGCCGGCCGGCGCGGACGTGGACGCCGGCGGGGGACAACCGGCCGGTGAGATAATTTTTTAATATTTTTTCGAATTTTTATATATTTTTATATATTTTTATTTTTTTTTAGGGTCTTCTTCTCCTTCCTTTGGCCGGCCGACGCCGGCCGAGGTGAGGGCCGGCGAGGCCGACCTCGCCCGCCGGCCACCGGCGGAGGCGAGCCTCGCCGGATCCGGCGACGGCCGCCTCGCCGGCGAGGGCGAGGGTCGACCTCGCCCGGTGGCCCGAGGCTGCTGCGTCGCCATCGCCACCCCCGCCGCCTCCGCCGCCTCCCCCGTCCCCCAATCGTTGGCACGATCTCCCCCTCCGAGCTCAAGCGACCCTCCCGGCCGTGATCGTCGCCAAAACCCCGTTCCTACGCCTCGAACCGTCACCAAAACCCTCCCCGGCCTTGACTACACCACGCGGCACGGCGGGGCCTCGCCCTCGCCGGTGGTTGGCGAGGCCGAGCTCGCCCGGATCTGGCGGCTCGCTCGAGGCCAAGCCTCACCGGATCGCGACGGCCTCGCCGTCGGCTGCCGGGCGAGGCTCGCCTCCGCCAATGGCCGGCGGGCGAGCCTCGCCGGTGGCCGGTGAGGTTAGCCTCGCCGGCCGAGGAAGGAGAAGAAGACCCTAAAAAAAAATATATATATATATATATATATATAAAAATTTAAAAAATAAAAAAATAAAAATTTGAAAAAAATATTAAAAAATTATCTCGCAGGCCGGTTGTCCCCCGCCGACGTCCACGTCAGCGCCGGCCGACCAATTTTGGCCGGATGGACTGAATTGGCACAATTATAAAAGGTTTAGGACTAAATTGGACAAAAAAAAAAGGTTTAGAACTGAATTGGCACAACTGCAATAGGTTTAGGACTTTTTGGGTAATTGTCCCTAATGGGAAGGATTTTCCTTGGACCTTTTCTGATTTGGCACAAGAGAAAATAGAAGATATTCTCAAGCAAAGGGAACCATTCCTCTCGTTATAAATCCAAAACCGCGTTCGAGTCCTTGCAAATCCTTAGATGTTGCTTCACCTAACTTAGTTCAGATAAACCAAAGTCTCCATTGCAAAACATAATTAGTTTAGAGGGGCATTATTGTCGATTGCATCTCTCTAATTGGGAGCAAAATATTGAGAAGGCTAAAACGTTCTATCAGACATGAATATGATAGATAATTTATTCCGAAGGTTAGTTTAACATTAGATTAAGCAATTTGAAATGTTAAAAATGAGTCACTCTAAAGGCTAGAGCTTCTTTTACCCTTGATAACGAGAAGACAGACAGATTTAGGCAAACCTTCTCTCTTTTCCCCTTTCCAATAGGGTGGCTCCCCAATGGTCTTTATCTTAATCACTGAGGAATTGACTTGAAAGAGAATATCGAAAAAGCAACTTTTGACTATAAATTTCACGGAAAGATGATGGATGCTTGAACAAAACAATAGCTAGATCTACTTTTACCCTTGATAGCACAAGCACAGACAGATTTAGAGTAATCTTGAAAGAGAAGAGGACTAGGGAAACAAACATAGAAAAAGCAACTTTTGACTATTCTTTCACATAAAAATAGTGTGATACTTGAACATAATACCATACATTAACCTCATAAAAAGGGGAAACAAAAAAAATTGGTAAGTTTTGTACTTTCAGTTCCCAACAATTTCTTAAGAACAAATGTGGACCAATACACAGATTGTATTACCCTCTTGCACGAAAAAGATGATTATAACTGGTCTTCAGCTTTCGGCGGAACTCAGAGAGGAGAGAGTTGAGATCCGATGGGGAAGTAGCTCATTGGTATTGGAGGAGGCTTGGACTTGCTCCTGGAGTTGTTCTTCTTCGATTTGCCCTCACCTTCGACACGGCCGTGTTTGCTTATCGAACAGCTCTTGTTCGAGTGATCCTCTCCTTCCAAGCTGACCACTCTACTTTTTGAATGATCAGAGAAGCAACTGAAGGGGCTCGAGAAGAGACTCATGATTGATGAGGATGGAAAAATGGCGATGTTATTCTACGAGCAGAATAGGCTGGGAAATCTGTACTTTGGCCGGTTCTCTTTCAGAGCAGCTGAAGCCGTTGTAATAGCTAGCTTTTCTGAGTTGTTGTGAGAAATTCGCGATTGTTTCACTATGTATAGAGACACATCGATAAAGCTCTCAAGAGATGTGGCCTTAGCTTCCAAGTAATCGGACTATTCTTTCATGTGTCACTATCACTATCCGGTCTTCCTCCTTTACAGGTTCTTGGAACCATCTGGGGTTCTCATTATTTGGCCTCAGTGTTATCTCATACCAAGCTCAAAGTCATCTTTGACATCGCCGAGAATTTTTCTAAGCTCAAAAGAAATATTAGAAAGCGTCCAACCAACCGCTGATTGCTTACGAAAATATTATCCGCTGTGATTCACATGACTTCATCCTCTACGATCTCTCCACCAATGGCCATTGCAGTTGGTACCATCACCATCGCGTCTCCATCACTCCTCTCCTCTCTCACCAACCATCTTCTTCTTCTTCTTCTCCTTCTTCTTCTTCTTCTTCTTCTTCTACGGCGTGCTTCTGTTGCTGCATCGTCATCTTATTGGCTTGGTGATGTTGTCATTCGAGATTAATATTTGGGTATGAGACTGAGAACGTTTTTCAAACCCGCTGCTTCGGCCAATTCATGGACACGTAAGGAAGTTTCTTTTGTTTTCTTATAGTTTTTACGCAACTGTCCCATAATTGTTTTTCTAATAACATATTGTCCTAAATTTAAGCAACTTGATCTCTTTGGCCTTTCTAAAAAATTCAAATATTTTGAATTTAAATTTATTTCCTCGATTTGAGGATAATTCTTTTAATTTAGGGAACAATTTGCTTTCCTTGATTTGAGGAATCAATTTTGCCCTCATCATATAACTATGTATCTATTTAAACTTATTTTGCACATCAATAGATATGAAGGGAAAATAAAAAATTCAAAGTTTCCTTGCGTTCTTTATGGTATCAAAGCCCTCTGCCTAAGAGCATCACTTGTATCTTGCAGTTTCTTCTTCATGGCTCCATCCACCAATTTTGAAGATTCTAACGATGTCAATACCTCACTTCAGTCCCCAGCTATTGTGATTTCGAATAATATTTCCAGCCTCATTGCAATCAAATTGAATGTCTCCAACTATCTCCTTTGGAAATACTTGTCTTGTTTATGCCCATTTCCTTTAGAAGTCCTTGTTCATGCCTATTTCGTGTGGTCATTATTGATGAATCATGTTGATGGCTCTGTTCCTCCACGTTCACCTAACTCTCCCACACATCTAATATGGTTTGAAAAAGATTAGCTATTGTTATCCTGGATCAATGCCACATTAAGCGACTCCGCTCTTTTGTATATCGGTGGACTTACTTTACCTAGCAAGCTTGGGATCTGCTCAATAATATATATGCCTCTACAGCATCTGCCCATGTGATATCCCTCAAATAGTGGCTTAGGGTGCGTTTGGTAACGATTATGTTCCCGGAAACAGATTCTGACTTGAAATGTTTATTTTTGATTCTGTTTTTGGAAACTGATTCTGAGTAAAAGAGCGTGTTTGATAACTGTCTAAAATTTCTGATTCTGAAATAAAATTGCGTTTGGTACCGTACTCATTGATTATGTTCCGAATCAATTTCTTCTAATTTTTAAATAAAATTTTTACTTTTTTCATTTTTTTTCTTTTTTTTTTTTCCTTTTTCTCCTATTCTTCTTCTTCTTCTTCTGGCCGGTCGCCGGATCAGCGATTGGCTAGACGAGAGCCGACGATCTCACTTGAGCGTTGCCGACCCTCGGCGAGGCTGGCCCTCGTTGGCCGAACCTCGCCGGCAGTTAGGCGAGGCTCGCCCGCCCCGCCGAGGCTTGGCCTTGCCGGTGGCCGAGCCGGCCTCGCCGGGCTAGGCGAGGCCTACCCGGCCACCGGTGGGGGGCGGGCGAGCCTCGTTGAGGCTCGGTGGGCCTTGCCCGGCCGGCCATCGGCGGGGTTAGGCAAGCCTCGTCGAGGCTCAACGGGCCTCGCCCAGCCACGGCGAGGCTCAGTCTTGCCAAATCTCGGGAGGTTGAGCCTTGTCGGTGGTTGGGCTTGCCTCTGGCGAGCTCGCCGATGGCTAGGCTTGCCTCCAGCGAGCTCGCTGAAGCTCACCCTGACCTGGCAAGCCTCCGGCGAGCTCGTTGGACTGGCAGACGGTGACCGGCAGCGACGGGCGGACGGCGATTGCGAGATGGCCGAAGGAAAGAAGAAGAAGAGTTGGTTTTTGATTCTCAAATTGGATCCCAGAACAAGAATCAACTTTTTTTTTTTTATTCTTAATTCCACTCCCAATCTGTTCCCGAGAACAAAAATTTTACTTAACGCGATTCTATTCCCAAACTGATTCCAAAAGCAAAAAATCAAAATCTGGCACTATTTGGCACGTTGCCAAACAGCACCTTACTCAACTCAAGTAGGAAAATATATAACTGATTATCTCCAGCAATTTAAGGTCAAATCTGATCAACTAGCAGCCTATGGCTCTCCCCTAAACAAGACTGATCTACTTATTGACATCCTTCATGGCCTACCAATATCATATTGACAATTCTATTCCTTGGTTCAGTTCATATTTGCGCCTGGTCATCAACCCCATCTATTGAGGAACTTCATACACTTTTAATATATGAAGATCTCTCTTTGATTAAAGATACGCTACTCGTGGTTTCATCTCAGTCTACTACATCGGTGACTTCTAAACCTTCCAAGCCCAACAACTCTTGTCGATTCTCTCAAGGCCGTTGTCATGTACCATCTCATGGTACATATGTGTGATATCTCAAAATGGGTCCCTATTTCGAAATATATGAAATAGTTATTTCATCAATGTGCTTATGATCACTTTACTTTGAACTAATCACTCACGAGTTAACTGATCTATTGGATGAGACTATATAGGATTAAAACGCGAAAGACTAGAGAATTTGATCAGAATAGACCGCTCGATCATAAGAATCAACAGGGTCAATACTACACTGTATAAATCAATTAGTGAACATATATAAATCGATTTGACGTAAGTGCATAGTCGATTCGCGGATGATTCCGCACGATTACGATATTCGTGTCGAATGAAAATAAACCGATTTTCTATCGATACTATAGTATGCAATTGAATCCTCACGATCACATGATCATCTGTGATTTGAATATACACAAACGTGGATGGAAAATTATCGGTCATGGGTCAACCACGCGAAAACCCCTAAAAGCCACCAAATAGATTAGGTTGTATTAAAGTCGCGTTCAATCGATTTTAATTATGAAATTTAATTTGATTTCGAGTATCGAACTTTTGAGGGTTTCGAGATTTAATTATTGGACATCGTCTCATTGTCCGTCGAATTATCGGCGAGTCCGAAATTTTTGAAAAAGGAATTATCAGACAAAAAAAAAAGAAATTCAAGTCAAAAGACAAAATTGAAATTTTGGACTAAAAAGATTGTTTTTATGAAATTAAAATAAAAAGAAACCGAGGGGACAAATTTCTTGGTTGAGAGGAAATTATGGAGAGTAGATAGAAGGGAAAATCTTTCTTTTTCTTTTTCTCTCTCCTCCCCCTCTGTCACGTCCACCTCCTCCCCCCTTCTGCCACTCACCCACTCCTTTCACTCCCCCCTTCCCCCGAGAAAATATTGGGTGTAGCTCTGACTCCAGTGTGGCTTCCTTTGAGTCCATTCACCAGGCGACACGTGTCGCCCGGGAGCCATGCCGGAGTCCGAGCTCGTCCCCTCCTGCACGAGAGGTCTTGTCCTATCTTGTTCTGCAAGGAATCGAACTCCTTTGCAAAGAATTATTTGGTGGAGGCCACCAAAATTTTCTCATTCCCACAAAAATTTTGAATGCCATCAGGAACTCTCTCTCCCTCTCTCCATTGAACCAAACTCCTCTATTCTTTGCTTTTCCTCCAACAAATGAGGGAGGCCCCGTCCGACGAACCACGCCGCCTTGAATCTCTAGCTTTTGTGCTCGGTGGGTGTGGGTGGTGAGGGTGGTCTCAGCTATTTCGAGCTCGGTGATGAGCTCGTCGAGATCCTCGGTGCGCTCCATTGCTACTTGGTCTTCCTCCAACGGGCGAGGGAGGCCGCTGTCTGACGAACCACGCCACCTTGAATCTCTAGCTTTTGTGCTCGATGGCTGCGGGTGGTGAGGGTGGTCTCAGCTATTTCAAGCTCGGTGGTGAGCCCGTTGAGATCCTTGGTGAGCCTGTTGAGATCCTCGGTGCGCTCCATTGCCTCTTTGCTCTTTGCTCTTCCTCCGATGGATGAGGGAGGCCATTGTTCGACGAACCACGCTGCCTTGAATCTCTAGCTTTTGTGCTCGGTGGGTGCAAGTGGTGAACGAGGTCTCAGCTATTTCAAGCTTGGTGACGAACCTGTCCATATCCTTTTCTTTTAGAAGTAAGTGTTGAGTTTCTTTCTTCCTTTATTATTGCCATAAAAGGGTGTTGCATGTATTTGCCAGTAATGATGCTGCACGTATTTGCCCATCTAGATACTGAGGGTCGCACATGAATCCGCTCCCGCGTGGCAGAGCGCAGTTTGCATTCCGATCACGGAGTGGGTGAGCAGCGACCAGTTGCTCGATCTCGTCCACTGGTTCCCTCTCCACTAGCTGGGTCGCATCTCTCTCTTCATCTGGACCTTCCTCTGCGTGCCCCTGCCCAACTCCAACTATGACTGCTATGTCTCCAATGACTCCTCTGACTCCGATGACGATGACAGCAGCAGCAAAACCGCCATCTTTGACAACGACTACAGCTACGACTCATATTTGATTGATTGATTTGCGTGGGTTTCGTGTACAGTAACTTCCTCACCACCCAACCCTTGTTTTTGGGTTGGTTTATATTTTGTGTCTCTTTTCTGTTATACAGATAGTTTCTGTGTTTTCTCTATTTTGTTCTTTTTGTAAAGTTTTTTTTTTCTTGGGGGAGGCTCCAGTAGAGATTTATTGTATTTATTGTGTTTTATTAATATATAAGGCATCTGGGTTTTCATTCTTGTTTCTATGTGATTTCATTTATCTTGATGAGCGATTGGATTGAATGGGGTTCGATTAATTTGGGATTGGAGGTGAATATATCGAGTTTGGTTTTTCAGTATTGGTCTTGCTGATAATTGCCCGTCTAGATTGGTGAAATTGGCTGACCTTATCTCCTACATTGCCTTACAGGGCATATAATAAGAACCATAATTGGTGGTTGAAATGGTCAATCTAGACGGGTTTGAGAGAATGAGGCTTTAATTGTCACAAACCTCCTGGAAGCACCCCTTCTTCTCTCCAAGGAATAGTAAATTTTAGCACAACCCTACTCAAAATAGAATGAAACAAAATAAAATAAAATGAATGATTAATATAATAAAAAATTCTCATTGGACACATGCTCCATTCTCCACGTCATCGAGAAACTAGCAATGGTATGTCTGAGTTATTGATGCATGACTCAAGTTTTGATTTGCGCTTTATCTAATCAATGAAGGAAAATAATTTATCACTTGAGATTTACTTATGTTTAGTCACATGAAATGAACTTTGCAGTTTAAGTGACTTATAGTGTCGTGTGAGGCTCACATAGATGAAGCACAATATGAATGATTTTTAGACAGTCTTCTAGTAAATGACATTCTTTTCTTTATTAGAGAAAAACTCATAGATATGTGGTATATACCTACTTTTACCTGTCTAAGTTTTTTTATTGGATCAAAAAAGTCTGGAGGCAACTAAAGTAAGACTCAAATACACTGTACATATTCTCTTGAATGTTATATCTAATGAAACTCTTATGGCGATATCATCTTGGCAAGTGTAATTTGGGTACAAATTTTCATGTACAAATTTATCGAATGGCAAAATCACAGGTAATTCTTCAATAATACTATGTGAAACATATTTTGCTTTCTTAAGTAACGGATAAGATTTTATTATGCTTGTAAAAGCACGATGTTAATTATTTTTTGCTATTTTAATTGCAACATGAAGCTTCTCATCTTTCACATGTAGTACGTGATATGGAAAAAGATTTTGAATTTGCAGTAGGAATGGTGTTTTTCAAATGAACTTGAAACGTATCATAAATATGTGGCATATGCAATTGGCAAAGGATTTGGAATGAGGAAATGTAATATGTTTAGAAATAGTAAATGAGAACTAACTCGACAAACCTTTGTATGTAATTGTGAGGGGTATTCTAACAGCTCAGATGATAAAAAAAAAAAAAAAAAAAAAAAAAAAAAAAAAATATCAGAGATATGAAGTTAGATGTGGTTGTCTTGCTCATATAAAATTTAAGGTTGATAATAGTGTCTATGAAGTCATAGAGTATGTTTCTGAGCATAACCATCCATTTATTCCAGAAGATTAAAAGCATTTGATTAGATGTAGAAGATTGATATTTGATACTTGTAAAAGTATTTTAGTTGATATGACTAAAGCTAGTATTGGGGGGACTACAATATATAAGTTTTTAGCAAATAAAGCTGGAGGAAGCCAAAACTTGGGTTTTAATTTGCGTGATTTCAAATTTATTTATAGACAAAAAGATCCGAGGCTGTAAGTGGGGGAGATTGTCAACATCTTCTAAATCATTTTCATTGCATGCAAATGCAAAATCTAATGTTTTCCTATGATGTACAGGTTGATCAAGATGGTAGATTGATAAATTTGTTTTGGAGAAATAGCTCGTCCAAATTTGATTACAATTGTTTCGGTAATGTCCTAGTATTTGACACTACATATCGAACCAACAGATATGAAATGATATGTGCACCTTTTGTTGGGATTAATCACCATTGGAAGAATACTCTATTCGGGTGTGCATTTTTTATGGACGAGACTGCAAAATCATTTATTTGGTTATTTGAGACGTTTTTGAAGTCTATGGGAAATAAGGCTCCGAAAACAACATTTACTAATCAAGACGCAGCCATGGCAAAAGCCATTAGAATGGTGTTTCCAAATACATAACATCGTTTATGCACTTGGCACATCGGGAAAAATGCCAATCTAAACATCCCACATCTTTACAACAAGCCGGGTTTTAAGGATAAATATTTTTTAAGGCTTATGTATAGATGCAGATCGGAAGATGAATTTGAATCCACTTGGAAGGAAATGGAAGAGGAGTGATATACTGAGAATAACAGTTGGCTTCGGAGATTATACTACATTAGACATAAATGGAGTTTAGCTTTTGATTGTGATACATTTACTTGAGGTATAACATCAATCCAAAAGAGTGAGAGCACCAATAATGTCTTTCAATGTATGTTGAAGAAGACATTACTTCTTATAAAATTTGTCCACTACTATGAAGAACAATTGAAGCACATAAGAGAAGTGGAAAGTTAAGATGATTATGCTTCTCATGGGAAACCTAAGTTATAGGTTTCGAGTAATGGGATCTTGGATCATGCCGCTTTAGTGTATGCACACACAATTTTTAATAAGTTCAATGCATAATTTTTGGAAATTCTCTCTGAGCATATTTCAAGTGTTACATTTGATGGATCGATTTATTTATATACTCTCAAGTGTATAGGAAATCGACGTGAAAATATTGTCAGATTTGACCCTGCAGACTTTTCAATCTCCTGTGAATGCAAATTATTTGAATCAAAAGGATGATAAGTTTGGGAGCCGAAAGCGTAAACACTATGGAAATAGTGTCAAAGAACATGGAAAATGCGAAGGCTGAACTATTATCATATCAATCAAGTGTGATTATGACTTATGATACTGGTAATGATCATAATGAGGCCTCTTTATGCGATGTCTCGGTATTAGACCTCCTTCAAAGAAAAGGAAAGGGAATAGCTTATGGAAGGCTTAAAAGTTCAAGTGAGAAGAAGAAGAAAAAATCTAAGAAAAGAACACCCCCAACGCGAATAGAAAGTCAAGGTGAATGACATATTATTTTAGTGAAATTTTTAGCTTATGTTATGTCGATTAATATGTTTATTACTTTGTAATGTAAAGTTGGCTGTCCAAGCAACACTCGATGGGACTCATTTTTCCAATATTTCTAGTAATTCAAATCAGTTTCTACGTGCTCCTTATCCTGGCGACATTGGTGATCCAACGGTAAATTTAAATTTTCATAAGTATGTATATCGCTCTTAGTCCTCCATTTGTATTTACATGTGATAACTCTATAAAAATAGAGTTATTTTACCTATTTTAGGCAACAATTAATGCAATATCTTAGAGAAAATATTTGGATTTCCTTCTGATTATTTGAATTTTCCTTATTTATGCAGAATAATGAGATATTGAGGAGATAAGGAAAAGAATGGCAACTATCAAGAATTCAAATAAAAGCAACAGTGGAAGATGGATATCAAATTAGGAAATTCTTGATTTTGTTCCCTAATGTTATCTGCAAGCGTTGGGAGATAGATATTTTGGATCTCCTATAAATAGGAAAGAGAGAGCAGCTAGGTTTTGGAGAGGGGTTAGACCGTTTTTCATTCTTCTGAGAGCTTTTCAAGTATTTTGAAGAGAAGACCAAAGTGGTGATAGAATTCTTGTTCTTTGATTCAAGATGCTGGGTTTGATTTATATTTTTATTTCTTATTTTACCATGTTCTAATTTTCTTTTGTTAGGGCTACGATGTAGCGTAACCATGATGATGTGAATTTCATGATTTTTATATTTTATAATTGATTTCATTCATGTAAATTATATATTATTGCGTTTAATGCTTTTGAGTGACTGGCCACCACTTGAATGATCTTATGTGCATGTTTGAGACTGAGAAGTGATAATATGCAATTGCTCATTATAATGAATAACCATGAATTAAACGTGGATAGAAATATACCACGTTATTTGTGTAGCTTTTGGTGATAGAGTGATCCAAAAGACTCATTGTAAGCCGGGAATATTCATAGTTTTTAATGCACTCATGTTTATTTTAATTCACATAGAGATATAGTGGATTAATAAGCTGAATAGGTTTGCTATACCTAGAGATAGGATAGTAAATAGGTTAGGAAATTCCGCTATCACATATTTGATATCGTTTTTGTATTCATAATAATCTGAAATTCATATCTAATGGTTATGGTGAAATCGGATGCTCTAACATATTTATCTGATCGATTTATTGCATTTAGTCTACAATTGTCGTTTTTAATTTATTCTTAATTATATTTTGATTTGTTAGATAAATTTTAGAATTAGTCTATTTTAGTATTTAATTGGTTTATTAATCAGCGATCTCCGTGGGAAGATACTTTTTCTCATCATTATATTACTTGTTCGACACGTGCACTTGCGTTTAGAATTTTACGAACAAGTTTTTGGCGCCGTTGCCGGGGATCGTTTGTTTAATACTAATTAATATTGATACCAGATAATTCTAAATTTAATTTAGCTTTCGTTTTGTTTTGTTTTTCAGGGTGTACATCGGTTTATGACACGTAGCCAACAAGGGAAACTTGTTGAACTTGATCCAGAAATCGAGCGTACATTCAAAAGGCGACTGAGAGAACAGAGAAATCACGCTAAGAAGATGGCAGACGGTGAGAATGAAAATCCACGTAGACTCTTAAGAGATTATGCTTCGCCAACAATTCAAGGAACCACATCGAGTATCAGAAGACCTGCAATTCAAGCAAACAACTTTGAGATCAAGCCATCACTCATTCAAATGCTTCAACAGTAAGTGCAATTTAGTGGGCTACCAAGCAATGATCCAAACGCTCACATCGATGCTTTTCTTGAAATCTGTGATACCATTAAATATAATGGAGTTACAGATGATGCTATTAGATTGAGATTATTTCCATTCTCTCTTAGAGACAAAGCTAAGAGTTGGCTTTCTTCTCTTCCTGCAGGATCAATTACTACATGGAATGATATAGCTCAGAAATTTCTTGGTAAGTTCTTTCCACCTGCAAAGTCTGCGAAGATGCGTAACGATATTACTAATTTTATGCAGATGGATAATGAATCATTATATGAAGCATGGGAAAGATTCAAAGAATTTCTTAGGAGATGCCCACATCACGGACTACTAGTATGGATGCAAGTACAAACTTTTTATAATGGCTCTAGTACGAATCTTCGTTCTATGATTGATGCAGCTGCAGGAGGAACTCTAAATAATAAAACACTAGAAGAAGCCTACAACTTATTAGAGGAGATGGCGTCCAATAGTTATCGTGGCCCTGCGAGAGACTACCAATGCGAAAAGTTAACGGAGTTCATGAAGTGGATGTTTTTGCTGCAATTGCGGCACAATTTGAAGCACTCAACAAAAAGCTAGATAATATGAGTGTTTCAGCCATGAAAATTCAGACTTTGACATGTGATTTTTGTGGTGGAGGACATGCTAGCACAGAATGTCAAGTAGGTAATACTTTTAAACAATCTAGTGAAAATTCTAATTTTGTTGGAAATTTTAACAGGTCACAAAATAATCCCTACTCCAACACGTACAATCCGGGATGGCGCAATCATCCAAATTTTTCATGGAATAATCAGAATGTGACAAGACCACCGGGATTCAAACAATTAGAGGAGACAAAGTCAAATTTGGAAGATATAGTCACCAAACTTGCTAATACGACTCATGACTTCATCAAAAGCACGGATGTGAGATTTCAAAATCAAGAGGCTTCAATCAGAAATCTGAAAATGCAAGTTGGTCAGTTAGCAAGCATGATGTCAGGGAGACAACAGGGTTCTTTGCCGAGCAACACAGAGAAAAATCCAATTGAAAACATAAAGGCTATTACCCTGAGAAGTGGTAAACAAGTTGGAGAAGAAGAGATTTTTAAAGACAAGGAAGAGGTGATCAATAAACAAGCAAAGGAGACAAGCAAGAGTAAACTTTTTCCAGATAATCCCAAGCCATATGTGCCGCCAATTCCATTCCCTCAGCGACTCCAGTAGCACAAAATAGATAAGCAATTTTCTAAATTTCTTGATGTATTTAAAAAATTGCACATTAATATTCCTTTTGCAAATGCTTTAGCGCAAATGCCTAGTTATGCAAAATTTTTGAAGGAAATTTTGGCAAACAAAAGGAAACTAGAGGATTATGAAAATGTGAAGTTAAATGAGGAGTGTTCAGCCATCTTACAAAACAAATTACCTCCGAAATTAAAAGATCCAGGGAGTTTTACTATTCCTTGCACTATTGGAGATTCTTACTTTGAAAAAGCATTATGTGATTTAGGTGCAAGTATTAATCTGATACCTTATTCTGTTTTCAAGAAATTAGGATTGGGCGAGGTAAAAACAACCACAATGTCACTTCAACTGGCCAATTGATTAATTAAATATCCGAAAGGTATTGTGGAAGATGTTTTGGTAAAAGTTGACAAATTCATCTTTCCTGCAGATTTCATAGTTCTTGACATGGAGGAAGATTTTGAGGCACCACTTATCTTAGGTCGACCTTTTCTAGCAACAGGAAGAGCTCTTATTGATGTACAACAAGGGAAGTTGATCCTTAGAGTTCAAGATGATCTTGTTTCATTTAATGTTTTTAAAGCAATGAAATATCCATCTGATGATAATTCTTATTTTAGAGTTGAGATAGTGGACAAGTTGGTGAATAAGGTTTTTCAAGAAAATATTTTTAAAGATCCACTTGAAGCATGTCTGATTCAACCAATGGATAAAGATATTCAGAATGAGGAGATAAAGGAGTATGCAAATTTCATGGAGGCAATTCCATCATATTCAAGGCAAAAGGCAATTAAATTCGAAGAGTTGTGACAACACATTACAAAGCCTAAACCATCAATTGAAGAGCCTCCAATTCTTGAACTCAAACCCTTACCTTCTCATTTGAAATATGCTTATTTAGATGGAGTTTCTTCTTTACCGGTAATTATATCTTCTTCTTTGACAGATTTGATGGAGGAAAAATTGTTCAGAGTATTAAGAGAGCATAAAGGTGCAATTGGATGGAAAATAGCTGATATCAAGGGTATTAGTCCTTCAATTTGCATGCACAAAATTTTGATGGAGGAACAATATAAACCCGTTATCCAACCTCAGAGGCATTTGAACCCGAAGATGCAAGAAGTAGTAAAAGCTGAGGTTTTTAACACTTTAAAGGAGAAGTTAATATCAGCACCAATTATGGCGGCACCAAATTGGGATTTACCTTTTGAGCTAATGTGTGATGCTAGCAATTCTGCGGTAGGAGCTATTTTGGGACAAAGGAAGAACAAAATTTTTCAAACCATATACTATGTCAGTCGAACCTTGTCAGGTGCACAATTAAATTATTCAACAACAGAAAATGAACTTTTGGCGGTAGTATTTGCTTTTGATAAATTTCATTCTTATTTAATTGGCTCAAAAGTTATAGTTTATTCTGACCACTCTGCTCTTAAGTATCTGCTAGAAAAGAAAGAATCAAAACCAAGGTTGATCAGGCGGATTCTACTGCTGCAAGAATTTGATTTGGAAATCAAAGATAAGAAGGGGACTGAAAACCTAATTGCAGACCACTTATCAAGAATTCCAAATTCAAAAGAAAATGTAAGACCAATTTTGGAAGAGTTCCCTGATGAGAAAATATTTTCCATTAAGTCCACAAAAATTCCATGGTACGCAGACTTTGTAAATTATTTGGTAAGTAATGTTCTTCCTCCAGAATTATCATATCAACAGAAGAAAAAATTCTTTTCTGATGTTAAAAATTATTTTTGGGAAGAACCTTTCTTGTTTAAAGTATGTGCAGACCAAGTCATAAGGAGATGTGTTCCAGACGAAGAGAAGGTAAACATTTTACATCATTGTCATGATGGAGAGACAGGTGGCCATTTTGGTGCCACCAAAACTGCAGCTAAGATTTTGCAATTTAGATTTTATTGGCCTACACTTTTTAAAGATGCATACTCCTATGTAGCTTCATGTGATAGATGTTAGAGAACTGGAAATATTTCAAGAAAAAATGAGATGCCTTTAAACAACATTATTGTGTGTGAATTATTTGATGTTTGGGGTACTGATTTCATGGGACCCTTTACATCTTTTTATGGAAATTTATACATTTTAGTGGCTGTGGAGTATGTGTCTAAGTGGGTAGAAGCTATAGCATTGCCAACAAATAATGCTAAGGTTGTTGTCAAATTTTTGAAGAAAAATATTTTTATTCGATTCGGCACTCCTAAGGCAATCATAAGTGATAGGGGAACACATTTTTACAACAAACAATTTGAAGCACTTTTGAATAAGTATGGAGTCACACATAAGGTTGCAACCCTTTATCATCCTCAGACTAGTGGTCAAGTAGAGATTTCAAATAGGGAAATCAAGAGAATTTTAGAAAAAACAGTGAATGCCTCTAGGAAAGATTGGTCAATAAAACTTGATGATGCACTTTGAGCCTATAGGACAGCGTTCAAAACTCCTATTGGAATGTCTCCTTTTAGGCTAGTGTTTGGAAAAGCTTGTCACTTACCAGTGGAATTAGAGCATAAAGCATATTGGGCATTGAAATTTCTGAATTTTGACATGCAGTCTGCAGATGAAGAAAGATTATTGCAACTAAACGAATTGGAAGAATTTCGTAATGAGGCCTATGAAAATTCTAAGTTGTACAAGGAGCGTACAAAAAGATGGCATGACAAGCACATATTCAAAAAAGAGTTTAAAATTGGTCAAAAATTTTACTTTATAACTCTCGTCTTAAACTTTTTCCGGGAAAGTTGCGGTCTCGATGGTCTGGTCCTTTTACAGTTACACAAGTATTCCAATATGGAACAATTGAAGTTGCGCATGACACTGAGGGCACATTCAAAGTGAACGATCAACGTTTGAAGCCCTACTTTGAAGGTGGTTATAACAAGCAGAAGACCACCATTGAACTTCATCCTCCAGAATAGCGACATCTGAGATAGTTTGGCTGAAAACTATAAAGCAAGCGCTTCTTGGGAGGCAACCCGAGCATTTTAATTATGTTTTTATTTATTTTTATGTTTATGTTTTGCAAAAAAAAAAAAAAAAAGATTAAGTTTCTCTGTGTTATCCAAGTTAACTTTTAGGGAGCACCTTTCAAGAGTCAAGGTCATCCATGGACTTATCCTATAACCAGGGAAGTTTTCTTCTTCCTATTCTATTTTTCGCATTGAGGACACTACTTCACTCAAGTTTGGGGGGGAGATAAAAGTTTTTGCTAAATATATTTTCTATCATGATTACCATCCTAGTTGTGAATTTTTACGATTCTTAGTAAAACTTAAATTTTATTTAAACTTGCAATTGATGTGTGAGTTAATCTTAATTCTGATTATGTTGATCCACTTACTGAGCACTAAAAGTCCTTAATTTTTTAATTGTGTGTAAATTTAGAGAACATTCATGTGAAGTATGTGATTTTCTTAAATTTCACCCAAATCTTAGAATTTGTTTGATTTTCTCTTGAGGCGAAATCCTAAGCTAAATCTAACTGAGAAAATGATTTAGGCAATTTTTGGATCGATTGAGCCTTTCAAGTTAACCCTGTTTATTTATCCCTAATCACCCCGTGTTGAGCCTTAATTATTACCCAATTTTTCATTGGCACCCATATATATTTAGCCTAGCCATTATCAAATTATATCCTTGTCCCATGCCCTATGAACACGTTGATTTTCTTTTGAGATAAAAAAATTATTTGAGCTTGATAGAAATTTGGGAGGAATGATGGAGTATGAAAAAAAAAAAAGTGATTGCTATGGTTGTTTGGGGTGTATAAAAAAAAAAAATTGCTTTTATGGTTCTCTATCCAACTTTCAATTGAGTGAGCCTTTTGGATACTCAATGTGTTGGAAATTTTCATGTTATATTAGGAGGGACTTTGGGAGAAACTCCACCATAAAGCAATTCAAAAAAAAAAAAGAGAAAGAAAAAAGAAGAAAAAAAAAAGAAGAAAGAAAGAAAAAAAAGAATGGTGATATATGGTAGCAAAAAAATTATCTTGAATGAGTGAAATTGGATAGTGATATTGGCTCTAAATAGATCCTAGAAATCAACGTGTTGATGGGTGATTTGAGCTTAAAATTCCCGTTATCTCACATTTAGCCCAGCCTTACATTACAACCCGAGAAAAGTCCTATTGATTTTTGGTTGGATAATTAGCTTACATTAGTGGAGAAAGGAAAGAAAAGCAAACCTATGAGATTTGGTCATAATTATTGAGAATTTTTGAGAGGTTACATGTTAATGTGAATTTATCTGGATTGCATATAATTCGAAAAAGATTAGGACTCTCACACACACACTTGGATCATATAGTTAGAATTGGTCTTAACTTATAAATCGATTTCAATGTTTGGATGAAATTTGTGTCTTTCTTTGAATTGTGAATTTGAGCAATTATCGAAAGATGTCATGGAGGAGGTTGCTAGCTTGATTATGTGTCATGTCTTGATTTTGCTCGAGGACTAGCAAAATGTTAAGTTTGGGGGTTTGATAACTCTATAAAAATAGAGTTATTTTACATATTTTAGGCAACAATTAATGCAATATCTTAGAGAAAATATTTGGATTTCCTTCTGATTATTTGAATTTTCCTTATTTATGCAGAATAATGAGATATTGAGGAGATAAGGAAAAGAATGGCAACTATCATGAATTCAAATAAAAGCAGCAGTGGAAGATGGATATCAAATCAGGAAATTCTTGATTTTGTTCCCTAATGTTATCTGCAAGCGTTGGGAGATAGATATTTTGGATCTCCTATAAATAGGAAAGAGAGAGCAGCTAGGTTTTGGAGAGGGGTTAGATCTTTTTTCATTCTTCTGAGAGCTTTTCAAGTATTTTGAAGAGAAGACCAAAATGGTGATAGAATTCTTGTTCTTTGATTCAAGATGCTGGGTTTGATTTATATTTTTATTTCTTATTCTACCATGTTCTAATTTTCTTTTGTTAGGGCTACGATGTAGCCTAACCATGATGATGTGAATTTCATGATTTTTATATTTTATAATTGATTTCATTCATGTGAGTTATATATTATTGCGTTTAATGCTTTTGAGTGACTGACCACCACTTGAATGATCTTATGTGCATGTTTGAGACTGAGAAGTGATAATATGCAATTGCTCATTATAATGTATAACCATGAATTAAACGTGGATAGAAATATACCGCGTTATTTGTGTAGCTTTCGGTGATAAAGTGATCCAAAAGACTCATTGTAAGCCGGGAATATTCATAGTTTTTAATGCACTCATGTTTATTTTAATTCACATAGAGATATAGTGGATTAATAAGCTGAGTAGGTTTGCTATACCTAGAGATAGGATAGTAAATAGGTTAGGAAATTCCGCTATCACATGTTTGATATCGATCTTGTATTCATAATAATCTGAAATTCATATCTAATGGTTATGGTGAAATCGGATGCTCTAACATATTTATTTGATCGATTTACTGCATTTAGTCTACAATTGTCGTTTTTAATTTATTCTTAATTATATATTGATTTGTTAGATAAATTTTAGAATTAGTCTATTTTAGTATTTAATTGGTTTATTAATCATCGATCTCCGTGGGACGATACTTTTTCTCATCATTATATTACTTGTTCGACACGTACACTTGCGTTTAGAATTTTACGAACAAGCATGTAACTAATTTGGTCGATTTTTACATAGATGCAACAACCACCATATATTATGCCACCGGGAATTATGAGTGGATTTTGTTCATTCCCTAATCAGGTACTTAATAATTTAGTGTATTAATTTAGTTATGATAGATTATGCCTTTCTACAACTATAGAAAAGTCATCCTTTGCATAAGTTACAATCATTACATTATTCTAATTACATTATGCTAATAGAGTTATTTTTTATATATAGATGCAATCACCATACGTCATATGCCGTCGGGGATTATGAATAGATTTTCACCATTTACTAATTAGGTGCTTAATATGAAATCATATTTAATCTTAGTGTTATTTCATCTTATTGTTAGATTGTAATATTGTCAAGGGTTTCTTCTAAATAGATGTTGGAGTACCATAATATATCTCATGGAACTATTTTAAGTTAGGTACGACTTGCCTTGCATTTTGTCTCATAACATTACTTGAGATATATTTATTTTAGCAACTTATTTAGTAAAAATAAATTGGTTATTTGTTTGTACAGGAGTCATCAAACTCTTTTTAACATCTTGGGGTGAATGAATTGAACAATTATGAAGAAGCGCGCATCAATTCATCGAAGTAGTCATTTCATGTAGAAAACCAAAGAGGTATTTCTTGAGCACTTGCCAGCTCTACAAGAGCTTCTTTTTTATGTGCTTAGGTGCGACGTATTTCTTGAATTTGCTAGGTTTAATGTCTTTTATCCCTAAGTAGTATTACTTGAGAATTCCACTAGTTGTCTCACATTTTTCAAGCATTGCGGATTTATGGCAACATCACATTTAATTGTTTTTTCTGTGTTTATTAATTGTTCACTGGTTCGGGTGGTAACAAAGGCGGGAGGACTTGACGAGGTTACACTAGACAATTGTATATGCACATCTTCAAGTCCAAATGGTAGCAATGCACCAATAATAGGCCTTCATGTTGCAGTAGCAAATGATGAAGATCAACCCAAAGATGCAACAACGGTTTTGATGACAAAACTTGATGCTGGAGAATTAGTTCAACAGTTCTTTCATAGTCTCATCCTATCGAAATTAGAGTAGACTTTGGCCTCACTATCACCACTTATTTCATTTGCGTTGCATCGATAATTGGATACCCAAGTAAAGGTCTTAGCCTTTATGTAAAAGTCCCATAGCTCAAGTGAATTAATCTACTCATGTATCTTTCATTTCATTTCTTTCATTTCTTAGTCTATTGTGATATTGCAAAACTCTACTCAATATGCTATAACAAAGCTTTTGCCTTCAAAATACAACACCTGTAAACATATCCAAACAAAAGTGAGAAGCTACGCGGGATGTACTATATTTCTCTCTCACATAATGCCTCTTCGTTGAAAGAAATGACTTTATAATATATAAAGCTTCAAGTTTTCTAATTTGATCAAGTGTTTCTTTTCTTTTTTTTTTTTGTATTGTGATGCATTATCTATGTTGGTTGATTTGCGACAACTCGTTCTTCAATTTTTCGTCATTGTGAAATGTCCTAAGTAGTTGCGCAACAAAACCGATTCCATAACGTTAAAAGATGTCAAGGGGAGGAGCAAAAAAATTCCAAAAACAGCAACATTATCTTTGCAAAGGGCTATAGTAACTCCCAAGTTTCTCAAAACCACCACCTTAAGGTGGGTAGCTATTAGATATGTTGCTATCGTATTAGCTTTCTTCTCAAAAAGAAAGCATTGTTCCTTAGGGTAGACTTAAATGGCAATTAGGGAGAATCACATCTCTTTATTTGCCTGACTTCTTCACAATGAACAAGCATCAATAAATATAACATTGGATACCACATTTAATCCACCAAGCCATTTCAAGGTCATTAAACCACTAGCATCAACAAGAAAAGTAAAAGCTGGACATAGTCACAAATCGAATTTACTTATAATAGCCATACACAATATAAAAACCCCCATCTAAAGGTCATTAAACCATGATACAAGTTGCCGTGCTCTACCTCCACCCCCTTCCAAGGCGCAGTCATCTTCATTCCCAAAAGGAACAAAATTATAGGGCCACCAAAAAACTACATAAAAAGTTCCTACCCAAATCAATTAGGCTAGAAGACAGGCGTGTGTTCACATGTCTAAAGGCAAATAAAATTACCTAAGCTAGTAACATTACAATTTCAACCACCTACTTTCTCTAGATAAGTAGTGCTAATAAAATAACAAATAATAAACAAACAAAAAGTAGCGAGGCATTTAGCTTCTCCAGCAAATGCTTAATGTCTTTCATGTCACCTTCAAGTTTTGCGAGGGATGATAACATATCATCCTAAAATCAAGCAACTTGATCTCTTCCGTCTTTCTAAAAAATTACGTTCTTTATTTTCCGAGTCTTGAATTACTAGGACCAAGATAAAGGAGTTTGTTTTTTCTTTTGTTTTGTTTTGTTTTGTTTTTCATCTAGATGGGAATTAGCACGACAATCCATCGTCAAAATTCCCCACTTAAATCTACGCTCCCCACAGTGAGAATTGTGTCCGCAACTATTGAATCTTGAGCCCAAAGAATTGGAATGCCCTTATTACTGGATCAAACCCCAAGCAACTAACGTTAAAACAGTTTTGAGTACATGACATGTGCTTATCTATACTTATTATATAAAGCAACATGAACGTCCTACTTTTACGACATCTTGATCATTTCTACTTCCCCAAACGTCCTCGACTATTTATTTTACAAATATATTATTTGCGGGCATATGCATAGATTATTAATTCTACCTTGTCTTTCGCGAATTTAATTTTAAAATTTGAATCTTGTATTTTATAGGATAACCTTCCTTAAAAAAAAAAAAAAAAAAGATCTTAAAACATTTTTCTCTTTCCTCATATATTTATACAATATATTTTGTATGGATATTTTTATCAACCCATTACTTAATAATAAAAAATTTCTTACTAAGGTGGCTTTTTTTTTTTTTTCCCATCTTTAGCATAAATGCAAAACTTAGGCATATTTGCTAGTCTAAAGAAAAGCGTACATGAAAAATAATATCATGTCGCTCCATTATTTCATTATTTTACACTACATATTGATCTCGTTGTTTCTTGAATGGATAGGAACTCATCTTATTTACTAAGATTAAAAATTGAGATAATTGTCAAAAAAATCCTATACATATTTTTATGGCGAATAATTCAGTCATAAATCTTTTAATTGTGTTAATTTAGTCATAAACCTTTTTTATACCAATTTAGTCTTAAACATTTCAATAATTCGTCAATTTAGTTTAAACCTTATGACAACTTGCCAAATTTGATCGAAAATCACGAACATAAATGCTAGCCATCTTACGTGAAATAGTCAGTGCTGGTATGAACAAATTTTGCATTTTTTAAAAAAAATTTCCTTTTCTTTCCCTTTGCTTGTGGTCATTACTAAGCCGTAGTCGGTGATCGGCCACAAGTGAGAGTTGACCTTGACCAAATCTCCTTGGCTGCAAGCAAGATGAGCCTCACTAGATTGGGCAAGGGCAACCCTCACCTAGCCCAAGAAAAGAAAAAAAAAATAGAAAAAGGGGAAAAAAAGGAAGATAAGAAAAAACTTAAAGAAATTTTTACAAATTATCCACATTAACGCCAATCACATCATATTAGTCTACTAGAACTAATCAGATTGCAACGTCAGTATTTGCTTGTCAAAGTTGGCTAAAAGGTCTACATTGGTAAATTCTCAAGAAGTTTATAACTAAGTCGACACAACCGAAAGATTTTGTAGTATATTGGCACATAATTAATAGATTTGTGAATTTTTTTATAATGTTTCCACTATATTGGAGTGAGGACAATTAGGAAACCCCTCCATGCCCTACTCGAATGTCGAATTTTGCACACTTCCAAGCTTTCAAAGCGAATTTCTAATTCTTTTGCACTATCGGTCATATTTTGAACAGTATTTTCTGATTTTTTTTTTTTCGAAAGTTTGGCCAAAGAATTTAACCAAACTTTCACCTTCAATCACTTCTTTATTTTGAGTCCAGTTGGCTCGATTTTCAAGCCGCCAAAAAAGAAAGTGTTCGTGACTTTAGTTTTACGAAAATACCCTCGGATGGGAAAGACTCTTGAATTTGATGAAGTCATCTAGGTCGGACGCTTGTGACGAGAACATGTTACATCGTATACTCTTACAATCAAATTCGATGACTTAAAGCATCACCGGAAAACTCTTGGTCCATATTATTAAATTACACTCTTTGATCCAAAATGATCCGATTCAAATCAATCTATTTAACTTATATTAAGTTATTTTCATGGATACAAATTTAATGACATACACTAACCCGATCTAGACCCGATCCTTATTTCATATTCGTGTTCATTATTTGTATTGTTTTTTTTTTTCCTTATCTTATCAAGATCGTATAAACTTGGTCTGATAAGATGAAGAATTTCTTTTCATGAAAAATGGGTCGAAATTTATGTAAATTCTGTGACTTTGAAGTCATTAACGTTCATGTGCGTGATGCTCAAAATTGGTATTATATTCTAATATGGTGTCAATTAGTATCTTGTTCTAACGTGGTTTCATTACCAAAGGTCACAATTTCATACAATTAGCGTAGCCTTTTCGTTATTCCGCAAAACAACATGATCTTGGACAGATCTCCATTTCATGCCTTTGAAAACGTAGAAGGAAACACATGAATTGCGTTGTCTAGCAAGAGACACACCGCGACGACATGGGTTACATATAGGGCCGTCAAATCCTATCTCGCAAGAGATTATTTTTGCTGTCCGTCCATTAATCCTTTTTAGGTTCGTCTCGGGTGGGTCGCGACAATAATTTCTGTAAAGGATGAAGGAACGAGTTCCACAAAGAAAGAAGGAAGGAAGGAAGCCATAGTAAGAAGAAACAAAATGTTCCTCATACTTCTCCCCACCGAAGAATAAAAAGAGAGAATCAGAACAAATTTATTCAAAATTGCTCGCAATCAAGCGATCCAATCGCCATCTCTTCAAAGAGAAGAGAGCCGAGATCCACTGGAGAAATAAGCCACTACAATAGGTGGGGACTCGGGCTCCCTCTTCGGAATTTCCTTCATCTTCTCTTCACTCGCGACGCCATCTTTGCTGCCTCTCGGATCGCGCCGCATGTGATCTTCTCCTTCGCAGTTCACCCTCTTCGCACCATTACCGGAGAAGCACCCCGAGCACAAGCCGGAGAGGAGAATCATACCGGCCGCAGCAGCGACTACGACGATGGCAAGAAGGTGTGAGGAGCAGAAAGTGAACTTTCCGGAGCTTTTCGATGTGATGCTGATCTCAGTCGCTTCCTCTCTTTAAATATAGGGTTGAAGGCGGTCCCCATGGGTGAAATTATGAGTGCGTTTGAATATCAAACCCTAACTTGATCAGCTTCCTCCTCCATTTCCTGGAAATGTCTGGGAGACTCCGTAATTAGTGGTTAATAAGGAAAATGCGTTGGGGTTCAATTCTTTCAAGGGAGCTGGTTGGACTAATCGATGTCATTCTTACATGACGACAAACATGCTTGCGACTAAGGAAGTGGTAGCTGAGAAATCCTGTAGCGATCGGCGGGCTTTCTTTCCTTTCTTGGGGATTTTCTTTCCTTTTCAACACTTCAAATCCAATGACGAAGTTTTCTTCTAGCCTGCCTTATTCCACGGCTCGAGAACCATGTGGGATGTTGTAATCGGCGGATTTCTTTCCTTTTCTTGTAGCTGCCTCCGCGGGGCGGTTGTTATATGCGGCAACGAGTCCATTTGATGAGATGCCATGCCCCGCGACGGTTCAAGCCTCGTATGATGACATGTCATGCAATGATGTGATATTTCATGTGATGATATATCATGTGGTGACATGTTAGGTAATATATATGTCAAATCATGTAATGTTGTGTCATGTGATGACATAATGAGACAATTTTCCTTTTTCTTTTATTTTCTTTTATTTTCTTTTTTCTCCCCCTCTCCTCGGCCATCGCTAAGCCTTTCCCCGCCTCAAGCAAGGGTAACCCTCGCTCGCAATGCTAGTAATACTCAGATTTTCATTCGTGATGGGGCAATGAGATGTAGAACAAATGATGTACAGCATACAAAGAGAGAGAGGAGAAAATTACCAAAACAGTCCTAAACATATTACAAATTTTTCCTATTTAGTCATAAACTTTCTACAATTGTGTCTATTTTGCCAAATTTGACCAGCCGACACTAACGTGATGCCGGTTGGCGCCGGACGATGCTGACTTGGCAATTTGATAATAACATTTTTTTTCATTTTTTATTATTATTATTTTTTCTTTCTTCCTCCTCTTTGGACCAGCCAAAGGTTACAACTTGCGAGGTTGACCTTGCTAGCCATGGTGAGACCTCACCATCATGGGCGAGCTCGCCCTCGCCATCGCTAAGGGAGGTCGAGCTTGCCATGGCTAGGCAAGACCTCAACATCACGGGTGAGCTCGCCCTCATCCTTGCCAAATCTAGGCTACAGTGAGGTCAACCTCGTCAACCATAACCTTTTGCTAATCTAAAGAAGAAGAAAGAAATAAATAAAATTAATAAAAACAATTGAAAAAATAAAAGTATTGTTAAGAAATTGCCACATCAACGTTGATCGGACCATCGACGTAGATGACGATGGTGGCTGGCATCCACATCAACTGCGGCCAACCAAATTATGCCAAATGGATGGAATTAGCACAATTACAAAAAATTTAGAACTGAATTAACAAAGAAAAATTATGACTAAATTAGAAAAATTATAATATGTTCAAGGCTGTTTTGATAACTTTCCCAGAACTACTCTAGTTCCGTTCTCTTTGTCACTCAGTCATCGTTGCTCCTCAACGGCCATGTCGTTGGCTTCCGACATGGATCTCTCTCGCCAAGACATGATCGTCCAAATCACAAGCAACTGCATCATCCCTTTTCTACTCGACTTCTTCCATCAAGTGAAGAAGCGACACATCCATCCCCCGAATGATGAGGCCTAAGTCGAGGGCTATCCTCACCTAGGCAGGCGTTGGCCATTGACGAGACCCGACAGTGGCTTGGGGGAGGGGGGAGGGAGTAAAAAAAAGAAAAAAGAAAAGGAAAAGGAAAAATATATACCTAGAATTTTTCTGACTAAAATACGCCTTCTCTAGCAGCCAGAATAGTCACATGCTCATTAGCCGGCCAAAAAGGTCCTCATTTAAAACGATTTAATCACTTTAGGCTCTTATTTGAATTAACTTGGTCATTTTAAGTCTTTATTTGAGACAATATCCATTTTGAAACTTTTTTTTTGAGGAAATGGCTCAATTTAGGACCCTTATTTGAAATTTTCCCTTTTAATTTGTAATTTTTTTTTTTTTTTTTTGGAATTTAGTTAAACTTTCACCTTTAGTTGCTTATTCGTTTTAAGTTCAGCTACTTGATTCTCAAGCCTATAAAAATACATCAAATGAGGCAAAATATTGTAATTGATGAAATAATCTAAGATCGGTGCCATGTGTTGCAATCTAATATAGGGTATCCCAAATTAGGAAAGACTCATTCACATATTTGTTCCCTTGAGTGTCATCGAAAAATTAGTGGGGTGCAACGAGAACCGCCCGAACCGGCCGGTTTTGGGCTGTTTCCACGGTCGCGATTTCCTAATCTTGGAATTGGTGGCTGGTCGATCCGATTCCTAATCTTGGAACCCGGAACCGGACCAAACCAATTTTTTTTATATATAATTTCTAAACATAGAATAAATATAATATATAATATATAAACATTATAACTTATTGCAATCGAATTTGCAATTGAGATAGCAACCTCTTATGTGGCCAAAAGACCGTTAAAATTCTTCTTGTTACTCTTTTATTTATAAAGAAAATCTACTTGTTAGTTTCATCTTCTACTCAATGTGGGAGTAAGGCTCCAAGAGATCCACAAGGCACTTCAAGCCTTTTAAGAGTCTCACATTGACTAAACATTCAAAAAGTAGAAGAGAGATTGTCTATAAATCCTAAGCCAAGCACAACCTTTAGTCAAATTGTTTATGACCTTCAAGGTTAAGGTTAACTGTGAAATACACGAAGTGTGATTGATATTCACACAATTTGAGTTTGAATTTTTTGCTCATGGAAACATGTGTGATTGGTTTTGTTGAATCGCCCGAGAACTGAATTGGATTAACTAGGCCAGTCCGGAGCACGGTCTGGTTCTAGTTCCAAGTTGGAACTAGACCGAATTGGGAACTGATCACCCCTACGAAAAATTGTCTATAAATACTATTAAACTACAATTTTTTATCGAAAATGATGCGATTCAAATTGACCAATTTCATTAATATTGATCTGTTTTCATGGATACAAATTTAATAACCTACGCCTGACCCATATTTGGTATTCGTGTCATCACTTGTATTGTTTTTTTTACCTTCTCAAGTTCGTATAAACTTGGTCTAATAAGATGCAGTGTTTCTTTTCATGAAAAATGGATCGAAACTTATCTAAGCTCTGTCACTTTCAAGTAATTAAAGTTCATGAGTGTCATATTCAAGGTCGGTATTTTGCTCTAATATGGTGTCGATCAGTATTTTGTTCTAATGTTGTGTCAAGTCATTAACGTGGTTTAATTACCAAAGTCACATAATTCATAGAATTAGTGTAACCTTTTAGTTATTCTTCGAAACAACATCGTGGACAGATCTCCATTTCGTGTCCTTGACATTGGAGACCAAAACACATGAATTGTGTTGTCTAGCAAGAGACGCATTGTGATGATATGGGTTCCATCTAGGACCGTCAGACCTCCCGATCGCGACAATAATATTTTAAATGGACAAAGGAATGAGTTCCCCAAGGATAGAAAGAATGAAGCTATAGGAAAGAACAGACAAAATGTTCTTCATACTTCTCCCCACCCAACAATAAAAGAGAGAATCAAAACAAATTTATTCGAACTTAGCTCGCAATCAAGCGAGCCGATTGTCATCTCTTCAGATAGTCGAGAGCTGAGGTCTGCCAGGGAAATAAGCCACTACGATGGGCGGGGACTCGGACTCCCTCTTCACAATTTCCTTCATTTTCTCTTTACTTGCGACGCCATCTTTGCTGCCTCTCCAGTCGCACTGCATGTGCTCTTCTCCTTCGCAGTTCACCCTCCTCATACCACCAGATAAGCACCCCGAGCACAAGCCAGAGAGGAGACTTATGCCGACCTTGGCCGATAGAAAGGTGTGTGGAGTAGAAAGATAGTGAACTTTTCTAAGCTTTGATGAAATGCAGATCAGTCGCTTCTCCTCTCTATACATAGGGTTGAAGGCGGTCTCCTTGGTGTGTTGAATATTAAACCCTAACTTAATCAGCTTCCTCCTGAATTCTCTAGAAATTTCTAGGACTCTGCGTGATTAGTAGTAAATCAGGAACATGCGTTGGGGTCGTTCTTTTGAGAGAGCGGATGACACTATTCGTATCAAGTGCACATGACGAGGAACATGCTTAGTAACTAAGGAAGTGGTCGTGGAAAAAATCCTACAGCAATCGGTGGGCTTTCTTTCCTTTCTTGGGGATTTTCTTTCCTTTCCAACGCTTCTAATCCAATGACAATTTTTTCTTGCAGCCGACCTTATCCCACGGCTCGAGAACCGTGTGGGTTTTTGCTGCCTCCATGAGGCGGTTGTTGTTGCGACTACGTGCCCTGCGACGGTTCAAGTGTCTTATAATAACGTGACGTGCAATGATTTGGAATGCCATGTGATGATATATTGTATAGTGACATGTTGCATAATGTCAGGCCATGTTGCGTGATGACATGGTGAGAAAGAATGTAAATCGTTTGAGAGTGTACATTGTCTAGGAGGATGCATGAGAGAGAATCCTTAGATTTGGAAGCTAGCCAAGGCTCACAGGTTAGGTTGGTAGATTCTGAGGCATGAGAGCCTGGTAACCAAGGCTCATCATCTTGGTTGCAACGCTACCATGACAAGTTGAGATTGGTGAGGTTTCTTATGTAAAAGCTTCAAATGTACATAATATCTTCATCCCGATTTGGAATTATGTAATTTTTAGGCCTTTAGAAACGTTGCAATTGGTATCAATCACAAATGTGCCCCAATCTATAATATCAATTCCTTCTTTTAAAACGACAAGCTTTGTGCTTTTTATTTTCTTAAATTGAAAGAACTCGAAAGAGAATTTCTCCTTCTTACGAGGTCATTTCAATTTGGAAAAATTTCAAATAAGAGTCCAAAGTTGAGCCATTTTTTTCCCAAAAAAGGGGGGGCCAAGAGTGGACATTGTCTTAGATAAAAGCCTAAAGTGGCTAAATTGTCTCAAATAAGGATCTTTGGCCAATCGGCAAGCAAGTGACTATTCCAATCATCGAAGAAGGGGTATTTTAGTCCAAAATATTCTAGGTATATTTCTTTACTTTTTTATTTTATTTTCTTTCCTTTTTCCTTTTTCCTCCCCAACCATTGTCGGGTCCCATCGATGATTAATGGAGGTCACTAGCCTTAGGCAAGTGTGACGGTTGTGCCTTCGTCGAATCTGGCAAGGTTCACCCTCACCCACAATGCTGATAGCACTTAGATGTCCATTTTTGACGAGGCAATGAGAGAGAGAGAGAGAGAGAGAGAGAGTTGCTATATGTGTTACTCCGTGGAAGAAGCTTGATGTTGGCTTAAAGGTCTAATTCTGTTTTCTCTCACTTTCAATTCCTCTCTGGCACTCACTCCTCGTTGCTCTTCAACGGCCATGGCATTGGCTTCCAACACAAATCTCTCCTACCTAGATGTTCCCGACCAAGACTTGACAGTCAACTCTCTCGCAACTTTAAAACGCTACCATGAGCCTCCCACACCAGCGCGGTGGACGCATTGCCATCCCAGATACAGGCCTCCCTCAAGGCTTCATTCTTAGCATGGTGAAAGCCCATGTGAAATGCGTTATACAAAGTAGAGAACTCAAGTCTTATAAACTAACTCACGACTCTCTCCCTAAGTGATGTAGGACAAGAGACATTTATTTAGCTTCTTGGGTCGCCCGTCAACACAGCCTCTCCCGCCATCCTAGCTATTCTCTTGGGGTTGCCACATTAACAACCACATCATCCCTATTCTACTCAACTTCTTCCATCAAGCGAAGCAATGACACATTCCACCCCAAAACAACAAGTTGGGAGGGTGAGGGTGTCCCTCACCAAATCCAGTGAGGGCAATTATTGCCCTTGCCCAATCTAGCAATTATTGCCCTCACCTAAGGCCAGCGAATCAATGAGACCCACACGGTGATTGATGGAGGGAAAAAGAAAAAAGAAAAAGATAATAAAAGTAAAAAAAAAAAATTAAAAAAAAAATCCCTTTTTTAGCATTTTAATTTGTAACTTTTTTTTATTGTGTTAAACTTTGACTTCAATTACTTATTTATTATAAGTCCAGTTACTCGATTCTCGAGCCTCGTGACTTGAGTCCACCGAAAATATCCTTAGATGGGGTAAAATATTGAAATTTATGAAGTTATCTGGATCAGATGTTGATGATTAGAAAATGCGATATCTTAAAATCCGATAATCGAATTTTGATGATTCGAGTATCATCGGGAAACTCTTTAACATATGGTAGACGAAATTCGATCACGAATCAACCTTAGCCACACCTTTTAGCTAGTGGTGGTCGGGCACCATAGGTCCACGTGACGTTAAAATCCACGTTGGGGAATTGATAGTTGGAATAAACAAAGTAGAAATCATGATGTTTCTCGAAAGGCATAGAGATTGTTTTGCACGTGAAAAGGAAAAAAAAAAAAAGAAAAAAAAAAGACAACGATTTCGACTTTAATATCACTGTTAAAAAAAAAAAAAAAAAAGAACAAGATACCAGTATATTTGGTGAAGAAAATTGAGATTCGAGGAGTCCAAGAACAAGAGAGAATCAATTACAAGAACATGCAAACTGCGAATGGCACGACTCCTCAGAAAAGAGAAGAATGAATCAAAGCATGCTTAGATTCCTCGTACCGCATTCCAAACTAAACCAGTTCAACAAAACCTATAAGATAGCTTTATGCCAAGGCTAGCGAGGATCGGGAACTCGGAGAGTGTACGACATGCATCCATGACGAACTGCATTAATCAGGCTTCGGCACGGACCCGTTGCAAGAGAAGTTTTTAGCCGCGAGTTCTTGCAACGTCGATGCCGTAATCATTCACCGTCTCAAAGAAGAGATGGTCGAGATCCACTGGGAAAATAGGTCACTGGCATCGGAGCAGGCTTGCCCGGCTTGCGCGGCTTGCTCTTCACGTTCTCCTTCGATTCTTCATCACCAACTGCGACCTCATGATGATCACCATCTTTGCTTCTGCAACCGCTCTGCCCGCGATCTTTCCCGACGCACCCGACCCTCTTTGAACCGCTGCCGGAGAAGCAACCCAACAAGCCCGCGAAGAGACTCATGTTGATGTCTGGCCGATTCTCAAGGAAGTAGTCAAAGAGCTCGCTGCAGATTGTAAGTACCAAACGTTTTCCGAGGTGCTCTTTCGGTGCAAATCACCGGCTCTTCTCTCGTGTATACATATTGGCGTTGAAAGTGTGTTCCATGGAAATGGATGCTGACTCAGCTTGCCCCCCGAAATTCCCGCAAGTAGAGAAAATATCTAGGATTCTGCCGAAATTGATGTCGTTTTTGATGCGCTAGAGCCGCCAGTAGGACCATAGGAGTCTACTTCGTTTAGGGATGGCATGTTGTATGTTTGCTTTTTATGGACCTAGGCACGGTCTAGTTGTGAGGGTCGCTCTCGCCCACCTCCCCGGTGGGGTCACCTATTGAGTACATCGATCTGCACCGATTCATTTCATCTCATCCTCGACCGATGAACCGTGTAAATCTCAAGTGGGATTCACTATTTGATAAGAATTGTTCCTATCATTGGCGAGCGATCTCAAAAGTCAAAGTCAGATAATCGGTGCCGTGCATTATAATTTGGAAGATCGAACATGTTAAGATTCTCACATTGAATTGAATCAAGGCACAATTTCGCCAGTTTTCCAAAAAAAAAAAATTATCATGTTAGAACACCCATTGCACTAATATATGTTACGATACACTTTTATGGTTAGCATTAGCCATTTGACTATTTTGCTTCATTTTCTATTTTAGGAATTGATATGAGGTATCCTAAATTAGGAAAAACTTATTCAAAAAATATCATTATTCTTACTCCCGATGAGCACAGACTCCTCTTGAAGGAGAAGGGGTGATCGGGGAAAGTTCTACACATATTTGCAGATTTTTCTCCCTTCTTTTTTTTTTTTTGGAAAAAAAAAAGTCTTCTTTTCGTCTATTTATTTTAATGTTCTTTCTAATCAAGCCATGTATTTTTAAATTATTTAATTAAGTCCTTCTACTTTCACAAACTTTTATACTCACATCCCTCCAAAACCAAATTTCGCCAAATTCAACTAACGTGATCATCACACGACACCAAAGTATGATGCAAATAAAATACAAGGCATTCGATGGGATAAAATTTACTTAATGCGAACACCACATGAACGTCCACGTTGTAAAAATTTTATCCACGTAATAGTATAACGTCGTTTGACCACTACGTCAATGAAGACTCGATTAGACAAAATTAAAATTATAAGTACTTAATTAAGCAAAAGCATGAAAGTATAGAGACGAGAAACGGAATTTAATTTTTACTTTTTTCTTTTTGGGTACTACATAGACTGCAAATTACGTGAAGCTAAGACACGAGGTTGTCCCTTTCGTGGGGTCAAAGAAGGGAAACGAACGATTAATCAGATGTCTAAATACAGACAATTTTTTTTTTTCACGTGGAACCGGTTTTCTTGGAGCCTACTTGGTTCTTGTCTTCATTCATTTCGCAGGAACTTTCGGAGCACATCACGCAATCGTGGTACTTGGTAGGTAGTAGTTGCTATTCGTGTAGCAAGATAGGTTTTTTTTTTTTTTTTTTTTTTAACAATATACAAACGTTAATACAAAATCAATGTTATTCTGACTTCTCAATTGATAATTTCGATAAAGAAAAATTCTTATAAAGTCGGACAAAAATCGCAACAATTTGAAATGTTGGGATCCGATTGCGTTAATTACATATATGACGTCAACATTGGCAACTGACTACATAGTTCGAGGTACATAATTAGCCAAAATATGCTAGGCTACATGATTATTTCGGATGTGATAATGTTTATTTCCACTATAATAATGAATTAAGAATACATGATATTGAAATGGGCGTTGAAATTTCTACGAGCGATGGCCAGGAATTGAGGTCAAATTGGCATCAAATTGACACTAACAAAGACGAAGCCGGTCACTTTCCAAGGCGGTGGTCAAGTTGGAGTTCACACCTTCGAAGGACACTGTGAATCGCGTGACGAAGACCAAAGCTGTTCTTGCAGCCCACGTTCTTCACCTGTTGATTGTTGACGTGGTCAAGCCAATATTCATGCGTCATTTCCAAGTCGCGTTATTTGGTAATTTGTGTTTTTGGATACTTAACTTCTTTGAGACTTTGTTTGTTTCGGGAAAAATATTTTTCAGGAAGAAACAATATTTTCAGTGTTTAATTGAAACTTCAAAATAGAATGAAAAATATTTTATGTCGTTTGAAAATCTGATTTAATTTTTCCTAATGTAAATACACTATTCTGGCACTAGTAACTTATGCTTGGACAGCAGAGAATTGGGTATGAGTGCTAGAGTTCCTTAGCCATGATAGACCCCGATCGAAGTGTCGGGAATTGAGACGCAAGCACCTAGGTCCCGTGCCCAGCCTTGATGGACCTATGTGCGAGCATCAAGGTCTTGGGCCCGGCTTTGATAGACCAAGGCACAACCATTGTGGACCCAATCCCATGTGTTGAGGATTCAAGGTCAAGTTCCAAGATCTCATACTCAACCCTTGTGGACCTTCGCCCGAAAGCCTTGGCTTCGAGCTCGGTCTCAGTGAATTTGGCCATGGGCGTTGAAGGCGTGGGCATGAATAGCAAGGTCCTAGGCTCTGCCTCACTAGACTTGAGTCAGAATGTCGGAGATCTGAGCCTGGGCACCGAGGTCCCCAGGCCAAGGCACTAGAGACCTTATCCTTGATGTTAGGGATCCAAGAAGGAGCGTTGAAATTTTCGTGCCCATAGGTAGAGTTTTGAGTCAAATGCTCATACTTCGTCATATATTAAAATAATTTTCAATTATTAAAGAGAAGATCATTTCCTCAATTTAAGTATAGATTTTTCATTGATTAGGAAAATATTTTCATTTAATCATTTTTTTAAACAAACCAAACATTGAAAAATGAGGAAAATGTTTTCTCAAAAAATATTTTCCGCAAACAAACAAGGCCTGAATATTGATAAGGAATTTCTCTTGTAAGCTCATGTTTCCATAGCTTGAGAACCCATGTCTTTTTGCTGCTTAAACAACGTAGTTGTCATACGTCACTGCGTGTGTTTACCGATGTGTCGTGCCCTTTGATGGCTCAGGTGTTACATGACAATGTGTTCATGTGATTACTCATTATTTCATACTATGACACATCATGGTGATGACATGTCATGTCATGTGACGTGTTGTATACTCTTTTCACTATTCGATATGCTTCTCGGGATATCTCATCAATGTATCCACATGAGAAGAGATGTTTTTCGAGCCCGTGAATATCAACTATTGGGGACATAAATTCGTTCTTTCCCAACGGAGTCAACAAAAAACTCAAAATCTTCATCATCCCGGTTATATTCCTTGTGTATGAAGGAATGATTCTACTCTCTCTTCCTCTGCTGTGCTAACTGTCATAGCTTGTGTAATGGGTTGTACTCTCTCCGATTGAGGTTACTTGCAAATTCACTATTACCCGAAAACAAGTAGGTTTTTAACTTGGTAAGAAGTGCATATTTACTTCCTCATTCCATCTTGGATCCTGAAAGTGAGAATCAATGATGCGAACATGTAAACAGCGAATGATACAACTCCCCAGAAGAGAAGAAAAGAATAAACTAAAACGTAGTTAGATTCCTCTGCCATTTTCTAACAAAAGCAATTCATTCAAATCTCCAAGACAGCTTTATGCCTAGACTAGCAGGGACGCGTGGGTTGCGCACGCATTCGATCCCAGTTCAGAGGAGCGGAACTCGGAATGCATACAAGACGCGTCCATGATAACCTGCGTTAATCGGGCTTCGACATGAACCAATGTCAGAAAAGTTTTGAGCCCTGAGTTCTTGCAAAATCAATCCCCCATTCACCGTCTCAAAGAAGAGATGGTCGAGATCCACTTGCGAAATAGGTCACTGGGATCGGAGCAGGCTTGCCGGGCTTGCTCTTCACGTTCTTGTTCAGTTCCTGATCGCCAACTGTGACCTGATGATGATCATCATCTTTGCTTCTGCAACCGCTCTGCCCGCGATCTTCCCCATGGCAGCCGACCTTCTTCGAACTGCTGTCAGAGAAGCAACCCAACAAGCTTGAGAAGAGACTCATGTTGATGCGTGGCCGATCCTCAAGGAGGAGTCAAAGAGCTGTCGGCAGATTGAAGTGGCAAACGTTTTCCGAGTGCTTTTCTGATGCAAATCACAGGCTCCCCTCTCGTGCATATATATTGGCGTCAAAACTGTGTGGTCCAAGGTAACGGAGGGTCAGCAAACCCATGTTGGTCGGCAATGTTGACTTGGTCTCCTCCGGAAATTCCTGGAAATATCTGTGGCTGCTGGCCAAATCGATGAAGTAATTCCTTCTTTTTTTACTTACTAGAGCCGCCAGTAGAAACGTAGGAGTCTAATCAGTCCAAGGATGACACTGTCGTATGTTGGCTCTTTATGAAACCTAGGTTTGATCTGGGAGCAAGTATCGCTTGCATCGGATTTATGCGTGCACCTTTCATCTAAAAGGGGCAATCAGGTGGATTTCAAGTAGAACCATGCTGCTCAATGGCTAAGATGTAATGGACTCACATGTCTTGAATGTGTAACAAAATTGTACCTATTATAGACAAATAATCTCAAAAGTTAAAGCCAGCTAATTAGTGCCATATCTCAAGGATTGAGTGGGTCGAGATCATGTGTTTTCCCAAGAAATTCATTATGTGATTATGCTCATGGCACCTTTTATCTGTTACCACACATTTCATGCTTAGCACTAATCGATTAGTTATTTCAATTCACCGTTCATTTAACAATTAAAATACAGTATTTTAAGTTTAAAAAGATTTATCTATGATTATGTCACGTGAATATGACCCACAACATTATTATGCTGTCCCCCAAAGTAGAGAAACTCCTCCTAAAGGTGTAGGTGCGTGATCGAGGAAAAATCTACACATATTGACAGTTTTCCTTCTCTTTCTTTTTTAAAAATTTCACTTTTGGACCACCCACCTGAGTGGCGCAGCTGGCTTTGGGCCTTCTCCCCCTCGTGAAGGGGAGATGTTCGAATCCCCAGCGCGTCACAGGGTGACTTACCCGGTGGCACGTGTGTGGTGGCTAGCACATGTCGCCCCCAGTGGTTTACTCCCGGCTGCCGGCCGTGCGGGGTTCCCTGGGTCACCAAAAAAAAAAAAAAAAAATTTCACTTTTGGTTCATACACTTTCATGCTCTTTCTTATCAAGTCCTGTACGATTAATTTGTCTAATCAAGTTCTACTTTCATAAATTTTCTAATCAAGTCTCTCCAACACCAAATCGGAGCAAATTCAACTAGCATGCCTGTTGTCATCAAGTTCCGTACGGTTAATTTGTCTAATCAAGTTCTACTTTCACAAATTTTCTAATCAAGTCCCTCCAACACCAAATCCGAGCAAATTCAACTAACATGCCTGTTGGACAACACCAAAGTATGTTGCGTGTAAAATTTATAATTGTCCATGTCGACATGGTTGGAAAAATATAACCAATGTAGACAACATCGAAGTTTAAAGTGGATGGAATTTAGCAAATGTGTACATCTAGGGAAGAATTTCATCAGGAGCCACATCAATTGAATTTGATGTCGAAAGGACTTAATCAGAATGTTCCTAAAAATAGAAAGACTTAGTTAGGAATTATGAAAGTACAGAAACTTATAATTAAAAGGGAAAAAAATAAAAAACGCATGAAAGAATAGGCACAAAAAGTACACCACTTCCTTGGAGGCTACGTTGTTCTTGTCTTCCTTCCAATGAACTTTCGAAGCATATAATATATTCGCACTACAATAACGAATTAACAACACTTGCTGATGACATAGGCGTTGAAACTTCCCCAGGAGATAGGCTTGGAATTTGGGTCCAAAATTGGCATCAGATCTACACAAAGAGAAGACAAAGCCGGTCGCTTTCCGAGGTGGTCACGTTGGACTTCTTCACATGCTCGAAGGACACCATGAATGGCGTGATGACCACGCTGTTCTTGGAGCCCCACGTTCGTCTTTCTTCTCAAGAACTTCGTCCACCCCAAGATCAAGATCTTGCTGTCCACTGTTGATATGGCCAACATCCATCGGGTCGGTTCAGATAGGAAATGATTCGGATGCAGATCATTTTGTTCGGTGGGTTTCGCAGCAACCCCAACACATCAACACTCCTGAGGACGAAGGACTCGCTTTTGAGATTTTCGGCTCTGCTTTTGCGGATCGACTAGCCGAAAGATGGTTTTGCCAAAGCACGTCCACCTCACATCGCTCCATTTGCATTCTGCTCAAAATGGACCCCAAGACAAAGGTCAACACTAGGAAGGATTGATATCTGGTGGTGGATGCCCAATAAGTAAACCAAAAACCGAACAAATCTACTTACTCCACCAACCAAACCTATATGGGCATTAGAATTCTAAGCACAATAATAGATGGTGAGCTGTCATTTATTTTTGGGATAAGAAGAAGGAACTTTATAATATTGAACAATAGTAAATTTTATTAAATTTAGCCACTAACTATGAAAATTGAGGATATGTTGCTGTTTTCAAACTTGCGGAAATAATTGATCTTGCCGTTTTTTAATAAATTTCACATTTCATTCACATACTTTCATGCTCTTTCTCATCAAGTTTTGTACAGTTAGTATGTCTAATCAAGTTCTACTTTCATAAATTTTCTGATCGAGTCCCTCCAACACCAAATCCGAGCAAATTCAACTAACGTGCTTGTTGGACAACACCAAAGTATGTTGCGTGCAAAATCTATAAATGTCCATGTGGACATGGTTGGAAAAATATAACCACTGTAAACAACATCAAAGTTTGACGTGGATGGAATTTAGCAAATGTGTACAGCTAAGGATGGAAGAACTTCATCGATAGCCATATCAATTGAATTTGGTGTGGGAGGGACTTGATTAGAATGTTTGTAAAAATAGAAAGACTGAATTAGGAAATTTTGAAAGTACAGAAACTTATAATTAAAAAAAAACGCATGAAAGAATAGGCACAAAAAGTACACTACTTCCTTGGAGGCCACGTTGTTCTTGTCTTCCTCCCAATGAACTTTCGAAGCATATATTATATTCGCACTATAATAACGAATTAACAACACTTGCTGATGAAATGGGCATTGAAATTTCCACGAGAGATAGGCTTGGAATCTTAGGTCCAATCGGCATCAGATCGACACAAACAGAAGACAAAGCTGGTCGCTTTCCGAGGTGGTCAAGCTGGACTTCTTCGTCACATGCTCTGAAGGACACCACGAATGGCACGACGACCGAGATGTTCTCTCGGAGCCCACGTTCGTCTTCCTCCTCAAGAGCTTCGTCCACCCAAGATTAAGATCTTGCTGTCGACTGTTGACATGGTCAACAGGTATCGGGTCGGGTCAAATAGGAAATGGTTCGGACGCAAATCGTTTTGTTCGTCGGGTTTTGCAGCAACCCCAACATATCGACACTTGGCAAATGACTTTTAACTCTGCTTTACTTGCCGAAAGATGTTTTCTCTAAAGCGCATCCACCTCAGCAAAATGACTTTTATTAGGTGTTCATTCACATCACTCCATTTGCATTCTGCTCAAAGGGGACCCCAAGGCAAAGGGTCAACAATAGGGAAGAGTTGATATCTGGTGGAGGATGCCCCAATAAATTCACCAAATACCAAACAAATCTACTTACTCCACCAACCAAACCTATGGGCATTAGTATTGTAAGCACAACAATAGATGGTGAGCTGTCATCTTTTTTGGGATAAGAAGAAGGAACTTTATAATATTCGACAATAGTAAATTTTAGGAAAAATATCATAAATAGTCCCTAAACTTTCATCTAATATTCAATTTCATCCCTAAGTTTTTGATTTACTCAATTTGGTCATTGAACTTTCATCAAATATTCAATTTGATCCACGAACTTTTAATTTGCTCAATTTGATCCTTGAACTTTCATCTAATGTTCAATTTCATCCTTGACTATTTGAAAATTGACAAATTTCGTCCTTCCGTTAGTTTTAAGTTAATGGAATTGACTTACATGGCTTTTAATCTCTTAAATATAACATAAAAAAGGACATGTGGAATATCCACATGGAAATTACTTTTAAAACAGGTCAAATTGTGGCCACCATCCAAAAAAGAGATACAAAACCACTTATTATTTCTGTTTTTGTGATCGCTACCCTCATCTCTAGCTAACCCCTAATTTGTTTTCCTTGTTTAAGATATACATTGACTCATAATTCTAGTAATCCAACTTAGTTCCACGACATTAATCAATGCTCCATGTCATCACTTAACGTTTTGAACAAATGGAAGGACTAGATGGAATATTTATTAATAGTTCAATGACCAAATTGAGCAAATCAAAAGCTCATGGATGAAATTGAACATTAGATGAAAGTTCAATGACCAAATTGAGCAAATCGAAAGTTTAGGGATGAAATTGAACATTATACAAAAGTTTAGGGACCAAATTGAGTAAATCGAAAACTCGGGGATGAAATTGAACATTAGATGAAAATTTAGGGATCATTTGTGACATTTTCCCTAAATTTTATTGAATTTAACCACTAACAATGAAAATTGAGCACATGTCGCTGTATAAGTTCTACTCGTGGAAATAATTGATCATAATGGTGCGTGATTAGCTAGGATCATTAAAGAAGTGATGCCAAAAGAAGGTGGTTTCCAAGATGGAGAGGAGTGAGTTGGCAAGTCCTTTTTTAAAAGATGAGGAGGATCAAAGTTGGCAACAGACAGCCTATCCACATGCTTTTCTTACCATCTAAGGTTTACTATGTGCTCCACCATATACTAAGATTCCATCAACATCCTTCTCATCAAGCCTCTCCATCAGTGCTCTCATCAGACTGCTCCAGGTACTCTCTCTCTCTCTCTCTCTCTCTCTCTCTCTCTCTCTCTCTCTCTCTCTGTTGTGTGCTTCACTCTGTAGAAATCTTGAAATTTTAAGCACAGCACTTACACAGTTTCAAATCAGAGCTACGAAACATCTACAAGCCTCCATTACCCAAAAAGGGATCAAATTTCTGCACAATGTTTAGTTTCAGGGAAGCATGCATCATGTCGATTGTTGATCCGGACCTAACTCTGAAGTTTGGCAGCTTTTGTTGATTCAATGCTTCAAATCCAGAAGAAGGGCTATTCTTGATTGCTGAAACGTGTTTCAGGAGGTCTTTTTTTGCTTTTGACTCGCAGGAAGATTTGGAAGAATGGCTAGCGAAGCTCCGAGCTGGGCCGATCAATGGGGAGCCGGCGGTTTTGGGGCTATGGACGATGACGGCACCAAGAAAGACGAAGGGAACAATCAGAAGAACGCCGAGTCCAAGGGCGCATTTACCAAGGCAAAAGTGGCGGCCACGGCCGGCGCACAGAAGATCAAGAATGGGACATCGAATGGCATCAAATGGATCAAGAATCAATGTCAGAAAAAAGGCTCCTCTAAATAAAGAACCAGATGGTTGTATCCACATCAGTGAAGAGTGCAAAAACCATTTGTCTTTCAGTATATAGTAGTTGCATCAGCTTTATATCCCTCTTGTATGGTTTTTTTAATTTTCACTGTACTTGCAGCATATTCATTGGTTGTAACATATGGTCTGTCTTTAAAGGAATCAGACCAGTCCAGTTATCATCAGTCCAAGACCTCTCTCTGTTTTTTCAATTTTCACTGTCCTTGCAGCAGCTTCATGGGTTGTAACATATGGTTTGTCTTTAAAGGAAATAGACCAGTCCAGTTTTCATCAGTCCAAGCAATACTTACTGATAAATTAAGCAGAGGGTACAACTACAATGAAGAAAAGATGATATTCTCCTCAAATCTAAGCTAACAATGAACTAATGAATCAGCGCATCAACCAATATCTACACTTTCGAGTATATATACTCGTCCAAGCTACTCTGCATTGAATCCAAAAGAATTTTCTCCGCTGTAAGTCAGGTAAAGAAAGCCATCCTCATCCTTGAATTCCTCATATATCGCAGACATCAAGGAAGCTGAAACACAAGATCTCGGTCATAGAATCTCACTGTATAAACATATTGCAAGAAGATGCATCGGGATGCCACTTACCAGTAGGAGGTAGAGCGTTCCTGACAAAGATGAACAGAGCCTTCTCAGGACTAAGCTTGATTCTTTTGCGAACAACATAAACAAGCTGCCCTGCAGTTATGTCAGCAGGGACAAGGTATCTGCAATCATCAAACGAGGCAAATTCGCTTATTATGCACATGATGCAGAGCCTTCTATATCAACATTTATAGGTAAAACTACCGAAGGTGCTGTTAAAAGAGAAGAAAATGACTCCTGTCTGTTCCTGCACATGGTATGCAAATGCAAGATGAGAATGAACATAACAGGAGGATTTTACTAAGTAAAGAGGCAATTGGATTCAAACTTACAAAAAAGGAGGGAGATGATAAAGATAATGATGGAACGATGCTTATCTTGTGCAAACCAGGAGGATTTTACTAAGTAAAGAGGCAATTGGATTCAAACTTATAAAAAAGGAGGGAGATGATAAAGATAATGATGGAACGATGCTTATCTTGTGCAAACCAATAATTCGTAAAGAACACAAAAGTGGTCACCATATTTTATATTAAAATATAAGAATAGCTAACTTTTTTGTTCATGCTCGCGATATCCACCAGGCTGCTGATGGTCAAACTAGATGAAACAGTATAAATGTACATCACTTCACAAAATTCAAACAAAAGCAATTGCAAAATGATAAGAACTGATGGTTTCCTTAAAGAATAGAGTTTATCATTTTGGATAAAATTACAGTGTTTTTTGCCCCAATATGCAGAATAAAAACTGAAGAATTGTGATGCAATGACACGGATGCTACCTCTTTCTAGTCATCATTTGACAAATATAAATTCAAGAAGAAAAAAAACATGGACAGAACCCTAGCCAGAGTTCCAGAGTTATAAGCTTTTACAAATTCACTGCTTGAAAGGAGTGCATGCCGAAAAGGATTAAATGAGAGCTCAACCATAAAATTCCCAACACAAGGTGAGAAAGTGAGGAAGCCATCATGTTTGTAAAGAAGAAAGCAATTGTATTACTAGCACAGAAGCAACTAACTTCCTCTTATCAATGTCAGAGATGTTGCTTCTATCAGCACGCTCCACAATCACCTGCATGGCATATACGATTAGCAGAGTGTCATATGCAAAACCAATGAAAGGAGTTAACATCTTGAGGCTTGTGAAAAATATCCTCACAGGTATTCTATCTGGATACTTCTCTCTGATCCGAGCCGCTTCTGCTCGCCGCATTTCTGGTATTGGACAAGTCAACAATTTAGAACCAAAGTGGTAAACCCATGCGAGGCATAGATTGCTACACAATCAAGACCAAGGACTCATCGATGCATCTTGCAACGAGTTTATACAGGTGTAATGACTAATGAAGCCGAAAATCTATGATCAAAAGGACACGAAAAAAGAATACCTACTGCTTTCCTCTGACAAAATCACATAAAGAAATGGACTGTCTGCAGCAAAACTCACGTTCCTTCACTTAACTAAGAAATCTCTCCATAAAAACCATCCACCCATCCATACCCACCAATTCAAATTCATCAGAAGAAAACCATTCCAGGAAAAAACTTCGAAATCAGTAAAGTCCAACCCTCAGTTACTCCAGCTGGGCATCAAATACCAATTACATGCCAACACAGGAAACCCCACCAGGTATAATCCGAGCAAGTGAGGTTTCAACCTCAGCTTATCCATTCTGATTGTGATTATGTGAAATCTATGATCAAAAGGACACGAAAAAAGAATACCTACTGCTTTACTTTGACACATCATATAAAGCAATGGACTGCTCGCAGCAAACTCACGTTCCTTCACTTAACTAAGAAATCTCTCCATAAAGACCATCCACCTATCCATACCCACCTACTCAAATTCATCAGAAGAAAATCATTCAAGGAAAAACTTCGAAATCAGTAAAGTCCAACCCTTAATTACTCCATCTGGGCATGAAATACCAAGCACATGCCAGCACGGGAAACCCCACCAGGTATAATCTGAGCAAGTGAGGTTTCAACCTCAGCTCATCCATTCCAATTGTGATCACGTGAAATCGGCCACAAAAGGAGGGAAAAAAGGACAACTTGCACCACCGATTACGCATGAGAAAGCTAAATTAATAACTACCGATCCCCAAAACCCACAATTCAGCTTCAGTAAGTAGCAGTAAGCAGCACTTCAAGAAATCCAAGAGCATCCACCAACCTCAGTTTCAAGCCAAAGGAAAAAAAAAACAGATACATGGCACACACAATAGAGAGAGAGACAGAGGGAACAACAAAGCAGTTGAGAACAGACCAAAGGAGCGCTGAAGCTTGAAAGCACTACTGGCCATATCAGCTCCTGCCCAACACCGACCACTCCCTGCGAATTTCGAACAACGAATCACGACCTCAACCCAGAAAGCCAGAACCCACGAAACCGCAAAACAGAGTGTCCTGTATAAACCCAAAAAAAGGCAAAAGAAAAGAAGGAAACTCTACCAAACAGGGGGCGAAGGAGGCGAAAATTGGAGATGGGAAACGGTGAGAACGGAGCAGAACAGGAGATGGGTATGGGCTCAAATGATTGACTGATTGGGAAGAGGCGCTATCGGAGCAGAGAGAGACAGAGACAGAGAAAGAGACAGAGAGAAAAGTTAATGGTTTCCAGGGGGGACAGGAACAGAGGATTGTTCTGGCAGGAGTTTTCGATGGCGAAAGGGAATTGACCGGGGCTCGTTCGCGACGACGACACGTAGCCCTCTGAATTTATGCGGGTGTCGATAGCGAGAAGCGATGGCGTTGCTTCTTGCTCAAGCACGGTAGGTGCACTCTCTCTCGCTCTCACGCTCACGATTCAATCTCTTGAGGCGGGCTTATCTCCATGGTCGCATCAAGAACTCATGATCCAAGCCTTAGTCAAAGCTCACCATGCCAGAAAAAAATACGATTAATTTTTCTTTATTTGGTTATATATAATTAAAGACTTAGGAAAAAATTTCATTTTTGACTTTTCTCTTTTCTATTTTTCTTTTCTTTTAAAAAAACGAATCTTAATTATTTTTAAATTTTCTTTTTTGACTTTTCCTTCTTCCTTTTTTCTCTTCTTTGCTTTTCATTTTCTTGTTTCCTCCAGAATGACCAGCAGACAATTGCCATAGGCGAGACTCAGACTTGCCAACCTTGTCGAGATCTATTAAGCCTTGAACTCACCGGTCTCGAGCGAGCTCGAGGAAAGATCGAGACCTGAGCTCGCTGACCAATGCTTGCAGCCTATCACCAATTGTCGTCAAGGCCAACAACCGATAGAGGAGGGAGAAGGGGGAAAAAAGCAAAATAAATGGAGAAGAAAAAGGAAAATATTACAAAATTCAAGAGGAACCATTGCGAAAAGTGTTTTCACCTCTTTATATTTAGGAATGCACTCTCCTATTCCTCAATTTATGCATAAATATTTCCATTAACTAAAATGTATTTTTGGTTGACCAATCATTACTTTTTCACAAATAATCGTACCCTAAGTTTAAAATAGGATTAATATCCCGAAAAATCTCGAACTGGTAATTTGTAACAAACCTATCCCAAACTTACTTTTGAATATCAAAGACTCCAAACAACGTTGACAAATTAAAATAACATTGCTAATTGCATAAAAATTTTCCTTATATTATATAACAAAGACAATTAGGAATATTCTAACTTTAGTGGACTCCCTATTTTATCAACATATATAATAAGCCAAGAATTCTACCTGCATTTCGTTCAAAAGATGAAAATTCACGTGAAATAGAATACGTTTGTAACGAATAATTTATATTGAAATACACATTCCGACTTTACACAGATGACAAATTTCACAATCATGTAACGCACGAGTATGCTGCTACTAGCAAGCATATAATAATAATAGATACTTCCCTAAGTAATGCTCTCTAAGTTGGGCACATAAAACTCTAATTTGCAAGGGATGGATCATTGTCCTTGCACGAAATACCTTTCTTATACTCTCCACTTATTTTGCTACCTAATAATTACCATTTTTCCTGCCCTCCCCCTTGCTCTTCATTATTTCTTTATTCTAATTGTAACGTCTTTTGTATTAAAGAAATTTTCTACCTTAATATTAACATAATGACTTATATTACTGTACAAACACGTTTACTAAAATAAAGATACACAATTTAAACGTGAACTCGAGACATGGTAAATAACAAAGGAAATATAAAAGGTCGAAATATCACGTTAACCATTTTATTGTATAAGTTGCTCAAAATGATTAATATAATATTAACATTAAAATCTTCTAATATGAAAGTTTTAAGTTTCTCTTTATATGCTTTATATCAAAATATCATTATAAATAAAATAAATAATTTATATAATAATCCGTGCAACGTGCGGGTTATATCTACTTTGAAAATAAAACAAGAACAGAATGAATTGACGAATATATAGTCTAATGAAAAAGTATCAAAGAGCATTACATTATTGTAATTATGGTGGATTAATGGATCAACAAAAATAAGCAAAATAAGATATGTCGTTTCCGTTTACGTATTTCATTAATTCACGTATTTTTCGAGTTCATGTATCTCTTGAATTCAGATATCTATTTAATACATGTATCTCTCATGCATCTTCATCCCAAAGGCTTCATGCATGACTTATTTATACAAGTGGAGGCCAAGCTAAATTCGTCATCACTCGAGTACTCATTTCATGTGATTTGGACCGAGTTATTACAAAAATCTTCCAAACCGATGATGCACAAAGCACGAAATCACTTCAACGAGCCTGAAAAGATGACGCGAAATTACGACTTTGAGACAGCTCGGGCGGGCGGGCGAGGAGGACCCTTTTTAAATCAAAGGGTTTTTTGGCTGCGTCAGCTTATTAAATCAAGTATATCAAACATAAAAAATCAGAGCTAAAAAATTAGAAAAATATATAATGTAAATGACATTAAATGTTCATTGTTCTTTGCCTAAGTAAAACACGAATAAAAACCATCCTTTTCGCACGACATCAGAAGCTGGCACTCCACAAAGCATCCTTGTCCTCTCGACAGAGCTTGTGAACCACCTTCAACCTCTCCACGGAGCTGCATATGCCGCTGCACCTCCAGTCGAACGACGCCGCGCAGGCCGACCCGGCTATCGCCTTCCACTCGCAATCTGGAACGAACAAGTGATAGACTTAGTCGACGAGAGGGGTCCGGCTTTTTTCTTTATCTTAGTATGGTCATTCGAGGTTCAGTCGATTACCTGGTGGAGTACCGCAGCAGAGCCGCCGGTCGTCGACGTGCTCGACGTCTAAGCCGATGATCCACGACCCGAGCGAAACGTCCTCGTTCGCATACTTGTGCAGCACATCACTACGCAAATAATTTAATTTTTGGTCGATTTTTTTCCGTAGAATATACCGATTAGGAAAAATATCGGAATATTATGGGAAGCTTACTGATTTGTGGATATGTAAGAAGCCAAATCCTTCGAAATTGCGTATAATTGACCGGTCGCATGGCGGAAATAGTTGTTGCCCATGTCGCCAAACTTCCAAAACTCTGGTTCGTGATATCTCACCCCTCTGTTCCCATATAAATAAAAATAAATAAATAAAATATAACAAATGGATTTCACTTTGGAAATTTCAGTAGGAAATTAGATTAACAGATGTAAAAAATTGTGAGTAAATGAACTTACTTCCGAGCAAGAACAGGGCCCGACTTCATGCAGCCAACGTAAACGCGAGGCTTGAAACGATGTCCTGATAAGATCATGCCGAGGGTCGCTGTACCATATTCGAGGCAAGTTAAATCGTGTGATTTATGTTAGGGGTGAGCAATCGAGCCAGTTTTATCCGTAAGCCGAACCGAACCTAACTCGCCTTACCTGGAGCACCCAGGTAAGAGCTAGCTTTGCCCGGTTCGGCTCCTATTTTTTGGCCTTGAACCATTCAAAGCCAATTCCCAGTTTCAATGCTGGTTATTGGATAGAACCGGTTCAAAACCAAATTCTACAAATCTGTTAACTAGAGATTATTGGGAAAAAAAATAATTAGGTTGACCATTCCGATGTAGGCGGTCCTTTAGAATGTCATTATAAAGAATCTGTGCAAAAATAATGCTTGCGATAGAGCAATTAGCTTAAATAAATGAAACATAAAGAACATAGGCCGGTTTCATTGTCCACCGGTTCAATTCCCAACTCTAAAAATTGGGAATTTGATATGAAAAAATGTAAATTTCAGGTTCCTAGTCCAGAACCGATCATCCGAAACGGCATATGATGGAAACGGCAATTGACGAAGCCAATTTCAATGTAACAAAGAAAAAACAAAGAATTATCGATTGTTGTTTTTCCACCTCTTTCTTTCTTTATATATAAAATTTTTATTTGCCCGAAAAATCAAAAACTGTGGATTATTTTCCAATTCAAGAATGATTTTATTTTACCTAAGTTGACGTGAACATCGTCGTCCACTTTGATGTAGAACTCGGCATCCCACAACGAGACGGCAGTGGCAAAATAGTTTTTGGTCTTTGCCGATAATTCTAGGTAGGCCTCAACATGATCCTGCCCGGAATTAATATTGTAATAATCCAGAATAATAGATAGATAGATAGATAGATAAAAATGATTTGGAGATTAATTCTTTTTATATTAGAACCGAAATGGGGAACGAAGAGATTTGTGTAATACCAGTCTCAAAAGGTCACCATAAAGTTTTTCTTCCTCGTCGAGAGATTGATCCAAAGCACCACCGGGTTTCATACTAATAACCAAATTAAAATTAATTATGGCTAAGTAAAAAAAAATGGACCATTAATATTACATAAATTAAGGAAAGAAAATATACCGCTAATAAAAGAAAAATAAACTTTATATTCGTGTGTGTATGCTTCGTAGTTTAGTTAGAGAATCCAACTTAACTAGCATCGAAAGCACATAAAATCATATCTTTAATTAAGGACACCAATGGGAAAGAACAACATTTAGGCATAGCAATTCGCCCGAAAAGTTCTAACCAAATCCTGCAATATGAATCAGTCTACCTACTCGTGAGCTACTTGAATTTGGCTATTATGCTTTGAGTTCAGTTGAGTAGCTCGACTGATATAGAGATCGAGAAGTTAGGAATTCAAGCAAAACCTTTCGAGTCTATGAAAGTTATATATTTTTCTATTAATTTGGAATTATAAACAAATGAATTACACATTGAGATCTTAAACATTTTCATTTTACTTTTAGGACTTAAGGTAAAGGTTGATTTTGAGATTGAAGTGACTTTTTCATAATCGAGTCTAGCCGGGTTGCGGATAAACTATTTGTTAGAAGATACCCTATTATACTTTTTGGCATCCTCATCATAAGGGCTATAAATAGAGTATTACCTTGGTAACTTAACAACACCCAATTTGTGACATATCAATTTATATATGTAAATTCTCGTTTCAATCTATGCAAATTATTAACAAAATATGAGAAATAAATATATTTAGTCTTTGCTTTGAGAAAGAAATCTATAATTTAAAAAAAAAAAATGAGAACAAGAATGTCACCTGTGACCAATTACAAAGCGCATGATTATACCCTTCTCTTTTTCCAATTTCTTTCTCTTCTCTCCTGCCATTGTTAATTACTCTCGTTGAGAATCATACGTTTTATCCAACAGGTGAGGCAATTTATCGAAGTGAACATGGCACAAATTTATGGAAAATTCCTACGAAAAATCGATCTGTATATTTACCTTGCGGCATCCACGTTTCGCGAACCGAATCTCTCCGCTTTCTCGTACCGAACGCAGTATTTATTCCGATGACCATGAAGTACTTATCAGCTTTTGGCGAATTTGCTGACTTTGGAGATCCATCTGTCATCCTGTGATGATCGATGAAATGATTCGTATGTTCGAAAAATTATTGAAATAATGTTTTGCGAAAAAAGAAAATGGAAAGACGATCAACTAAGCTAATTTAACTTACGTGTTTGATTGCTTGCCGATCATCAATGTGTCCGCTCGGCTGCCACTGTTTAGATGATTTGTGACCTTTCTTGTGCATCAGAAATTGAAAAATTCATTACAAGAACATGGTTTGGAAATTCAATTGGCATTGCTATTATGTGCACGTAATTAGAAATCTGCTAAAATCTCTCTTTAACATGGAATAAATCTAAAGTATTTTTCAACGCCAAACTTTTACTCGAAGATTACGTAAACTCCCACGCATAATAATAGACGAACGATGACTATACATTACCAAATAATGGAAAAAAAAAATGATAATTTGGAGGCCTTCTTTTTAAATTTCATTTCTTAATATTACCCAAATCACAAATTTTCCCTTTTTAAATTCCTTTTTTTCTTTTTTTGCATAATTTGAAATGCTATCATTAAAAATAAATAAACTCACAGAATTCTTACTGCAGCCTTTGTAGACCTTTCGTTGAGGGTTTTGCTCAGCCAATGCTGTCCTTCATCGCCTTTACTTGGAGGTATCGTCCACATTCTAGCACAAATCGTCTTGATGAGTTAGCAATTTTCAAGAGAAGAAAGAAATTAATACTCATTCATAGCATATAAGAAGAGATAAGAGACATCGAATTTTATTTTCGACGATAAGAAATATTTACATTATAGAAAAATCTATATATGCACACATCAAAGTAAATTGTCCATGAAATCTTTTTTTCTATTTAATAATCTGACAAACTACCAGAATAGTGCTTCACCAATTTGGACAATCAGTTCCTAAATTTATCCCTTACCCTTTGTGAAAGTTTATATGAACAATTACCATGTGTGCAATCATGTTCGCTTTCGTGTATCTCTAAATTATCTATAGAAAAGAAAATCATCGCCTCCACAAAAATTAAGGCAACTCTTCCTCAACAAATTAAGGCAACTCTTCTTAAAATTTTTCGAGAAAATATTTTTTTTTTCCTTGAAAAAATGAAAGAGAATACCTGTTGGTGATGGACATTCCGACAAGAAAACTGACTAGGCAGAGGAAGACCAACATCTTCCCTGTGATCACCCCCTTGGAATTAGCTGAATCCCCCACTCCCCCCAATCCTCTGCTCTTCATCAACATTTTTTTTTCCTCCCTTTTTTGCTCCTTTCTTAAGTATCAAATTTTCAACTTCATCCTCAGACGAAATCAAAGGGAGGAAGAGAGAAACAAAAGGAACAAAACCAAAAAAAAATTCTTGAGAAGGGAAAATTTAAAAGCCAATGTTCTTCCTCGAGATGTAAAGAAGAAGACCCTCGAACCGGATCTCAAGCGTTGAAAGTTCGTGCTTTTAATGGGACATTAATGAGGAATTTTTTTTATTTTTCATCACTTTTTACTTTTTTTGGCTTCGTTATGCTGCATGGCAATTACTTCACTTGAGGTTTGGCATAAGGAAAATGGTTAATACCACAAAAATAAAATAAAATAAAATAAATAACTATGATGCAAATACCCAAAGTTTTTTGTGCCATTAAAAATCCTAAACTTGCTCATTGTGATATGAATATCCTAAATTTTTCTTATATCATAAAAAATCATAAACTTATACCGGTATGATAAATATACCATAAATAAAGGGTATATATGTCACACACATATAAATTTGGGTTCTTTTTTTGTGACACAAAAAAGAAAGAAATTGGGAGTATTTACGCCACAGTGCATAAGTTTAGGGTTTTTGATGACATAAAAAAAAAAAAACTTTAGATATTTGTGTTGCAATGAATATAATTTAGGGTTTTTTTTTTTTTTTTTTGGTATTTGCTCAAAGTAAAATAATCCAAAAGTCGTAAATCCATTGTGTTGTAGTTAATTCAGTCCTAAACTTTTTAATTTTGTTAATTTAATTCTAAATTTTTTTAAGAATTTGTCAATATAATCGTTCAGACCAATTTTGGCTAGAAGACTTTTCTAGCAACCGGAGATAAAAAAAAATATATTGCAACGTTAACAAACTGGATGATGATGAGATGTATCCGATACTTGTTGATCGGATTTGGCAATTAATGTAACCATATTTAATGTAAATTGTCTTTAGTAGCTGAACAATTCAAGTAACGCATAGATAAATTTCATTTCTACGTTTTATTGATTGGAGTTTATTTAAGCAGTTTCGAATCGAAGACGTTTTTTTTTTTTTTTTTTCCTTTTAAGGTGGCGATAATTACAAATTTTGCATGAAAATTGCAAAGTTATATTTAAAAAAAGTTAGCAAAAAAATCTACACAAGATTCCTTCGGGCCCACCCCTGATGGTGCAAGAGATATTTTCCACATGCGGTTCGAGTGTTTTTGGCCTTGGATTATTCAATGAATGTAAATCTTATTAGAATTTTTATATTTGAATAGAAACATTCTTGGAAATAGATCTTGCAAGCATGAAATTTTTTAGAATTGTTCCTACTCCTTGAGTCAATTAATCTCAAAATGGACAAGGCAAGGCCTAAATTTTAAAAGTTAAAAAAGAAAAAGGCCTCAAAGAAAGCACAATCAAGCATCGTTTTGTCTGCTAAAAATCAAACTATGGTTCGTCAAGGGACGGATCCTTCTTGGGTACGTAGTAATTCCGATAAAAACTATTGTAACATATGAAAATTTAAACATTTTACAATCAACGAGCAAGATTTTTTTCTATCTGACAATGACTGAGGAGTTGATGACCTGTTCTTTAAAGATCTTTAGAAACATCAATTGTTGATTGGGACTATTATAACTTTCTAAAGTGAAAAGCAATATCCTGAAAAGCATAGACAACGCTTATTTTGTCTCTAGAGTTAGCTCTAGACATCATCGCTTGGTTGATGCTTTTATTTTTCTAATCAAGTAAATCTCTATGGATGTGTGCTCCTTAGGGCCATCAAGTTAGAGGTAACAAATAGATTTGTATGTAGCCCTAACTTCTCTATCCATCGAACTTCTCGTCATGCCATCTCAAGATGTAAAGTGTACACAAGTTTAATCCGATAAAAACTATCGTAACATACGAAAATTTAAACATTTTACAATCAAATGGCAAGATTTTTCTTTAATGTCTGACAACGACTAAAGGGTTGATGACTTGCTCCCTAAAGATCTTTAGAAACATCAATTGTTGGTTGGAACTATTATAACTTTCTGAAGCAAAAAGTACTATCCTGAAAAGCATAGAAGAACACTTGTTTTGTCTCTAGAGTTAGCTCTAGACATCATCGCTTGGTTGATTTTTTTTTTTTTTTCCTAATCAGATGAAGTTATATGCATATGTGCTCCTTAGGGCCATCAAGCTAGAGGCAACAAATAGATTTGTATGTAGCCCTAACTTTTCTATTGATCGAACTTCTCGTCATGCCATCTCGAGATGCAAAGTGTACGCAAGTCTAATTCACCGTTATCTCTCGATAAGGGGTTGATTGGAGTGAAATTTCGCTCGGATCTCAAGGTGCACTGATTAAATTGCAGTTGGTGGGTAATGAAAGGTATCATGAGCAAGTTCATATGGATGATTGCTTCACTGGTGGTGACCTTAGAACTACAAGCTCTTCTGAACCAACCGTGCTAGATTTGATCAGACGTTTGTTGAGTATTATATGCTGAAAAAGAAGCAATGTGCACCACAACGCTGCTTGTGCATCCAAAGAGTATCACCACAGATGCAAAGTCTCTAGCTAGATTAGAAACTGAGGACTAAAAAATTGCACAAGCAAATGTGATGACTTGATGAGATACGAGTAAGTAATATGCAATTTCAATGCTCTTCTCCTCCAAGAGAGAGAATCCAAATCCTCATTTGTGCACAGAGTTTATACGAAAATTCGAGAATTACAACAAAAATCGATCTTTGTTTATCTGCAAGTTCTGGATCAGACCATATCTGGATGAATGAAGAAGAGGGTCTTTCTCTTAACATGCTTCAACATACCTACACAGACAAGAGAGCACAAGTTGGGTCGCTTAAGGACCCCAGTTTTGAATTTCGTGTTATCGCTTTAGGTGAGAGCATCGGCACCAGCAACGATCTCCAATATTTCACCAGTGATCTTGGCTTGGCGTCGTCTGTTGTACACAATGGAGAGTGTCTTCTTCAGTTCCGAAGCATTGTCGGTGGCATTGCTCATGGCACTCATCCTGGCGGCGAGCTCGCTGGCCAGAGACTCCTGAAGCGCCCTCAGGATTTGGCTGTTCAGGTACAGAGGCAACAAGGCGTCGAGGATCTGAACGGGGTCTTGCTCGAACTGCAGGATCGGCGAGAAATCGATGGCTTCGGTCCTGACCACGTCTCTCTCCACGGTCAGTTTGCCTTCCCTGGTAGTCAGCCTGAAGAACTCGTCCTCGGCCGCGTCCACGCAGTTCCCGTTCACGTCGCAGATCTCACCCTTCGGCGAGAGAGGCAGGAGGGTGTGGATAACCGGGTCGGATTTCACCAGGGACACGAACTTGGTGTAGAGGAGCTCCACCTTATCGACTTCCTCGCTGACGAATAGCGAGAACACATCGTCGGCGATGGCCTGAGCTTCCTTCGCGGTCGGCAGCGAACCGCCCTCTAGGAACTTGTCGACAGGGATGTAAGGCCTCCTCAGGAAATAGGAATTGCCCTTCTTGCCAACGCTGATCACGGTGTATTCGAGGCCGAGACCCTTGAGCTCGGCGATCCTTGCCTCGGCCTTCTTGATGAGGTTGTTGTTGAAGCCACCGCAGAGGCCGCGGTCGCCAGTGACAACCACCAGGGCGACCTTCTTGACAGGCCTCATGGTGGTGAGCGGCGCATCGATGTCCTCGGTCTGGAGCTGCTCGTTGATGTTGTAGAGGACTTCGACCAGCGTCTCCGAGAAGGGTCTTCCATTGACAACAGCTTCCTGGGCTCTCCTGACCTTGGCAGCCGCCACGAGCTTCATGGCCTCGGTGATCTTCTGGGTGTTCTTGACCGAGTCGATGCGGTCCCGGAGCTCCCGGAGGTTGCACTGAATCGGGGCCGGCGAGTTGGCTCTGGACGGGTTCCCGGAGGAAGGGAGCTGGAAAATGGAGCTGACGGAGGCCCGGAAGGAGAGCGAAGACGCATCGGAGATAGAAGGCTTGGAGGACGCCCACATTGTGAGATTGGAGGAAGACATGTTGTTGGACAAGTTGGGCAGGTGAGGAGGCAGGGAGTTTGGCAATGTGGGTATGAGTTCTTTTTCAGATGTATCCTTTTCTTTCTGCTCAGAGGCTTATCTTCAATAATGTGTCCAATTTGGTGTTTCTGGTAATGGAGGAAGAGGGAATGAGTGGAGGGAGAGGGAGAGAGTGGATGAGGTTTTGGGATAAGGTTTTTGACTCCGTGTGAGATTGCATGGGGAGTGAAAACTTCGATCCATCTCCTATCACCAATTCCCCGTGGGGTCCAGTTGAATCTCTGAGTGGTGGCTAATTTGTTGGTCTGGCTATTTATTTTGGTCACCAAAAAAAGTAACTAGATTTTATGCTGGACAGGTCCAATGATTCCAGAGCGGAAAAGGGCATATGCGGCTAAACGACTGAGATTCTTTTACAGCCAAGTGAAGGGTGAATTATGCAGGACTACATTTACATTTACCTCTACTGAAACGACAGTGAAAACATACTCCCTCCCAGGAATGGTTTTCTTTTCTTTCACGAGACGAATCCAAGTTCATGTTCAAGCTCTGTCCTTCACTCTTTTTTAAGTTTAATTCCCGAATCGTCATACCATATCAAGCTAGACCTGAATCAAATTCATTATAAAGGGAACATGAGCTGGACAGGTACAAAACCCCACATGTGATTTGCTGGTCCTCCAGAATTTACAGCAAGTAAGAAGTTCATAACATCAACGAAGTACTAGAACTAAATGGACCTAACGAGTCTTGTTCACCAGTTCAAGAGCTTCCGCAGCTACAGCACTGTTCCCCCTCATAACCTACAGGATCAGAGGTGAGATTGTCCGTGTTGATATGATGGTAAGAGAGGATCAAAATGCAGTCCACACGAAGTAGCTCCACTTGCGTCGAGCATATCAAGTTCATGTGTACTGTACACAGGATCACGATCAGCTCGCTCGCCCTAATAAAATCTAATAAGCAAATCCCAGTCTACTATTATGACACATTTACAGTCCGACATTCGAATTCAAACCCATAATCAGTAGTATGGCGAGCTGCACACAACTGAATTGACACAAGACATCACATTAGATAACAGCATAGGCTACACAGTGGGGATGCCTCGCAGGATGGAATCTCAGCGATGTAGTACGGACTGCGGAGTGTAAACGATATCAAGCTTAAACCATTCACTTGTCATGAAGAATAAATAAACCCATGAGAGAGAGAGAACAAAATGTAAGAGGTCATGTTCATTTCTTCATGCCTTTCGTAGAGGAGATATTCACACAATAGGACTTGCATCCAAGCCCCATCCTAAATCGAAAAAACAAAAAATTCCCCAAAAGCATTTTCACTGTACTTCAATCTCACATAGAATGGCAGTTCGTCTTCGATCCATGCTATGCACAGAGAGCAGTACAAAATTGGAGATACAGACATTTCTTTACTATTTACAGCGTCTGAATCAACCACTCTTCATAGCAATGCCTACTTCTGAATTTGCATTACTCCTGCACGTCCGCTTTCGAGGCCGCCTGTTAGGGACGGTGGAAGTGCCCAAATCAAGCCGTTTCGAGGCCTCCAGAGTTTGGTCATGTACCTGCTCCATATTATTTCTAATGCATGTTTTTGTCTTCTTGCAGGATCTGTTTGGACGAGGTGAACGAAGCTTTCGAGCCTGAGTTTCACCGGCTGGATTTGGAGGACAGCCTCGCAACCTTGGATCCAAACTCAACCATGATTTACTCGCTGCGTCTCTCCCTTCGCAAGTGAGACCCAACTTTAAGTTAGGAAGGCTGCTGTTTCCAGGTGTAGAATCATCGGATTTCTGACAATGACCATTTCTCGGTTCATGCTGATGATCTTCATGTGGTTCCATCAACACCTTCTCTGCAGCATGATTCTGGACCTCCTAGCAAGAAGGCATTACAAGATCCAAAGACAATTTCAGAACACTAGCATAAAAATTTAGATTATAGAAAAGTTCACTTTCACAGCACCAGAGAAAGCTTAATCGAATGGGTGTGTGCCTGCCTGTAAGGCTAAAGTTAGGAGAGTAGGATGGAGGGGAGCCCCTGGAATAATGACTCAGTGATGGAAGCAAATTAGTGTCAAACATCAGAGAAGAGTTTAGCAGGACATATTGCCAAAAGAAAATAATCGGGAACCAAATTAAAAGTAGAAATATAATTGGAACATTAAGAAATGTTTCCAACGGGGTAAATCAACCAAAGTTAGAGGATAAAGAACGAAGACATCAACCCTCCTCAACTGAATGTCAGAAATTATCCACCAGACAAGCAGCTGTCCAGAAGAACAATGCACCAGGTCACAACCAAACTGAATGAAATGATTTATCACCTACTATTCAGTATGTGGATGCCATGACATACAAGAATAGCATAAACAACAGATTCTGCACCCTGAGCACTAGAAAGCAACATGGTATGATGATGCCTGAAATGAGTATGCACCTTGTTATTTGCATCAGCAACAATCTCCATGCTTGATTCCTCCTCTCCTTCAGAATCAGCCATCTCCTCACATTCAAATTCGACGTGTTCTTCCAAATATTCATCAGAGTCGCTCAACTCTTCCTGTTCCATAACAATTCCTGGATGAGACTCATCCCCTGCTAAGTCCATGTTGGATTGAACGACATCATTCTGTCTGCTTAACATTTGGGATCCTGAAATTAAGTCACTTCTATCAGAAGACAGATTTTCAGGCTGCTGGTCAAAAGGATTGCTTGCTGGTTGGCTATTAAGCAAAGTTCCAGATTTTGCTGAATGCCTGATGGGGGTTATAAGTTTATGAGTAGCCCCACTGTTCTTTCCTATTGTCTTTCCCAATGAGGATGAAGAGCTTAGATGTATATCTAGGTCCAATTCACTAGCTCTATCTGCACAACAAGAAAGATCAGTGCCAGTAGTCAAGGAGGCACCACTGGCTGGCACCTTAGCTTGCACGGCAACAGAAACAGACTGGTGAGCCTTTGAACTAGCAGATGTTAAATCACCATTCACCTCTTCAGTTCCTTGAAGTAGTGGATGGAAGTCAATTCCACTACCACGTACATTGGAAGCAGAGTCCCTAGGCCTAAAAGATCTGTCATTGTTTAGCTGCTGAGGATTATGAAAAAGACTAAGATTTAATTGAGGCTGGCTTCCAGAAAAAAAACTTAAAGGGGCAGGAGCAAGGGTATTGCAGTTTGATGGGTAATACGGCAGGCCACCATCTTCAGGGACCTGAAAGAGTAAGGGATGCATCTGGGAATCGGAATCAATGCCCCTTTCCTCATTGATGGTTTTCTCCTTGAAAACTCTTGATTCTTCTCGCGGCAAATGTGCAACAGAATCATTCAGAGACATACTTTTGCTCTGTTGGGCAGCTGGTGTGTCTCCAACCTTTGCTGCATGACATGGTCGATTATCCGCACTCCCAGTAATAGAGGAAGCTGCTCCATCACAGCTTAGGTATGCAGACTGAGAAATAACACGAACATTCTGAGGAAGATTCACTGGGGGCAAGTTTGGTGCTAATTTTACTAAGCGTGCGCTGTCAGTTTGACGACCTCTGTGTGAAAGGGGACCAAATGGAGATCTGGGTGTCCACAAACTTGTTTCAGAAACTGGATGAACTGGTACTGAGGTACCATGCACATTGTTATGAATGACACGAGATGCAGAATAAGTATTCTGAAAAGTTGATGCAATTGGAAACTGATGCATGTTTCCAGCATGGTGTTGTGTTTCATAAGCAGCCTCTTCCCTTATGCCATGAATGCCTCCTTTTCCCACATAAGAGTGAGGTTGTTTGAAGGATGGTCTCCAGTCCACTAAAAACCCCTCATGTACATAAGGTTCTTCAGGGTCATCAATGCAATCATCTTCACAACTGTTCTCCCCGCCAGCATGCTCAACCTGATAGTCCTGCAACCAATGGCCAACACACAGCTCAAATCCCCTCGAATATTGGTTTGGAAAGAAGAGCAAAGGGATGCGGAAATTTATCAACATATTGTGGAAGCTCCTCGGTCTAATTTTAGAATTCATGCTCTTAATAGTCCAAAAGTGACTGAAGACATTTAACATGGATGGAAGCTTTACTTACTAAAGGCACTGCAAACAACATAATTAGCTTAAGGCATCAACTGAGACTCATCGCATGAGTACAATGTAATCAAGTAGTTTCTCCAGTAAAGATAACATGGAGAATTATAATATAAATGTGTGTAGGACGGTGTATGGTAATCCATGCAATGTTTCTCAGCAAATGACAAATACGCACTTGTAAGCCCATTATATTAGCAGCTCATTCGTTAAGTAGACAAAATCAATATATCATTTCTATGTTCAAAAGTGAAACTTGCAGACCTCCTTCTCAGATGCATTTTGCCAACTCGCTGGATTTGCACCTTTGCGCCTTCTCCGTTCCGCTTCATACGCCCTTCTCTTCTCCTTTTTAGTTGGATTCTGTTTGTATGACTTCTGAGTTCCCAACGCAACTCTCCACTGACGAGGTAATAAGGATGGATCTCTATGTGGCACAATGAATTTGCATACTGACATCCAGTCAAGTTTATAAATCTTGAACCCCTGGAAATATTTACGTTGCGGGTGTCATATACAGCTTTTCATAAAATAACAAGCAGATTCCAAAGAACGAACAACTTAAAATTTACCTCCTGTATATATTGCACCTCTTCCGCGGTCAATGGAGAGGTTTTCATCCTCCTTACTGCCTACAAATGGAGAGGTTACATATGGTGAAGATAACATGCTACTAATAGAAAGAGACATCTCAAAGATTTGCATTAAAGATCTCGCTTTTCCTTGATTTTCATTTAATTCATTTGCATAAAAAGAGTGAGCCAACAGTGGGTGATCCTCAAAATGTGATCATTGCAGCATAATTCCATTGAAACAAATTCCAAGAAAATCCTAGCATTGGTTGCCAAGGAGCAGGGAGGTCAAAGGTCTCGAAACACAAAGCTTTTAACATCAATACAACTTTATTTTGAAGTCCAAATCTCAAGTGAAACAACAACCATAATTACTTCCAACTACTAGGTTGTATACTCTGGTATCTATGTGCTAGACGCGAGACTGACATACAGCATTTCTGGTCTATATCTGTTCCTTTCTTTTCTTTTTTTCTTTCAATTACATCCATTATCAAAAGTTCTGGATTAACTTTGCTTTAACCCAAGTAAGGGTAGCCACCTTGAGCCCTGAATTTTAATCTCCTTAAATTGAAAACCTCAAGCAAGGCCCAATTATTACTTTTGCAACCACTGCTCCTTCCAAAAGGACCATACATAAACAATTTTTTATTATTTCATGTGAATCGCCCCCGCAACACCTCTAAAAAGGAACATACAGTTCAGTTTACAATAAACTATTGTCAATCTCATTCAGGATAAATCCATCTGTTTTGCTTATTGAATTTGCAAGATAAATACAATAAATTATTGTCAATCTCATTCAAGATAAATCCATCTGTTTTACTTATTGAATTTGCAAGACAAATCCATCTGTTACAACAACAACAATAATAATAATCTAAGTCAAATACTTAATGTCTCTTTTGCCTCATTTATGAAGCAGCTCAATTTTGTTCCCCCAGTCAGTAAATAATGCTAGCCATGTATCCCGTGCACAAATCAATAACTAAGAATCATAAGTTGACTCTGGCAGAAACACACACCTTTATGGGATTCTCTGGAGCCTTGGATGAGCAGCGATTCTTCTGCCGTACAAAAATCTGCAACAGAGATATTCGTGATGATGCCATCATAGACTTGAACAGGCATAAAAAGCCCAATACTCAGTCAAAACTTCTCCTCACTAAACACCTTAAAAAACTACAAACTTATTTCATCAGCCATAGGAACTTTCTTAGACAAATAAACTTAACATGTTGTAATGAGTGAACAATTCTAGAATAACTTCTGTTCAGGAAAAAGGTTACCTAAAAGGTTGTACCCATATAATAAGCGCCATAAAGCCCAGAAAGTACCTGATGCTTAGACTTGCAAGGAAGAAATCGTTGCTGAATAGCCTTCCAATCTGTATTAAATTCCATTATCCCCAAAGCAAGTAGCCTGCACCATAATCATACTAATGGGGTCAAAACTTTGATTATTTCTGACATTGTAACAATCAAGCTGTAAAATTTCCACGGACATCAAACAAGTACACATACAGCAGCACAGTTACTTTCTCCCCCAATCAATTTCCAATTAATTTCTGTTTACAGTTCCTACTACATACAACCTTTATTACCTTCTTCAACCTTCAAAAGATCCACTCTAAACAAGTAAGAAATAACAAAAATAGCAGTATGCAACTTACTCATCCTCAGCATCAGTGAAAAGCACCCTGTTTGCCACAGCAGAAGGGGGTGGTTTATGAGGAAAAAGTGCTTGATTAAACAGTGGAAAGAATATCTGAGCCAACTTTGCAACATCTTTCTGAACCAAGGCAACTGATTGCTTCTTAGCACTTTCCACAATTGCCGCAGCTAATGATCTCTTAAGTGGATGATGACCTGAGGAAGGAGAACCACTACGGGCATTTGATGAAGAAGCTCCACTTAAAACTTGAATATCACCTTCTACAGCTGACAGAGAGCTGGAAGTGGGGAACAGAGGCTCCCTTTCAGAGCGAATATCACAGGTAGATTCAACATGCCATCGCCGCTGTTCCCGGACTGTCATGACAAATGCAAGCGAATTAAAATAAGCTCTCTCTCAAGTCATGGAAAACAAAAACAATATCCCTGACAGAGGAAATAGGTTGTTGTTTATTAATTTATCTGTTATCCAAGGTTTAAAAATTGTCAAACCCATTGAGTCAGTATAACGTTTTTTTTTTTCTTTCAATTTACTCATGAAGAACCTCAACTGAAATTGTGCATTGTTTCATTATTTATCTACATTACCTACGTTGTATATAAAAAAAGAAAGAGCTTACAAATTCATTCATATCCTACCACATACAGATCTACAAAAAAATAAAAAAACAATTGTAATCTATAGCTTAGACTTAAATCTGTTGCCGAACAAGAACACATAAATTATGCAGTGTGTCTTCAGATTGGACAACATGAGAGAATCTCAATTTTACCAAGTGGGTAGGCCAATCCCACTACAAGCCACCATACATCAAGCCATCATTTGCAATCAAAATGCAAGTGGTAGTACCATTACCCCGAAGCCAACACCATATCCCAGCCAACAAGAAGGATTCATCTAAAAATCAAACCAGTTAAAGGCCAGACAAATCATTGAACTGAATTGCCCAATTAGAACATAAAGCTATAACCAACCCAGAATTAATTTTGTGTTACAGCAGTTTATGCCCTTCATTTCTAAAACCTTACTGCAAACATAACTGGTTCACATTTAAACCAAGTTGGGTTTAAAACTTTAACATTCCCAGTTTGGTAACCTCTACGGTCAAATTTGCACTTGATCTAGAATGCCAAACTATCATAATCGATTCGGTTTAAAGCCTTCCAGAAGGGACCAAACTGATCTGAGAAAACCCTCATATCCTACTGAAACCTATTATCCAAATAGACTAAGAACAACTAAGTGGCAAACAGCTTACCAATGCGCAGATCATCGATGTATTTCTTCACTAAATTAAGCGGAGCTACATCCAAAACCGACAGTACAGGACCACTTATATGCGGCAACCAGACAGAACCCTCCATCACTCGAGAAAATACAGCCAGACTGCCAGCACATTCCCCCTGTCCTTGACCCTGGGAATCATTTAGAGTTGCCAGCATCTGATTATCCACAGAAGACGTAACCCCCTCAGCATCTAACGTAGAAGCACATCCCAAAGACTGTTGTGCCATGTTTGATGCTTTCGAACCCTCAGATGTCGATGAACAAACATATGCAGGGGAAAAGCAAATACCAGGATATGGTATGCTTCTCCGAGCTACTATCTGATCGCGTTTATGAAGCATTTGCAAAATCAATTCTTCAACCTGTGATGCAATGTTTTGCCGAGAGGAATCGAGAATGCAAAGAGAATATATTTGAATAAGAAGCTGCACATGCTCATGTATTAGACAATACAACTGGCCAATCTGATTAGGAGCAAACCCATTCATGCAACCCGCATTGGCTGTTAAAGATGCATAATTCGGAGGAGCATCAGTCATAGAAGGTTGTGCATTCAATGCTGGTAAATATGGAGTCGATCCAACAGGTACTAATGGTAAAAGGGGACGCAAGGGCCTCTTCCCATGTTGAAGAAGCTTCTTTTTACACTCCGCAGAGGTGTCTTTACGTCTGTTCTGCCTTGTCTCAGGCCGCCTTCTGGAAGGCTCAAAATTTCCTTTTGTGATTTTATCACTAGGTCTGTCATCGAGGTCACTCTCAAGTGCCTCTTCGAGTTCAATCTCAAAGTCAGCATCATTATCCTCATCTTCATCATCGACATTTCCAGTGTCTGGAGTTGGATGACCATTGCCATCTCCACCTAATAATACAGCTGCAAGAAATTTTTTATACTCTTCTTCATCATCAACATTTTGAATGTCCTCATCATCATCCGTCTCTTGCAGGAAACTCTCCAGTTCATCAAGAGTAAAACTTGCTAGAGAATAACGAGCCCTCGTACGCTTGCAAATAGCATCCTCCTCATCCGAGTGCATTACCGGCTTCCAGCTGTTTGTAGCTTCCGCAACTATGTCACTGTGGGAGTCAGGTCTGCTGCCCGTATGATCTTCCTTTCCTTGTAAATGCCCATTTTCAGCTTGGGACAGGATCTCTGAATCTGTCTTAGAAAGCATTCCGGCGACAAGTTCAGGCAATTCTTGTTCACATACTAGTTTAGGGGAATTCAGCAAGAAATTCCCCCCCTCACAATGCTCAGAATCTTCAACAGCAAAACTCTGACCCTCATCAGTCAACTCTGACGAATAAATTTCCGCTGTCTGTAAAGGTTTAACCCCGTTTTCAACAATGTCCCCATCTATTCCTTCAATTTCGGAGCTCAGACTCGACGAAGCGTCTGGTGAAGGCGTTTCCTTCAGAAAGGGATTAAAATCCACATCTTCATCATCCTCATCCTCTTCCCCTTTTGCCGGACTCTTATGCCATTCATCTAAGTCTGCCCCGGTGGGCAGAACGTCAGCTTGACTAACATGGCCGCCGTTGCCAGAGGAATCAGCGCAAGACGACATCCTCATCGATTTCGTGGCAGTGATGTAAACACTCAACGATCATGCACAATCCTTCCCCTCAATGCAATGACACTCCCATAATGCCATCCCCTAAACAACAAAACCAACACGAAAGACACGACATCAGAGATCGACACAACTCGAAGCATAAACCTTTTGACCCATGCACACAAACAACTCCACTGTTACTTCACAGCAGATCACTAAGCAGCCCTCAACCATTGCCCCACACGCAAGAATTACCGCTCAATCAATATAGCTCATGAGAAGCACGCGACAAACTGCACGGGCAAAAATGCACAATCTCGCGTTCGAGCATCGCAATCCGATGATTGGAGCCTTTCCGGCCGACTCAAACTCGCGGGAACGGGCCGCCGCGGATCGCGACATTCGTGCGCGACCGGCCGGGAATTGCCGGCGGATTCTAGAGAATTAGGGCAGGGAGCGGTTCGGCAGCGAGAGGCTCACCTTGTTTCCGACGGCGAATCCGGCGAGCTAGGCCCGGCGGCCGGCGGCGGCGAGCTGCGAAGAGAGGAGAGGGGCGGAGCGGGGAGAGCGAGAGGGGGAGAGAGGGGCGGAACTGAGAAAGGCCGGAGTTCATTTGGATGTTGGGCCTTTCTTCCAGCCTGAAGAAGTCTGGACCTCCTCAGCTTTTGCTCTTTGTGTAACCATTCTGTTTGTAAAATCAATTTCTACTAAAAATTAATTTTTTTGCATTTCCATTTTTCGAATAAGTTTCTAAATAATATTACGTATTTAAAATTTATATTTCTAAAATAAAATTTTATTTAATAATGACACGAAATTTCCCTCTCTCAAGTGATGGTGGGAGGCATTTGACATTCGATAGTTGGTAGGCAATCAACAACAAGCAACTAGCGTTCGGCGACCAACAATCAACGATAGAAGGCAAGAGAGCGGCAAAAGAGCAGCATCCAAAGATCGGTGGCCGACAATAGGGGGCTAGCTAGTGACTAGCAATTGGCAACAAGAGGCAAGCCGACGGCGTCCTAAGTGATCGATGGCCAACAGCGAGTGGGGGTGGCGGGCATCTGGGGGCCACTAGCAAGCGACCAATGTCTGGTGTCCCACAGGTGGTGAGTGAGCAATAGGCGGCCGACATCCCATAGGTGGTTGGTGAGCGATGGGCAATGACAAAAATAAAACAATGAGAAGAGTTTTTATTTATCACTTTTGTCCTCATAATAGAAATGCAAAACTTTCAACTTCTGATTTCTAGTCTAAATCTAAATCTGGAGTAGAAACTTGTTCTAGAAATAGAAAAAAGGAAATTGCATCACTAAATAGATTTTTATTCCAAACATATTATGAAGAATGGAGATATAGGGAAACCAAATGGTAATTATGTGCATCTTCAAAACCTTTAGCTCAAGGGAGGTCCGCAGTACTTTAAAATGTTGTATTTCCAAAATGAAAATAAAAATCTCTTTTTCAACTTTGCCCTTGCTCTTTTTTTCATAATTTCTTAAATGTCTCTTCATAACACGATGGTGTTGGTGAGCCTCCAACAAAGCCGAATGTGACCACTAGCAATCCTCATCTAGCGTTGACAACCTCGCCTGAGATTGAGTGACCCAAGGCGATCCTCAAGTCATACAACCTAGGTCTTTTTTTTTTTTTTGGTCGAATATACAACCTAGGTTTGAGCCATCCTAGGTGGTCGTCGCACAAACCTAAACAATACCCTTAGAGTGGATAGGTTCCATATATGACACTTAGAACTACCGTGTTATCACTATTTCCCAATTTTAGAATCAGTAACTAACTCACTTGATATGAAATCAATTAGAGCCTCTTTTTTTTTCCCTTATTTTTTTATTATATATAATATGTTTGTGTCAAATATAAATGCAAATTTTCTTTTTTTTTTTTTTTTTGGTGACTCGGGAACCCCGCACGGCCGACGACAATGAGAAGAAACCCCGGAGCGACGCTAGCGGAGGACCCACCACCCCGACGCCACACTTAAAAATCCCTAGCGACCGTGAGAAATTACTCCCCTTGCGTTAGGGGGAGAGAGCTCAAATCATCGCGGCCACCGCAGGCGGTGGTAAAATGGCAAATGCAAATTTTCTTGCTAGATGATGTTATGTTAAAAATATTCGATCTCAACAAATATTTCTATTTTTATATATTACTAATGTAAAGAGCAACTCAATTCAAAATTGTTTGGTTCTGAGTTCTACTTTGATATCAACCTTGGAGTATTTGGATTTCAAGATCTCATTCAAGGCATAAAATTGGAAACCAAACCAGTTAAAGATACGTTTGTCAAAGCTAACTTCTTAGAATGTGCTTGATAATCATTCTGTTCTTAGAAATAATTTTTACTCGAAAATATTTTTTTTTAATTCTCTTCCCTAAACGAGTTTCTAAACATTTGAAGTTTTGATAACTATCTAAATTTTCTATTTCCAAAATAAAAATACGTTTATTACAATTCTTAAATTTTTTTGTGATTTCGAATTTATTTTAACCTTTTAATAATTTTATTACATTTTTCTTTTTTTCTTTATCCTTCTCTCTTTCTCCTCTAGTTAGTCGATGGCTAGACGAGGCCTAGTGACCTCCGCAAGAGTCAATCTAGCAGCAATTGGGCAAGACTCGTGGAGGTTGCTGATGGCCGACAACTGGTTACGAAAAGAAGAGGAGGAAGAGATAAAGAAAAAGAAAAAATGATATGGGCTTTATTCTATAATTGTTTTCAAAAATAAAAAAATTATCAAACCGATTTTTATTTTTTCCGAAAAATAAAAGAATAAAATTAGATAATACTTGGCACGTTACCAAATACACCACCATAAACTAGCTTTGAATCAGCCGGACGAGACCGGTCCGGGCCGGTGCCCGGACTGAACCGGCCCGTCGATCACCCCAGAGCGGAGGCTTGACAGGTCAGGTTGCAGCGCCGTCTCTACAATTTACGCTCCGATTTAGAGAGATAGAGAGAGAGAGAGAAAGCGCGCCGCCGCCGCCGCGCCGACGACGGCGACGATGACGACGATGGAGTTCGAGAAGAGGAAAGCGGCGACGCTGGCGTCCCTCGGCAGCTCCGACGCCGACAAGTCGCCGAAGGGCTCGCTGGACGCCCCCATCGTCCCCCTCCTCTCCACCATCAACCGCCACCCTTCCTACTACACCACCAGCTCCTGCAGCGGCCGCATCTCCATCCTCTCCCAGCCTCCCCCGGCCGCCGCCGCCGACAAGCGCAAGAAGGCCCGCGGCGGGACCTGGCTCTTCATCTCCCACGACCCCGCCGACCCCGACTCCGTGCTGTCCTCCCTCTTCCCCCCCGCCGCCTCCGCCGCCGCCGACGAGCAGCCGAGCGAGCGCGACGCCTCCGAGCTGGTGTTCCGGTTCGAGCCGCTCATCGTGGCGATCGAGTGCAGGGACCTCGGCTCGGCGCAGGCGCTGGTGTCCGCCGCCATCGCCTGCGGGTTCCGGGAGTCTGGGATCACGAGCGCGAGCCGGAGGGTGATCGTCGCGATCCGGTGCTCGATTCGGATGGAGGTGCCGCTGGGAGACGCGCGGGAGGTTGTGGTGTCGCGCGAGTACGTGAGGTTCCTCGTCGGGGTGGCGAACGAGAAGATGGAGGCGAACAGGAGGAGGACCGAGAAGTTTCATGAGGCGTTGCGGAGGATTTGGAGTTCCGAGGGCGAAGTGGACGGTGCTGCGGATGGGAAGACTGCGAGCGTGTCGAGGAATGCTGAGAGTTTGAAGGAGTGTGAGTTTGAGAGTGTTGCTTGTGTTGAAAGTTCAGAAGCTGATGCTACTTTGGATGGAAATGCGAAAGATGGTGAGACCTCCATTTCATTACATATTCAGTGATTCTGTTCGGTTTGCATAGCTCAAGATGTCGTTTTGATGTAAATAAAATGGCTAAAACGGAAGCCGAATGTCATTTGCTTTTGATGGTCGATGACATTTATAAATAGTTGGGTTCAATTTTCGGGCAATCAACTGGTGTACGTTTGCAATATCCATATTGCGTCGCTTCTGCAACTGAGGCACACAAAATGGCTAAGACTACTGATCGTACTTGTATCGTTTTGATGCATTTCCTTTTTGTTTCCTAAAAAAAAGGCTAATTGAATTGCTAGTTCAAGGGATAATCTTATAGTATGCAATTCTGCTTCTCGTGTGCTGCTAACACATTAGGATGTTATGGCTTGGCCAGTTTCTTTGTGGATGTCCTGTTTGTTATCATCTATGAATTGTTCTGCTATTAGAATGACTATCATTTATGCTTTGCCTAAATATATTTGGAGAAGATACAAAGATACAACTTGCAGCTAGATTTGATGGATTCGGGATGATTTGGGAGCTACGGCAATCAATAAATGTATTTATAGGCATCTATAACAGTAACGAAATTATCTTATCATCAACTGGTTAAGCAAGTAACTTCTTATAGAGAAAGTAATAATTCATATAGATGTCTTTTTCTTATAATTGACTGCTTCACAAGAAATTGCTCTTGGGAGGTCAAGTTGCTTTGTAGTCTCTACAATTTATAATTATATGTAAAATGCTGACTTTCGAAAAGCTCTCATTCATTATGCCTATATCCTTTCAAGTTTCACCTGATAAAGGCTGCGTAGTCTAAAATTGCGAGGGGAGGGCTAACGTTTTTAGGTCGTGTCTATTAAAATCCATTACAGAGTGACTGTATATTAATCTGGTTTTGATTGCAGGAGAGCTCTCCTTTTAGATGCAACCAAGTCTGAGTTTTTGAACAATTGGCAGGGCCAACAGTGCATCAGGATTTCAGCTTGTCTATTACTCCCCTGAAAATTCTAGGTGAACCTCCTGAGAAACTATTCCTCTGGGGTCACTCTGCCTGCACGGTGGATAGGAGAAACCAGGAAAAACTTCTTATTTTTGGTGGTTTTGGAGGAATGGGAAGGCATGCAAGAAGAAATGACTGTTTATTTCTTGATCCATCATCCTGCACGTTAGAGACTATTGCTGTTCGAAGTGCTCCCTCTCCACGAATGGGCCATACAGCATCATTGGTTGGACATCAATTGTTTGTCATTGGTGGCCGGACTGATCCATCGAATATCCTAAGTGATGTATGGGTCTTCAACACAACTACTAATGAATGGAAATTGATAAACTGCAATGGTCATGTATTTCCACCAAGGTACTGCCAAGTAGTGATTTGCTGCAAGAGAGTTTTTAAATCATATTCTTTTTGGCATTTAACATTGATATCAGATTGTTTTTGCTTTTCATTTCATCTTGCTCAAATTTGAGTTTAATTTGAGAGTTTATGGAGTTCTTGTTTGCTGCATGTACATAATCAAACTTGGATCTATGTGCAAATACTTACAATATATCCTCCTTGCTTTTGTCCATGCTCTGCATGCCTACATACATGTGTTTACTCCAAAAGGCACATATTTGTCATACTTTGCTTTTAAATTAATCTAAACATTGAACAGGCATCGCCATTCAGCGGCAGTTTTAGGTTCGAAGATTTTTGTATATGGTGGAGTGAACAATGAATCGATCTATTCATCCTGCTTTGTCTTGGATACAAGCAATCTGTGCTGGGAAGAGTTGGTGGTAGGTGGAGATCAGCCATGTGCTCGTCACTCACACTCTATGGTGGCATATGGATCAAAGGTTTTCATGTTTGGAGGATATGATGGTGAAAAGGCATTGGGAGATTTATACAGCTTTGACATTCAGGCATATGCTTGGCGAAGGGAGAAGACATTGGGCAAAGGGCCACATGCTAGGTTCTCTCACTCAATGTTTGTCTATAAGCAATATATAGGCATCATTGGCGGTTGTCCTGTCAAACAGCATCTCCAAGATTTGTCACTGCTAGATCTGCAGCTGCAAGGCTGGAAGCATGTGGCACTCAATTCAGTCAGCAGATTTTTGTTTGTGCGTACTACAGTGAATGTCATTGGTGATGATCTTGTCATGATTGGGGGTGGGGCAGCTTGTTATGCATTTGGAACAAAGTTTAGTGAGCCCATGAAAATTAACCTGCTCCATTTAGATAGCTCAAGTCACAGTATGCCGTCCAGTGGGGACAAGCACCCTTGCCGTCAAGGAGAGGTGACTGAGGAAACACATGATCAGTGTCAGGGTCAAGGTCTACAACTTAAGCATGCTCAAAGTTTTGGTGAGAATTCTGACCTGAAGTTTGAAGAAGCAGTTGAATTGGTAGGACCTCAGACAAGTCCCATACATTGGCTTCTACAAGTTGAAAGGACCCGTGCAAAGCTAGCAAAGGACTTATTGAAGAAGTTTGGATGGTTGGACATGGGGAGGAAGGTAAATACCAGCGAGGATGGAATGCAAATTTATTTCCCTGTGACTGAAAAATTTTGTGTTCTGTATGGGAAGCAGGATCATCGAGCAGATGTTTCTGAGGAGCTAAATGAGCTGTGTTCTTCAGAGCAATCAGTAAAATCAGATGTCTTGTTGAATCAGAATCCCTGGTCAGCCGCCTTGAGTCTTCTAAAGCAAAGTGGCGCGACTACACTGGTTGATAGAATTGGTGAAGTCAGAAAAGTTAATAGATCTCCATATGTTGTGATGAGGGAAGCAGTTGCTGTGCTAGTTAAGCAGAAAGGGTTATCGGAAGAACTTCTTGAGCAGCTTCCCGCAAGGTTTGTGTTTCAAAAGAATTGTGAGTTTGGTGTCTGACTATCATTTTACTTGAATTATATTAAAGCACATAATGTTCCTATATTGTTCTATGCGTCTCTTCAGGAGTTTTTTTAATTTGAGTTCAATATATGTCATCTTCTCAACTGTGTTTCTGTTTTCTGCTTCAGATGGGAACGGCTGGGAGATATTGTTGTTCTTCCAGAAACATCCTTCAAGGATCCAATTTGGGAGACAATTGGTGAGGAGCTCTGGCCTGTTATTGCCAAAGTCCTCAATACTCGTCGCCTTGCTCACCAAGTAAGCTTTGTGCGGATATTTACTATTTTATCCTTCCTTATCCTTTTGGACGTTCTAAATGTGGCATCAAGAAGTGCATCTAGAATTAGTGCATTCTTTGTATTTGTTAAATGAAAAAGTTCTGAATATCTGAATTGACTGAGGATGTGGCATATGTGTAGTAACATTTTTTTTGGGATTTTGTTCCCTTTATATCTTATTGGTTTTTCTGAAGCTTTCACTCTCTGTTTGCCATAGAGCTGGAAATGCCTTTGCAAAGCATACCTCTCAGATTGTTCTCTGATTTTCAGAAACTTGGTTCTCTCTTAATAGTTGACTTAAAAATCACGATTCATCTTGTCTTGAAAACTTCTGGCGCATTTTTTTGTTTTTTCTTGTTGATTTTAAAATAAACTCTGCTGGCTTTTGTAGGGCTATGTTGCACCTACTTCTACGAGGGACAGTACTCTGAAGATCCTCTTTGGTGATGATGGTTGGGTTGCCCACCGTGAAAATGGTATCTTGTATTCCTTTGATGCTACTAAGTGCATGTTCTCATGGGGCAATCTTTCCGAGAAGCTTCGCATGGCTCGTCTAGATTGTCGAGGTGAAGTTGTTGTTGATTTGTTCGCTGGAATTGGATACTTTGTGTTGCCCTTCCTTGTTAGGTATGATCAGCTCTTATTCACCTTTGATTTGGTTGCGGGTATCATGAAAAATGGAAAGAAATAAAGTTTGCATTATAAGGCTGCAATATCTAACCAATAGAAATCCGGTAGATTTTGACAGTGAGAGGTCATTCTTGCTTATTAATTGCCAACAATGAAACTGTGATAATTAGTATTAATATCTCTCTCACTTTTCGTTGTTCTTTTTAATTTTATGTGCTTCTGACAAAACCTTTTATTGATCAGGGCTCAGGCTAAGCTAGTATATGCCTGTGAATGGAACCCTCATGCCATTGAGGCACTATGTCACAATTTGCAGGCCAATTCGGTTAATGATCGCTGTGTCGTTCTTGAAGGAGATAATCGGATCACAGCACCCAAGGTGGGATTGATTTGTCCTTATATATATCTTTTGTTTGCAGCCTAGTGTAATCTGGTATCCACTTGCTCTGAAATAAGTTAAGTGGGTAATTTATGAATGATTTACACTTGATCTGATTTAATACAATTGAAAAGTTACGGCTGACTTCTAATAGCTTATTGTACTGAATCTGAACTCTGAAGAGGATTTGAAGTATACTGACTTTGGAGGGACTGTTCCTGGAAGTCTTTAATACATTGGAATTTACTTTGAATCTTGTAGGTATCATGTTTCTCGTACAAAAGTGACTTGGCACCTTTTAGTTCTGTCAGTTCTTGCAGACCTGGTTAGAAGCATGTTCTTGGAGTTTGATTCTCAATCAGTGAATGGGTTCACTTTTGATTTTATGTATCCTGCACAGAATGAATGTGCTATGTTAAACTTTTGCATCGTGCAACTCCTCATTTCATGAGACTCATCTAGTCAACTTACATAATCTTGGTAACTCTAAAATTACTCGTGAATGCTTTTAGGTTCTTCTCTTCGTTGTAAAGCATTGGATTTATCTTAGAATGGGATAAACCATTTTTTGTCTATAATTGATTTGCAATGTGTATTGGTGATTTATCAAATTGTGAAGTGTTCTCTTGCGGATTGGGTTTGTTTGTTTTCTATAATCAAGATATTCTAACCTATGGTTTTTGGAAGGATGGTATATATAAACTTTGCATCTGATAGTGACTCCTTGATGCTTTCTTATAGGGGGTTGCTGATCGAGTGTGTCTTGGTCTCATTCCATCGAGTGAGGACAGCTGGGTAACTGCTATAAGGTCATTAAGGTGACTTTCGACTTTCCTTGCTCTACATTCTTCATAAATGTGTTTAGCTCTCCAGAAAAATTTTGACAGATGATCTTGTATGATGAGAAGCTGAAAATTTCTTGGGTTTATGCTTTCTGAGTAAAAGTGTTTGTGTGGCACAATTTCAGGGATATTTATGTTTGTCTGAAGCTAGAAAATTCTGAACATCATCGCGAAACAATCACATGTTTACTGAATGTATTTCTTTTGGACCTGTGAATTGAATTGTCAATGAATGGGAATTCAAAATGAGGGGATTGGAGCCATCTATGACAGGAAAGTTTTATGGTTAGAGCATCCTTAAATTCATTGATGAAGTCTCTGATTTCGAATAACAATATTGTGTGCTCCTCTCATTCCTCCAAGCTCCTGGCTACCTTTATTCTCCTGTTTGTGAGGGTCATAAGACAACCTGTCACCTTTTGTTGACCTTGCTTAAGCAGACCATGGGGAGGAGTAGTTACATTATATTACCTTAAGCGAATTTAAAGTTTGACTTTAAACCATTGGCCGTGCTATTAGATTTGAAACCTTGAAGCATTGCCCTTAGAGCTCAAGGTCATTCTCTCATGTAGGTAACTGATCAGAATGGTGGGGACTCAATTTTTTCATCATGTGAATCCTTCATCTCATGCAATGACAATCCCCTATACAGTGACAATAGACACTTCCATTAGCTTGTTCAATTTGAAAAAGAATGTCGTCTTGGCTAGCAACATAAATGTGAGGCAGGCACTAGCAGAGTTGGGAAAAGGAGACAATTGGAGGGAGTGGGTAGTTACGGAGATATTTAGAATAATTTTCAGGATATCCATATGAGACATACATAGCAATGAAGACAGAAGGTTGTCTTTCTGTTTTTCTTTATTTTTTTTCCAATTCACTGATTATTATGTGACATTAACTGGAATTAGTGGTTTTGAAAATAAAAACTTAATATGTAATTACTGAAATCAATCTTGTTCAGGGGGTATTATGAATTGATTGGTTGCTTGTGGAATTATGAAAATTACCCCCTGGCAAGAGTTTGATGTGTAGTGCAGTGTAGGCTGGATAAAATGCACTATTAGCAAATTAGGTTCAGCATCAGTGTTCTGCACTAGATTGTCAAGTACCACAATGTCATATCTTTTTTGTTTCATGTGATGGATATCATATTTTTAAGCTCAAGTACTGTCTTTAATATTTTAGTCGACCCGCATAAAGTCAGTCATGTCAATGTAGGAAGGAAGGTGGGATGCTACATGTGCATGGAAATGTGAAAGATTCAGAGGAGAGTACATGGACTGACTATGTTTCACGATCAATGCATGAAATTGCTAAATCTGAAGGTAAGTACTTTGTACTAAAAGATCATTTGAATGTGGAATACAAGCCGCCAACACCGTTGTGGTTGCTGGCTTTTTGCAGGATATACTTGGGAAGTTGTGATAGAACGTGTGGAGAGAGTGAAGTGGTATGCACCACACATTCACCATGTTGTTCTCGATGTTAGATGCAGGCATATTCAGAGTTAGTCATGATTATACAAGGTATGTTCATTATTCATAATGAAAGTTGAGGTTACTTGATGCTACAACATAGTAAGAAGCAGAGTGAAAAAGAGAGGATGTGGTTGCGCTGGATTATCAATTGCTTTTGTGAAGAGCATTTGTCATGGTATTTGCTTCGCGTTTCATTTAAGCACGCTTTACCATGTTCACCATGTGTTTGTCCAATTACTTGTCATGACCTCCACTTGAAATTAGTGCATCTGATTTAATCAAACTTGGGCTACAACTTCTATGGATTTACACTATAACACCGTTGACAAAGAATATGTTGGGTTGTGCTAATCAAGTGCTTGCTAAAAATTTGATTATGGCACATGACATGCACGTGTCAAACCTAGTGTGTTGGGGGGAAACACGGTAGAGTTGGCCATAGTAATTACTACCTATGGAACTTTTTTTAGGGTGTGTTCGTTTCGCTGAAGATGAATGATTTGGAAAATATTTTCCACAACATAATCTTTTATATCGCTTACAAATTGAATGAAAAGTTTTTTTTGTCTCCCACGCAAATGGTTAGGCATGGATTGTTATCGATGATGGAAACATTTTCCATTGATTTCTCTAAACGATATAAACAATCATTTTTCGTAAAATATTTTTCAAATCACTCATTTTCCATAACATGGTCTATTTTGAAATAGCTGCAAAACCAAAATAATGTACTTTTCGGTAGTAATAAATTTCTAAACTATGAAGGAATGTAAGAATGGTATAGATGGGATTGTGATTCAGTGGGAGTGATTTGATAATCTTGGACGACTCACTCATTGTTCAAATAGCATTTTCTTGTTATGGAAAATCTTGATGTAAGTGAGTTTCAGAATAGGAGAATTCATAGGAATTCTTATCTATAACTTGATTATTTAATTATACATTTTAATCGCTAATCATGAATGAGAACACACTGAACTCTCTATTCAGTACGCTGTGGCAGATTATGATTGATTTAGTTTGCATGTATTCCACAATTCTTAGTGTGTGGTGATCGACGTTAGTTATGTATTGTTGCTTCTGTAGTAAGTTGATGACCTCCAAGAAACTTCAACAAAGGTGATGCTGGATCACGAAAACTGTTGCATTTAGCACTGAAAATTTCAATATATTCTCGAGGAACGAGATGCATCGGAAACTTTATACTAGACATAAACAGAGTTGGAAGAAGGCAATACTGCTCAACAAGGGAGAGACATGGAGGCCTGTAGGGTTTGGAAGGAAAAGGATATGCTGTACAAGACATTGTGGTTAGCTCTACTGGACTTGACAGGTATCGCTACAAGAAAAACACCTCAAGGCAACGGATGATAAAATAGTCGATAGGCAAAGCAAAGCTAGAAGTATCATACAACTTGTGTGTCATGCTGAACTTCATGTGCTCTCAACTATTGCGATGAGAATAGATCGGAACTACTAACGGTTGCGGGCTAACTTCGACTCGCTTGTCGCTGTTCTGTATTTCCTGCAAACACTGCTTAATGCTGTGATTAGGGCTCATTTTAGACATGTCAAACTGGATTTAGTCAGATATTTGAACTTCGATATCAAGGTGCCTCCAGATTCTCTTTTAGGGCAGTCCATAAGCGCAATTTTTAAAACTCATTTTGAGAGTTAGGGTAGGATTGACAAAAAAAAAAAAAAAAACACAAAAAAGACAAAAAGACTCACTACACCCGAAGCATCAGGACTCCCACGGGCGATCTTATTCATATGGTCACGTGAAATAACTCGGAATTCACATGATCTAGTGAACCGTATGACCGGGTCTTTGTGATCGTTTCCCTAAACGTGTACGGCTTCCCTCCGAGTCAAACTATAAGTGCCATGCCCTGTACGCAAATGTGGATCTCCATGCAATATTTTATTTGCACATTAGTAAAGAAAAGTAATTGATAGTGGTTAGGTCATTCATTGTCTGTCCTTGCAATCTCTCTTTTAATGTAAGCAAGCGGATTGACAAATTCTCCTCAATTACTGTTTCATTTTATTTTATTTTATTTTTTAAATTTAGTAATTCATGAAGATCATTGACAATTTTCCTAGGTATCAATTGTATTCCTGTTAAAATTTAAATCATGATCTAAAATTTTGGAAAATATTGGAAAAGTGATATACGAATTTAGGCATCAATACGTTTATATGGTGAAAATATCAGGCAAGTTGGGTTAAAAGAAAGGTTAAAATGTATTTGCCGCATGATTTAAATTAAAAGAAAATTTCTGTTTTAATATTCCCTTAACTGGGAATTTGGGAGGATGAATTTCCTATTTGGGGGACAAGGAAAGGGCCCACTTTATTTTATTAAATTTTGCCCACCTTATCTTAAGACGGATCTTATAAAAATGTCAAAAGAGCCAAACGAGTCCCGCCTTATCTTAAGACGGATCTTATAAAAATGTCAAAAGAGCCAAACAAGTCCCAAAAAAGAAAAAGAAAAAAAAGGTAGTGTCGGTATTGGCTAATCATTCAGCTTGCTAGCTTAGTTTGAGCCATGCTCTAAAATTGGATCTCAATATTAGTTTGGCCGTAATTTGTCACTTTTTGTTATGTCAATCATAGGAAAATCGTTCAAATTGAAATAAGATGTTCAATTGATGTTACTGATTTCTCTCGAATTTGACCACGAAATGCTACGTCAGCCAAGAGAAACTGACATTATAATCCGGTGATTAGATCCCATAAATCAATTATCAATGTTGATTTGCCGATGGCATCTCAAGAAATGCGGTGAAGTGGGCAATCATTTATTCGGATGGCAATTAGGGCTGAACTCTAGGACTATCTATTTGGATTTGAATCTCTTAATAGGGTTGACAACACGTGCATATCGGTTATCGAATTTTGCATTGGGCAATGCATGTGTTTTCTCGTGCCCCACTGGTCTCTATTTCGTTTGGTTCTAGGAGATTAAATAGGTTCCTTTGTATTACATTCAAGTTATATAGTACCAAAAAAAAAAAAAAAAAATTCAAAACTAGGATAAATGTCCAACAAAAATAAAATAGGTGGCCTAGAATCTTTTGATTCTACTGGTTGTCCCTTAATTAGGTATATGTTAGCAATAAAGACAGAAAATGTTACTTTTGGAATATCCACTTTTTGAGAATTGAAATATCACTTTCATCTGCATATTTGCAGATATTATGTTTTCTCCCCTTCTAATTATTCCTAGCTAAAGAATTCAGGCCCTATGCTAGTCCAGGACAACACGCTCTCTTCTACATGACTACGTCTTTTTCCTTTTTTTTTTTTTTTTTTTTGGGGGGGGGCCACACAAGTGACTATGTCCTTGATTTTGTTCTTCTCTCTGTCTGAGTCAAGAGTATAACTTGGGAAATTCTCACTGCAGAACTTGAAATAAAAGGAAGAAAGAAAAAGGAGTGGAGAAAAGAATGTTGTGAGTTATTTTATTTTTTCCCCACAATAATATCAAATGGCTTGAGAGTTACCTCCGGATAAATCATGCAGTGTTGCTACTTTCTAAAGGCATTATAGATTTGGTCCTTGGTGCTTCTATCATTAGCACAAAAGGGAGAGAAAATGCCAAAAGTCAAATTTATACTTTGATGGAGTGTGGTATCTGTGGGAAAAGGAAGGGAAAAGGAAGGGAAAGTCAGTGTCAATTGTGGATGACATAAGAAATGGATGGAAAAAGCCAGAAATGATCAAGGTACAGTCAGTCATAGATCATCTCAACTTGGTGACCACCTCAAAGAGGAACTTATTTAAGGGTTCATAATTTCAGAGTCAACCAAGTTTTTATTTTTGGAATACAAGTATGTCATTGAACAACTAGAGTAGCTTCAAAATCAACTAGAGATAGATGAAATCAAGATTTCAGTAAAAAAATACACAGTTTCTACTGGTTATCATCATCTTCACAAAGAAGAGAAGGATGTGTAGGTTCCCTTCATTTAGTAGGGGCAATGATAGTCACTTTAGCTTATTATATAGTGAACGGACAAACATGGTCAGCATCTTTATCTCCATAAATGCCTCTTCACTCGCTTGCTGGACACTTTTTCAGGAAAACCGTTCTAAACTTCAGCAAGAAATTATTAAAAATATGTCAAGAGCCAGCCGTTTAGCAGTAAATTATGGAGACACAATGTGAAAAGAAAAGGCTTAAAAGCATCAGATCTGCAATTCCTAATTTGACACTGTCCCTTTCTTTAACTATTTTGCTTAAAAAATTTGAACCCCTTGCGTTATTTAAGGGAGTATCCAGGAGAACCCGAATGCAAGGTCAGTGACTTTTTTGGTGTCTGCGAGAGAGAGAGATATGGGTTTCAGAGCTCTCTTCCTCTTTGCTGCCATCTTCTTCTCCTCCTCAGCCACAATCATCAACTCTGCTTATGCAGAGGATGAGGCTGAGGTAGGGTCTGGCCTGGTGATGAACTTCTACAAGGACACTTGTCCTCAGGCTGAGGACATCATTAGAGAGCAAGTCAAGCTTCTCTACAAGCGCCACAAGAACACTGCATTCTCTTGGCTTAGGAACATCTTTCATGACTGTGCTGTTCAAGTGAGCTAGCTTTCCTTCCATTTGCTTATCTGTCTTTTCTTTTCGTTTTTCTTTCTAAGGATTTAAGTTAAAGGTGTTGCAGTCTTGTTCATCTTTCCTTGCCCTTTTCTTTTTACCCAAAGAAATGCTGCCTTCTGAAGCTAAAGTTTTGATCTTTTCACTGTTTGGGCGTGTGGGTATTGCACAGTCTTGCGATGCTTCATTGCTCTTGGACTCAACAAGGAGGGATCTCTCTGAGAAAGAGACGGACAGGAGCTTTGGGATGAGGAACTTCAGGTACCTTGACACCATCAAGGAGGCTGTGGAGAGAGAATGTCCTGGAGTTGTTTCCTGTGCAGACATTCTAGTGTTGTCTGCTAGAGATGGCGTTGTTTCGGTACTTATGAATCTTTCACCCTCCAGATTATTAATTTTCCTCTCCTGCATGCGGTGTTCGTGTCATTTCCTAGACTGTATCTGTTTCACAGATGCGACTTATAAAAAGATTTTCAAATGGGTCTAGTTCATGACATTCTATGATCTTTCGGTGACTCTCTAAAAAGAAGACCATAGTAGATATTTCAAGAATATTTTCCATTTCTGGGAAGAAAATCTAGTTGTGATTGATCCCCTCCAGTTCCAACTTGGGGGAGGTATCATGCCAGTACTACCCAGGATATGGCAAAATTTCCATTTTTGACCTTGATCACAGTGCTCTTTCTTGAATTAAATGCTCTTTTGACTCATAACTGCAACAATTTCATTTCTGGCCAAGCAAGAAAACTATTACAGGATTTCCAGTTTCAGCTTTAGGGAGGATTTGATTATAAGAATCAAAAAGGACAGCTGCATGAACTTCAGATCTTACTGATGAGGGTTTTACTGTTTAGAAAAAAAGGGGAGGAAAAAGAAAATCAATGGACTTTATTAAATCTAAGCAGATCTGGCATAAATCTGTTCTCTAAACTTTAAAAGCTATATTCTTTTCCTCAACAGCTAGGAGGCCCTCACATTCCTCTGAAAACTGGAAGAAGAGATGGCAGGAGGAGCAGAGCAGATGTCATTGAGGAACACTTGCCAGACCACAACGAGAGCATGTCTGTTGTGCTTGAAAGATTTGCAAAGATGGGCATTGATACTCCTGGAGTGGTTGCCTTGCTCGGTACTTTCATTTGGTGCTTCTTGAATTAATTCTAAGCTTCTGACTAGTGTCTGAATTAAAGCATTCATACTCAACCAAAATCCATTCTCACTCGAGTCCGTTGCCTGCAATTGATGGAGTCTAACAATGTCTTATATTCCATCTAACAGGAGCACACAGCGTGGGCCGAACCCACTGCGTCAAGCTGGTTCACCGGCTATACCCAGAGGTTGACCCAGCCCTCAATCCCGACCACGTGGAGCACATGCTCTACAAGTGCCCGGACCCGATCCCTGACCCAAAGGCCGTGCAGTACGTGAGGAACGACCGTGGCACCCCCATGATATTCGACAACAACTATTACAGGAACATATTGGACAACAAGGGCTTGCTCCTGGTGGATCACCAGCTAGCTGTCGATAAGAGGACCAAGCCTTATGTGAAGAAGATGGCCAAGAGCCAAAACTACTTCTTCAAGGAATTCGCCAGAGCCCTCACCATCCTTTCTGAGAACAACCCACTTACCGGAGACAAGGGTGAGATCAGGAGGCAGTGCAACGTTGCCAACAAGCACCACTAGAAGTTCCCTGATCTCTGGTGTGGGTTCAATCCTCACCATGGCCAATTATTCCTCCCTTGTTCACAAGAGGAAGATAAGAGTATGGTGAGGACTAAATAAGATGGTGTTTGTTTTTAATGGAGTGTGGTTAGTAAATGTAGACTGGCTGTCCTAGCTTTCCTGTCCCTTCTTTGTCTAGTTTTAATGTCTGTCTGAGGATCCCATGTGTTCAATAAGGATGGGGGGGCGTGTATGCATTGGATGGATGGTGTTGAAGGTGGAAGATGCATGGATTTCAGTGGTGATAATGGTTGGTGACTCATGCACTTCAAAGTTAATTGTCTTCTTAATGTCGCGATGATGGATGGAAATGTGGAATTTCCTGCAGAGACTCGTTAAAAAATGAGCCCATATTAAGCAAAAAAAAAAAAGGAAGGTGTCGGTAGAAATAGTTTAAGCTTTTTTTCCTTCATAATTAGATGTCTTTTGGGCAAGGGGGATTAATAAATGGGCCAAACGTCATTGGTGGGGACTGGGAGATCATAAACAAATGCAGACTTCAGATCTCACACCTAGATGATAAGGGTGATGTATCAGATCTGTCATCACTGAAAAATAATAAGGAATTTCTCCAACATCATCAGGCCAAGAGTTGCCCCCAGAAAATCTATTCTCAGATGCACCACCAAGTCAGCTTATCACCATCCATTTTGACTTTTGAGGAGCTTATCACTGTAATCTCAAGACACAATTGACTCTAATTAGTTAATAATGCGAGTAGCAGAAGAAGTGAATGTCTAGAAATGAAGAGGATGAACATTTTAAAGAGACATGTTTCTTGGAAATATGAAGGGAAATGCGCCAATTAGAAAGGCAGCCTCTCAATTCATGAATGCCTTGGATCCTCTGACATATGATAGGATCTGTATCTCAAAATTAACTTGCTGAACGTACATATAGTTTATAATAAGTAATCAAAAAGACTACTCGCGAAATAAGACTTCCTCTTTATTGTCGGGTACAGAACAAAGCCCAAATCATAATATACATGATATCCGAGCAGGCATCAACTGCGATAATGAGATGGAGTGAGAAGCAATCAAACATCATCCCGGAGAATGAGAATAGCAGGGATGTGAGCAAGAGCAAAGATGGACTCATTAAACCAAGATGGATGGACCGTAACTCTCCTCATCACTCTACTTTCAGATTGATTTATGGAACATAATAGCACTCACCTGAAAGGAAAAATAAAATACTTCTGCCAACAAAGAGCTTTTTAACTCTGTGACTTAAAAAAGCTTTCCAGGATGCTGAGCTTTACTTCTCATCATTGCGCAAAACTCATCGTAGTCAATCCTTCCATCCTATATAACAACGATCGGAAAACATCAGCTCAAATATGTGTGTGCGCGTGTGTGGGGCCATAAAAGCAGAATCAACAAAACTGACTTACATTATCTTTGTCCACCTCTGCAATGATCTCCTTTATGTTGGCTTCATCACCAATGGCGTGTTCCTTCATTGCAGCTTCTAATTCATCTTTGGTAATATAACTGTCACAGCATTTTGAGCGGTAGTTTTCATCAACACAGGCTATCCAAGATCTTACTTCATGTAGAAACTACACTTCCTAGCCATTCTTCACGATCTTTTCAGAAACCATGAAATATTAGCACCAAATCATACAAACAATTGTTATTATTATTACTTATTATTATTCTTTTTATTATTGTTTGAATATAATCACATTAAGTTCACTCGCTTCTTGTCAGAAGCTGACGATGAACTAAGAAAATTTGTTGCCTAATACTTATAGCTAGAAGGGGCCAACAGGACGTACATGACCGTTGGAGAACAGATGTCTCAAAACCATATGAAGAAGATAACTATTATCAAATGAAGCATAGCTTGCGAAAAGGAAACTAATTTGCCATAAATTGCTCACATCTCTGTACAAGAAAATAGTAACACTCACCCACTGCCATCCTTGTCAAAATATTGGAACGCTTTATGCAGGTGCTCATCTCTCTCTAGCTTGTGTCTATGCATCGTGGCCGATATAAATTCAATGTAGTCAATCGAACCATTTCCATCAACATCAGCCTGTAAAATATGTTGAGAGGGATTAGATTGACAAGTATAGATAAATATGATATACAGTGATCAAGGTTCTAGTCTAAATATCTCACTCACAGCTTCCATAAGTTGCTTTACTTCAGTCTCTGAGAGCCGCGATCCTAGTCGAGCCAAACCAGACTTCAGCTCTTCAAAGGTGATCGTGCCACTATTGTCTGTGTCCATGTTCGTAAACATGGCTTTAAGACCTTTGATATCCTCTTCAGAGAAATTTGTTGCAATTACCTATTGACAAAACAAACAAAATGAACAGAATAGGAGGAACCATTCCATCAATGAGTATATCATTCCAAAATAGGTGGTCTATTGTCAGTTTATACTGCCCCAGATACTAAATACAGCACATTGAGCTAGTCTTTCGAATCAACTGGACAGAATGACTACTTACAAAGTTCTCATGAAATTGCAGCCATCTCTGCTTAAGCAAAGAGATAGAAGTGCAAAAGAAGTTCCTGAAAGTAACTTAACAATATAGATTACTTCATCTGTAGTAAGAGAAGCCCAATCCCAATAGACCCACTGCCCAAAATGAATGGATGAGTTGCAATTTTCGAAAACAAGTTCTATACTATCCCTTAATATATTTACCACAAGCATCGTTACCATAGCCGGCTTTATAACGTAAAAGAATATTTCATGCAGCAGCTGCCTTGCTACAGGCAAACATTCTAGGGAAAAGTACCAACAATAACATGGCTAAATTATAGTTTCCAACCTAGAACTGCCGAAAATAAGTGATGAGAGAATTTTTTCCAGAAGTACCTCTATTTTGATCCTGTTTAATTTAAAAATTTAAAGATTCAATAATCATTGGACAGAACCTCATTTCTGTCTCAATTTTGGATGAAATATACATTATCAGAAGTCAAAGCACCTCAGAGTAATTACAATAACATCACATAATAACAACTCGCAAATTTCTTGATGATTCCTTCTGCACATCAGTTGTGCACCTATATAAATGGTTTACCTTCAATGCAAGCTTCTTCATCTCATTCATTGCCCTGAATTGCTTCATTCTGGATAGAACTGCACTGTCTATTGGCTTGTCTGATGCTTCTCCGCCTTCTTTGAGCCAAGGATGTTCTAATTATGACAAGCATCACATCTCAGTGTTGGCGACAAGAATATGGACCATATTTTGTCAAGAGTTTCCCAGGTCAAAAAAGAATATTCATATATCAGAATGCCACATTTTCTTTTAGAAAGAAAGAAAAGAAACTGAAGATGAGATACACCATTAAATCCATGGATTATTGTATAGCGACAACAACAGCAATATATAACTGTCATTTCCATAATGGTATGTAACAATCTGAATGCAAAATGAAAAAGGACGCATCAAATCCCCAGCAACAGCACAAACATGATAACTGGACAGCCTGAAAAGAGTAAACGTTATCCTGAACAGTGAATATCTAGGTTTTCCACCAAATTAATGCATGCATGCATATATGTTGGTTTAAAAGATATTCAACAGTAGCAGATCCATCAAATAATACTGGGAGAAACCTATAGGCAAGATAAGGCCTATGGATTCATATTATGATGAACTACAGAGAGATTTGGGTTCTATTACCAAGGACTTGGGCAGCAGTGATCCGCTTCTTAGGATCCTGAGTCAACATTTTCCTGATGAGATCCTTGGCACCATCTGATATTGATGGCCATGGGTCACTGATGAAATCAATTTCTCCTTGCAGTATGGCATTAAAGATACCTTTCTCGGTTTCTGCAATATAAATTAAATGTTTAAGACAATCAACTGCTGTGCAATAAGCATCTTCTTTTAAGCTGCAAAAATATCGACAAAATCTACCTGCCCAGAATGGAGGCACACCACTTAGTAGAATGTATAAAATAACTCCAGCACTCCAGATATCAATCTCCTTTCCATATCTACGATGTAATACTTCAGGAGCAACATAGTAAGCACTACCCACTATATCACGATACACCTTTCCTGGGTCAAGAAAAAAAGGACAAAAGCACCACAAGCACATTAAAAGTATGATGAGTACAACCAAAATGCCAAGTAAATTACTTTGAGAAACCTATGAAGTGTGCTCTTACTTTAGAATTGATAACACGGAATCAGCATCAGGAGATCACCACTTGCGAAATGGAAATGGCTGATAACTTATTAATAATGGAATTATCAAAGGAAATGAAAAGACATGCTGCTCTGCAATTAACCTTTAGCTAGCATCACTCATAAAGCAAAGGTTGCAGGGCTGAAACTCTCATTAAACTGTCATACCACCTTGCCCCACCCTCTCTCTCTTCCACTCGTTCTTTCTCCTCTCTTCTCTCCCCATGAAAAGCAAGCCAAGGCAAAGAAGGAATTGACCAAATCTGATTAGGGCAAGAAATCCATTTCAGGGAACAGATTCATTAAGGAATCGACTGGAACTGCAGCTAGTACATTTAGAAGGAGATGAAGCAATATACTGTAATTAACAAAAAGAAAATATGCTCAAGTTCACCAGATATATCCTCCACTGTACTGTGAGCCTATTATCGTCAACAGCATAGCAAGGAACTAGCTTTGCCATAAAAAGATTTTGCAGTCAAGTTGATGCGTGATGGGACGAGTGATTCCAAAACGGAAATTTTTTCTTTTGGGATTTTTCAGGTTAAGTCTATGGAGTAGTGTATAAGGGAAAGAAACGAAGGGAAATAAGAAAGGATAGAACGATCTCCTTCCAAGGCTTGGATAAGCATCGATGGTTCTAAGTTGGTTGATGGAGCTACGTTGGATGCTTTCGCATCACAAGTGATTTTCGAACAGTGGCCATTCATCCCAAAAGCCAACCACTGGCCATTGATTAGCAGTACTTTTTCGCTCTCAATTTGCCCAACAAAGCAGACTCATGTACAAGCATTTTCCAAAAGTCATCAATGATTATCATGGCCATCCTTTTCAACTGGAGAGCTAATAATTGAATGAAACCGTGGTTCCAGGCTATATTCTTCTTTTCATTTATGATCATCTCTTTTGGAAGACCAAGGTTCATCATTAATTATTGATGATGATTGGTCCAACTCTAAACCATCCCCAGAAGATGTAATGTTGTTGTCTAATATTAGTGAGGTCATAGTCACATAGCAAACAATTTTCAAGCTAACTGAAAATCCTAACCACAAGAGTCTGATAATCATTTCTTGCATAAAAAGAAGTGGATCTTGAAGAGGAATAGAAGTTCACCTTCCTCAATGAAGACGGACAACCCAAAATCAGTGGCCTTCAACATAGCTCCCTCATCCTTGCTTGCCAACAAGAAATTCTCAGGCTTGAGATCACGATGCAGAACTCCCATAAAGTGACAGATGTGGACCACGTTAACTATCGCACGGCAAATGGAAGCAGCAGCTCTTTCACTATAATGACCCTTGGCAATGATCCTATCGAATAACTCCCCACCAGCACAGAGCTCCATCACCACATGCACTGAATACCTATCTTCATAAGCACCCCTGAATTCAACGATATTGGGTTGACCGGAAAGATGTTGCATGATCTGAATCTCTCTTTTCATATCATCCCTATCACCTTTCGACACGAGTTTTCTCTTCAGTATAGATTTGCAGGCATAAGTCTGGCCAGTGGATTTCTCAGTGCAAAGATACGTTATGCCAAATTGACCTCTACCCAATTCCTTGCCGAGAGTGTAGTGTTGCTTAATGTCCTCAAATGGCTTACCCAGAATTGAATTGTCCATCTTTTGAGCAACCTCACTGCTCACTGGTGCAGGCCTCTTTTGAGCAACCTCACTGCTCACCGGTGCAGGCTTACTCGCTGGCTGTTGTTGTTGTGGTCTTGGTTGAGGCATTTGAGCGGACACCTTGTGGGTCTGAACCGCAGCTCCTTGTTGATGGTTTTGCCCTGAGACAGTGGTGCTCGAGTACCCATTTGCGCCAGATTGTGGAGATTTCTCCTTGCTTCCCCGGCAACCCATTTTTCTGACCAGTGATTGGGTGTGAAAAAGAGGATCAAGTGGGGATTTTGATTGATATGCCTTCTGCGCTGGAGAGCAAACTTGGAAGGAAATCCGGTATATCTTCCGAAAAGAGAAGATAGATTCACAGAATCAGATTTCTAGAGCTCGAGGTTGCAGGAACAGTGGCTACACGGATCAAAAAATTTGAGCTTTTGCTCTTATCCAGTGACTTGAAGCTGGCTTTTACAAAATCTGGCAAGAAAAAGGTGACAATTTGAGGGATGCAGTTTGGATGTTTTTGTTTACTTTTTAGTACTTTACTGTGTAAATGGATGGGGCCGCATGTGCTCTTATTCAAAAGTAGCCTGGAAATAACCAATAAGAAAAGACTCCACCATGATCAAACAAAAAAAAAGAAAAAAATGGGGGAAAAGGAAAAGAGAGAAATCCTCAAAAAGACCATAACTTTCCCAACAACTCTCTGATTTGAGGGCTTATTTCTGGAGGGATTTGATATTCCAATGCAGATGATATGCTCCTTGAATATTCTAATCAACCATTGACAACAGGACAGAATGACAATTATAGTATAATGGGGTTCTGAGAACTGTTCTGGAGAGGTAGCAGCCTGGCATGACAGAACAACATTAGACAGAGGAGACACATGCTGCTGGGAGAACATGAAGTTCATGTATTAAATCCATCGGTTGAGTCCAGGGTCAAAAGGGATTTCAATTTTTGTTTTTTGTTTTTTTTTTTGGTTTTTGTTTTTTAAGATGAATTGCTTTGTTTATGTAGCTCATGATGCAACCTAAGTCATGAAATGTAGACAGCTGGTCGGCGTGATATACTTGATTGGAGTTGACTGCGAGTCTTTGGCTGGGTTGTGGACAAGTCGTGGATGGAATGAGAGATCAGGGGGCTTTAAAATAGGAGATGGATGGTTAAGAGTGTTTCAAATTAATCTCCGTGAAATGATGATCTGTTTTGTCATCATTATCGAGGTCAAACAAATTAAGCACAAGAAAAAAAAAATCAAAAATATTAAAAAATAGACGAGAAAACTATTCCGGTTCACTCATTAGTAGCTAGCAATCAAACCAATTTAACTTAGAAACCAGATTACACCTACTTTACCAACCAGTTTTAGGTCGGTTGATGCAGGCCAAGTTATCGGGTGAAAAATTGGAGAACTCACCTTGATTAGTTCGGTTCTCGATTTAATACTGTAAACCATTGGGGGGTTTAGGGTTTGGGCTAAGAAACCACAAAAATATCCATTTTTTTTTTTTAATTTTGTCTTAAAAAAGATTGATATATTGGAGATGGATTTCAAACCTAATGCCTTAATCACTATGCCACATATATGTTCATGTGGTATGTTTAGTAATGGTTATATTACTTTAAATATTATGTAAAATTTGAAAATAAAAAAATTACACACTGTTCTCAGGAGAAACCAACAAATTTAGTTCTAGGCTAGTTCTTAAGGGAGCCAATACAATTTATAGTTCCAAAAACCGAAAATCGACTCTAACATAATAGATTCAAATTTTTTTGCTGAATTTACTATCTTGAAATCGATTATTCCTATCACTAAATATATTGTCACCACACCAATCCATATCTATTAGTTATCTAAATAGCATAGTGCCTTATGAAAGTGTGATGATTTTTAGGAGTACAACAAGTCCAATTTGCGTTTTAAGATATCCCTAAATCAAACCTACCCCATACTACATGGAGTTTTCTTAAAAAGAAAAACAGGTTGAAATGAAAAGATTCAAAATGTTTTCTCAACCAAGATCGAATCAGTACCCCTCAAAGGTTGATTGGATGTGGTTAAACACTCGATCTAAATGAGGTGGTTTACGTGGTTAAATCACGAAATCTTGATCTCTTAGAAGGCCGTGCCTGCCACTTTGTACTTGAAGCATTATTAGATACACATGGACAAGTACAATGGTTCACATGTATTCATTGGAGATGATTCGAATCAAGATACCTGAATAGTTTGTGTCATGATAAAAAAAAAAAAAAAAAAAAATACCTTATAGAGCTTGGGGCGGGTCGAGAATCGTGTTCTCATTCCACATCGATGCCGTCATCCCTACTCTTGAAAAGAAACTTTCAAGAGGAAAATGGGCTAAAAATAAGAAAAGAATTCCTCCATTCTTTAGCCTTTCGGATGACTGGCGAGTGTGGGCTTCAATGCCTTTTTAAGCAGCCAAAAGCCCAAACATGACAAGATCTTTCTTTGGAGCTTGCCCATGATGCTACACCACGGCCCAAAATTTTCATCCTCATCCCCCTACTTTTCTTCAATGTCCAAAGTAGAATGACAAATTGGATTGATCACATGGATTAAGAATTGAATTGTCTAGAATCTATCAAGAATACGAATCTAAGAATTGCTAGATATGTAGCCCAGTTCAGTTGCAGCCCAATTTACTAGGACCCAAAATAGCCCATCACCTTTATCGTGTATGTTTAAAGATGTCACAATAACTTTTCGAAGTGCAGTGATGTCCCCTCTCCCTAACATCCGCTCAATTCCAAATTACATGTAACCTTTTGTGGTCAAAGATTACATTGCTAACCAGGTTTCAAACCCAGGTTATTCATGTGATATGAGGTGCTCCATGTCGTCGCACACCTAAGAATGAGCTACGGTCCACATTCACTTTGAGAATCTATTGAAACCGGCCTAGCCGCGATAATTCAGTTGGTTCACGAGTAAAAACTTTGGAAACCCATCAAGGTTGGTTCGATTCACCGATTAAAGATCAAATCCATTTCTACCTAAAATCAAACTAACCAGGCCAATTTCCAAGTAGAATGGATTTCAATTGATTATGAGAGACATTTTTTCACAAAATGTTAGTTTTAACTATAAAGAAGCAAAAGGCTTACAATCCATTCACTCCATATAGATTTCTACCTCTCTTCTAGTCTCTCTATCTCTAATTTCACCCAAAAAAATGAAAGAAAATAAAAAAAAATAAAAAAATAAAAAGAAGGAGGAGGAGGAGGAAAAAACAGAGGAGTTAGGTCCAGGTTCCACTTGCAGATCAACTTAGAATTGACCAATTGCAAAGGGGGACTCAATTCTAAATTATCTAAAACAAGATTTTTCAATTCAGTTCCCACTCCCAAACTTTGAAACTAGATCATTTCGGACCATATTCATCTTTAGCTGCTCCAAATTTCCCTAACTTATGCATTTCTTTATTGGCGAATAGGATAATTATAAATGTTCAAGAGTCAAATCCAAAAGTCCTTAAAAAAAATGCTAATCTAAGTCCCAAGGAACATGGAAACTCTATTTATGATAAACTTTTCATTATTTGGCTACCAAAAAGTGTGAAGTCCATTTTTTGCACGCCTCGATCCTTGAACAATCTCACTTGTCTATATTGACCAGCCAATTTCAAGATTTATTCTTGGAGTGCTCACGATGGGATTTGAATTCACGATCACAAGGAGATAAGCTAACTCTCTTATCAATTAAGTCAACACGTTATCGACCGTAATTTCATTCACAGCTATTTAGAGTGAGCTGTATTTGTAATTTTGCGGTGAAATGCACCCTCCAAGGGCATGAACTGGAGCAGCATTTTGGACAAGTGGGACCGTTGGCCAACCCTTGCAAAAGTTGCAAAACACAAAAGAGGCCTAATTTCAAATCCCATTTTCACCAATGCACCAAAATGCACCAAATATTCAATCCTATGTTGATTATTAGTCCCCCACAAACCAAAAAGGCATGAAAAATTTTTTTTTCTCCGTACTTGGAATAATCACCACCCTTTCTTATGCAGCAACACTACACCACCTGTTCATATTCAAAAGAGAGGTGCTGTCTTTTTGGTCAAAAACACATCAAATCAAGATTTATTTAATCGCATGTTATGGGCAGAGAGAGAGAGAGAGAGGGGGGAGGGAGCGAGAGAACCTCTTGTTTCCTCCATGTTCAAAAATCGATCATGCCCTGTATAAAATATCAGCAATAGTCCCTTCAAATGGCTGCCCATTTTTCCTAACAAACGAAATAAATAAAATTGAGAGCCAATGGTGTCTCTTTCTTTCAAAAAGGCAAAGCCAATTAGGGTTTGGATCCATTCTCAATGATGTCTTCTTCATGTTTCATTCACTCCCAGTCCCCAAAATTGAAAGAAAGAAAGAAAGCTTTGGCCCCCTAGTGCCCACCACACAAACCGGCCCCATCACATTCCATCAAAAGCTCCCTCTGGTTTTCCCCCAATATCCTCATTGTGGGCGCCAAATTAATTATTTTGTCCACTTTATTCCCCAGCCCCCCGCCAAAAGATTATTATCAATCAGGACCATACTCCCATCAAGAATTTTTTGGGAGATTCTTGACCAAACCATACAAAGGGAGGTCAAGTTAGATCATGAAGGAAGAGAAAAGGAGGGGGTGGACAAAGGACCAGATTCTTTCTTTTTGAGTCGAATGTTTGAGGAGGATGGGCAAGTGAATATTTTATCCAAAGGATCTTTTGGGTTCTCCCCCAAGTCAGTCCATCAATTTTCCTCATTCACAGCATTGTTAACAGGCGTGATTGGACCAGATAATCAAATCACTTCTTTATTAATACTCCGATCGCCTTATTACTAAAGGTAATTTAAAGATTCAATTACCTAAGTGGGCTAGCTAGTCAAGCTTTGAATATGACCAACTTATTTTGCATGCACAAATTAACTAGGAAATATCAGGTCTCTCTTGATTCACTCTCTCCCTCTCTCTCTCTCTCAAGCATTTAATGGGGAAAATACCTTTGAACTTCACTAGAAATCTACATCTAACCCTAATTTATATATGTAACCTTCCTTATCATACATGTTCAAGGGTCTTTAATTAGGTTTTGTTAAGTAATGCCATTCAAGGAAGCAAACTTTCCAATTGACCTGGAGAGCCGTAATTCATTCTACAAGAAGAATTTCTTTCTTTATCACAGGTCAAACGTCTCCATCCTTGCCGTGAAAGTTAGAGCCTTCCAATCATCTAATTTACTTACGACGGGATTCGTTTCGATCCTAAAGACGACTTCACAAAATCAGGAACATCGAGACGAGAAAGTTCACGTGACGAACTAGGTTCGGGTACGTGCACCCAAGTTGCGCATAGGAAACAAGAGTGCGTAGTACATGTGCATGGTCGGCATGGAATAGAAGCAAACATTGGTCCTGACATTTTTGGTGTTTTGTCCAGTCCTTTCTCTGGACAAAGCTCGTGGTCATTAAGGACTGTCTCTCCCCTTTCCAAATTCAATTCAATTCAATTCATGCAACTTGGTCACATGATCATCAGCTTAACCAATAACCCAGTTCCATAATGCCGGAAAAAATAATAATAATAATTCCGCATAATAAAAATGGGGAAATAAAGAATATTAAAATTAGAGATATTGGTCATAAAATAAAGAAAAATATGAACCGTAACTCTCTCTCTCTCTCTCTAACACTACAACCCACAATCCATTACACTGAGATTTGGCTAATAAGGTAGAACATGACTCTTTCTCCTCCTCTTAAAAGACAGAAATTTGAAGACCTCTTGAATTTCAACCTAACCAAAAACAGAGGAGACACAGAAAATCTTCAATCGGGCTCGGGCTCACTCGGATCCCGGGTCGACCCGGGTTCGGCGATCCTGAACCCGACCCATCCCGGCCGAATCACTGCCTGAGAAAAAAAAAGAAAAATCTTACCTTTAACAATGATGAATACAATTCCCAACCCCCTCTACTCCTCCCCATTTTACATTTTTTCATCGACGGCGAATCTAATAATATAACGACGGCGGCGGCGGCGGTAGCGGTAATGGCAGTGATCCTATCGAGTATTATTAGCCGTCGAACCCGGTTTGGCTCCACACCGCGTCGCGCATTCGCCGCATGTCCCGCCCCTTCAGCGTCCGGCCGACGCCCTCGAAGACCGACGTGGCGGCGGACTTCTGGCTCCGGGCGTACTCCCGGGCCAGGTACTCGTGCGGCGGGACCATCCCGGCGTCGCCGCCGCTGTCGTCGAGCCCTTCGTCCGAGTCGTGCATCGACTCCACCGAGTCGACCCGGTATATCTTGCTCCAGTCCGGCACGTTCACCGGCGCCGACGTGGCCATGTGGTGCCCGCGCGGCGACGAGGACGCCGCCGCCGCCGCCGCCCCGTCGTTCCCCCGGAACTGGTGCACGATCCTCGACGACGGCCGGACCCCGGAGTCCTCGAACGCCAGCGACAGCCCGCCGCGCGCGGCCCGGCTCCGCCTCCCTCCCCCTCCTCCGCCGCCGCCGCCGCCGTCCTCGGTGGCAAGCGTGGCCCACCCCAGCTGCGAGTTCTCCATGCCGCCGTCCTCCCGCCTGCCGTCCGCCCCGCCGCCGCCGTCCGCCGCCGACCAGACGTCGTCCTCATCGAACTCGGCGGCGTCGTTCCCGTTGGCGGCGCCTCCGAAGCCGTGGTGGCCGTAGCCGTAGCTCCCCAACAAGCGCTCGCTCCGGCTGGACGTCAGTCTCCGGCCCTTGGCCATCGGGAGCCGCCGGATTCCGGCGAATTTGGACGAAACAAGACCGACCCAAGATCGGAAATTCAACGGAGAGTTCAAGAAATTCAAGAAAAAAAAGAAGAAGAAGAAGAAAAAAGAAAGAAAAAAAAAATTGCGGGAAGCTGAAGAAGCTCTAAAGGGAATTGACATAGGGTGCGATCGACAGAGCGAGGGCGTATATATAGCGGGGTTCGCCATCCGAGGAGGACAAATTTCATTCCACTTGAATTTAAGATGCATTTCGTCTGCATTTATCTGTAGCTTCCCAGCCACGATAGATATAAAAAAAATAAGAAGGGGGAAAAATATGACGAATTTTAAAAAATAAATAGAAGGATGGGAGACGCCACCGCAAGACGGACGCGCGGTGGAGGAGCGCGTGAGCGAGTTGGGGTTGGAGATTGACTCGACCGAGCGTCGGTCCGGCTACCGGTAGTTCTGGAGATAAAGAATTAGGTTGGGTCGGGTCAGGTTGGGTTTTCCCGGCTGGGTTCGAGAAGTCTCTTTTGTGAATTTCACTTTGAGTAGCTCTCATGATGTGAATGTGGATTTTCAATATGATCGGGTAATCACGTAACCACCTAACGAAGATATGGTTCTGTATAATAAGAGTGATACAGAATTTATATTTGATTATGGAATTTCGAATTTTCACCCAAGTCATAAGAAAGGATTTGCCTATTGAGTAGGATCGAGAAGTGGAAGTTGTAGCACTAGTGGGTTAGGTTCACGATCTCAATCTTCTAAAATCGAGGGTCATAGATTCAATTCTTGATTATAGGTTGGGCACCGATCCACCTTAGAATCGAGCACCCCGTCATGCATGTTGAATGACGAGAAGTGTTCATATATTGCGCTCGAGTAATTTCATGAGCATAGATCAAAGCATCTTGTCAACGTGTATTGACTATGGACAAGGGATTGAAGTGAATTTAATGAGGACATGAGTAGAATTATCATTTGACCGTTGAAGATAGAAACATGCTAGCCATCCTACTGGATATTGCTAAAAGCGGTAGTTGTCAAAGTGCTATCGGTTATTGATAAAAAAAAATATATTTTTAAGGGACGAAATTGAGTTAAGTGTAATCACCCACAATATTCCAAAAGAATCAATAACTAATTCTCCTTGTCACTTAATGAATGTCTCGAAGGGGCATGTTGACATTCTTCAGTCACATGTTTCCATCTCTCTACCCTAGCAAACAGGTGTAGAGTTATCATATGCTTTTCATAAGCATGATCTCCTAGCCACCTACCCTAATTTATAGTAATGAAATGAGTCCCAACCAACGTGATTGTTCAAAGTCAAATGATCAACATAATGGAGACACTTCACAAATTCTATTATGAGTAACTACATGAAAATTCCCTCGAGTGCCAAAGTTTTCCAAAGGAAAGTCAAAAGGTCAGCATTTAGAGAAATTCCACATAGATATGCACAAGCTTAATTTCCCCATAATCTTCTCGGAAATTTCCTGGTAATTATCAGAAAAAGTCAAGCCACAAAATAAAATAATGTTCAAATTCACATAGGAATATATATAATATGAGGAAAAAAATTGACATTATTGATTTTAAAAGATGACTTCATGTGGAATATGATTGTTAGTCTTTTAATTTGGTCAACGTGGCTCCAAAACTTTAACTTAAGGATAACATCATCGCTGGAATTTTAATTTAATCAATGTTGTCTCCGAACTTTTAGAATATATTCAAACTAATCTTTAAATTATATTAAGATATTTAATGTTGTTCAAAACTTAAATTTATGAAATGACAACATTTGTTATTTTTAAACCACCCGTCGTGATGGCTCCGCTGGATAGGCTTCAGACTTCCTTTCGCTGAGAGGTCTGGAGTTCGAAACCCCGCGACGCAAGTTGCGGGGAGCTAGCGTGAGATATTGGTGACTTATCCCGTGGCTAACGTGTCGCCCCAGGTGGTTTATCTCCTAGGTTGTCGGCCTCTACGGGTTCCCAGGTCATCCAAAAAAACATTTGTTATTTTAATATAATTTAAAAATTAATTTGAATATTTATCAAAAATTCAGAAATTACACCGTGCATCGAATATGGATCTTCCGGCGGTGTTTGGAGCGCACGCGCCTCTGGTACTGTGCACTATTCACGTAGAAGAATCCCCCTATCGGATCCGTCCACGTCAGATTCTGACCTCCGGAGGAAGCGCGGGCCCCGCTCTCCACGTGGGTGCGCAACCTGCGCCCCCTCCTCGCAATTTTGTCCTGTTGCCTCCCTACACGTGTACGCCCAACACCCGTGGGGCCCAACCTGGCAGACGGTCTTGTCAAGTGGAAAATAAGCGCATGGTTTTCACACGCACGACCCTCGTTTACATTATAGCAAAATCAATTAATTAATTATTTTTTTAAAGGATGGTTTTGTCAACAATGCCAATGGCCAATCAAATTGGTCACTATGACCAAAAAGGAAAAAAAAAATCAAATTGGTGACGCTAATCCTCTAATTTCAAGAGTAGAGTTCAAAATTCGACCGAATTGAAATCAGAATCGTTTGTTTCATGAAAAAAATGAGGTTTAAATAATATATATTTTTTAAAAATTATCACTTATGTCGCTTATAAAAATAAAGGAATGAAAGATTCTTTTGCTCGTCTAAAAAAATGACTAGGCATGAATTGTTATCAATAATGAAGATATTTTTCATCAACTAATAGTTTTAAACAATACCAACAATTATTTTTTAGAAAAAAATGTCTTCTGAAGCATTCATTTTTCTAAAAATATTCATTTTTCTAGAAATAGAACGGAGCGTTATTCGAATTGAATCGAACTCGACTATCGTGCCAGACACGCAACCTTGGCACGATAATCATGTCAATCATCTCTTTGAATATACCTTGCATAGACAGTTTTTAAAGTGATCAGAAGTAAATTCCAAATGGATACGCTATGTGATGATACCAAATAAATATTTAAAAAAAGGCGAGTTTCCTCGATTATCGCGCCACTGGGTCCAAATCAGGACATGCCATGATAAGCAAAACCGATGGTCGAGATAGATAGGGTGAGTGCATGAATTGTTGGTTCGAGGGATGTTGTATTGAGAGAGATGGTTTTATCATTTCATCTTTTTCTATGGTTTGAACTAACACCAGTTGTCAGGACGGAATTGCAAAGCAAAGAAAAAGGGAGTGGCTTCGCACAATGGACGGTCGAGAGGGCCTCTGGAAGAAGGGCCCCACCTTCGTCTTTTGTGGAGTGAGCAAAGAGGAAGGGCGACATCACTTTCACTCATCACTTTCACCGTCGATTCATTGCCAAATCGAACGCACCGCAACCGCTCAAAATCTTGCGTGCATCACCCTGATTGGCCGTATTTTCGAGATAAGTTTTTTTGTATTTTCTCGGAACTTGTAGTGACGTGTAACTTTACCTAATCTCTAGTTGTGTCGTGTCACGTCGAGAACCTTCTCGAAATATTGTTATAATTCATTGTCGATGTCATTTGGGTCTAAGCACGTTTAAATCGACTTGATGGTTGAATAGGTCACTGTTGGGAGTTTGCTCTCAAGGACCCCTCTCAATGAGCTCGGGACCGAGTCGATGTACCTATTGGGTGCTTGTTTGGGTTCGTCGGCCATGGACCTTGATTGGATCAATGTGGTTGAGCATCCTCTGTATTGTTAATCCCATGTATTGTTAATGTTTTGCCTGTAGCTCCCTACAACGTGAACGTGTCGTGCCAAGAATGTTCCCGAAACATTGTTACATTCACCACGGGCCTTGTTTGGGTCCAAGCACATCTGAATTGAAGACCCCTTTGATGATTAAATAGGACACTATTGGGAGTTCGCTCTCAAGGACCCCCTCAATGAACTTGGGGCCGGGTCGGCGTGGAATCAAGGTCGTCTCAGGGACCTACCGGGTGCCAGCCATGGACCCTGGCTGGATCAATGCGGTCAAGCATCCTATGCATTGTGCAATGCTATATGGCTGTAGCACCCTGCAACGGGCTGTTATCATCGGAAGGTTCTGCCCCGGCCCCCCTCCCTTTACTCTCGACATCGACGTTGACATCGACCTCGCTTCGAGTCGTGCCGATCGAATTGATGATTGCCTTGTTTGTACTTCGAGCATACCGCGTCGCGACGGATCGACAGCTTCTCTCTAATGTATCGACTAGGTTTAGGGTAAATTATGTCCGTTCAAAGTTTCGATCAAGCATGTTCATCATCTCGTCCTTCGGTCATCCTGTACGTTTGCTCATAACTGAATGCGCACGCGTGGTTCCTTGAATATTTCACTAGGGTTCATGACAATTCTCGCTCCGTTTCATCATACCGACATGTCATGCTCGAGGCTCCGTATCGCCTAATCTACGCAAATGCTCTTATCGAACATCGGCCTAGTCGTGCATCGATGATCTTTCGAGCTTGGAAGCAACCGATTCAGAATCTTCGTTATGCACCTGTTTCACTGCGTACTTGTTGCGGTACATGAACTTTCCTACACGCAACTCCCACGATCCGAAATCGATAAGCTCGGCACTTGCATGGCCGAGGGAAAAGATCGGGCGACCGACCGTGCTTCCGACCGTGCTTCCGACCTTTCATGAAAGTAGAGATTCGAGCTGCGTGTGGAAAGAACGCGCGGAGAGACAAGAACAGATGAGCAGAAAGAGGCAACAACATGTGTGGAAATGAGGAGATCGATTCTAACGTGACATTCGCTCACGCTTCTTCTCCGCAAGTCGACAAGAAGACCCTTGTTGGCAGGGGCGTGGCAGTATAATATTTTTTCTTTTGGCGTCTTGGTTCTGAGGGCGGCCTCCAAAAGGAACGGTCCAAAGAGGAGACGGACCTCCCCGGTTCTTGATTATCTTGGTTTCAATATTCTTTCTGAGGGAAGGGAAAGTGGAGATCTTTTGGCATATTAGTCACAGCAGTAAAGTGAAAATTAGTGAAACCCAAAAGGCCAAAAGCAGCGCATGACCCACCCTTTTGTGTGTCTTCTGTATTTTGAGCATGACAGCTTATGATCTCTCGAGCAAAGTCCAGAGGGATTGGAGCACAACGACAAGATCTGGGCGTGTCATCTTTCGCAGAATCGGAATCTCACCTGCTACTACTGCTGCCGGTGCCTTAGCCTTGAGCTAACCCCAGAAGCCATTTTTTGTTCTCTTTTCGCATGTGATGAGCTCATTGCTTTTTTTTTTTTTTCCTTTTTCCCTGATGGGTGAGTTTGTTGGATTCCAATTATGTTCATGATTCCATCCGATCTCGTTTTGGTGGCTATATTCTATTTCATCATGTAGATCCTCTGAATCAGCTGCAGCAATGATTGTACTGTGAACTGACCATGGAGGTGGCTGATTTTTTTATTGCGCGGGAAGATGGACAGTCACAGTGGCATCATTAGTTTAATGTGGTCTGATTGTACTAGGAAAGAATCAGAAAATTTTTTTCATTTTTTTCCTTCCTTTCTTTCCCATTGTTTATGCTGAGGTTTAGTGGTGCCAGCCATTTTCAATTGGGATTCTCTTTTTGCATGAACTCCTATATATGCAAGTTGGGGACCACTGGCTCTTGGAGAAGGACTAGGGTTAGATCTTTAAAAGTGTGCACAAGGACACGATTCCTAGTTGCCCAAATGTGATGAGAAAATTTTTGAAAGGGAGATTAAGTGAAACATGCTATGATTAGGCTAGGTTAAAAACATCATTGGCGGGGTGATGTCCTACCGTTGATTTCAACTCGATTTTCGCCGATAAGGACATCGATCGAGTTGAGGCCGTAACTCCTTGTACTTACGTCCAGTTTTATCTCTGTTTGATGATCTTTTTTGTAATAGATTCTTCGAACGTTTGTCTGTTTAACTTAAGCTGCACCGGATAATAAAAAGTTGTTGATAGAAAGTTTCTGAACTGACTATAAAGATGTGGCTGCAGAGTCCATCTCGTTTAGTCGAAAAATCAAAATGAAACTAATGAGAATGATCTTGCTGGAAGAGCGACATCATGGTATCTCAACTAGCTGGTTACATCTAGTTATGGTTCGCGTCGTAGTGCAACCAAATCTGATCAGTGGTGCCTGTTGAGGTGGGACCAACTTTCTATCTTCAGAAATGATCTCCGAAATTGTTATCAATCCCTCCATGGTGAAGTTGCTCTCATGCCGGGCCAGTGACCTTGTGCCGTCATGTGCTCATCTTATCTTCTTATGCATAACTGATGGAGACTTGACGGTATCTGCGTGCAGTTGCGGCGGAATAATTGATAAAAAATTTGAAGTGATTGGTCAGGCACTGCAAAGCCCTAGCTAGATGCTGTCAGTTCTTGTTCTCATGTTGGTAGAAAGAAAGAGTCAGAAAATTCTCAGATAACATTTCGTTTACCATAAATGAAATGGGAACGGCCAGAGGCCGGTTGTTTCTACAAAGCTTTGCTGTCGGTTCGGGTTCCAAGAAAATTCTGCAGTTAATTTATACAGCTTGAATGCTTAAATTGAAGGCTCTGTTGACTGAGAAGAGGTATGCTTAGCTCCAAATGAAATCGGAGTTTAGGCATGAAGATCACGTCCGAAAATGCATATCTTGGCCACTGTATGACATCACCTAGACAAGAATATTAGCAGATCTATCCAGCTGCTGTGACTGATGCAACGTCAAGCTCGATGATGCGTGCGGTAAATTAAAAAATACGCGTTCGCCTATCACTAGTAAGACGTAGCTTTCGTATCAGGCTGACTAAAATAATTTCACCGGCATTATTCTGTGTGGTGAAGAGATTCCCAATCAGCTTCATTAAACTATTCACCCCTGCAATGATTATCAGACACAAACCTAACCAGCGTTTGTCATTAAAGTAGTCATCATAGAAGCGTGTCCCTCATGCTCCTCCTCCCTAGCTTAATACCTCAAAACCTAGTGGCAATATCACAGGCTCCCGAGACCAAAACTGACCCCATCATAAGGCCATCAGTGCACATACTTCTGCAATGTCCCTCCAAAATAGCTTGAGTAGAATTGAGAGCTGGACGGGCTCTCTGCTCTCACATGGTAGAAAACTCAGTGCTCTTTTAGTCCTGTATTTTATGAGTGTGCCAACTGATGGTTCAATCAGTTTCCCGCCTATTTCGCGCAACTGGAGGCTATTTTCAATCTTCTTTCAGTAGGGCTGTCAGTTGTCGCTGTACCAACTGTCGCTCCTGATTTCAGTTATAAGGACAGTTGCAGGAGCCTGGAACTTGGAATGAAGTTGGAGCTGTCAAGTGCTCCTCCCACTAGCTATTGCTTTGATGTTTACATCTGTGGCCCTGGCATGAATGGCTAGTCCATTTCTGCTTTTATGTGGGCTCTGCTTAATCATGAAGTGTTGCGCTATTTGACTGTTGTTGCCCAGGCTCTATGAGTAAGTTGTCAAAAGAACATAAAGGAAAAAAAGAAAAGAAATTGGGCACCCTTGGCATCTCATGTTCTGATTCATGAATGTTCACTAGGCCCCATGACAGATCAAATTATGTCTCATTTTGGGTCCCAAGTGCCAATCCACTATTTGATAAATAACTTTTCCTGGTGTGATCAAGATCGTGGAGATTTGACAGGCACCCCATTAGGGTTCCTCCTCTTATCAGCTATCACATCCCCTCGACAATTCATGTAAACAGAAAATATTAGCCCAAAGCCAATGTCCTAAAATCACGAAAAAAATCTGGTTTCGACATCTAGCCTAACCACAAAACCAAAGCGACGAGATGGACAACGGTCCACAAGTACAATGACTTAGTAAACTGGGTGGTGAAAAATTGAAGCTTTGTTTGGATATCACATCAGAAAGCGACATTAAAAGTTGCTGTTAAACGAAACGAGACCACTACTACAATTATAAAACCCATAAAGAAGGTAGGACGCTTTCGGTACACATATCTAACTCGAACTGCTTCAATTGCTACTCTCTTGCATCCCAGGATTTGACGCCACCGGCTGAAAAATCATCCACAATGTGACAGCACCCGTGTTTATCTCCACATCCTTCGAGCTGACCCGCTCCTCTCGAAAGAAATCTGGGCCCTTGAGGTTGATTAGGAACGGGTGTTATCCATGTTTCTCTCTGGTTCCATCCAAGAAAAAGCATGATGTGATTAAGGGGAGAGGTGCCGAATGTGATCTGAGGGCGATAGACAATACATGAGTAGTGTACTTGACTGAAACCCACTTGCCTTATCTGGACAGGATCTATGAAGTGAGAAGTTCACAGCCAATGCACATGCAAGCCAGAAAGGATGTGACTGACCATTTGATACACGGCGGAGTAAGCTCAATCATATTGGATTCGGAAATTTTCTTGCGTGCGCCCGATTCATATGAGCCGAATGATTGCGGCCACTGAAATGCGTGCCCCGGGCCAGGCCTTCTCGGTTGTATGGTTGATATGTGCAAAGGAAGGCAGCTCTTGTCCGCGCTACGTAGAGGCCTAATGTTCCAGTAGTTATCTGGTTGCAGCAAGGCAAGAGCACTGCGCGACTCCGATGGAGTGAGCCAGGTTCTCTAAATGTTCGGACAACCCCAATTAAAACAATGAATGTTGAACTCAAGATTCATTAGGATTCGGAACTTCTTGGAGGGAAAAGAAAGATTTTGAGTTTGGTGCCATTCATTACTTACGGGAAATTTGTCATTCCTTAATATATCTCAAATGGAGGACAGGTTCTGTTTGGCGCTTATATCTAGGTGTCTTCTCCAACCCTATGCAGAGTAACTAAAGATCTACCCAGTCTTCAACTGACCCTGCAGAACCTAGGTTCAGCAGCAGCTATTGTGGCCTGCAACGATGCCATCGTCAGTCACAATCTCATCTCAGACGTCAGCGTAACCGTCTGCAACGTCTCCAAGATTGGCTGAAGCAATGTCGTTGCTTGCATTGTTTTCTGGTTCAAGCAAGAAGACGGGCGTTCTCTGTTCTTGGAGTTTGAATCTCAAAATGATACAGTTTAAAGCCTAATGAAGATCACAATTTGCCTGATTGGACTATTTAAAGAATAAGTGTCACCATAAGATCTTACCTGCAATTTTCCTAAGAGAAAAATAGCTAAAGTTACTCGAGTAAACTATTTTAAAAGTTGTAATAGTTAATTATTGTCGGACAAGTTTTAGGACTAGACATCGTATTCCACATAATAATTTCAACACTTCCTGGTGTACTCTTTTCCCTAATTTCTGGTCTCTGTCATTTCAATCCTCATTCAAAAACTTCTGCAACTTCCTTGCATTTTCTCAAATTATACATCAACCCTGATTCATCCCTCCGCACAAGGATACTTCTCTCAATCTAATGTGCAAACGTATTTTTAACTGTATAGCGAAGCAACAAAAGAAACTAGATCGCGAGCATCATCATGTCAAAAATGCACTGTTGGGTCTCTCGTCTCCAGTCATAATACGACACAATAATCTTTAAGTACAATTTCCTATAATTTAAGAATCATCGGATCATATGTACAGGTTAAAGCCTCTCAAGATCAACATCAGTAGATCAAAATTGTACTCACCCAAGCTCTTCTTTAAGCAGTTTGCTTTATCTTCTCTCACGCTTTGCCCTCTTCGGAAACCGCTCCCGATGTCCCAAAAGTACCTCAGACAACATTTGGGACCAGAGTTCATCAAACTGATGCTGAAAATTTCCCTGAAACCAGTCTGAAACTTCCGAATGCAATTCCATCGGATTCTCCTTCCAGACCTCCCGTAGCCTAGCACAACAGTCGATCATCCTACTTTTCAAACTGAAAAGAAGATTACCAACCCTTTTTTGGCTTGAGGCCCCTGGTCTCAGAATGGTAGCAGGCGGCGCAACCATATGTTTCCTCACAGATTTTAGGCATGGCAAAACTTGACCATCAAGTAATGCATAGGCAAATACAGCAACGCGATGTGTACCATCAAGAATAGGCACACTATGCAAAGCAAGCTCCCAAAGGTGCGGGCCAAAGGTAGGGACCACCCAACAAAGAACTTGGTCGGCTCTGGGATCATAATAAGGCCTAGGGTCTGTGAGAGGTGAAGAAAAACTACACAAAGACTTCGCGTACTTGACGAGCCAGTCTGACTTCACACTCGTTGCTCCATGCATGTAAGGCCTCTTGGTATAAAGAAGTTCGCTGTACACTAAAAACTCAGGCGCCGAGTTAGAAAGAGACGACCAACGATGAAGAAATACGGTTTCTTTAACCATGCTAGCCTGATACCGAACTGCACGAGCTCTTCCATCCCCTTCTGATGAACCTCCTCTAACACGTTTTGCAACTCTATCTGCCCAACCGGCGCAAATAGCTTGGCCCAAGACCTCTTCCTCATTCAATTGCAGAGGGTGCTTATTGGAGGGAACCCTCCAAGCATGTTCTACATCGTCTAGCGTTCCATGAGTCCATGAGAATTTTGGGTCAAAGTCAATGCTTTGAGCAAAGACCAATTGAAGCAGTTGTTTTCTCAGCTTCGACATCTCCTCCATTGTTTTAAGATGCAATGAGTTTTCATCACAGAAAGCTACTTGACTTCTCGAAGATTCAAAACACTGTAGCGCATAAGCAATGGAGAGAGCATCACTGCATGGATTATGAAACTTCCCACGTGACGCACGAATAGCTTCTTTAAGCTCCTTTTTCCTGGATTTTTCTTGATTGTCCGTCCTACCTTCCTTGCTTAAAGAAGCAGATTCCTCGGGTTTCTCCAACCCTTCTCCATCTGATTTACTCCCTTCAAGCTGCTTGATGAATGGATTTGGCAAGCTTAAAGCTGCTGCAGCTGCAACTGCATATCCAAGAACTAAGCTTGCCCGAGCATAATTATCAACCATCTTCATGATTTGGATAACAGTTAGGAGCATCCTAGAATGGCGGGGGCTCATTGGATAACGAGCCATGGCTTTCCCTAGGGATGTCAATTTCCCACTACTGTCAAGTGCTTCAAGAGCCTTCAAGCAGCGCTCCGCCTCAAGCAAGGCTGTTGGTTCGGGTTGTGTTGGAAATGGAAAATTTGCAACCTGAATAAGCAAAGACTAAAAGCAATTAATCTGAAGCCCAATACTAAATAATCAAAGACTCAGTGCTGAGGTTAAAATAATGACCATCCAACTGTGTAGGAAATGGAAATTTGCAAGCTGTATAAGCAAGGAACTAAAGCAATCAATCAGGCCCATAATTAAATAATCAAAGACTCAGTGGTGAGGTTAAAAAATTGACCATCATGTGGTTGTACCAGCTTAAGAAGCGTGGTCAGGAATAAACAGCGCACTTAATAAACACAAGCATAAATAAAAAAGGGTGTGCAGCAACACCTTGCAAAGGCAACTTTATGTAGCAATGTTGCACAAGATGAAAGGTGATGACACATGGACATCCACAGTGCAGAAGCAAACATCATTGTACTTCATCATGAAAATCAAATTATTATCTAGTAGAGCAGGATAGCATTGGACCTACCTTATCAATACCCATAGATTTCATGAGAAGGACAACCCCGTCAACAGGTATTTTAGATATTTCAGCTAAGGAGAAGTCAGAAAATATGTTATTAAAGACTGCAGAAGAATAGAGACGGTAGCAATGACCAGGACCAGTTCTTCCTGCTCTTCCAGCACGCTGTGCAGCTGATGCTTTACTTATCCATTGTATCTCATACGTCTCCATCCCATTGGAAGAGTTGTAGTTCTTCACCTTTTCTCTTCCGGTATCAACTACATACTTTATACCAGGAATAGTTAAAGAAGTTTCAGCAACATTCGTTGCGATAACCACTAGTCGTGTGCCTTCCTTGACCTCCTCGAATACACGAAGCTGTTGTGCTGCAGGAAGCATTGCATAAAGTGGCAAGACATGCATCGGACAAGCATAAGAACCATTATCTGCCCTGTTCTTCCCCATACCGAGATCCATCCCATCTGAATGTCCTCCCTGATCAGTTGAGTTTGTCGACTCTGTCTTACATTTTGAAGGAATCTTATTAGTCAGAGATTCGAAAGCAGCTCTTAGTGAAGCAAGTGTTCCCTCCTCCCCAAGAACTTCTGAAAGGCCACCATCATCTGATGGATTCTTGTCCAACAGATGAGCAGCAGCATCATCATCAATAGTTTCCCACTCACTATCTGAACTCAAATCATGGGACACATCTGACTCTTCCTCACTCATATCAAACTGATCTTCCTCGTAAGAACTAAACCTGTCGGTTTGCTGATGCACTTGGTTAGTATCAAGCTGATATGCCTCATCAATTTCTTTCAAATTGACTCCCTCGGTATTGCCTAACTCAGAGACTGCATTGAGATCATTCTCTTCATTTCCCTTGGAGGTTTTGTTAATTAGCTGTCTTGAAGCATTGCGAAGCTTCCGGCATAAATGCTCAACTTCCCTCTGCCCAGTAACAAAAACGAGTATGCCCCCAGGTGGCAGCCTCTTGTTTATTGATATCACCTTCTTATATGCTTGACCAATGTAGTCTAAAATTTCTGTTCTCTTTGAAAAATGTACAGTGACTGGGTATTGCCTAGTAGGAACTTCCAACACTGGAGGAGGATCACGAAATAACCTTTTTCCAGAAATAAAGTCTTCTACTCGCAAGGTGGCACTCATCAACACAAGTTTTAATGGAAAAATCATGCTTTCAGGACTCAGAAACTGTCCTAATTGTAACATTTTCTGCTGTTTCTCAAATAGATCCTACAATCAAGGAAAAGATTGTTTAGCAATCTCTACAAAAGACACAGACTTATCCAACAGATCAAGAATGAATAATTAAAAGACAATTGTAACCTGACGTAATTGTACAATGCGTGACAACATTCCAATAAGTATGTCTGTGTTCAAGCTTCTCTCATGAGCCTCATCCAGAACAATGATAGAGTAACGCTTCAACAAAAAGTCATTCTGCAGATGAAATTAAAACAAAAATGTTGGTAAAGCAATTGTACAATTTTCTCCACCTGATAAAGCATGCTTGTAAATGAACTCATTCTGAGGTGAAAACACCAAGAACCACTAGTAGTATGGAAGTATAAATTGGCCGATGCCAGGTTTATATTAACAAAATAATCAAACTTTGGAAGAACCTGAGGGCTCTTGCAAATGACCAACAGGCCAAGAGTATCCAAAACCTACTTGATGGGGGCAGTTTTTTTTCAGAGATAAATCAGATAAAAAGAAAGATTCACCCAATTCTCGTCCCCTTCTCATTTCTCCAACTTACCTTCGCTGGGTAATCGATGGCACCGTCCATTCGGCACATGCTTAATCGAAAACAAGACAAAGGAACAACTAACCAATGCATATGCAGTAGATTATTCCAAAAACCCAGCAAAAAGGAAAGTTCGTCCTTAAAAAGAGAATACTAAGCAGATACTCATACACAAGTCAAGATATGATTGATGTGCTACTTCATCAACTTGTATATAGTATGTAGAGTTGGTGAAAGCGAACCTGAACTTCCCGCAATAAGATTCCATCAGTCATAAACTTGATGGCACAACCATCTCCAATTCGCTTATCATACCTAACTTGAAAGCCCACCCCTTTACCCAGGTGAAGACCAAGTTCATATGCCACACGCTTTGCAGTAGCAAGGACAGCAACCCTACGTGGTTGAGTTACACCAATTATCCCACTCCGCACAGTAGACAGGTCTGAACCAAATCCCGCTTCAAATAAAAACTGAAAACATTCGAGAAGCAATTGTAGTCAAAATCACTCAAATAAGTTGTAAAGCACAACATCTTCACGATAATACAAAGTCAAAGCTTACTTTACCTGTGGAACTTGTGTTGTTTTACCACAGCCTGTTTCTCCGCAGATAATAATAGTGGAATGGTAATTAATAGATTCCATTATCTCCTGCTCCATCATGACTATCGGAAGATCTTTTCTCTTGTCTTCAACTTCCTTTGGCCTTGATACATGCACTATAATAGGGGTAGTCACTAGCCCACACAACTGTGTCAGGCTTGTCTTGTCAAACTCTGATTTCAAAGTATCCTCTGCCCTATCCTGCCATGCATTCAAATCCCAGAATCCTTATAATCAACAACCATGAAAAAGTTACAAGGACAGATTCTGCATATGAAGTTTTCATTACCATGCACATTCCACAGTAATAATCACTGTAAACTGTGCAAGAGGAAATGCAAAACGAGATTCATCACGTAAAGTATTGCATAACACAGGAGAACAAGTGATCTTGGAAAATATCCGGTCAAAGCAAACACACAACTTATTAGAAAATTATAGAGTTAATGACAAGTGGAAGAATTTCAGAGATTAAAATTCTGCTCACAAGAAGCATTAAGCTGCCAATCTGTTTCTTCCCATACTTGCATACCTAGAAGACACTACCTGGTTATTTAGAAAATTTTAAAGGATGAGAACGACCTGGTCATGTGACACAATTACATTAGAGCAAGTGCATATTGTAAGTTCGTAACATGCATGGGAACATTTATTTTAAAAGATGCAAATGTACATCACTAATCTCATTGGATTGCTTCTCCAGTAATTCAATGGTAAAAGCATATTACGATTGAGAAACAACGGACTCTATGAAACTATTACAGTTCTGGATCCTCTAAGATACCTCTGGATACATTTAATTCACAACAAAGAGGATGCATGCACCCACATACACAAGCCCAAGCACAATTCTGCCTACACAAACACATACCACTATGCCCATGCACAGCCACCCATGCTCACCCATAAAAGCACAGGCCCACCTACATGTGAATGCATACATAAGCACATGCCTGTAGGCACACAGGCATGTGAGCAATATGCATGGACATGACTGTGTACGGGTGAATGCATGGACAGACGTGCACACTAAAATTTCTTCTTAACCAAGAAGATATTTAGAAATATTTCGGAATCGGTATCCATTCTAAACAGTAAACACGGATAAGTCAGAAAACTATGTCAAATTTAGCAAGGGCTATCGGACGCAAGACATCTCAACTCAGTAAATTTTATTTTAAAATTAGCATGTTCAACATTGGCCCAACAAAACTCATATTCAGAACAAGCAAAACCACATTCGAGCATACCGAGCAGCAAGCATTCTCTCTGTCATCATGAGTGCCAGTAATGTGTGAGGAAACTTGCACATCTCCACTGCTGAATGTATCAAAGTAGGCAGCTTTTCTAACCGGAGCTTGCTCAGTTGATTCATTAGCAGTGTCAACACTTCTGCCACCAAACAATTCTTGAGAAGAGTCAAACGGAGCACATCCACTATCTAAACATCTCTTTTGTACTTTAGTTGGCTCCAAACTATCATTTTTGCCAATATCTTGCTCACTAATTGATTGACAACTGTCTGATGCGCGCTTGCTCTCACTAGGAGCATTGCCCATATCTCTGCTCCCAAGGCGATCCCTTAGCCCAGCCTTGGAAAATTGCACAACCTTCAGACGTTTTTCCCGCATAGTTTCGGCCTGAAGAGAAAACAAGCATCTGGCTAAGTAGTGGCCCAAAAATATTTTAGTTAGCAACAAGTGGATGAAAAATACAATACAAAACCCGTCCGATATTCCGTGATGACTGCAGCAGAGAGTATGCAGAATCTGGAATCTTGTGCTTCCTGAAGGAGGAAATTATGACATGATCAATAAGTAGGCAAAGCCTTTAAGTGTAATCATCAGTCATCCACATTAAAAGCAAATGGCAGTTACATACTCCAACATCTCCATGCTTTGCGATAGAAGCACAGCCCTTTGCTTCTCTTCCTATAACAACATGAAGCAAAGAATGAATTCGGTGAACATAATACGATACACAATAAACAAGCAAAAGCCAAGCATCAGAAGTCACCTCCAATTTCTCATTCTTTCTCTTTTGAGAATTACTAGGATTAGGCAGAGTCTTTGATTTTCTTTTCCCATGCTGCTACACAGACAGATTCAACTATTAAAACTCCTTCCATGACATTGAAAGAGAATGGAAGAGGAAACTAAAGGACATTTATCCTACCTGATTCATGCCTTTCCTGTCCTTCCTCTTCCTTTTTGGCAAGATTAATGCATTGCAATCATCACTTCTAACACTGTCAAAAGCATGACCATGTGATTTGAGTGAATTCAGTGTGATATCTGGAACAGATTATACTTGCTATTTCCACTAGTTAATAGTTAATCCGGACATGGAATAAAAGAAGCCTAAATTAACATTCAACCACATTGACAAGCAAAAACACGGGAAAAAGCATGTGTCGATTATCCATGAAAAGCACACATAACCTCAGATTACGCACAGTCTTCAGTTTCTATTTCCATTTGCACCTCACAAGGAAATCTCAAGTTCAGCAGAAATTTTCAATTGGAATGCACACTGGAATTTTGGCCTCCATACCAATGTGCTATATGTTGAAGAAACCGACATTCTTTTTCCACAGGGAAACAGATGTCAGTTCCATTCAGGCGACAAAGCACACAAAACTTTTGTTGCAAGTGTATACTTGCCTTTTTTCTTTCGCATACTTAATTTAGAGACATTACTGACATCCAACACTAACAACTTTTGGATTCCCACGCCACAGGACCTAACTGTTTAGGATAATCCAGTAGGAGCAACTTGAGTGGAACGTTTGGGAAGGTTTTGATCCGTCCTTAGGAAGATCAGAGAAAGCAGTCATGTTGGCTCATAAAGCAAGACTACAAAACATAGTCCTCATATTTTCTGCAATAGCTCCAACTAGGGACAACGCACACCTACGCTCATTCTAGGTGAGCTGGTGGGATTGCTTCATGGTCACGACCAAAGATGGAAATGAGATCACCCCCATCATTCCATTCCTCATTTAATTTATAGTCCTTTCTTCATTCCATTTCCTCGTCACTATATTTCTTCACAACATATGTGCTGCTAGGTTATTACATCCCAAAACGATTCGTTACTTCAGCCAATTCAAAAATTGCACAAGGCAAATTACAACTTCTCCATGCCAAAATCACCGGAACAATCACGGTTCCCAAACATAACACGATCATAAACAACTCGAAACATAAGCAAAACTCGCGCATAAACTTACCTAAGCA